>CM036754.1:80240219-81440219 GCA_020796225.1 Arion vulgaris | reverse complement strand
TGGCAGTACATAGTTTTATGTAATATTAATAGTAATAAACGAAACAATTATATTTGTAATAAATAAATAATACAGTGATGTCATCAAGATCTGGTTTGAAATTTGTGTGAAACTAAAAACACATCTATATCGCAAAAGTTAAACTCTCATCTGCTGCTGTATATGTTAAATTAGTATTGTTTACAATCTGTCAAGTGGACTTTGTATATATTATGTTTAAACAACAATTGATAGCAATGCGTTCTGCTATGACACTGGTTGCCATAGTTGAGACAAACCGGATATATCCACTAACTAGTATACTTTTAGCATGTTGAAAACAAAGCGATCGTCATCATCTTCTAGTAGCTTCTCGTGATGAAAATGTTACCAAAATACAACACGAACAGTCCTCGGGAATTTTTCTCTCCCATAAGCAAATTGTTCCGCATCCGCTAACAATACATTTAAATAAACCACATCCTGAATACTCCCGGCACGGGAGACATTGACGAAAAATAGCAATACAGGCGATGAGAATCTCAGAAAATGCGTCTACACGTCTCTCCTGTCCGATCAAAGTGACACCCGTGTGGGTTTCCGGGGCCCGAATTTGAGGTAAAGAATAGAATCACTATTACATACACATGCTGCTTACAGCGAATGTGGAGGTTAGGCATGGGATTAGCTACCCTCCACCGTAAAAACACTTAGCTTTTTAAAAAAAAACCACAGCCAAGCGGATGAGAGCTTGCAAGGCCTTGGTGGTGGACCTATGCCTCCTAGGAGGTGAAAGAGAAAGGAAGAAGAAGACATTCTGCATCCATCTTCTTTGCGGTCTTCCTCTTCTTCTTTTGCCAAGATTTCTCTCTTCCCCCTTATTGTCTTCTTCAATCTGTCATATATTTTATGTCTAAAATATCTTCAATTTTATCACTATCATTCTACACTTCAGTTAATTTGAGTTTACCCTGTTCGTCACAGAGACCGCCCACCACCCAACCCCCATCCCCGGAAATTAGTGTTATGTTACCGTTTGTTTCGTTTTCTCCAATCCTGTTTTGCCTCACAACGTCAGATAAGAAGAGATTTATAGAACGGGCTTTTGTGTGTGCTTCATAATTAGTGTTTTGACCGCTTCTGTTATTTCTAAGGTTCACCTTTTTTACGTGGACTGCCTCTTGTTTTGTATCCACTATTTTTGGTGTAACATTTCTCTTTGAGGCATTTTCTATGTGACGGAATCATTTAAATTGTTGTTTCTTGATGAAGTTCAGTACTGATGTTGTACCCACTTTGTTTCGCTGATGTTCTCATTTCTTAACTAGTCTCTAATGTTATCAAATTAGATTGTACAAAACGTATGCGATAATTGAGATCTTCTATTCCAAACATACAGATTGTTATCTGTGAAGATATTTTAATTAGGAGATGGGGGACGTACGATTACTCATCAAGTACTTAATACATGGTAAAAACAGACAGGAAACAGCTCTCAACCTTTTTATATGAAATGCAAAGAGACAGGACACTTAATGTGGCTGTCTAAAAATCTGGCTGAACTTTAATCTCATGAAAATAAAGTTCATTTCTTCTGATCGACAAACTCGTATATTCTACAAGTCCATATTTGGTCTGTAGCGTATATTATATAGGGTTGTGGTTAGTTTAGAGTTTAGTACAAACTCATTTTTTTTTAAATAATACGAAACATAAAAACAAGGTTATATATTGTCACAAATTAAATTTAACATTAAATAATATCTGTATTATTGCCAGAGTGGTTATCAGAGCCCAAATCAGGGGTGTACAGAATAGAACCCCTGTTACCTGCCACGCATGTCGTAAGAGACGACTAAGGAGGTAGCTACAGAAAACACAACCAGTTAAATTCATAGCTCGCCATCCGAGGAAGAAAAAGGACCCCGGAAGGAAGGACTCATGAAAACACCTGGATGCGGGAGTTGAAACGGAATGCAAGAGAATATGGACAGAGTGGACAGATATGGAAAAATGGAGCCCCCTCCTGCCCAGTGTGTTCTTAGCGCGTTGGACGACGGGTAACAAGCCCCCTGTGAGTGCTTTTCAATTCCGCGGGGTGGCAAAAAAATCCACAGGTTCTCCAGATTTACGGTGCTCGTGGCATTAAACCGAAGTGTTACGATGTTCATGGCACCGAGCCGAAGAGCTGAAAACTCTAGTGCTTCTGGATTGGGGAGGAGGGGGACAGAAAAGATAACATTGGATATGAGGGCTTAGAAAACCTTGGTTGCGGACCTATGGGTGAAGAAGAAGAAAAAGAAAAAGTATTATTAGAACTTTTCATAAATAAATAACCATAGACTCCTTAATTCATACACAATTGTATTTTTTTTTCGTACACAAACATATTTTAAAAGTCAGCCCACTCCAACGGGAATTTTCGATTTCCCGATTGATATGAACCACCTTATGTTACAGAGACACATGATGTTTATATCCGGCAATGTTGACAGGACATTGCTATGTGTAACATTCAGCACACTTAGGGGCTGTGTCCCGTTATTCTAACATCATTCTAACCACACACCAGAATAACCTCGGCTAGAACAGTATATTTTTCCCATTACACAGCACATGGCAAAGTTATGCCTTCTTATTCCTATTAACTCTTTAGAATTGGTTCATAGCTCAAATAATCAAATTCCTTACGTATACGACTACGTATCCAATAGTTTCTTTTAGTAGATGGCAAGAGTGTACATGATGAAAATTCATGAAGCTCTCTGATTATACGGTTTGCCGTATACCCATGTTTAGTCCAGCCAAGTTTATTCCTAATTTCATCAGACTTAAAATCAATGTTCGTTATATACTTAGTTCATCTGTCTGCTGAAAGTCTATTCATCATAACCGTTGTAAGCAGTACGTACATTTGGCATCTCCAGGAGCACTTAGTTTGGTATGAACAGTTCCTACCCCAGGCACAACTGGTTTTACTTCCTGAAATCAACAATTTCTCATTTGCCGCTTTCCTGTTCGAACCCTACTCGCTTTGATTCCTACTCGCTTTACCTTACTACACCGTTGCGACCGTATACTACAGCTTTGTTTTCTTATTCCAAATCCACCGCAAAACAAAAATGGTATATCATCTTGGCCAGTGTCAAATAACTTACACTAGCATTGAATTTTCTATTTATTCAATGCACTTATATCCCTTTTACAATAGACATGAATTTGTGACGAAATCTGCAAGTCATGATGACAAAAAGAATAGTAGAGTGGGGCTCAGATCACTATATTCTATTAAAGAAACAATAAAATTAAAAGCTTTCAGAAATAAAATTGAAAGAACAAGTCGCAAGCACAGCTCACTAAATTTAACAAAATATAGGACATCTAAATTTAACCTCGATTCCGGTGTCAAAGGTGCAGTCACAGGAACAACGCGACGCCAGGGTTAGTGAGCTGGCACTAATCAAGACCTTACCCCACCTCCACGTGGTGACCCTGGAAACAGACAGAGGATCATATCTGGCTAAGTGGGCGGAGATCAAGGGAGAGCTACAGGTATACGTAGTAGTGCAAGGACACCCACGTTAATTCAGGCCCAAAATCCTGAATGAATGCTAGTATCTCCTGGCCGATGTCTAATGGAAAAGTCGTATAAATACAAAGCGAACGTAAGAAATAACAAGGTACGAGTAATCTGTAACCGTATACTCACTCCCCTCTGGGGTCAATTGCTGCACTATAATTGCCAGCTCTCGGCAAGAAACCTTGATAACAGTGTAACGTGTCGTGACGACATAAGGGAAGATTGCAGTAAACTCCGTATAGAAGGCCAAGCGCAGATACATTTTGGGGTAAAGTTGGCCCAGCGCAAAACCTAAGGTTGTGCTCTTGTGCTTAATGAAACTACCATCCCTGGAACAACCGAATACGGTACTGTTGCACAAATGCAAAATGTAAAGTTGCGTTTTAGTGCCAGAAAGAAACTGCCATCCCCGGAATAACTGGTGTGGGTGATGTTGGCGTGCGCAAAATCTAAGCTGCGTTGCTAGCGCGGAACAAAACGACGCTCTGGATTATCTGTGTGTAACCCCAGGCCAGTGTTTCCCAGGTCCAAGGAAAAGGCAGAGTAGAAATTGCAAATGCCAAGTGCTGACACGCGTCTTGAGACGGCCGAGAATGTTCCTATTTCGGAATATACTCACTGTGCTAGAAAAGTAAGGCCGATAATGTAAAGGGTTGACTGGTACAAACCCAAACATTGGCGAAGGTCGATACTTTTCGGACGCGATCGTCCTACGCGATTAAGATCACGTCCAAACACCATGACTCAGATCAAATAAAAGCCAGTTAAACAGCCTAAAATTGATCATTAGTGTGACAAGCTCATTTGTTCCTAATGACTGAGAATGTTTCTAATGCTGAACGACTTCACATCGTCAGAAAGGGGGCATAGTGTAGACATACTCTTGAAGCCCAAATATACGACGGGAAATGATCGTTAAAGAGCAATGAATTCACGAAGCAGTCACAAGTGACCGTTAAAATGACTAGCCCTAAAAGGGTTGAGAATGCTCCTAAACCGGAACCATCTCATCCACTCAGAAAGGTTGCAAATTAGTAAATGCTCTTTGGCGTAGATCCAAGCGCAAATATACTTCTTCTTCTTCTTTGCGTTCGTTCTTTACAACCAATTTTAATCACTCTTTGTGATATGTTTGATCTTTGCCAAGAACGTGTATACGTTGCACATTGGTTTGTAGGCTCCTAAACGCATAGACTTCTATACGTTTAGGATATGTGCATCCGATTTCAGCCAAACCTCCTTAGTCGCCTCTTACGATATGCGTGGCAGGTAACAGTGGTTCTATTCTTTACACCCCAAATTTGGGCCCCGGTAACTACTCGGGCATTTATCATACTAAAGAGTGTTTATCATACGATGCGCACAAAACGACCTCACCACAGGCAGAAAAGGCAGGAAATCCGATAGAGATGTTGCACTTCACTAATTGTCACTGACCATACCAGTTCCGAGGTTACGAGAACTCATGGCAAGGACTACAGATTTCCTCTAAAGATCACACTTGAAGGATCTAATCTTCAAGTACCTCTAAAGTCAACGAAGGCTTGTCTGTATGGCGGGGAACACCAGTCAAATGGTAGTAGCAGCATTTACTCAAAAATCAGTCAGAAGCGCAATACCAGGCGTCATAACTAACTCTTGAATTCACAGCGGGTGAACGCACAAGAAGAAGAACCTCAATTCCAAGAACAGATTTGAGATACTCGAAAGCATTGTAGAAAAAAAGTTAACAACCTGTGTAAGCATCGATACTATTATATACCTCAAAACAACAAAATCTTGTCATTACAAAAGCATTTTTCAGTGCTCTGTTATTAGTATTGTTCCAATCAATCCACTGTATTGATATACATGTCAATCAGTCGCGCGCCGTCAATTGACTAGTAAGACTAGCCTAGTCCCCAAGCACTTAGACATTATAGTTAATCTAATTTGAGTTAAATTTCCACGGGCTTTAAATGTATAAAATAAAATAATTGATTAAACAGCATTAATATATCTCCCAATTTGCATCACAATACTTAACGGTATTACCGTTAATTGAGACTCGAAAGATAGCACTCTGGCATCGGAAGAGTTTGGATTTTTACCAAGGCTTAATCGGCTCTATCAGCGAAAAGGACTATTTCACGCACAGAGCCAGCTATAAATTTATCTAGAGTTGGCTGTGATTTAGAACAGTCTGTGTGTATATATGATAAATACTACATCTTCTTCTTCTACTTCGAACGCTTCATATCGACCACTTGTTAACCACTATGTGTGATTTGTATGTGATCTGAGCCTAAGGGCGATTGTGCCAGTTATGCGCCTACAAGTAGGCCAGCACATCCGATTTTGCGTTGCTTTTCTTTACTACGATAGCTTACCTAGGTCCTACATCAGTCGCCTCTTACTTGAAAGGTCGCAGTGGTACTATTTTTTGCTTCCTTTGCCGGCCCCGGAACCACACGGAGAATACTACATCTAAGCGTTCTCTCGCAAGCAAATTTATTTGCTGTTTTCAACTTCTGAGTGGTATTGCTTTGATTACTTACTTTATTTAATTGTTTCCGTTAATGAAAGAGCTCTGGGGAAATGTTGAAGTGTTCGATTGTCAATATAGATTGACAGCACTTAGAAGTATGAAATATGGAAGGAGACTCTGATTTGAAAACTGGTCCTTGCAAAAAAGTGTGGAGGATAGACATGCGACAACTGTGTAAACTGTGACTGGTAAAAGTATCATTGCTCAGCTGCTTTGTTCCCGAACCTAGTTTCCTTTGAAAAAATTTATGCACGCCACGTAATCATTAGTTCACCCCACACACCTCTTTCCTATCACATTACATATCTGGATTATATCTTCATGCTGTTTATTTTGCGCATTTGTAAATATACAGATGCCGTGTTTGTTTAAGAGCAAATCGCACCATTTTGGAAATCGCAAATTGGGGGAATAATGAAAGAAATGTGATTTCCATTACATTTAATTCAAATCATAAAAACATGTATAGTGACCAAATGGCGGTTGTAAGAACGTGCGATAACTTCTTCTTCTTCTTCAGCGATCTCTGGTCATGCGCTTAATTTACTGTGGACCACAAACTGGGCAGACAGCTTCAGGTCTGTCAGGTTTCCCCAAAGCTTAGTTTTCAGGTCGACTGGGTGTGGCCACATGTTGCTTCTCAGCTCACACAGAAGAGGACAGTCTTGCAGGATATGCTCTGGTGTCTGTTCTGCCTGCTGACACTGGCAGAGAGCTGTTTGACTTATTCCTAGTCTGTATAAGTGTTTGTTGAGTCTGCAGTGTCCGGTGCGTAGTCGAAATATAATGACCTGGTCTGTTCTGCTTAGGTCTTTGAGGAGTCTTTTCCATAATCATATCCAGTGTTTGTCTTCCAGTCTACTGCAGATTTTCTCTGTATGAGGGTTTTGACCTCTTGAAAAGACAAGGGTTGGTAAATTTGCTCTTTGGCACTGCCCTCCTTAGCTAAGACATCAGCACTCTCATTGCCTGCAATGCCACAGTGAGATGGAATCCACTGCAAGTGAATTTCTGCCTTTTCTGAAAGCTGAGCAAGTTCTCTTTGTAGTTTGTGTACTGTGCTGTCAGTGGATTTAGCCTCCAGGGCTTGTATAGCTGACAATGAGTCTGTAAGAAATACCATCTTGCTTGCAGCTGCTTGCAGCTTATTCATGTGCTGTGCTGCCATCAGAAGGGCTATGAGTTCTGCTTTGTAGTTGGAACATATTCTTCCAGTAGGAGCCGCTAGAGACACAGTGGTAGCATCTGGGTGCCTAATGTACACTCCTGCTCCACCATTCATGGTTGCCTCCATTGCCGATCCATCTGTGTAAATTCTTATCCAGCTGTCTTCTGGAAACATGTAATGGAGATGTTCCATTGTAATTGCTTTTTCACTAGATTAGGCTCGGCATCTTTGCTTAATAATTTAGGGATGGAGGTTGAGAAGTTTAGTGGTACTGAGTCTGGTTCCCAGTGATCAAAAGCAATTCTTCAGGTATGGAATTATGATTTAGTAGTTCCAAGTATGACTTTCCTATTTCTTTTGCTTTGTGGTTTAGACTTGTGCGCTTTAGTCTGTTCTTTGTTCTAGCCGCCATTTTTCATGCAGTGGATGGTGAGGCATTCTTTTGATCCTTTCAGTCTGTAGAATCACTTTTTTCTCTTCTGTCTTCCAAGGGCTGGATGTTGGCTGCCTTTTCCATTTCTCTATTACATTTAATTCAAATCATAAAAACATGTATAGTGACCAAATGGCGGTTGTAAGAACGTGCGATAACGCATCAGATTAATTTGACATAAGACAAAGTGTCACTGTCAACATTGCAAAATGGGATTGAGAAAAGAGAACAATAAAATGTATATTTCAATGTGGCAATAAGAAAAATAATGGCAACTGATAAAAACGATCATGACACATAGGATTTTATTTTTTAATCAAGGAGATAAAATATAAAATGTTTTGAAAATCTCGGTTTGCCTGTGTGGCTGCCGGGGTCCAAATATGGGGTGTAATGAATAGAACCACTGTTACCTGCCACGCATGTCGTAAGAGGCGATTAGGAGGTTTGGCTGAAATCGGATGCACGTGTCCGCTAGGGAATCTTCTTCTTCTTCTCCTCTTCCACCATTTACTTCTTTATAGAAGTGTTGGGGGTGAAACGTAGTGATCTTGTGTGTGCTTGTTCTTCTCTTCCACCATTTACTTCTTTATAGAAGTGTTGGGGTGAAACGTAGTGATCGTGTGTGTGCTTGTTCTTCTCTTCCACCATTTACTTCTTTATAGAAGTGTTGGGGTGAAACGTAGTGATCTTGTGTGTGCTTTTTTAAGGCACTTTGTAAGCTGATATTCATGTTCGTAAGGCTGTTCTTGATGCCGTCGCTCCATCTTTGCGTGGTCTTCCTCTTGTCTTGTACTCATTATACTTTTTCTGTGTGGCTCTCTGGGATAGGCGATACCAGGGCATTCTGGTCAGGTGTCCAAACTATTTAATCTGTTGTTCTTTTATGGATTGCATAACTGGTTTCACATCCAGTCTCCTTCTGATTTCTTCATTACTAATTGTGTCTCTTATTGTCACACCTGCAGCTCTTCTAAGACACCTCATCTATGTCGTTATGATTTTCCGCTCATTAGCTGCTAACCCGAAACAAATGCTTGCAGAAAACGGATGCACCAGGCCGTGATGCGCATAACATGGTGCAACGACCCTCACAATGAGGAATGGTATAACGGATTCTACGGTCGCCAATCTGCCTCGGAGATTTAGCTACGCAGTAAGAATGTCAGACCTACCATCATGAGGGTGGCCAAAACTTACTGCGGGAAGAGGTCGGCACAAACGAGGAAGCAGAAATCATAGGAATTATATCCTACAGAACTGCCCCCAGTATGCAGACTTGAGAAGAAAGAGGTGGCCCACTTACACTAGCGTCCATGACAAACTGTATGGCGTGGCTGATAATCTGAGGCAGACGGCTGCCTTTATTAGAGAATCCGAAATCCCAATCTAGTGAGAACGCAGAAAAAGAGGAATAAGAAGAAGATCTCGGTTCACTGCAAAACAGATGAAAATGGGATGAAAAAAATGAAAAATAAAAAATAACCTTACAAAAATGTGTATAACTAAAACAGTAGCGAATGGAACATATAAGAAAAACAAAGATCAGAATACGAAGAGCGTGTATGTTTTCAGAGACAACGTATAGGTGTGGAACATGGTCATTTAACAATATAGAGGAAAGCTTATATATTTACTTTTGAATATAATTATTATAGAAGAGCCCTCCTTATAATATGGATAGAAACAAAAATGAAGGATTGACTTCATTTCGTCGGGTTGTACCCAATATTGCTCGCGCATATCCACAGAAATGGCAAATCCCCTGTCGAGAGTATATCACAAAGCACGAACTACGTAGCTTCGGCAATAATCTTAGGGTCTCTGGAAAAAAATATATCTAGAAGAAACTCAAAATAATAATTTAAAAAACTGGCTGATGCTATAAATAAAAATGAGAAAAGTATCTTGAACATATAACAAGACATTGAAGGGTTGGAAAAGACCAATAAGGTGGGAGGCATCCCGACAAAGAGGGAAAACCACAGAGAAGATGGACTCAGGATGCGACATGTTTGAGCTCTGGAGGTGGAACATCTGGCCAATGTGAGAAATTCAGAAACACTGTTAGGTTGGAAAAGTTATGCTCATCATCATCATCAAATAGTTTGCCCTAAGCAGAACTTTGCCACCTTAACAGTCTTCGGAATTTTTCTCTCTCATAAGCCTGCCTCTGCAGCGGTCATGCTCAAGCCACCAGTTACATCCTGAATCCACCTTCTCCGTGGTCTTCCATCCTCTTTTCCGGAATGCCTCCTTTCATGATGGTCTTCTTCAGCCATTCGTGTCTCTTTATATGTCCAAACACAGTCAACTCCAGATAAGTTTATAGTTGACTCTGGTCCAAAACACCTCAATTTTCTCATTCTTATTTGTAGCATCAACCAGTTTTATTTGATTTTCAATTCTTTCTGGATAGATCTATTTGTTCTCATCGCTGCCCATGATATACAGATGACTCTTCTGTAACACTTATATTCAAAAGCGCATATATATTTTCCAGGCCTTGTTAAATGGCCATGCTTCACACCCATATTTATGCTCAGGACAAGCTATTATAAGATGACTGTAACACCACTAAACTAAATTAACAATCCTTTGTAAAGCTTAATTAACGATTCTTTCTAAAACTGTTAAACTGTTTATATTTTATTGCACGTGACAGGAAATTGGAGAATAATCTGACAGCCCTATTTGATTGGCTGTTTTACCGAGTTACGAACCAACTAACAACAATGGAGCCATGTCCGAATGTTGTCATTTAACATTTGAATTGTTAGTTGTTTCTCTGCATCGTATTACAACTAATACCGAGCAAATTTGTTCACCATTCAACACACAGTAACAGTGTTTGTGTAGTGTAGCAACAGCCATGAACTGTATTAAAATGTCATCGAGTCAGGTATGTACATCGATATTAATCTATGAAGTAAAATTTATGAAGCTGTCTCATCTCTTGTACCCTTGCGGTTTCAATGGAAGTATAGGGTGCTGGAGGCGGCCGACTTATGCGGAAGTTATGCGCTTCGTATAATAAAGAGGTGTTTAGGGACTGTTATGTCATTAGTCCAGAGCTTTCAGTGCCGTCCTGACGGTCCTCTCTTCCGTTTACTCTGTATCATTTATCATGCCGGTTGTCAGTATTTAATTATAGTAGTTAGTTAGTGAGTAATAGTAATGAAATGAAAATCGTGGCATATCCATAATCCTTTACAGGACGTAGCCATCAACCACAGTAAACGAAACGAGTTGTTGATTTTCTAAGCATCACTTATACGTTCAATGGTTTACCATTGCTTTCTGAACGATGTCTATTTTTACCTTTTTTAAAAATCCCAGATGAGAACATAAAATGATAAATATTTCTTCTTCTTCAGCGATCTCTGGTCATGCGCTTAATTTACTGTGGACCACAAACTGGGCAGTCAGCTTCAGGTCTGTCAGGTTTCTCAAAAGCTTAGTTTTCAGGTCGACTGGGTGTGGCCACATGTTGCTTCTCAGCTCACACAGAAGAGGGCAGGCTTGCGGGATATGCTCTGGTATCTGTTCCGCCTGCTGACACTGGCAGAGAGCAGTTTGACTTATTCCTAGTCTATATAAGTGTTTGTTGAGTCTACAGTGTCCGTGACGTAGTCTAAATATAATGACTTGGTCTATTCTGCTTAGGTCTTTGAAGGAGTCTTTTCCATAATCATATCCAGTGTTCGTCTTCCAGTCTACTGCAGATTTTCTCTGTATGAGGGTTTTGACCTCTTGAAAAGACAAGGGTTGGTAAATTTGCTCTTTGGCACTGCCCTCCTTAGCTAAGACATCGGCACTCTCATTGCCTGCAATGCCACAGTGAGATGGAATCCACTGCAAGTGAATTTCTGCCTTTTCTGAAAGCTGAGCAAGTTATCTTTTTAGGTTTTGTACTGTGCTGTATAAAGATGTCAACATACAAATAAATGACCAAACGCTAAAGTAGGTGAGAGAATTCAAATACCGTGGAAGTATCTTCACATCTGATAGTAGACTGGACAGAGAGATCGAAACTAGAATCCAGCAAGCCAACAACATTACATACCAGCTACCCCAATCTTGAAACACCCAGCAATTCCAGTAGAGACTAAAAGACAGATTATAAATGCAATCTTCATACCAACACTGCTACCAGTGCCAAACATGGGCACTGACAAAAGAACAAGAAAGGAAAATTACCACATGTGAAATGAGATGCTTGAGGAAAGCAGTAACTAAAACAAAAAGAGACCATATAAGAAATGAGGAAATGAGAACAGTCGAAACAACACCTGCTATTAGATTTATTGAAAAACAGAGACTTAAATGGTTTGGCCACTTGGTCAGAATGAACCCGAATACACCAGTTGCAAGAGCGTACAACCGGAAAATGGAATCATCAAGAGGAAGGGCAGACCAAGAAAAAGATGGGTTGATGGAGTTACAGACATCTTAAAATTCCACAATACCACACCATATCAAGCGACCGAGCGTGCATTATCTCGAAACCGATCATCAGTTAAACCTGCTACCTAGCGGCAAAAAGCAGAGAAGGACAAAAGAAAGAAGTAAAAATCTCACGGAAATGAGTTTGCTTCCAAACTTGCCCACCGTGGGCGTGGGGTTTGAACCAGGTACGCTTGTCACATTTTACATTAATTGCATCCACTGCCTTCATACATAATGATCTTGATCTTCTGTAGCATGCTTATAGAGCCATTGTGCATGCATGCATGATTGAATGTTTGCATCTGTAGACAAACTAGAGATTTTGTCACCACCATGACCTCCATAGTCATGCCGCTGGTAGTTGTTGCATATGCACCACTTGCCTCTTTGATGACTTTTCCTTTAGTCCTAGCCTTAAAGGATAGATATGTTTGAATCAGCTACACTGACAAAACCGATCAGTAAACTTTCATCAGATCATACATATCTCATTTAGCACAAGATCAAGAGACAAATTATTTGCTGCTTTCTCAAGAAATTTGGAGTTTTCAATCTGTTGTTTACCTGGTTGGAATACGAAAACAGCAGCCACTGATATAATTTGACATGACCAAGCGTTCTGTCATACCAACCAGTGTTAACCTGTCAGATATGCGTTACTTTGACCAGCATATGATACTAGTCTACTGACCGGAACCATTGTTGCGGACATGATTGCACAGTATCTGTGTTTCGACTCAATCTCTATATCTCAATCAGGGAAATTGTATAACTGCATATATTATACATTCCTCTCGTACCATTATACATTACACAGGGCCTGCAAGTAATTTCTCCATACTGCTCTGTCCTTGGCAACTTGATCAATCTTCCATGTAATTGAGTCCAATATTTCTAGCCTCTCTCACCAAAGTTTGTTTCAGGGTTTCCCTACTGCATATTCTCTTTCTGGAACCCTTTGCCTCCCACTTCAATGCATGCTTTGGTATTATTTGATAATTTCTCACATTATGCCCAACATATCTTCTCCTTCTTATAACAGTTGTTACTAGTGGTTGACCAGACATTTCTCTGAATATAACTGCATACACTCTGAAATAATGTTCATCTGGTGTTCAAGCAAATCTCATACTGTGCAGAAAGAAACTTTCACTACTAACTCCTCTCTTGGGTAGTTTCCTTGTTCGATCACTACTCACTTTGCCAGACTGCAGCATTGCAGAGTCACCATATGAAGGTGTAGAATCTTGGTCAATTTCAGATCATGGATGCTCCATGTATCTTTGACTCCAGAGACTGAGCAAACAACTATAAAAAATTGTTTGGAAGAAGTAAACCCAAATATTCTTCTTCACCCCTAGGGAGGCATAGGTCCACAACCAAGGTCTTTCAAGCCCTCCTACCTAAGGCCATCATTTCCATATCTTCTTCCTCTGGTGGCGTAGCTATGAATTTCCCTGGTTGTGGGTGGGGTAGCTAGCCTTACACCCAACCTCCTTAGTCGCCTCTTACGACATACGCCAGGTAATAGTGGTTCTAATCTTTACACCCCTAATTTGGGCCCCGGTAACCACTCTGGTGAAAACTCAAATATAAGATTAGAATTATTGGTACATTTAATACAAATTATATTCACAAGTTTTTCTTGCTTTTATTCATTCTGTTTGGTTTTTTCTGTTTTTTTGTACTATAAATATATAGTTAGGTAAAATAAATCTTCTTCACCCTTCGCCCCTAGGGAGGCATAGGTCCGCAACCAAAAGCCTTCCAAGCCCGCCTATCCAAGGCCATCTTTTCCAGATCTCTTCACTCTCCCCCATTTTTGCATTCCATTTCCAACTCCCGTGCTTCATGAGTCCCTCCTTGTGGGGTCCTTCTTCCTCGGGTAGCGAGCTATGAATTTCCCTAGTTGTGGTTTCTGTAGCCATCTATTGTTTTTTACATGGTGGGATAGATCCTTACCCAACCATGACCAACCTCCTTAGTCGCCTCTTACGACATGCGCGGCAGCTAACAGTGGCTCTATTCTTTACACCCCAATTTGGGCCCCGTAACCACTCGAGAAAAATAAATATGTATTTCTTAAATTTTGTTAAGTTTAAATTGTCTTTTTATCATTTTTTTTTCACCCACTTCAATTTTTGTATTTATAAAGATACTGTATGTTAAGTAATTACTGTTTGTTTTCTTTCATTTGTTGGAAGTATTTTCCTAGCAACTGTCTTGAAACCCCATCTTGTACCCCTTTGTCTATTGTCCCCTATGTCTATTGTCCCCCTTTCTCTATTGTTCCCCTATGTCTATTGTCCCCCTTTCTCTATTGTCCCCCTTTCTCTATTGTCTCTTAGAATACTGACATTCTCAGCTACCTGAGCATTGTTGAGCACTTGCATACATTCTTGCAAGTATGCATATGCTTGTCCTTGCATTAAGTTATATGACTGTAATGACCTTGAGAAGGCCAGAGATCATTTGTTCACCCTGCCATGGGACCTGCTCATTTCCTGTTACATTTATTAAGTCTTGTTGACACAACACAGCAGTTCAACCTACATTTCTCTGTGAGAGTCATGTGCTATTCAATCTTTTTATTTTACTGACGCTTCAGTCATAGTTGTTATCATTGCTAAAGTCTATGCTTGTGTTGCATAGATTTAAAGCTGTGGAAGTCAGTACAGTTACTTTGGAGTTTCTCCTCTTAATGTAATTATTTTATTACTTTGTAAAACAGTTGACTTCTCATATACATCCCATTTTCATTTATAGTATCATTATTTTTACTAAAAAATTATATTATTAATTTGTGTGTGTTTTGTTGGTTTTATGTTGACAGATAGTTAAAACTGATGTCAGCCGCTGCTCCAACAGTATGGATAGAAAAAACCATATAGAGACTGCTGTTAGTACTAAAGTTGTGAGCAAGGATTCAATAATCATGAAACTTTCTAAGGTTGGTGAATGTACTGTCAGTCATATACCAAATGAAGTTTATGCGGTAATAAAGTATATATTGTCTGTGAGTTGCTGGTAAAAGAGGGGAGTGTTCATATGAAATAAATCATGTTTAGTAATGAAGGAGTGTTCACATGTACATTTTTAAAATACTAATAAATTAAACTGAGATTTTGTTTGTTTGCGTTCGTTCTTGACGACCATTTTGATAATTCCTATTATGATATTTAATTGATCTTTGACAAGACGACTACAATACTGCGCCCATTAGGCCCTACTAGTGTAGAGCAGGCGCATCCAAAAATTTTTCTCGGCCTAAGGTACTGTTTGAGTCTGTCTTGCTGACAGTCAAACACTTTCCTTTCCTCCACGTGTACAATTCTCTTCAATAATCCATTTAACGCCATAAGTTTGAACTTGCTTCTACGCCAAAGAAAGTAGTTGTACTTTGCAACCTTTCTGACTGAGAGCTGTCATTCCTTTTTGCATCGTATGATAAACACTCTTTAATCTTCCTTTTAACGCCGTATACAAACTGAAATTTTAAAAATAAAAGTAAAAATATATCATGTAGAAAAGAAACTAAGAATTATCCACATATTTTGAATTTAACTCTTAGTGGACCAGGGCAAAAGCCATGTTTTTACAAGCCATTTGTTTTTAGAATAAAAAACGCCCTATAGTGTGGCTTCTGGTAAAAAGGTGTTCAACCCAAAGCCACATAGTGTGGTATTTGGTCCACAGTATGCATTGATAAAAATACTGTACTTGGTAACACATTTCTGATGTTAACTTATTGATATTTGGGAAGATATGAAGTACAGTTGCAACAACTAATTGCATATGAAATGTGATGCCAACGAAATGTTACCAACACCAGAAAAAAAAATCATCAGCGTAAGAAAGTTTAGACAGAACCTTGCTTGAATTATATAGAGAAACAAAGAATTAAGTGGTTCAGTTAATAAGAATGCAACCACTTCAACAGAATATCAGGAAAAAAAGCGAAGGAAAACCATGAAAAAGATGGTTAGATGACAGCAGAATCCTGTCAAAAAGCAAAAATATACATCACCCAAGCCACTAGAGCAGCAACACAAAAGTAAAAACACAACATTGGACAACAACCTGGCAACATCAGGACGACAAAAGAAATAAATGGAACTCTTGAACCTCACAACTCACATAACGAGTCAGCGATGTTTGTTTGTTTTTTTAGGTTAAAGCTGAGTGAAAAGCTAAGATCACTGTGTTTTGTTTGTTGTTAGTGGTTTATTGTTTGTTATAGGAGTAAAGCTCTGTTGTTTGTTTGTTTTTTATAGGATTAAAGCTTGTTGTGTTGATTGTTTTAGACTTAAAGCCTTCTTGTGATATATCAAGTCAGTTGTGTGTTGCACTAAAAAAGGATTAAACTCCTTTGAGATCAGAATAGATTAAAATGAGTCATTGATTGTTTGTCTATTTTAGTAAGTTTACCACTTTCTGAAATCGCAGTTTATTTTAGTCATGTTGTTTTATGAAATTTGGGAACAAGATTAGTCCAAAACTGCCCT
Organism: Arion vulgaris; assembly: GCA_020796225.1. Taxonomy (NCBI): domain Eukaryota; kingdom Metazoa; phylum Mollusca; class Gastropoda; order Stylommatophora; family Arionidae; genus Arion; species Arion vulgaris. The sequence goes on along the minus strand of CM036754.1, from coordinate 81,423,578 downwards.
ACAGAGTTGAACCAGTCATGTTGATTTGTTTGTATGTTACTAGATTAAACCCAGAACTACAATAATAGAGTATGTTGTTTATTGTTTGTTAGTAGGATTAAAGCTCCTGAGCTCATCCTCAGCTGCAGTCATTGCTTATTGTTATTTGCAGCAGTCAGAGCAGTTGATTACTATACTTCCTCTACCATGAAGAGTCATGTTGTTTATTTCTTTAGTATCGTTAAAGCTCTCTAGTGCGCAGCTGCCATGTCCCTGTTAATTGTGTGCTTGTTTATAGGATTACGGCTCTGTATATATAATATAGATATGTTGTTTTATATTATTGTTTAGAAGAAGGAGGTGTAAAGCTGAAATACTGGGCAAGATATACAAATTTATTAATGTATCTTGTTTGGGATAAATCATGAGCCAGAGGACAATGAATTAATAGCAGTTGATTTTATTTTTGTTTTTTTGTTGGTTACAAGCATCTTGATCAATCTTTTAAAGATGTTTTATTGAATAAATTTAGATTGTTTTAGAATTAAATCTCTTTATTTGTTTCAAGTTACCAGTGATTTGTTTGATTTTTTAGTAGGGATTAAAGTCTGTAAGAACATGTAGAATATACTCAGGTATTTAGTAAGTCAAGGATTAAAGCATCTTGTGTACCATACTCATGGTGTATTATTTGATTTGTTTAGATGTAATGTCTTGTCTCTGTTCAAAGGACTGAGTATCCTCATGTGCTATAAGTTTTTGTCCAGAGATTGATCATTGTGCGTATTTTCAGGCTGTCATGTTTTGACATCCATTTCTTCAATGTTCAAGCCTCGATTCACAACCTGAAATTCCTCGTTGAAGACTATGGTAATGTGTTTGTTTATAGGATTAAAGCCTCTATTAAGCTGACACAGTAACTATCAGTTGTTTTACTTGTTTGTTTAGAGGTTAAAGGCCAATGAATGATTTCCATACGAGTCATGTTGTTTTGTTTGTTTGTTTAGTAGGGTTAAAGCCTCTGTAAGCCGACACAGTAAGCGAGTCATTGTTTTATTTGTTTGTTTAGTAGGAGTTAAAGCCTCTGTAAGCCGACACAGTAAACGAGTCATGTTGTTGTGTTTGTTTGTTTAGTAGGGATTAAAGCCTCTGTAGCTGACACAGTAAGCGAGTCATGTTGTTTTGTTTGTTTGTTTAGTAGGGATTAAAGCCTCTGTAAGCCGACACAGTAACGAGTCATGTTGTTGTGTTTGTTTGTTTAGTAGGATTAAAGCCTCTGTAGCTGACACAGTAACGAGTCATGTTGTTTTATTTGTTTGTTTAGTAGGGATTAAAGCCTCTGTAAGCCGACACAGTAAGCGAGTCATGTTGTTGTGTTTGTTTAGTAGAGATTAAAGCCTCTGTAAGCTGACACAGTAAACGAGTCATGTTGTTTTATTTGTTTGTTTAGTAGGGGATTAAAGCCTCTGTAAGCCGACACAGTAAACGAGTCATGTTGTTTTGTTTGTTTGTTTAGTAGGGATTAAAGCCTCTGTAGCCGACACAGTAACGAGTCATGTTGTTTTTTTGTTTGTTTAGTAGGGGATTAAAGCCTCTGTAAGCGACACAGTAACGAGTCATGTTGTTTTGTTTGTTTGTTTAGTAGGGATTAAAGCCTCTGTAAGCGACACAGTAAGCGAGTCATGTTGTTGTGTTTGTTTGTTTAGTAGGGATTAAAGCCTCTGTAAGCCGACACAGTAACGAGTCATGTTGTTTTGTTTGTTTGTTTAGTAGGGATTAAAGCCTCTGTAAGCCGCACTGTAAGCGAGTCATGTTGTTTTGTTTGTTTGTTTAGTAGGGTTAAAGCCTCTGTAGCGAGGCACGCTCCTTTCAACCTAAGTGAACCTTTTATTGGTTATATCAGAGCGTGTAGGCCAACAAACATGAAAATAAGAATTAACTCCTTTAGGAGAATCCAAGAATAGATTAAAATGAGTCATTGATTTTCTAGGCACTACTTATACGTTTATTAGTTTACCATTGCTTTCTGAAATGAGAGTTTTATTTTTACGCTCTAAAAATCTGTGGGAACAAATTTGTTTCCAAAAACTGCCCTCTACAGAGTTTGAACCAGGTACTCTTGGATTGGGATAGATCTCACTACCACTAAACCACAGACACTCACTATATAATATGAGTTATGTTATGCGATTGACGTCATGGCACATTGGGCATTCCCATGCATGCTCTGTCCTCCGCTGCAGCAGCCATCCTAAAGTCCATTTGCCACAGTACCCATGAGAAGTTGATTACTATATCTTCTCTCTCTACCACGAAACGACACTGTCTGGCATGTCCACACTTAACGCCTAATTCTCGAACTCGTTCTAGTGTCTGAGACATGCCCATGTCACACATAATTGAGCGTACCGCATTGATGATATCAGCTCTGTATATATAATATGAGTATTCGCTGATGTAATTAAGCTAAAATTAAATGAGAGAATATCCATAGGGAGGTGGTAGAAGCAGGAAATACTGTGACAAGATATGACAAATTTAATAAAAATGTATCCAGTGCTTTGTGCTAAGATTGAGCCAGAAGGACAAGATGAATTAATAGCATGTTGATTTATATTTCTTGTGTTTTATTGTTTGTTTTACATATGTGATCTTGATCTAATTCTTTTAAAATGTTTGTATTGAAAGTAAAATAAATGCAGATTTAGAAACAATTTTTCTTTATTTGTTTTTTTCAATTACCAGGGACAGATGGTTTATGTGAAGGACGTTAGAGAAGGATGGATTACAGGCATTGTAGAGAATGCATGTGAGAATATAACTACAGTACTTACAGCTAATGGTCAAGTAAGTTGGTGAATCATCATTGTGTACCATTTCTACTGGTGTAGCCAATCATAGATTGACATAGATGTAATGTGCTCGTCTCTCGTTCCAAAGGTACTGAGTTCGTTCCTTCATGGAGCCATCAAGATATTTGTCCAGAGATCCCTGATCATTGGTATGTCGTTATTTTCAGGCTGTTCCAATATTGACACCCATCTCTCTCAATCTGTTCAGCGACCAGGATTCACAACCCTGAAATTCCTCTGTTTGGAAAGACTCTCAATGCGGTAAGAATGTCATTTCGATCCATGGCAGCTCCCTCTGATATGATAACCATGCCAGTCAATCTATCAGTTCGCTCATTACCCCTGACACCGACACACCCATGGACAAAAATGAATGTGATTTCCCTGATCCCTGTCTGTACCAGTTCCTCCAACCAGTTTTGTCTCATCATTCCTGTTTCGACTCTATGAATCATACTCATGGAGTCACTGAGTGTAAAAACACCCGAGTAGTCATGAGATGCTCAACAAAACTTAGTGTATCTTTTAGTATAATCTCTATATTTTATCTTCTACACACAGACATGCATAACATCAAGTAATCTTTAGATTTTGTTGACGCAAACTATTGATGAAATTTGTGCATGAAAGGCTAAGATTTGTAATCGCACACTGGTTTTCTTTTACAGACTATATCCACACATGTTTGTAATGTTCATCTGAGGTCAGGAGACTTCAATTTTGTAAACTGTTCTAGACTGACAGAAGTGACCCCTATCAATGAACCATCAGGTATGATTTTGCCCTCTTTATTTAGTAAGCTGTAGTAAAAATATACTGAAATAGCTGAAGGAGGACATACCATTGGAGGAGGACATACCAATACCACAACATATCAAGCGACCGAGCGTGCATTATCTCAGAAACTGATCATCAGTTAAACCTGCTCGCCTAGCGGCAAAAAAGCAGAGAAGGACAAAAGAAAGAGAGATAGAGAAAAAATCCTAATATTAAGTTTTTGGTCATTGCACTAGCTTTGCGGCCATTAAATTCCTCCGGCTTACGTCTCACCTGTCCTACACATCCTACAGTCAGTAAAAATAGTTTGAAAATTTGTTTATTTCTGACAAACTGATTATGTGTTGTATTGTGTAAAAATTGTGCTTGCTTTTTTTTTCTTCAGTTTTTCCCATTGTTGTTTTTTGTGAATTTGTTTAAGTAGTCACAATTTTTAAAATTTACTTACACTTCTGTTTATTATCAGTCTCATTCTGTATTTAAATGTTGATTGTCAAGGAACATAAGCACTCATATCTATCTTTTTCAATCATTCTCGCATCAATCTGTTTAACAATCTGTATTTTGTGACCTATTCTTTGTTGAGCTTTCACCTTGTTCACAGATAATTTTTTCTGTTGAGCTGTCAGATGCCACCCATAGTGTGCTTTATTCAAAGAAAAATACAAACTTAACACTATTTCACAAAACACCACAGTTTCATGAAAATGTGTTCTTTACTTTGCTTTTTATCAAACATATTCATTTCTATGTTCCTAGTGCTGGAATGCTTGCATCAGCGTTTCTTAAATGACACTTTCTACACATGTGCTGGCACAACCATAGTTGCTGTCAATCCTTTCAAAGACCTCCCACATCTGTATGACATTGACAGGATTCAGGAGTACCACCATCATGAGGTTTGCAAAACCTAGTTTATATAGCTTGAGCACATTAGTCAAACAAATAGTTCGTACAAACGTTGTTTATATAGCTTGAGCACATTAGTCAAACAAATAGTACATACAAACGTTGTTTATATAGCTTGAACACGTTAGTCAAACAAATAATACGTACAAACGTTGTTTATATAGCTTGAGCACATTAGTCAAACAAATAGTACATACAAACGTTGTTTATATAGCTTGAGCACATTAGTCAAACAAATAGTACATACAAATGTTGTTTATATAGCTTGAGCACATTAGTCAAACAAATAGTACGTACAAACATTGTTTATATAGCTTGAGCACATTAGTCAAACAAATAGTACGTACAAACATTGTTTATATAACTTGAGCACATTAGTCAAACAAATAGTACGTACAAACGTTGTTTATATAGCTTGAGCACATTAGTCAAACAAATAGTACGTACAAACATTGTTTATATAGCTTGAGCACATTAGTCAAACAAATAGTACGTACAAACATTGTTTATATAGCTTGAACACATTAGCAGAAAGATCAAGGAAGCCAGGGATGCATTTAGTGTGCCAACAAGTAGCATGACAATGGAATTACTAGCAGTGACTCAGACAATTCTCTGGCTTGAGTCACAAAACTACACTTATGCATGTATTCTGAGTTATTCGTTGTGTATGATCCGGAAAGTGGAGACTTGCTCGGTGCACAGACAACAGACTAAATCACTACATGGGTCAGTAATTCATAGAATTATATTCATCTTCATTCCGGGGCACATGGGTGTTAAGGCTGGCTGCCTCTCCCACCATATCGGTGGGTCAGTCAATGGATAGAGCTGGCATTCTGAAGCCCACACAGAGATGACCCTCAAAGAAGACTTTCATCTAAAGCAATCCATGTCAGCAGCTAGATTGCAAGAACTTGCATTGAAGATTGTAAGTAAGTAATAAAAAAGTAAAGGAACCCTTTCATACCTCGTGGTATATAGGGCAATACAGTGTTAGGCCTGTATTTTCATTGACCGTCTGCACACGATGGGTGATGTGGTCAGCATCACGCCGGCCGCCTTTACTTTCCCAGAGCATGTCTGGTACCCAGTTGAGGCTGGGTCGACCTGAGAGCCGTCGCGGTCTGGAAAATTCGCGCTACTGCGGAGTTAAACCCAGACTACCAGCCTTGAGAAGCGAGTTCACTAACCACTACGCTACCCCGGCTCCCATTGAAGATTGTAGTGGCCACAAAATAGCAGCACTCAATCATCAATCAATATTGAATTTGTGCGGTTAATTGCTATATGCTGTTGGGGATAGTGCGACGGAGATTGTAGAATCTATGGACATGTCCGGAGTGCAATGAAGATTATCCAAACTGAAATGAATAGAGCGAATGCCACACAAACTTAACTGCGTGGATTATTTAGATGGTAAACAAAACTTTATTATATTTATCTAAATAACACAAAATTCTTCCTCTCTTAAATCCACTTGAAGCATAAGGCATCAACAAATTTCCTCCAACAAGATCTGTCTTGAGCAAGCCAGCTTATTTCATTCCAGGTCTTTCCCACCTCTTCTCTTTCTCTCTACAGTTCATCTCTATATCTCTCTAGGTCTTTCCTTACCTCTCTTGCCTCATGGATTCCATTTCAAAGCCACTTGTTGGTGTCTGGTCTTCTGTATTCTAACACAAACTACAACAGTATTTTATTCAGCAATAACTCCTCTCCATGCATTCATATTTATTTTGTTAAATTGTTGAGAATTTAGTGCTGCATCATTTGATACCAGAGCTATGCATTTAGCTCACACAAAACTGAAGTTATTAGCATAATTTCAGGATCATTCCACTTTGAACTGTTTTTTTACTTGAAAAGTCTTCTGGCAGACCTTGACCACATCCCAAAATTTCTCTGGAGTTCAAGAGTTAACAGGTAATACTTAATCAATGAAGTGCCTTCCCATGCCGTGTAGGCAAGATTGTCTCTCCACAACTCTCTCTCCCAAGTACAGTTAATCAGTTCTGGCCTCGATCATTTGTCGAACCACGAAGTTAGACCATCCAACATCTTCTCCCTCTACCTTCCACGATCTCTCTTTCCCTGAATTTTACTCGTCACCAAATGTTCTAAACCTCCTCTTCGCATTATATACCCTAAGAACATTTATTGTCGGGTTCTTATTATTTTCAAAAGGTTTCTTTGTGTGCCGGTCTGTTTTAAAACCTCATCATTTGTTTTCTTCGCTGTCCATGAAATTTTTATCATTCTTCTGTAATACACATACCAAAAATAAGATTATTATGAGTTATTTTTTTGGTTATAAAATCCTAAAATTGGTACATTTTGCTTGTTTGCAGTCACTAAACCCTCACATTTATTTGATTGCTGATAATGCTTACACTTCAATGGTTCGGGAGCTGGGGAAGATAAACCAAAGCATTGTTGTCAGTGGTGAGAGTGGCGCTGGAAAGGTGAGTGAATTTAAGACTTTACCTTGTTACCAAGCTACAGAGCAGACCTGATTACACTGTCGTTAAAAATAACTAATTACTGCCTGTAATAGAGCCACATTATCGTAGTTGTTAGTGAACTCGCTTCTTGGGCTAGTGGTTTGTGTTCAATTCCACAGAGGCGTTAATTTATTCAGACTAACGGTTCTCAGGTCGACCCAGCCTCAATTGGGTACCAGTAAAAATACTGGGAAGTAAAGACGGCTGGCGTGATGTTGACCACATCACCCAACGTGTGCTGACGGTCAGTGAAAAATACGGGCCTAGCCCTGTACTACCCTATATACCATATGGTATAACAAGAGTTCCTTAACTTTTTTTTTTACTTGCCTGTAATACCGCTTTTTAGGGCAGTGTAAGACAGGAGTGGACATGTGCATGTCAAATTTAATGGCTGCCTGGCTAGTGCAGTCACCTCAAAACTGTTTAGGTTAGGAGTTTTCTTTATACCCTCATAGAAAAAACTCCTTAACCATACCGAGGATTGAACCCGGGTCTCCTGCATGGGAGCATGCCCTCTAATCCATTTAGCCAGATGCTCCACCACCTTATCATAGTTTGGACATTATGAAAGTGAAGTTTGAGAAAGCCTAAAAGACCTGAAGCTGACTACCCAGTTTGTGGCCCACAGTAAACTAAGCGCATGACCAGAGATCACTCAAGAAGAAAAAGAAGAAGTAGCTTGTCCCTTCTGAAACTTGGCTTCTATGACAGCAGTGCTGAAAAGCTCTGTTCTGTGCAATGTTCTGTGTAAGTTGACCGGCATCAGCAGCAGTTATTCTCAGATCGGCAATGACATTTTGCGCATATCGCCTTCTAGGTCTTCCTCTAGTTCTTCTTCCAGGCACCATTCCCTTCAAAATTATTGTCTCTAGGCACTCATGTCGTTTGATGTGTCCGAAATATTTAATTTCCTTGATTTTATGCTCGCTATGTTCTGTATTGAATGAAAATCGTGTCATATCCTTTACAAGACGTAGCCATCAACCACAGTAAATGAGTCGTTGATTTTCTAGACACCACTTATACGTTCAGTAGTTTGCCATTGCTTTCTGAACGGTGAGGTATATTTTACCTTTTGTAAAAATCCAGCGGAAACAATTTGCTTCCAAACTTGCCCACGCGGAGTTTGAACCAGGTACGCAGGTTGTGATCGAGCTCACTAACGCTTGAGCTACAGACGCTTACATGTCCTGTATTACAAAGTGAATTATCTTTTTAACAAAGTAAATTCACTTCTCCTATAAAACCAAAATGAATTCTCTTGTTCTTTAACATTGAAATTCTCTTATCTTGTGTTAGAACGTAAACTTTTGTGTGTGCTATACAACAAAACAAGTTCTCTTGTCCAACAATATACACCAACTTCTCACTCTTTGTATTACAGACAGTCTCTGCCAAACATCTACTGAGATATTTGACCATTGTGTCCAGTCCAGAACAAGAGCCCAGGCAAGTTCTAAATTTGATTGTGCCTCAGTTTATGAAGATTGATTGATATGACATCATTATTGCACTTGTGTGAATAACCATGTGTGCTCCGATCTCTTTTTCACTGAGAAAGATCTCAGCAGCAGTGCACGAACTCTGTAGCACTGAGGGTCCCCGATGTAATTTTGAAAATGGTGAAGTTAGGGTTGTTAAGATGTTATCCTCTATTTGGCTCTATCTCAATATTGTTGAAAAGTTATCGGCAGTCTTTACTTTGTGCCAGTAGCTCTTAGGCTCTTAGTTTCAAAACTGCCTGATGTCACAAATAAGAATGAGAAAATTGAAGTATTTTGGGCATCTAAAGAGACATGATAGGTTGGAGAAGACCATTACGAAAGGAGGCATCCCATCAAAGAGAAGAGGAAGACCACGGAGAAAATGGATTCAGAATGCAACTGATAGTTTGAACATGATGGCTGCAGAGGCGGGACAACTGGCTTATGAGAGAGAGAAATTCTGAAGGACTTTTAGGGTGGCAAAGTTCTGCTCAGGACAAGCTATATAATGATGAACTCTAAATTTCACCTACATTGTCAGCTGCTCTGCAGAAATTCACCAACAAAGGTCATCACAGCATACTCCTTATCAGGTGGTCATAAGTGATAACAAATACAGACATGTTGAAGACAAGACAAAAACCAGTGTAGCCTTATGTTGAAGAGAGAAAGTGTGATGGATTGGACACACCATCAGAAAACAGTCACACATTATAACCAGATGTTCATAACACTGGAACCCACAGGGGAAAGAAAATAGTGTGGAGGTCAAAGAATGCTTGGTGAAGAATGATGGAAGATAATGTCAAAGCCTCATGAGCAGTGCTGAAAAGACAGTCCAGAATAGAGTTAGGTGGATAGCAGCATTAGCAGTCATATATTCCAAGGGGAATAAACGAGTTTGATGATGCCAACTACTCACTTCTTTCTTCTCGTTTAGGCAGTCTTAAAACTAGAGTTAACATTATCTCATATTGTCTCTCCAGTGTAACTTGCTTTCCCTGTATGTTATGTTGTACGATTGTGACATCATGGCACATTGAGCATTTCAGTCTGCAAAAAGTTTGGTGTGCACAACACAGTACACGGTTGAACTACAGGTTTCTTGATCCTTTACTTGGGAATCTAAATTACAAGTGCCACAGAAGTCGGAATAAGTCTCGTCTGAATAACCAGGGAGACTGATGATAAGAAAAGCTAGTCTTCTTGCCCAAATCAGCTAGATCATGTCACATTAGGCGCCCTGAACATGCCTGAATTCTCTCTCGCGATCACCTAAAAAACTGATGTACCAGATCTCTCCATAAATTCATTCATGTGGAAATCTGATTCATGCAGCCCTATCATGGTGGGTTTCGTCACATCTTCAGCGCCATTTGGAGCTCTGGTGCTTATCCTTCGGCAATGTGTCCGGATTCAGCCAGCGTTTACTGGGTTCATGCCTGAATTCATAGTGGGTGAACACACAAAATCAACATATTTTCTTAGTTCCTGATTTCTACCTTTTTGTTAAGTCATTTTTTGAATTTTATACAGTTTTCTATGTATATCTGTTAGCATATAATTCTATGTTTTCTTACTGGATTACATTTCTTTGTTTGCAGTTTAAACTGTTTACATCCTGGAAGCGCTGTTGAACGACGTGTACTAGATTCAAACCCAATTTTAGAGGCATTTGGTAAGTTTATTATATGGTTAATATATTCTTCAATTAAACCACTTTCGTGCAAGCTGTTTACGCAGAATACTAAAAATAAACTGGCAGGAAAAAATTCCAGATACTGAAGTCTTCGTTAGAGCAAAGGTGCCAAGCGTCAACACTCTGTTGCAGAAGGCTCAAGTGAGATAGGTGAGTCACATTGCTCGGATGCTTGATAAATGCATTCCAAAACAGTTGATGTATGGCGAGCTTGAAGGGGACAGGTGTTCTGCTGATGAACAGAGAAAATGCTTTAAATACACTCTTAAAGTGTCTCTGAAATGCTTTGATATAGACACCACATGCTGGGAATCCCTGGTGCAAGATCACCAAATATGGCGCTGTAACAACACAAGAGAAACCCACATAGCTGAGAATCGTTATGCCGTTGAGGCACACAGAAAACAAGCTGCGTAAAGAGACAGAACACATAACAACCACATGTCTAACCTTGATCATGTATGCCCCACCTGTGGTAGGGGATTCTGTTCTAGGATTGGACTCTACAGTCGCCTCCAGAGAGGTGCAGCAGCACATGTCTGAGGCTGTTGTCATCATCGCTTGCGATGGACAGCTATTAGAATATATTCTGCAAGTTCTAGATCAATGTTTCCCAGTGGGCGCTGAAGTGTTCTGAGGGGGGTGATAGTGGGTTTAGAAGAATTGGGGGATTAATAATAAATGTTCTAAAATAAATTATTTTCGAATTTTGATTGAATAATCATTTAAAATTTGAATTCTGCATTTTAATTCATCTTATACTTGTTAAATCCATTTTTTCATCAATGTTCTATTTCATGTATATAATCATTTGAAAATTGACCATGTATGACAGAAATATATATCAATTTTCTATGTTAAAGAGAAAATAGAGCATGTATATGTGAACATACTAGTGCTGTTACATGTCAGTGTCATCACATGCCAGTGCCCAATTGAGACTGGGTCAACCTGAGAGTTGTTACAGCTGAAAAAAATCCCATTCTTGATGTTGAAATGTTTCCTTTGACTAACATGTCTGTGAAGCAAGGGCACTAACCACTACATTATCACAGCTCTAATTAGGCTCTAGGATTGCTGTATTAATTCTTCTTGCCGATTTAAACTCCATCACTGACCTATTTCTCTCAGGAGACAATAGGTTTTGTGTCACATAGTTTGTTCTGAGCTGAATCACAACATCTATTGTGGCTTAATGGCCTATTCTGTAGTGGCAATCCTTGCCACAGTTGCTTTGAATGAAACTGGGGCTGATACATAGGATGGTCTCTCTGCCATCTATGCTCTCTTCTGTCTCCATATAGGATGGTGTTTTTCTTTTGAGCCATCCCTCACTGCGCTCACCATACTTGCCTGTCTTTGACAAATCGCTTCAAATTGTTCTTTCTTTATGCTGCATGAAGTTAGAAACAGTGCACTATTTCATTGTTATGTCCCTTCATGGAATCAAAGTGGATCAGTATTACAAATATCCTCAGGACTTTCTTTGTATTTTTCTCCCCTTGTCTACTGTCTCGAACATGCAGGTATCCTTAGTAATAAAGGAGCAGACATGTTTGCAATAAAAGCACCTATAGTCTAGGTACTGAAGATGGTTAATGGGAACATGCTGCTAATGTTGCTTAGTTAGCGTCTCTTGGATGAGGACACTGCAATTAAACGAATTTAACATCCAACTTTTTCAAGTAGGACTTTGCACTTATGGGACAGAATAAGGTATGTGTTTAACTAGTGAGCTTGGTCGAAATTAAAATGTGCCTTTTCTATTTGCCGTAGGCACCATGGGGTAACGTGCTCACATGATGACCTCTAAACCCCAGAGTAGACGTTATTAGTTACTGAATTGACGTAATTACACTCCGGCAGACCTATAGGTGCTCAGTCTCCCCCAACAGATGTTGAGGGGTATGCATACTGATGGTTTCTGTGCCTCTCTGGTTAAACACTCCTCACTCTGTGCCTAAGTCAACCAGTTCTACTTGTACAACGGGTACTTCTTAAATAGCTGGATCGGTTCCTTATCTATTTTAGCGTCTTCATCCAATAGGTAGTTGGGAAGAGATCGAAGAACACCCCCTTATCCATCCTGAACTTCCCAACAATCAATGCTGTTGATGCAAGCCCATCAGCATTCTCATTGTCACTAACACCAGCATGCCCAGGATAGTAAATCCTCATAAACCTTTGGAGGTTAGAAACTTCAATAGGTAACATCCACTCATACCAGGGTAGAAGTGAAACTAAGTTACGTAAAAAAATATGAAGCTTGTGTAGGCAGGAACACCTGCAGTGACAGATAAACAATTAACAACTATCTTGTTTCTGTGTGATCATTAGGAAATGCAGCAACGCCAAGAAATGAAAATAGTTCCAGATTTGGCAAGTTTGTACAGCTACAGTTTCACAGGTAAACTTTTTCAAATTTCTGCACTGCAACTCTTGTGGAATGTGGGGTCTGAGGATTCTGGGATGTGAACTGTCTGGGATTTGGGATCTGTGGGCTCTATGCGATCTTTAGTCTGAGCTGTGCGCTCTTTAGGAAGTATGGTCTCTGAGCTGTGTGCTCTCTGGGATGTATGGTCTCTGAACCGTGGGCTCTCTGGGATGTGGAGTCCCGAGCTGTGCGCTCTCTGGGATGTATGGTCTCTGAACTGTGGGCTCTATGCGATGTGGAGTCTGAACTGTGCGCTCTCTGGAATGTATGGTCTCTGGGATGTGGGGTCATGATAGTAAGGATTACATTTGTAGGAATTGGTTTAGCACAACGGTTGGCTTCAGTCACCAACATACAGAGTTCAATTCCTGATACATTTGATATTCTAGTCAACCAAACTGAAAATGGGAACTATGGCTTTCTGATTTGGTGGGAAATATGTAAGTACCCCTCCTCCTCCTGCTTGCGTTCACCAACTATGAATTCAGGCTAGTCAGGCCCTGGTGTGGCGCGTCTTACTGATTTTTGGCTGAATGTCTTTCCTTTTTTTTTAATCAGTGTGCTTCGCCATACAGGCGTATCTTCTCCGACTTTAGAGGTAGTCTTAATTTAGATCCTCACGTATTGATTTGTGGTCATGGAACTTATAGTTCATACCACTTGCAGTGAGCTAAGCAGAAATTCCTGGTCCAAGCCACAAAACTTCTATGACAAGTATTGAAGATTTGACTTCTTTATCAGAGTTTTTTTTCCCCTTTCTGCCTGAGACAGAACAAATATATCTATTCAGAAAGAACTCAAAATTAAAGAAAACTGGCTGATGCTACAAATAAAAAAGAGAAAATTGAGGTATTTTGGAAATATAAAAAGACATGAAGGGCTATAGAAGACCATCATGGATGGAGGCATACCAGCAAAGAGAGGAAGAGGAAGACCACAGAGTAGATGGATTCAGGATGTAACTGATAGTTTGAACATGATGGCTGCAGAGGTGGGATATCTGGCCCATGAGAGATAAATTCCAAAGGACTGTTAGCGTGACAAAATTCTGCTCAGGACAAGCTATTTGATGATGATTCTGCCTGTGGTGAGGTCGTTCTGGAAAAGGAATATTGTCAACCATTTTGGGACACATACCTTTGGATTTGTTTAGGTTTGTCTACAATTCCTAATTTTCCATCTTTTCTGAAACAGCACTCTTTTGATCATCCTTAGCATTTTTTTACATCATGAGGTATTGTCTACGCCAAGAAGTGTGTTCATGTTTCCCACTTTCTGACTTTGTTGAGGTCATTCCGGTTTAGGAAAATTCTCAACCGCTTTGGTACTTTTGTCATTTGTCGATGGGCAACCACAAAGGACCTGGTGGTCTGGGTTCAACTCCCAGTGCGCGTGGAATTTTCCTGACCTCTCAGGTCGACCAGCCTCAACTGGGTACCAGACATGCTCTGGGAAAGTAAAGGCGCCGGCGTGATGCTGACCACATCACCCATCGTGTGCCGACGGTCAATGAAAATACAGGCCTAACACTGTATTGACCTATATACCACAAGGTATGAAAGGATTCTTTTACTTTTTTTTTTAACCACAAAGGACGGCCACAGATTGAACAAAGTAGAGGGAGAGTTTGTTGCAATCTTACATTATTTAACTGGGTGTGCATGACACGGGCTACCTCTTTGGTTAGTAGCTAAGAATGTAACGAGTTGCATATTCTTGATATCCTATCATGTATAGTGTTCACTATAGTGGACAACTACTATTCTTATGCTTCATAGCTACACATGCATGTTTCGTGACCTCTGATGCATGCATTCTACTGCTACGGACTTACTGTGTACTGTGTCTATTGCCAGAATGGTAAATTAACTTGTACTTCTAATGAATAGTCAAGATGGCGGACGAGACATTATTCATTCCAAAAATGCATGCATGAAAGGATTAATTCCATCTCACTTGTTGCTGTTATCATGTTATCTTTTTAAATCTGTTAGTTCAGTTTCGTGACCTCTGATGCATGCATTCTACTGCTACGGACTTACTGTGTACTGTGCTAGTTGCCAGAATGGTAAATTAACTTGTACTTCTAATGAATAGTCAAGATGGCGGACGAGACATTATTCATTCCAAAAATGCATGCATGAAAGGATTAATTCCATCTCACTTGTTGCTGTTATCATGTTATCTTTTTAAATCTGTTAGTTCAGTTTCGTGACCTCTGATGCATGCATTCTACTGCTACGGACTTACTGTGTACTGTGTCTATTGCCAGAATGGTAAATTAACTTGTACTTCTAATGAATAGTCAAGATGGCGGACGAGACATTATTTATTCCAAAAATGCATGCATGAAAGGATTAATTCCATCTCACTTGTTGCTGTTATCGTGTTATCTTTTTAAATCTGTTAGTTCAGTTTCATGACCAACTTTTTTGTTTTGTTATATTGATCAGAAATGGATATATCCTTGGGGGAGTCATTCAGACGTACTTGCTGGAAAAGACACGGGTTGTGCACCAGGGATTAGGAGAGAACAACTTCCACATATTTTATCAAGTAGTGTACATTTCTTTATCATGCCTTTGTAATTTGTGTCTTCTTTTTCATTCCTTTTATCTTCATACTATATTTATTTGATTTGTTTCTTTGTATTTTCCACACTTATTTTTGTCCATCTCTGCTGCTTATATATCTTATAGCCAATTTCCTTTTTGTTCTTTTTTTTTTTTTTTAAATTTATTTTTTTATTGAAGAAAGGATGAGAGATTAAAATGTACAATTTATGAATGCACACAAGAAAAAAGACATATCTCTCTCTCGATCACCGCTCAGACCGATGTACCAGACCTGTCCATAAATTCTATTCATGTGAAATCTGATTCATGCAGTCTTAGCATTGGTGTGTTTTACGTCACATCTTCAGCACCATTTGGAGCTCTGGTGCTTATCCTTCAACGATGTGTCCGATTTCAGCCAGCGTTTACTCGGTTCGCTCTCCGTTCTGTAGCCATCTAATGTTTTTACAATGTGGGTAGCTAGCCCCACTCCCAACCTCCTAAGTCGCCTCTTACGACATGCGTGGCAGGTAACAGTGGTTCTATTCTTTACACCCCAATTTGGGCCCCGGTAACCACTCAGGCACAAGACAGATATGATAAACTAAACAAAGAGTGGATTTGAAGACCTGTACCAAGGGCAACAGAGTTATAAAAAGACAAAATAATCATTGTTGGTCAGAATTGCATTTGAAAAGTTGCAAATTTTCAATTCAAATGTTGTATCAATCCGAAATATGCCAGCAGAGTTGGAAAATGACAAAAGGTATAGAAAGTAAGTTAAATGAATTTGAAAATATGTCTGCAAAAAATAATTAACATAAAATGGGATGAATTAAGAAGCGATAAATTCAGAGAAATGTCTGGTCAACTACTAGTAACAACTGTTATAAGCAGAAGAAGATAGAGATAGTTAAGCAAACCTTGAGAAGAAATTATCAAAGAATACCAAAGCTGGTATTGAAGTGAAAGACAAAAGGTTCAAGAAAGAGAGGACGTCCTAGGAAAACCCTGAAACGAACTTTGCTGAGAAAGGCAAGAAATATTGGACTCAGTTCCATGGAAGATATTGAGCGAGTTGTCTAGGACAGAGTGGTATAGAGAAATTACTTGCAGGCCCTATGTAACGTATGATAGTACGAGAGGAATATTTATAGTGCATTTGAATATGAATTTTCCAATAATATCCCATTTATTCATTCATTTAAATAACGCATTACTTTCAGTTATTATTTTCTCGTTATTGTCTCTTACGTTCATTAGAATAATAAACTGATGTTAATTTATAAATATAGTACAGTAATAAGGAGTCTCTGTGGTTAAGCCTTTCGACTTGCGCTCCAAAGGTTGTGACCTCGAATCCAGACCCTGCTGTTTTGCTCATGGGTGCATTTTCCAGCTTGATCACAACCCAAAAGTACTTGGTTCAATCTCCGTGGCAGGCAGTTGGAAGCGAATTTGTACCTGTGGATTTTTACTAACAGTAAAAATAAACCTCACCGTTCAGAAAGCAATGGCAAACTACTGAACATATAAGGGGGAACCTAGAAAAATCAACGACTCGTTTACTGTGGTTGATGGCAAGGTCCTTTAAAGGATATGCCACGATTTTCATTTTCAATATTTAGACAGAATCAGTGTACATAAAATAATGTTTTTTAAATTTCAGTTACTGAGCCTGAAAGAACTTTTACCTATTCCAAACTGGCTGGAAGGGATCAAGAGAGAAGTAGAAAGATCACAATTACATTGCATCATACCACACAAAGGTATGAAATATTTGATGGTGGCGTAGTGGAATTTGGTAATTATTTAGCATGCATAGTCTTATATCTACTGGGGGAGACTGAGCACCTATGGGTATGCCCAGAGCTATCTGAGGTCCTTTCTAATAACCAGTAATAAATTTGCATGATGTTTTATAGCTTGACTCTAGGTTTCTTCAGTCTGTCTTGGATCCTCTTCCTTCCGAAAGTTCACAAAACACATGTTGGGGTATGTAATTATTGTCCATTCTTCTCACATGCCCTAGCCATCATAGTTTTCTACCTCTGAGTATAACCATGATGAAAGGCAAGTTTGCATGAGTCAGGAGGTCGTGGGTTTGAATCCTGACCAGCTGGTTTACAGGTGAGTTTTTTCCAGAGGCCCCTAGGTTGTTGCAGGAGCTGACGGCATTTGTGCTTAGTGCAATACTCTTAACAGGTGACTGCCATTTCTGCGGAAGGACCGAGCCATATGGGGTAAAACCGTGCAATGAAGTCAAATCCTTTGGCTTTTAAAAACCCCTGGTTTTCATAATCTTGTGGAGAAATCGAAGTGAAAGATGTTAAGGAATTTGAATATAATATCATAGTTTAGGAAATCATCGGGCCCCTTAATTTATGTACATCAGGTGGCATAATACAGAACCAACTCTGAAGTTAAAAAGGTTTAAAAGCAAGGATTGACTTCATTGCACCGGGTTTTACCCCATACGGCTCGGTCCTCTCCGCAGAAATGGCACGCCACCTGCCGAGAGTATTGCACAAGGCACAAACTCTGTAGCTCCAGCAACAATCCTAGGGTCTCTGGGAAAAACTGCACTCGTGAACAGAATGGCGCGGTCCGGACTCGAATCCACGACCTTCGACTCACAAGGCAAAGGGCTTAACCACTTAGCCACAGAAACCTCTTGTGCTGAAATGTACTAACTTGCCATCCATTGTAGGAATACTCAGCATTAGAGGGATAACTAGTATCATGCAAGAAGAGAAAAAAAGTTAGATTTGAGCAAGAGAATAGCAATGCTTTAAGGGGAAAATATGCCCGAGTGGTTACCGGGACCCAAAATTTGGGGTGTAAAGAATAGAATCACTATTACCTGCCACGCATGTTGTAAGAGGTGACTAAGGAGGTTTGGCTGAAACCGGATGCACATGTCCTAAATGTGTAGAAATCTATGCGTTTAGGGGCCTACCAAACCAATGTGCAACGTAAACACGTTCTTGGTAAAGATCAGACATATCACAAAGAGGGATTATAATTGGTCGTAAAGAATGAACGCAAAGAAGAAGAAGAAGGGGAAAATAAAAATCAATAGATCAAGAAATAAGTCTGATCAAATACACAACCATCAAAAGAGAAATAAAACATGTTAAAAATTATTGCAGTCAACACCTGTGTGTTACCGGGCTGCAAGGGAACAAAGAATAGTAGCCCTGTGACCTACAAGGCATGTTGTAAGCAGTGACTGTGGTAGGGGCCTTGGGAAGTTACCCTAGTAAACGAAAAGCATCGCAAAAATTGGATGTGCTGGCCTACTTGTAGGCACATAACATACAATCGCTCTTAGGATTGGATCACATACAAATCACAGAGTGGTTTAACACGTGTTTGATATGGAAAACTCGAAGAAGAAGAAGAATTACTGCAACCTTTAATATCTTCTTCTTCATTCGTTCTTTACGGCTATTTTGATCATTCTTATTGTGATATATAAACAGCCTACGCCAAGATCGGTTTTTTTTTGCTACTGTGTGCCTATGGTGACTAGGCCAGCACATCCGGCTTCACCAGCATTTTATTTACGACTGCAGCTTACCATACAACCTTTAATATGAAGATGGTACTTGATCTGATATTGTTGTTGTTTATCTCATAGTTGAAACTCTTCCTGCACTACACATTGTTGATGCTATGACAGATATCGGTGTGACACCTGAAACACAAGTGTCCATCTTCCAAGTATGTGCTCTAGTTATCTCACTTATTTGTATTAATAGATGTATTTTTTTGAAATGCAAAGCCACTTGTAGCTCTCTCTCTCTGTTATAGTTTCTTAGGGTTTTCCTGTTATTATTACACCATTTATTGTAGTTTTAATGGTTGTTGTATAATATCTTGGCTGATTGTAATGAGTGATGGCAGATGTTGATGCCACTTACACTACATACAAGAAGATGTTCTTAGAAGTTTCATAATTGCTTTATTTGATGGTATCACATATGTAGACAAGGAAAAACATGTCCGTTCGTCTTCAATGTTATGGTTTGTCTCTCCTTTGTTTACTAATGTTGCTTACGCCGTACTACCCAACACTACATCCCTTGGTTTTACTACGTCAGGTCTCGTTTAGTGTTGCCACTCTGCTGTTAGTGAACATATGCAGATTGAGTGCGCAAAACACTACAGTCAACTAATAAAATATCTAACTATCTACATGCTATACACTAAAGCTAACTGTCTGGTCCATCAGCTGCCACTTGAGGGGGCTGGCTTCTACATCTCTATCTCTCTCTAGCCTGCTGTTATTACTTATTGTATTGCCACTTTTATCTGCCAGATCACCCGTGATGTCAGGGCCACAAGGAAGCAAAGACTAGTACCACTGCAACCTATAAGACATGTCGAAGAGGTGACTGATGGGACCTAGGAAGCTACCCTAGAAAATAAAAATATCGCAGAAATCGGATATGCTGGCCTACTTGTAGGCGCATAACTGGCACAACGCATAATCGCTTCTAAGGTTCAGTTCACATACAAATCACAAAGAGTGGTTAACAATTGGTCGATATGGAGTGTTCGAAGAAGTTCTGCCAGATAGTGTTGTTTTAATCTTAGCTGAGCTTTTTTTTATCTATTGTAGTCAATGCTGTCTGTGTCTAGAGTTTAGCTAAAGTAATCAATGCTGTCTATGTTTAGTATAGTTTAACTTACATTCTGAACGCCCTCATAGAATGGGACCCGCAAAGATGATTTTCATTTAAATCAATTCATGTCAACTGTTAGATTGTATGAACTTGGATTGAAGATTGGAGTGGTCAGAAAAGAACAGCACAACAGGTATATGAGTAGGTTCGTCAATCAACATCGAACAGCTGTTGGAAATATTGCAAAGAAGATCAGAACACCAATGAACATGTCCGGAGGGCAATAACGATATTCCAAGCTGAACATGAACTATGCCAAGAATAGACCACAACAGATGATGTGTCTCAGCACATAACACACTTGTGTGGTGCAAAACCTATTGTCTCCTGAAACAAAGAGACCGATAATGAGGGTGACCAGTTCTTATTATGAATATTAGTACCTGACATCTGTCCTTAGCAGTAGTGAACTCTATCACAACCCAAAGAGTACCTGGTTTAAACTCAGCGGCGGAGCAGTTTGGGAAAATTTGTTTCCATGGATTTTTACAGTGATAAAATAGACCGCATCGTTCAAAAAGCAATGGTAAACTACTGTACGTATAATTGGTGCCTAGAAAATAAACTACTCTTTTACTTCGGTTGATTGCGACGTCCTGTAAAGGATATGCCGCGATTTTAATTTCAAGGTGTAGTGTGCTGCCTTTATCTCAGATTCGGTATGTTTCATCTAAGCGTTGAAGTTATAAATTTAATTTGTACATTTTCTCTCATCATCATCCTCATGATAGGTGCTGCTTGCAGTTCTTCATCTGACAACCCTGAAGTTTATTGCATCCAAAGATGATGAATCAAGTTCTATGTCCGATGATGAAGGTCTGTCTGTACACTATTTATATGATCTTCTTCTCTTCCACCATTTACTTCTTCATAGAAGTGTTGTGGGGGAATGTAGTGATCTTATGTGTGCTTGTTATAAGTCACTTTGTAAGCTGATATTCATTTTCATAAGGTCTTTCTTGATGCAGTGCTCCATCTTTGGGTGATCTTCCTCCTGCTTTCTACTTGTTATACTTTTTCTGTGTTGCTCTCTGTGGTAGACGATATCAGGGCATTCTTGTCAGGTGTACAAACCATTTAATCTGTTGTTCTTTTATGAATTCCATGACTGGTTTCACATCCAGTCTTCTGATTTCTTCATTTCTAATTTTATCTCTTATTGTCACACCTGCAGCTCTTATGAGACACCTCATCTCTGTCATTATGATTTTCTGCTCATTACCTGCTGTTATTAACATGATGAAATTTGATTTATAACCTGCTCATACAAAATTTGAGAGCTGCAATTGCATAGGTTGTGTCTTGTTAGGAGCGTGAAGTCTCAGAATCAAATTTTCAGTTTATTAGTAATATTTTTCAGATAGTAGCAGTTCTTTGTCTTTTAACATTCCATATCAACCCTATGAATCACTCTGTGTGATCTGACTCAGAGCGGTTATACATTCTCCAGTTATTAGCCTACAAGTAGGCCAGCACATCAACCACTTGTTAATCACTCTTTGTGATCTGAGCCTCAGAGCGGTTATACATTCTGCCAGTTATGCGCCTACAAGTAGGCCAGCACATCCGATTTCTGCGATGATTTTTATTTACTAGGGTAGCTCCCTAGGTCCTACATCAGTCGCCTCTTTTGACTTTCCTTGTAGATCGCAGTGGTGCTATTCTTTGCTTCCCTTGTGGACCCCGGCAGCACACGGGTGAATGTGACCATTAAGTTCCACAGGCTCATGTCCCGCGTCCTACATCGCCCTAAACAAGCAGTATCTCAGGCAGTATAGACAGTTTATTTAATCAGTTTATCTGTATGTAGCACAAACAATTTTAAACCTTCATTATTTCTTTGATTATTTATTTTTTGACTTTTTTCCAAACAAAATATTATATACAAATTGCATGAAGTGTGCTAACTGTTCCATTGTTTCTATTTTTTTTTCAGATTTCAATAATACTGTTATTGGTACAGTAACTGTTGTTCATGTTTTTGGCAACATTTGTGTTGGTTCTGCATTATACTTTTTTTATTCTGTTGACTTTGTTTTTTGTTATTAAGTATGGTGTCTATGTTTTTAATGTGATACACCACCCGTGTCGTGCCTGGGCCTGCAAGGGAAGCAAAGAATAGTACCACTGCGACCTACAAGGCGTGTCGTAAGAGGCGGCTGATGTAGGACCTAGGGAAGCAATCCTAGTAAATAAAAAGCATCACAGAAATTGGATGTGCTGGCCTACTTGTAGCGCATAACTGGCACAACATACAATCGCTCTTAGGCTCCGATAATATTCAAATAACACAGAGTAGTTATAAGTGGTCAATATGTAGCGTTCGAAGAAGAAGTGGGATAAATATGAGTTTTGGTGTAGTCATGGCATCATATAGCACCTCTGACTGATTTTTGTGAATGCTTGCTTTCCTTTATCAGTGGTTTTACCATTCAAGCGAGCCTTACTGTGACTTCAGAGGTCAAAAGGTCTCTATCCTTGAAGGTTTAATTTTTGTGTATCTTCACAACAAAAGATTTGATATGCCAGATTTTAACAAAATTGTTAGTTGCAAATTATGATAAAGATTGTCAGTATTAATTGTGTTTGTTTGCTGTATAAGGGATTCAAGCTTCTTTATACTGAGACAATCTAATACTGAAGTCTTTTAGTTATATTAGGATAATGCAACCTTTAATGTTTGTGTGACTTCTTTGGTGAAGTAGTCAAGCTGTTTGCCTTGCATTTATAAGGTTGTGAGTTGAAAAATTTGTTAAGCCTTTACCTTGCGTTATGAAGATTGTGGGTTCGAATCTGTTTGCGAGTGCATTTTTTTTTCAGAGATACCTAGAATTGTTGCAGGAGTTTATGCTTTGTGCAATACTTTCAGCAGGTGGCGTGTCATTTCTCCGGAGATGAGCTGAGCCATGTGTGGTAAAACCTGGTGCAACAAAGTCAATCCTTCGACGACTTTATATACAGACTGCGTCGTTTAGTTCACTGTTGCACTTTTTCTAGAGGTCCCTAGGGTTGTTACTGTAGTTCTGGCTTTGTACAATACTCTCAGCTTGTGAAATGCCATTTCTGCAGAGAGAACCGAACTATATGGGATGAAGTCATAACCTATTGTTTCCTGAGACACAGAGGCTGATGATGATGAATCATGAGGTTTTGACATTTCTATAACTTTTGTGCTCATCAATTGTTGTTTCAATTATTTTATGTAAATTTTACAGCCAAACTGTTTCATTATTTTACTATGTAATCTATGTTGTTCCAGTTATTGTAATGTACATTATGCCAATCTATATTGTATCAATTATTGTAATGTACATTTTACTACCAATCTATGTTGTATCAATTATTGTAATGTACATTTTACTGCCAATCTATATTGTTTCAATTATTGTAATGTGTATTTTACTGCCAATCTATATTGCCTGATATATTACAATGTATTTTTTTAGTCTCAAACTGGTCCAAAGATGAGTGTTCCCGGATACTAGGAATTTCTCCACTCAGTTTACATCACGCTTTGCTCAATCGTAACATTGTGAGTGGAACCAGGGCACAGCGCAGTGTGTTTGTCAAACCTGTCAGTGTGGAAGAAGCTCATAGCAGGAGAGACTGTCTTGCTATGTTGCTGTATGCCAGGTAAGCTTTTTCAGAATTATTTTATAATAATTCTTTCTATTTTCTCTTTTGCACTTTATGCTAACATAATTTAGTTTGTTCCATATTAGAGATATTCAAATGTTGTGAAACAGGAGACAAAATGTAACAGTATTCACTGTCACTTGGGGCCATTAGGTAATAACAGTGTGGAACCCTGAACTTTGTCAAAAATGACGGATGCAGTAAATAACTAAACATCATGAAAAACCCATGGGCATGAGTTGTGTTTGATGTTCATAATCGAATATTGGGGATTCGGGAGGGGGCAATGAACGATATTTGCAGAGAATTGGGTCTGGCAACTCTGAGAAAGAACAGCAACGCAGGTAGTCGAGAGAAGAATATCATCTCGGACAGTTGAGGTTCGAACAGAACCAGAGACAGTCGCTGATTTGGATGAACAACTACGACAGTGAGCAGGAGGTTGGTTGTAAATAGTACCAAGAATTGTGAGGTCTGCGATCATATTTATTGTTACTTGCTTTGAAGAAGAAGAGAGTTGTAGACTTCTGTTTTTCTGTGCATGCTGATTTTCTATGAATTGTCGTCGTAAGTTATATTGTTATGCGATCCTCTTTTGCAAGGTTCAAAGTGTTAATCCTGCTCACTTTGCACTTTATGCTAAAATAATTTAGCTTGTTCCATATTGGGAGTATTCAAATGTTGTGAAACAGTAGACTTAATACTGTATTAGATCACTGATGAATAGGGTCAAATTGTCTTCTTCTTTTTCAAACGCTCTGTATAACGACCACTTGTTAACCACTCTTTGTAATTTGTATTAACCTGAACCTAAGAGCGATCATACATTGTTCCAGTTATGAAGTAGGCCAGCACATCTGTTTTCTGCGACACTTTTTATTTACTCGGATAGCTTCCCTAGGCCCCTACCTCAGTTGCTTCTTACAACATGCCTTGTAGGTTGCAGTGTTGCTATTCTTTGCTCCCCTTGCGAGCCCTGGAAACGTGCTGGTGAAATTGTTCTTGATTTTCTAGTTGCCTCAGCTAACCATGTGTACCATAACTTTCTGCATTGCGAGAAAACTATGAATTGTTGCCAGTGCTAATGTGTAAGTGCTCTTCTGCTAGCACTTTCATCTAGCTGAACTAAACTGAGTACCTTTTGGAAAAGTTCTTGGTGTTTAGATGTTGATTTTAACCAGTTCTGCAGTTTGATTTTTTTGGGCCAAAATAGCTCCTTTTTTGCTTGTGTATAATATTGAAACACGTTAAAAACATAGCACTGTGGTTTTATAAAGTACAATAACAATTTACAGCAACGTTTTGTCTAATAGGTCTTTATCAAGCAAAGGATACACCAGAAAGGAAGAGATTCATTTCTTCAACGGCAGACATAACATATATACAATTAGACAATAAATCCCTATCGGTCCTAAAATGAAAATATAAGACTAAAAACGAAATAAATTCCTTCGAGTATAAATCGTGTGTATAATATGGAATTACACTTTTTGCTTAATCCTTATATTATATATTTTTTTAATTGAGTGTTAACTCTTTCCACGCGGAGTTATTTCCTGAATTTGTAAACAGTTAATTCAAGGGAGGTAAAAAAAAAATCGCAATCCCAACTACTCGTCAATAAATAAACATATTTATATTATTATATACTAAATTGAAGAAAATTGGACAACCTAATAGAATAACAAGGTTGAAAAGCAGTAAAAGTAAAATAGTGGAAGTAAAACTAGAGACTTCTTATAAGGGAAGCAACTCATTGCACTCAGCGGACTTCCGCTGTGGTGCAGTGAAGAAGAGTTGATATACTTCAATTTTGCTTATTGTTCACTTTTCTATCATTAAGTTTCAGTAAATATCTAAGAAGAGATTTCTAGAACATGCTTTTGTACGCGCTTCATAAATAGTGTCTTTCACTTCCTCTGTGATCCACCTTTTGCGTGGACTGTCTTTTACTTTGTATCCACTGTATCGGAGTAGCAGTGCTCTTTAAGGTGCACTGTTGTTGGTAATCTGATTATGTGTCCGAACCATTTAGTTTGTTTCTAAATTAAATTCAGTATTGATGTTGTACCCACTTTTTTAACCTGTCTCTTCTTGATACCCCCATCATTCTTAGTTAATTCCTTATCCTTTACAGGACTTTGTGAATCAACCCCAGCTTTTTAACGCTGTTTGTGATTTTTCTAGTCATTATTACGTTCAGTAGTTTTCAATTGCTTTCTGAACGATGGTGCCATTGCCCTTTTGTAAAAATCCAGGCAAAACAATTTGCAACCAAACTGTCTGCAGCGTGATTCAAACTCAGAATTTCAGGTTTAATAGATCGAGTCACTATCCCCTAAGCCACAGACACATTTTTAGTAGACACTTCAATTTTGCTAATTGTAGTCTGAGTAATTAGGTCATTATTGATTTATTGATTTGATTGATTGATTGATTAGGTAATATCTCAATATTGAAGGTAGGCTGGTCTGAGTAATTATTCTTAGTATATGTGTCTCTGTATATCTGTGTCTCTCTGTGTCTATGTCTCTCTCTCTGTCTATGTGTCTCTCTTCCTCTCTCTCTTTTCATTTCAATGTGGGATATTGATTACGCTCAGTATGTCATATGTGTAGCATTTCATATAATTAAACAGTTTTCAAATTGATTTATTACCTCATCTTTTATTGAAACAGATTGTTTGATTGGCTTGTCAATTTTATCAACATTCAAATCAAGGCCTCACGGTTCGACAAAAGTATTAGTAAGTTCATGCCATCTATCATTTCAATTACCTATTTATTATGAACTTTACAGTTTTCCACACTGAATAAATTATAATTATACATAAATCAGTGATAGTGGGCTATATTTGTGCAGCAGTGGACAGAATTTGTTTCTTGATGCATGCAGCTGATTTCCATAGAATTGTTGATAGAGCTAAGTGCCCGGATGCTGATACTTTCAGAAATCCGCAAGTGACTGGACACCTATGTGGGGAACTTTGAGTGCACAGACTTTGATTCTAATCAGTGTATTTTTAGTTAATTAATAAATGGATTTATAATATAATAATTCCTCTCGTACCGTTATATGTTACATAGGGCCTGCAAGTAATTTGTCCATACCTCTCTATCCTGTACAACTCGCTCAATCTCCTCCATGGAACTGAGACCGATATTTCTTGCCTCTCTCAGCCAAGTTCATTTCAGGGTCTCCTGAGATCATCCAATAAATGGATTTGCAAATTATAAATGAATTTCTTTTTTCTTTTTTTTTTGGTCCACACTGAACATTCGCTTTGTTGTGACTGATATCTGGAACATATCCATTTTCAATGCTGAATTTATGAGTCTGGGTTTGTCTTCCAACTTCAATTCTTACTTGTTTAGCCAAACTGAGTTATGCAGTCTGTTATCAAGAACAACACTTGCATTCATGCTTGTCACCTCATTCATTGTGTGTTAGGCCCTAAATTCAAGTAGAAGCATGTCCCGTGGAAAATGTCACTTTTCATATCCAGCCTGAAAACTCTCTAGCTGTTCTCCTCCTCCAGTGTCATGTTTAAGATTTCTTTAACTCTTAGTGGCCCAAGCGCCACGCTAGTGCTAAGGGCGCTTCTTCCCACGCTAAGTGGCGTTGTTATCAAACATGAAAGCGCTTGTAAACGTGACTTTGCCTGGTCACTAGAGTTAATGTCCTGCTGCCATCTTTGTCTTGATCATCCCCTGCCTCGTACTCTAGGAACCATGCCTTTGTTTAACATGGCCGAAATATTTCATGTTCCTGGACATGACATTATTTATGAGTCAATGCTCCTCGATATGCAGGTCTTGAGTGATGCCCTTTGTTTGTTCTCTTCTCTGTCCGGGATGTTCTTAGAACTTTCCTGTAACACCTTGTTTCAAAAGATTCAATGTTGTTATTTAATGTTAAGTGTTCTGGTTCATGACTCACACCCATATGTTGCCACAGAAAATATGCCTGTTCTCAGAAGTCTTACTTTTGTTTCTTTGCTTGTGTCGTGCCATATTTTCTTCATGCTCACCACACTCTGGAAAGCCATGACCCTAAATTTAGGATATACATGTGCAAATTTCATTAACATTTTGACATTAACTCAGTTAAAACTTTTTATATCTTTGAATTATCTATAATATTATCCTGTATGTTTATGATTACAGGTTTGCTAGATATATACGGATTTGAAACATTTGAGATTAACGGCCTAGAGCAGCTGTGTATCAATTATGCCAATGAAAGGTTGCAGCAGCATTACGTTTCTTATTTCTTACGGGATCTACAGGTTAGCGTTTTGTTGCGTATTTTTTTTCTTCTAAACAGATGATTTAAATCACCGCTGTCCAACACAGTGCCTGCAGGTGTATGGCACCCATGTCCTACATTCATGGCACACGTGTCCTACATTCATGGCACACGTGTCCTACATTCATGGCACACGTGTCCTACATTCATGGCACACGTGTCCTCATTCATGCACATGTCCTCATTCATGGCACAAGTGCCCTACATTCATGGCACATGTGTCCTACATTCATGGCACACGTGTCCTACATTCATGGCGCAAGTGTCCTACATTCATGGTACCCGTGTACAACGTTCATGGCACATGTGTCCTATATTCATGGAACCCGTGTCCGACATTCATGGCACCATGCAGCACATTCATGGCACCCGTGTCCAACATTCATGGCACATGTGTCCTACATTCATGGCACCATGCACTACATTCATGACACACATGTCCGACATTCATGGTACCCATGTACCACATTCATGGCATGTGTCCTACATTCATGACACCTGTGCCCTACATTCATGGCACCCATGTCCTACATTCATGACACCTGTGCCCTATATTCATGGTGCCATATTTTAATCTCCCCTGCTTTAGTACTAATTCGTTGTTTTAAAAACTTGTTTCAGTTTGTTTCTAGTACTTACACAAACATGATTTTCCTGCTTTTGAAATCTTGTTTTATTTTGTAACTGTTCTGCTGTCTCCTAACCCTACCCTTTACTTTTTCACTAAATAAAGAGTCATCTTTACTCAAGTAGTAGCATGTCCTTTGCGGAACGTCTCTTTCATCACAGCCATCCTGAAAAACTCTGTCTCTTGCAGGTTCTGCTGCCACCTTCATCTTGGTCATCCCCTGCCTCATATTCCAGGAACCATGCCTTCCATTACCATTCTCTTCAATCCACTGATTCATCTTAACTATAATATTAATATTATTATTGTTGTTGTTACTGGTAGTGGTATTGCGATAGTCACATTGCGCCCCTGTCTCCACAACCATCAGTCAGATGCGTCCCAATATATAAAAACGTTGGACAGCACTGGCTTAGATGGCTATGTATATTGTGTTTACTATTTTGAAGCTTGAGGCATAATGATTAGATTTACTATTCTACAAGGACATGCATAAGTGTTCACCTATTGAATTAGACACAACACGGTTGTGGGTTCAATCCCATACTTGACTTCCTATGTGTGAGGAAAGGAATTGGCCTTCCTACCTACTGCACACTAGGGTCTAGAAATTTTAAGTGAAGTGATTTCATACCCTAATGTCTGGAACTGCTAAGGGAAATTTTATTGACAAGGACAGATTCTTCATTCGCTTTCTTCTTCCAAATCTTCATATCGACCACTTGTTAAACCACTCTGATTTATATGTGATGTGATCCTAAGAGCAATTTTGCATTGTGCCAGTTATGCGCCTATAAATAGGCCAGCAATTCCAATTTCTGCTACTCTTTTTATTTACTCGGTAGCTTCCTATCCCCTAGCTTAGTTTCTTCTTACAGCATGCCTTGTAGGTCACAGTGCTATTATTTTTTGCGCGTCTTGCGGGCCCCGGCAACACACTGCGTCATTCGCTTTCAACGTGTCGAAGGTGCGTGGAGCATACGGGTCAGGGATCTAGCACTGAAAAATATCTTACTCTACCTTTACATGGTGAACATGGAAGCAGACTGGAATGCTGCAGTCTTGCAAAGTGGCCGATCTACAGTGTGGACAAAACAGAAGCAGCCCATTAAATATAGAAGTACTGAAAGTGTAGATAGCTGAGAATTTGCTTGTACAACAGAGGAATAACATTTCAGAATGTTAGTGGTTATACTTGAATTCTCTGTCTACTGCTAGTTTTCAACTTTTCTATAGGAAAATAATACAGTGAATACTCCTATTTCCTAAATGGCAGAGGATTCTTGTGATAATGAAAGCAAGCCTGCACGCAAAAATCACTCAGAGACTGCTCCTGAATTCATAATGGAGGGATGGGGACTTTCAATGCTTGTGTGTCTTCTGAAGTTACAAATGAATTTTCCTATCATCGCTATTAATCTTTTTTTTTTTCTAAGTCTCTGAAAGATTTCTCACCTTCATTCTCAATTGTATTTATTGCTGATCCATCTGTGTCTTTTAAAATGAGTCTACAGGCGAAGGATTGACTTCATTGCACCCGGTTTCCCCATATGGCTCCGACCTTTTTCTGCAGAAATGGCACGCCACCTGCCGAGAGTATTGCACAAAGCACGAACTCCATAGGCCAAACAACAATCCTAGGCATCTTGTGAAAATTTGAATAGGAGACTGGGCTCCAAGACGAACCCACAACCTCAGAGTGACCGGCAAACGTCTTAACCACTTTGCCATTTAGACCCCTGATCCATCTCTATATAAAAATCATGGCATATCCTTTACAGGACTTAGCCATCAACCACAGTAAATGGGCTGTCAATTTTCTAGGCATCACTTATACGTTAAGTAGTTTGCTATTGCTTTCTGAGCAGTGAGGTCTGTTTTTAACCATTCATAAAATTTCACTCATTCAAATGCCTACTGCAGAGTTTGAACCAGGTACACTTCGGTTGTGATCGAGCTCACTACCGCTTAAGCTACAGGCGTCCATCTCTGTATGGATAAGTAATTATTTGATCTTCTAATATATTTTCAGACAGAATATGAGTTGGAGCGTATTCCTTGGACTTGTGTATCTTACAGAGACAATAAGACATGTGTTGAATCACTTGATGGACCATCTGGTGTGTTTGGAGTGTTAAATGAGGTCTGTATAAGACAGTAGAATGTAGACAGTAGTGTGGCTTCTCTTGTTCTTTATTTTGGGAAGTTTAGTCGGATTAATAAGGTAATTTTCAGGATGAATGTAACAACATCTCTAGAGGGGTCAAGTTTGCCCGCCTGCCCAGCGTGTTAGTAGTGCATTGGGCGATGGGTGACAAGCCCCCTGTGAGTGCGTATCAACTCTGCGCCCTGGCAGAAAAGCCACAGGTTATCCAGATTTATGGTGTTCGTGACACCAAACCGAAGGGTTACGATGTCCATGGCACCGAGCCGAAGAGCTGAAAGCTCAAGTGCTTCTGGATCTAAAAAAGAGGGTCAAGCAGATATGCTTGCTCTGACTCTCAATCATGCTTTGGAAGATCCAGAATGGCTGGTTGTGGTATGAGTGGATGTCGTCTATAGAGGTTTCCAACCTCCAGAGACTCACATGGATCTACTGTCCTGGTCATGCGAGTGTTCGGTGCAATGAGTGAGAGGGCAGGCGTGTATTGATTGTTGGGCAGTTTAGTATGGATAAGGGCGATGTTTTGTGGTTTCTTGACGACCTATTGTTGGATGAGAACACTAAAATTGATGTTGAATCAATCCAGCGATTTAAGGATTTTGGAATTACATGTTATACAGGTAGAGCTGAATGCTTGAGCACAGGGAGCAGTGTGTTTAACCAGCGAGCCACAGGAACCATCAGTATGCCTACCCTTTGACATCTGTTGGGGAGATTGAGTAGCTATGGGTGCTGTGACGTCAGTGCAAAAACCAATGCTAGCTTTTAAATTGAAAGATCTTGGTGCAGGCCAACTCCAGTTAAACCAGCTGTAATTGTTTACCTGTCTTGCTAAGTGAGGGAAGGAAAATCCACTTCCTCTCCAAATTTCAATAGCTATTACTGTAAAGTCTCTAATACCTTATATCAGCATAATTTGTTGTTTTTCTTCTCTTGCAATCAGTTTCATATGCTTAGAAACTGTCTAAGCTTCTAGATTAGTTGCCTCTATTAATCCAATTCTCCTCCTTCTTCTTTGCATTCGTTCTTTACGACCAATTTTAATCACTCTTTGTGATATGTTTGATCTTTGCCAAGAATGTGTATACGTTGCACATTGGTTTGGTAGGCCCCTAAATGCATAGACTTCTACACACTTAGGACACATGCATCCGATTTCAGCCAAACCTCCTTAGTCGCCTCTTACGACATGCGTGGCAGGTAACAGTGGTTCTATTCTTTACACCCCAAATTTGGGCCGGTAACCACTTGGGCATATAAAGTCTCTAATACCTTACATCTGTATAATTTGTTGTTTTTCTTCTCCTACAATCATTTTCCTATGCTTAGAAACTGTCTAAACTTCTAAATGAGTTGCCTTCCCTAATTTAATCATCAAAAAAAATTCTGCAGGTGTCCCACTATTTTTCCTTCAAATTACTCTCACCAGATTTCAGACATGTAAGTCATTGAAAAACATTTTTGTTCTATAAAATCTTCTTACTTGCGTGTTAGAAAAATATTCATATGGAGGTGTATAGAAATGGCCAGTTTTAAGTCAGAGACTCACTGAGTGTATAGGAAGTCTGATTTTCTTTGCTTCTTTTGTATCCTGTGCTTGATAAAGGCATTTTGGTTGTCGCTGTATATTGTTTTTGTACTTTGTAAAACTATGTTACTTTGTTTTTACGTGTTTCAACTGAGAAAATTAGAAAATCAAAGTAAGATTTAGCATGACAGTCATTGACATGAACTCCACAGGAAGTGTTTTAAAAAGCATTTCATGCCTTACTCAGTCTGCTTTTAATTACAGATCTAGCTCCTCCTTTGTGGTTGATAACACTTCCAAGATATGTGAAAGCAGTTGTATTTGGAAGGATTTTATCTTCTAATTTGACTGGTGTTAGTGTGGCCATGTTCACAGTCATTATTTCTGTTTTCTTCTGATTGATTTTCAACCTAACCATCTGGTTGTACTGGTTAAGGTGGCACACCTTGTCCTAGAAATCTTTATGCGTGTGAGAAGTGCAAAGTCATCAGCAAAATCTAGGTCTTCCAGGGTGGATCTGAGAGCCCATCTGATACCTGTTGATGTATCATCAGTTGTTTTACGCATCACACATTCTATGACAATGTTGAATTGTAGGGCTGACATCACACATCCTTGTTGCACACCTGTTTTGACTTCAAACTTCAGCTCGGAAGTTTCAACACTGCATGTGAATTTGCCGTAGCAGGTTTTCAGAAATTCCATACCATCTTAGAATATGCCAAAGACTTTTGCAGTGTAAGCTATCAAATGCCTTTTCGAAGTCAATAAAGTTTATATAGTTTTTCTTTACCATTCTGTGCATTGTTCTGATATTTCTAAGCAAATATTTTGCCTATACAGTTTCATCCTCTACGAAATCCAGGTTGTTTCTTTCTCGGTGTCTTATCTACTTATTCAAGCAATGGGCTGCATGATTATTTTAAGATTTTGTTTGGGATAGAAAGGAAGGTTATTCCACGCCAGTTGTTACAGTTGCCAAGTGAGCCTTCTTGGGTGTCTTGATGATGACTCCTCTGTTTCATGCTGCTGAAAAATTTGTGTGCTGTCGCTGAGATTTTTCTGTATAAGAAAGATATCATATCACACATAGTTATTCACTGAAGTGCAATGATGATGGTCCTGTCAATCAACCAGATTACAGTAACAATGATTACTTAGATTGAAGATTGGAGTGACCAGAAATGAACATCTTAACATGTATATGAGTAGGCTCATCAATCAACGCCGAACTGGTACGGTTAGTCGCTGGACGCTGTTGGAGATATTGCAAAGGAGATTGGAGCATCTATGGATATGTCTGGAGTGCAATGAAGATATTCCTAACTGAAACAATGACTAGTAATGATAATCAACCAGTTTATAAATCTTAACTTCAGATAATGCTTAGTACTTCTTTTTCTTCTAACCAGGGCTGCGAGTTTTCACTCTTGAGCAGCCAATGTCAAATTGTAGAATCTGCATGTGTTCTGTAATTGTGGAAGACTAGTGCAAAGGGTATTATGAACAGATGGGTGTGGTGGGAGGAGTTCTTGTCTAGCTTTATGTAGTCCATGATATTCAAGCAAGATGTACTGTACTGTCTCACATGAATGACTGCACTTTCTACAGTGTGTTGGGTTTATTCTGTTTAGGTGGTAATTCAGTCCAACATGTCCTGTTCTTAACTGAAAGATAGTGCTTTGATCTTTACGTTGTAGTAGCTTTATATTGTCCATAGGGTTTGGTCTATTCATCTCTGCATACATGTCCCAATGGTTAGTACAAAATTGTAGTTGTAACTGCTCATGTTTGTTGAAACTTTACATTTTTCAATTCAGTTTTTTTCAACTCTTTGCTGTCCACAGGAAGTACACTTGAGCCGAAAGTCACATGACAGTGGTCTCTGTGGTAGAATTGTTGCATCTTGTGGTGCGCATGGTGTAGTGCGGAGATCTCACGCAGGAACATATGAGACCAACTTTTACGTACGTCACTACGCTGGAGATGTGCTGTATACAGTGTCTGGGGCTGTGAAAAAAAATAAGGTATATATAATCACACCTGCCATTTTGTAATGACAATTTTAGTTTGCCCATTTGCCTCACTTGATACAGAAGTTTTTAATTCAATCTCTTTGTTCTTCTTGTGTTTTCCCGCTATGAATTCAGGCGTAGTCAGGGCTCCTAATATGGCACTTCTTACTCATTTTTACGTGAAGACTTTTGTTATTATCTGTGACCCCCGCCATACAGGCATGCCATTTCTAACTTCAGAAGTAGCTGTATTTTAGATATATCTGAACCTCTTTGTTATTCTTAACATGATTATTTGTGTGTTATGGTGATACAGAGAACTGGGCGCCTGAGGGGCAGAGTGAGGAGTGTGTTTAACCAGTGAGTCATGGGAACCTTCAGTATGCATACTCTTCAATATCTGTTGGGATAGATATTGACCGCACACCAATGGGTCTGCCTAGAGTGCAATGACGTCACTTTAGTAACCAATAACGAATAAGGTGATACTTTTGTGACCTCATTCTTTTATTGGGTGTAGACCTTACATGCTGTGTTTCTAAAGCTCACAAAATTGTTATGCAACTTTGTCAGTACTAGAACTCATCATCATTAAATAGCTTGTCCTGAACAGAACTTTACCACCCCAACAGTCCTCCACAATTTCCTTCTCTCGTAGGCCAGATGTCCCGCCTCTGCAGCCGTCATGTTCAAACCATCAGTTACATCGCAAATCCATCTTCTCCATGGTCTTCCTCTTCTTTTCTTTGCCGGTATGTGTGCCTCCTTCCATGATGGTCTTCTTCAGTCTTCGTGTGTTTTTTTTTTTTTACACGTCCAAAATACCTAAATTTTCTCTTATTTGTAGCATAAGCCAGTTTTTTTCGATCTTGAGTTCTTCTGGATAGATCTTTTTGTTGTTTCCTTGTATTCTTGATGTATTGACCTCATCATTCAGAAAGCAATGACAAACTGTCTAGAAAATCAACAACTCGTTTACAGCAGTTGATAGCGACGTCCTGCCACGATTTAAATTTCATTCATTTGCAAGGAAAGATACAGCAAACATTCTTTTGATTGATTGATTGATAGGACCATCATCATTGCACTTCGGTTAGTAATCATGTGGGCTCTGATCTCTTTCTTATACAGGAAGATCTCAGCTGCAGTACACAAACTCTATAGCACCAGCGAGGGTTCCCAATGTAATTTGAAGTTAGTGAAGATATTTTGTAAGGATTTTATTTAAAATCTTTTTCTAATAAATTTTGCTCAGGCAGCAGCATTCTAGCCTGCTCTTCATGATTTTGAACTGCCTGGTTCTTTAACTTGCTCAAATTGAACACGGACCTACATTTTATCATCCGTCTCCGATAGGACTTGGAACTTGATCTCACCTACACTGAGATCAGAGATCTCTGGAACATATTCCGATGGCTCCACGAGGAGTGAACTGGTTACCTTTGGCACGAGAGGTGAGCACCTACAGAGACCCCTGATTCTTTTTTGCATTACAGTATATTTCTTTTAAAAAGGTATACTCGCGCCGGCCATCAACGGCCGTTATGGGATTGAATCGGTTGCTGCCATTTTCAGCCATACTAAGGCTTAACACTTTCGCTGCCACCCATTTTTCAACAAAGTCTGGTCCGCTGCCACACTATTTTTTGGCATGATCAGTTTTCAGGGTGACAATTTTAAAAATCATTAAAAATAAACTAATAAACTTAGTACTTTTAAACTATGGAATAGTGTTCATATATTAATGAGGTACTAACCTGTCTATATGTGGAATATATTCTTTATAATCCACAAGCTATTGTAGTAACTGATATCCCCATAGCTATCCACAGTATGATATGCCGCGTTTTCGAGATGGGTGTCCATCATCTACTCCTGTATCCCTGGGAATGTCTGCTATTGATCTATAAACATCGTCACATGAATCACAGTTCAAATTTATACCACATTCAGAGCCCGTTTTAACACTATCACTGGCTAAAAAGTCATTTTGGACATCACTATTCATCAGCTACATCGTCCATTAAAAATTGTTGTTTCCTTACGAAAAACTGAAAAAATCACAAAAATCAGACTCATACCAACGTTTACTGCGTGTGTGTTAGATCCATCATTTTGGAGAGCTCGTCGAACAATACGGAAGTAGTACGTCACAGGACCCCGCTTGACAAGCGATACTCCCGCTTTAAAAGACATCGTCACGGCACACGCCGCCGCCAAAAGTCGACATGGCAGCAAAGGAGTTGGTATTTCGCCTACTTTATGCATGTGGCAGCGAAAGTGTTAAAGGGTTTAATATATGTTTTTTTAATTAAAATATATTTGCATTCATTTGACTTATTTCCTATCATCTCAGGACAACATTCCACCAGAACTGGTTTCACTTATGGGCACTAGTGATAACAGCTTTGTTCTCAATCTTTTCACTGATGATGAATTTGCACAGACTGAGAACTCGTTGGCACCTTCTAAGATCAAGAAGAAGAAAACTGTACTTACTAAATTCAAGGTTAGATTTGTCATGAATTGTTAATTTTTGGTAAAGCATATTTGATTTTGTATTGTAGATATCCTTTGAATGCAAATGCTATAGAAGAGTATTTAGAATATCAAGGACAGAGAAAAGAACAAACGCATCTGTTCTGCAACAGCTTGATATTAAAGAGCATAAAATCAAGGAAAATTAAAACTTCGGCACATCAAATGACATGAGTGCCTAGAGAAAATAATTTTGGAGGGAATGGTACCTGGAAGAAGAAGGAGAGGAAGACCTAAAAGACGATGGGTGCAAGATGTCATTGACGATCTGAGAATGATTGCTGCTTACACTGGCCAACTTGCACAGAACAGTTTTTCAGGACTGCTGTCATGGGAGCAAAGTTCCTGAAGGAACAAGCTACTTGATGATGATGATGATCTTATTAAACGATAGTTCTCTTGACACATTTTCAGAGCTCCTTAGACAGTCTCATATCAAGTCTTGGACAATCAGACATCCACTATATAAGATGTATCAAGCCCAACACCTTCAGTGAGCCTAACAACTTTGATAGGCCCTATGTCCTTCAGCAACTACAAGTCTGTGGAACTTTAGAAACTGTGGAGATTTGCCGCATGGGTTACCCAGCAAGGTCAGTAGCTTTTGGTGAGTTTTGCTATGGCTTTTCTTCTTCTGGAGAGCTGCAGTAGCATATTTGTTAGTCAACTCTTAGGCAGGTTGTCCTGGTTCAATTTAACAGTAGACGTGGAATATTTTTCTGACGGTTCTCAGGTCGAACGTGCCTTAATTGGGTACCAAGAAATGCACTGGGAAGTAAAGTCGGCCGGCAAGATACTGACCACATCACCCATCGTGTGATAATCCATCATCAATGAAAATATGGTATCTCATAAGCAAGCAAAAATGAATAATAAATGATAAAACTAACCACAAAAAAAATGCTTCAGTCGTAGACCTTTATCA
Source organism: Arion vulgaris (assembly GCA_020796225.1). Taxonomy (NCBI): domain Eukaryota; kingdom Metazoa; phylum Mollusca; class Gastropoda; order Stylommatophora; family Arionidae; genus Arion; species Arion vulgaris. Next base: position 81,385,949 of record CM036754.1, on the reverse strand, counting down.
AGCGGACAAATACCGACAAGGGATACTAAATAAACTAAAGCATAGATCTAAATGAGAAGGATGACTAGAGATACGGCAAATACTCACCTGTTCCCGAGCACACCGTGCAAACACTGAAAGCCTACACGAGGCGATGTCGACACACACAGTTAATTCAAGGGAGGTTAAAATTAACAATTTTTACTCCAAAAAATCATAACTGCTCGCCAATAAATAAACATATATATATATTGATTATATACAAATTTTAAGAAAACTGGACAACCTATTAGAATAACAAGGTTAAAAAGTTGTAAAGTAAAATAGTAGAAATAAACCTAGAAAGACTTCTTATAAGGGAAACAACTCGAATGGCGCAGCGTATGGCGAATAACGTTCAACTGAAATAATGTGGTGCGGCGATTGGCGGGGGAAAGAGTTAAGTCGTTATCTCTGGGAAAGTTTTCTCTAAAACAACCCCCACCACAGCCGTGGCATTAGAGACAACCACCCGTGTCCGAACAGCACAAGAGACTGTTTTTACCAAAAAGAAACACAGGTGTCACTTTGGAGACTGTCACAGGCATGGAAGTCAAAACTGAGCAATAAACTTCCTGAAATTGGATGTGCTGGTTTATAGGGCAATATATTGTAGCTTAGCTGTTGTAAACTACTGCAAAATATACTTACACTCTTTGGCTCAGATCACAAAGAATGGCTAAGAAGTAATTATTCTAGAGCATTCCGCAGAAGATTAATGGATAAATAAGTAGATGCAGACCAATCGGCTATACTTTATCAGCAGGATACGGTGGAACAGGAGGTAACACTTATTTTCCCGATGAAATACCCCACCAGAGGTCTATGTGGCTAAGTGTTTGTGTTCTGAAGTTTGTGGGATCGAATCCCAATTGCGCCTTTCTGTTCAGGATTGCATTTTTTCCAAAGTTGCCTAGAATTTTTGCAAGAGTTCATGCTTTGTGCAATACTATCGGCAGGTGGTGTTCCATTTCTGTGGAGGCGGACCTTGTGATTTGTGGAAATCTGGTGCATTGAAGTAAATCCTTCGTTTTTATATGCCTGTGTGTTGCCAGGGCCTACAAGAGGAGCAAAGAATAGTAACACTGCAGCCTACAAGGCATTTTGTAAGGGACGTGGGGAAGCTACCTAGTAAATTGAAGAACGTCGCAGAAATTAGATGTGCTGGACTACTTGTAGGTTCATAACTGGCGCAACATACAATAACTCAGGATCAGATAACATACAAATCATAACGAGTGATTTAACAAGTGGTCGATATGGGGCGTTCGAAGAAGAAGAAATGGCAATGACCAGCTAAGCTCTCCAATAGAAGATTATTTTCTTGCCATTTCTAACACTTGTTAATCCACAACATGAGATATCTGGTCAGGTTCTCACAGTGTTTGCATAAGCACAGACTATAAGCCTAAGTTCATTTATATATCTGCATATAACAGCAATTATGATACGAATTGGCAAAGCAACATCAGCTTTTAAAAGTCTAAATAAAATATGGAACTGCAAATTATATAGTATTAAAACTAAATTACGAATTTTCAATTCAAATGTTGTATCAATCCTAACATATGCCAGCGAGTGTTGGAAAATGACTAAAGATATAGAAAGCAGGTCAAATGCATTTGAAAATAGATGTCTGCGAAAAATAATGAATATAAAATTGAACGAATTCAGGAGAAGGGATGAAATCAGAGACATGTCTGGTCAACCACTAGTGACAACTGTTATAAGAGAGAGAAGATGGAGATATGTTGGACACACCTTGAGGAGAAATGATCAACGAATATCAAAGCAGGCATTGAAGCGGATGCAAAGGGTTCAAGAAAGAGAGGTCAACCTAAGGAGACCCTGAAACGAACTTTACTTAGAGGCAAGAGGTATAGGTCTCAGTTCCATGGATGAGATTGAGCGAGTTGCCCAGGATAGAGCGGCATGGAGAAGTTACTTGCAGGCCCTATGTATCGTATAACGGTACGAGAAGAATTATTATTATATAACAGCAATAATCTAATATATATAATCTGTTGTCCCAACTTTCAGGATGCTTTACCATGACTTCATTCAGCGCTACGGAGTATTTATCAGACTCAGTAGATGTCAATCATTTTCAAGTTCACTTAATGCAGTACCATATGACAACCTAGAAAATGGACAAAGTTCCCAAAAAGAGAATCAGGAAAATGTGGAATTATTTTATCAAAAAATACAATCTCATTTGTTTTACCATGATGGACACCTGCATCGCACTGAGCACAAAAGATTACGTAAAAGATCAGGTAGGTTCTTTATTGAATCCTTTAGTTATTTTCTTCGTCATCTTTTTCTTTGAATGCTCCATACCCAACATTTGTTAACCGTGATTTGTATGTGCTCCAAGCTGAAGAGCGATTGTGTTTTGTGCCAGTTATGTGCCTACAAGTAGGCCAGCACATCCAATTTCTGCTACGTTTTTTTTTACTAGGGTAGCTTCACTAGGCCCCTACCTCAGTTGCCTCTTCTGACATGCCGTGTAGGTTGCAGTGTTACTATTCTTTGCTCCCCTTGTGAGCCCTGGCAACACACTGGCACTTCTAGTCGTCAAACTTGTCATCAGATTGAAGTCGTCTGTTTTTTTTCATGTTCAGATGATAATAAGGAGGTTTTTATAAACCACAGGGGCCTGCATGCCCAGCGTGTTCGTAGCACGTTGGACTACGGGTGACAAGTCCTCTGTACGTGCGGGTTCAACTCGCGGACTGGCAGAAAAGCTACAGGTTCCCCAGATTTACGATGTCCATGACACTGAGCGAAGAGCTTTCAGCTCAAGTGCTTCTGGATCGGGAAAAAAAAATAAACCACAGGGGAGGCACCAGAGCCAATGAATATGATCAATACTTCCTTCCTTCCTTTCGTTCGCTTGAAATATTGTCTATACATTCAATATTGTCTCTTGTATCATTGTCTCTTGTATAAACGTCACCGTCTTTTGTAGCTCACACAGAGAAATGGAGCATACAGTACAACTACTTCCAGTGTTAGGATGGAGATTGAGATCGTTAGTGCTGCCCTCCATTGGCTCTCTGGGGCCGTTGTTGTTTCTGACTCTCAGTCGATGCTTTGGAGAATCCAGAATGATAGGCTGCGGTATGAGTGAATGTCTTCTATAGAAGATTACAATCTCCAGACCATAGACTTATGTGGATATATTGTCCTGGGCATGTGGGTGTTTGCAGCAACGAGAGAGTGGACATGCTAGCATCGATTATTGGGGAGTTTAGGATGGATAAAGGGATGTTGTTTGGTACATTGACGTCTTACTGTCGGATGAGGACACTAAAATTGATGTTAAATCAAACTATAGATTTAAGGAGTTTTTAGGTACAGGTACAAATAGAGCTGAATACTTGAGAGGGGGAGAGGAGTGTGTTTAACCAGCAAGCCACAGGAACCATCAGTATACTTCTTGGGTAAGGGGAGGAGGAGACTGCGCACCTATAGGTCTGCCCAACGTGACGTCAGTTCAGTAACCAATAGCCAATTTTTCAGTTTTACCAGAGCCCTTTAAGAATGAAGATAACTTTTGATTTGAGAAAAATGAAGAGATCATTGGTTTATTTCATATATATATATATATATATATATATATATATATATTACTCTAGTACCGTTATGCGTGTTATAGGGCCTGCAAGTATTTTCTTTCATGGAATTGAGTCAGATATATTTTGCCTCTCTCAGCAAAATTCATTTCAGGGTTTCCTAGGCGTCCTCTCTTTCTTGAACCCTTTGCCTCCCACTTCAATGCCAGCTTTGGTAGTCTTTGATCATTTCTTCTCAAAGTATGCTCAACATATCTCCATCTTCTCATGGTCTATTTCATAGCTTATTCTTATTTATAAATTTATATATAATAATTGCTCAATATAGCATGGTCTGTTCGGATTTAATCCTTTAGCTGCTAAGGATGTGTATAGACATTTTCCCCATTCACTGCTAAAGACACGTTAACATGTCTGTTATTATCTCTTCTCTGTGGGCTAAAGACATGTGAACACGTTATACATTTCTACTATCACTGCTATAGGTGTTCATTCACGTTTGTGACCTAGAAACAAAGAATAGCTATGTTTAGATCTGTCTTCAGAAAGTATGTAGCAGCGAAAGGGTTAATCCCACAAATTGTTTAGGACTGTAATGACTCTTATGCCGACCTAACCTCAATTGGGTACCAGGAAAAGCACTGGAAGTAAAGGTGCCCACCGGTCTGATGTTGACCACATCACCCATTGTGCACCAGCGGTCAATGAAAAATACAAGCCTAAATTTGTATTACCCTGTATACCACTTGGTATCTTCTTCTTTACGATCGTCCATTGACTGATGTACCATATTTCCCCATAAATCTCATTCATATGGAAATCTGATTCATGCAGCCTTAGCATGGGTGTGTTTCGTCACATCTTCAGCATCATTTGGAGCTCTGGTGCGTATCATACGGTGATGTGTCCGGTTTCAGTCAGCGTTTACTGGGTTCACTCTTCGTCAGCCTTTGGCTGTCCTGCCGACCTGCAAGGCAGCAGGTTGCTATTTTCTTTTAGGGTAGCTACTCTTGGACAACATTCCCTCCCAGGATGTTGAGCACCATCTGCCCAGGTTACCAGTCTTTTTTGGACTACTTGGTTTGCCTGCCATCCAGGTTTGTGTACGGTTTTCTCCGCTAGCCTTTGATTGTCCCCAATATAACTACAAGGCAGTAGTAGTTCTCTCCGATGAGAAACGCGATTATTCTCTATGTGGAGACCCAGTCAGTCTTCGAGGCCGCACTTGACTCAAGCCTATGCTAAGCGTTCCAGTCCCTCTGCACTCCTGGGTGGTCCGCTCACCCCTGCATTTTCCATGCCCTTTCGTCGCTCCACCATCAGCACCATCCACTTGATATAACAAGTGCTCCTTTCTCTCCTATAACATGGTCTCTTCAGATAATATCTTCTTTACTTCTGCGTTCTCACTAGATTGGGATTTCGTATTCTCTAATAAAGGCAGCCGTCTGCCTCAGATTATCAGACATGCCATACATTTTGCCTTGGACGCTAGTGTAAGTGGACCACCTCTTTCTTCTCAAGTCTGCATACTGGGGGCAGTTCTGTAGGATATAATTCCTATGATTTCTGCTTCCCGTTTGTGCGACCTCTTCCGCAGTAAGTTTTGGCCACCCTCGTGATGGTAGGTCTGACATTCTTACCGCGTGGCTAAATCTTCGAGGCAGATTGGCGACCATAGAATCCGTTATCCCATTCCTCATTGTGAGGGTCGTTGCACCATGTTATGCGCCTTACGGCCTGGTGCATCAGTTTTCTGCAAGCATTTGTTTCAGGTTAGCATTCCCTGGCGGACACGTGCATCTGATTTCAGCCAAACCTCCTTAGTCGCCTCTTACGACATGCATGGCAGGTAACAGTGGTTCTATTATTTACACCCCAAATTTGGGCCGTAACCACTCGGCGCTTCAGATAATATGACTTCTATTAACTCTCGCTTGACTTAGGTACATTTAACCAGGAGCATAAAATGTGTGCATTAATCCTAATGGCTGCTTTCACAAGTGAGGAGCTCTATGACTGCCATCTACAGTTTGGACTTCACAAAATATTTCTTACTCAGAGACAGGTATGTTTGCTTAATATTTTTGTCCAGTAATTAAGGTTTTTCTGATTTCATTGCCTTTTAGGTAATCTTTCAATATTTTTTTATTTTGTACAAAGTATATCATAAAACTGTTATATTTAAAAGCCGGTAAAATGCCAGTGTGTTGCTGGGGCTCACAAGGGGAGCAAAGAATAGTAACGCCGCAATCTATACTGCATGTTGTAAGAGCCGACTGAGGTAGGGGCCTAGAAAATCTACCTAGTAATTAAAGCGATGCAGAAATCGTATGTGCTGGCGTGCTTGTAGGTGCATGACTGGCACAACATACAATTACTCTTAGGCTCAGATCACACACAAATCATAAAGAGTGGTCTAACAAGTGGTCGATGTGGAGTGTTCAAGAAGAAGAAAGGTAAACACATCTGTTTACGCCTCAGCTCTTCTGGAAAAAAAGTACCTACCAAATTTCCAGGACAAGGGAAATAGCTCTGCAATAACAAGAAGTATTATAAGAACAAGTATTATTACAAGAAGTGAAATTAAATTCTGAACAAATACAATTTCTAATCAATATTTGTAATTTAAAATATCCAAATATTAATTAGATTTGATAGCAAAAACTTGTACATTATTTGTCTATCTGTCTGGTTCTCACTATCCATTGTTTGATATCACATCTCAAAGACATAGGGGTCTCTGTGGCTAAGTGGTTATGCCCTTTGCCTTGTGAGTCGAAGATCATGGGTTCAAATGCGGACCACGCCGTTCTGTTCCAAGCGCATTTTTTCCAGAGGCCCCTAATATTGTTGCTGGAGCTACGAAGTTTGTGATTTGGGCAATATTCTCTGCAGGTGGCGTGCCATTTCTGCACGGAGGGACCGAGCCTTATAAGCCTTACCCGGTACAATGAAGTCAATCCTTCTGCTTTAAACCCTTTAAAACATCTCAAAAACGTCTACATTATTTTTGTGTCTGTCCTGTTCTCACTACCCATTGTATGATATCACATCTAACAAACTCCCTCATTTTTGCCATCTCGTTTGTTCATAGATCATAGTTGATTAAATTATGAATAATAATATTTCTTGTATCATATGTCCCTAGTTGGAGAACCTTGATAATAATATTTCTTGTATCATATGTCCTCAGTTGAAGAACTTGAATAATAATATTTCTTGTATCATATGTCCCCAGTTGGAGAACTTGAATAATAATATTTCTCGTATCACATGTCCCCAGTTGGAGAACCTCGATAATAATATTTCTTGTATCATATGTCCCTAGTTGGAGAACTTGAATAATAATATTTCTTGTATCATATGTCCCCAGTTGGAGAACTTTGATAATAATATTTCTTGTATCATATGTCCCCAGTTGAAGAACTTGAATAATAATATTTCTTGTATCATATGTCCCCAGTTGGAGAACTTGAATAATAATATTTCTTGTATCATATGTCCCCAGTTGGAGAACCTCGATAATAATATTTCTTGTATCATATGTCCCTAGTTGGAGAACTTGAATAATAATATTTCTTGTATCATATGTCCCCAGTTGGAGAACTTTGATAATAATATTTCTTGTATCATATGTCCCCAGTTGGAGAACTTTGATAATAATATTTCTTGTATCATATGTCCTCAGTTGAAGAACTTGAATAATAATATTTCTTGTATCATATGTCCCCAGTTGGAGAACTTGAATAATAATATTTCTTGTATCATATGTCCCCAGTTGGAGAACCTCGATAATATTTCTTGTATCATATGTCCCCAGTTGGAGAACCTCGATAATAATATTTCTTGTATCATATGTCCCTAGTTGGAGAACTTGAATAATAATATTTCTTGTATCATATGTCCTCAGTTGGAGAACCTGGAACACACAAGAGCCACTATCATCTCAACTTTAGTAGAAAAAATCCAAGCAATGTGGCGAGCAAATGTACAAAGAGAGCAGTTTCATAAAATGAAAGCAGCAACACTGATGATACAAACTAATATTAGAGTACATATTGCAAGGAAGATGTTCTGTCAAATGAAATCAGCAACTGTGAGAATCCAGGGAGCATGGAGAGCACACAAGATGAGGATGGCTGTGAAAAATTTATTCAAATCTTCAACGACAGTCAAGAATTGTATGTTTATCACTTTTGTTAGTTTTATATCACTTGTGGTAGATGTATGGTTGGGAGAGATATTGTTGTCATTGTGTAAGGTGTATAAGTGGGACACATTCTAACATCTGTATGTTATATGTTAGGCTGCATCAAAAGTTGGATTTCAGATAAGCTATGAAAAGATGAGTATAATGAAGACACCAATGGCAAGTAATGCAGATATCACCCTGAAATCTAAAATGATAAAAATAGAGCAGTTCACCTATTTGGGAAGCAATTTTGATTGCACTGGAAATGTTAAAAATTAACTATCTACAATTGTCAAAGCAACATAAGCTTTTAAAAGTCTAAATAAAATATGGAACTGCAAGTTATATAGTTTTAAAACTAAATTACAAATTTTCAATTCAAATGTTGTATCAATCCTAACATATGTCAGTGAGAGTTGGGAAAATGACTAAAGATATAGAAAGATATATAAACGATCATTACTATGACTTTAGAGATACTTCTAATTTAGATCCCCAAGTACAGGATCAGGGAACCTGTAGTCCAACCACATGCACACCAAGTATTATGAAACTGCATCTGCCCTGAAATTTCCACTGCACATGGTCACTAGCATGGAGTCTTATCAACTTCACTATCAGTGACACACCGTCCTCTCTCATTTATAGGTAGTTATTCTTAGCTGACGCAGAAAAGACAGCAGTGTTGTAGTCTGTTTTTTTCAGAGTCACCATGTGGAGGTGAAGTAGGAACTTTGTCAGAACCGAATCACTGTTTCTGCATGTGTCTTCACGACATAAGCAGCCTTTGCCCAATCACTGTTTCTGCAGGTGTCTTCACGCCACAAGCAGCCAATGCCCAATCACTTTCTGCATGTCTTCACGACACAAGCAGCCTTTGCCCAATCACTGTTTCTGCATGTGTCTTCACGACACAAGCAACCTATGCCCAATCACTGTTTCTGCATGTGTCTTCACGACACAAGCAGCCTTTGCTAATCACTGTTTCTGCAGGTGTCTTCACGCCACAAGCAGCCAATGCCCAATCACTTTCTGCATGTCTTTACGACACAAGCAGCCTTTGCCCAATCACTGTTTCTGCGTGTGTCTTCACGACACAAGCAACCTATGCCCAATCACTGTTTCTGCATGTGTCTTCATGACACAAGCAGCCTTTACTAATCACTGTTTCTGCAGGTGTCTTCACGCCACAAGCAGCCAATGTCCAATCACTTTCTGCATGTCTTCATGCCACAAGCAGCTTTTGCCCAATCACTGTTTCTGCATGTCTTCACGCCACAAGCAGCCAATGCCCAATCACTTTCTGCATGTCTTCATGCCACAAGCACCTTTGCCCAATCACTGTTTCTGCATGTCTTCACACCACAAGCAGCCAATGCCCAATCACTTTCTGCATGTGTCTTCATGCCACAAGCAACCTATACCCAATCACTGTTTCTGCATGTGTCTTCACGCCACAAGCAGCCAATGCTAATCACTTTCTGCATGTCTTCATGCCACAAGCAGCCTTTGCCCAATCACTGTTTCTGCATGTGTCTTCATGCCACAAGCAGCCTATGCCCAAACGATTATGATGATCCCAACCCATAACACTTTCCTAGAGATTTCGGCTTCAAAGATGTTGCTGTATTTCCTCTTGGCAATTAATAATGAGTTATTCTAATGTGAGTGACTTCATTGCAATTTTTTCTCACCAGGTATAAGAAAATGGATCAGACGACACAAATTTAAGTCAGCTCTGGAGAAATTGAGACAGTGCCATCAGACGCTAAAGAAAGAAGATCAAGACATGCTGGTTGTGTTAAACTTAGATAATATGACATCATCATCCCATCTAGACTCACAGGTTACTATTGTAAACAATCTTTCATTTTTAATTTGTTACTGTTCTAAACTATTACTGTTTACTCATCTGTTTGATATTTATTTACCATGTTATTGTGGTACAAGATTACCACTGTTGTTGATGTTCTTATAGAAAGTCCCCATCAAATTGACTGTGGTTGTATGTTGGTATTTCTGTAGTATTATTGATATATGGTACCTTATAACCTCATGAACTCAACATACTACACTCCTTTTTTTTCGATCCAGAAGCACTTCAGCTGAAAGCTCTTAGTCGTGTCATGGACATCGTAACCCTTCGCTCGGTGCCAGAACACCATAAATCTGGGAACCTGTAGCTTTTCTGCCAGTCAGTGAGTTGAACCCGCCTTACAGAGGACTAGTCACCCGTAGTCAACACGCTGGGCACGCGGCTACTACACTCCTATGCATCTTAGTACTTTCTCTTCTCATACTCGATATTCTATATGTGTATATGTTAAATGACCGATGTTATGCTGACCAAATCACCCATCATGTTCCGATGATCAATGAACAATACAGGCCTAACACTGTATTGCTCTATATACCACAAGGTATGAACAGGTTCCTTTACTACTTACTTACTTATATGTAAATTTGTATATGTTGTATATATATATATATATATATATATATATATATATATATATATATGGTTTTATTGTTTATCTTCTTTTTTCACTTATAGTTTTTGCATTTTTTCGTTTTTAGTCACAGTTTTTCATTTCATGGCGTTAGAATTTATTGTCTAATTCTATATGTTCTGTGGAGTGTAAGAAGGAAATTCTTCACTTCTGTAGTATCTTTTGCCTGTTGTATCTTTTGCTTGATAAAGGCCTTTTGGTCAAAACGTTGCTGTTATTTTTTGTAAAACTACAGTACTTTTCATGTTTCAGCTATTGCTATAGTATTTTGTTTGTGTATGTTAAGGTTTGCTAGTCACACATAACTGTTCTGTAAAGTACAAAGTGAGTGTACTTCATTTATTTTGACTTTGGTTTAGTTCTTCTAAAGCCTGTAGTACAGATTTTGAAACAGTATTGTACACTCAATGATAGTTTTTTCTAGGTTCAAATTGCTGTGTACACATGAGTGATTTTTCCTCCCAAGAATTTTGTGTACAAAAAGGTGGAAAGGAGCTTTTTATACCAAGTGGTATATAGGGGTAATACGGTTTTAGGCCCATATTTTTCATTGACCGTCTGCACACAATGGGTGATGTGATCAACATAACGCTGGTCACCTTTACTTCCAAGTGCTTATCCTGGTACCCAATTGAGGCTAGATCGACCTAGGAACCATTACGAATTTATATGTTTTCACTTGTTTTTCAATGAGAGCAGGGAGAGTACTGAGCTTTCTTGCAGACCCAAAGGATTCCAACAGTTCCCGATATGTAGTGCTATTATGTCTAGAGTTGTGGATCTTTCTACTCAGGTAGAATCTATCGGTGGTCACTGTGTACACCCTGGTTCTAGCACAGTAGGTGGCGCTCTGGAAACACTACTTGTTGACTACACTAAGTGATCTTCCTCGATTGTCCTTTTTCGGCCATGTTTATCATTCTTATTGTGATATATACACAGCCTTTGCCAAGAATGCAATTTTACGTCACATCGTTCAGTACCATTTGGAGCTCTAGTGCTTATCCTTCAGTGAAGTGTCTGATTTCAACCAGTGTTTACTGGGTTTGCTCTCCATTAGCCTTTTGTTGTCCCCAGCCGACCTACAAGGCAGCAGGTTGCTATTTTCTTTTAGGGTAGCGACCTTTAGACGACCTGCCCTCCCAGGTTGATGAGCGTCTTCTGCCCAGCACTTAATGATCTGAATGTTTTTTTAGTCCAAAGAGCTTCTTCCTCGATCGTCCTAGAGCAACCACAGTTGACCACCCTCTATGACCTATGTGTGATTTACATCAGTGCTTGTGGGGAGAAAGCTAATGCTGAAAATGGGTGTGCTGGGCCTGAAGGCACAAATATCCCAGCTAAGCAGTGGTAAACGAGCAGCCCACTTTACATACATTTTTTTTAAAACACAAATCACATACAACCTGTTAAACATTGTTAATATAGAATGCAGAAGAAGAGTAGATGAGGTCAAGTGTCTAGTCCCATTAGAGATGAATTAAAAACACAACAGTCCTGTTTGGGAGTCATGTACATAAAAGATCTCTTGACAGTTACAAATCTAAATAAGAACAGCTCAGACAAAAGTTGAGATATGAAAGGTGAAATTTAATTCCTAGCAAACCTGCCTTTGCAAAAAAAACTGGACAGTAAACCCAAACAAAAGGACATACAAGATGATTTGGATGTGCTAAAAGGAACAAATATCGCAGCTTTTCTTTAACTTTGCACAATGTGCTCGATTTCAAATGTCTTAAATATACAATGCGGTTTATAAATAGTTATACTAGAACATAAATTTGTTTAAAAGGAGAGATAAGATCATGTTGTTTTTGTTAAAGAAAGTTCTCATACCAAAAAAACACTGACTTTGACTTTTATGAAATATTGCTGAATCTTTAAACTGGTGAGTTTTTTTGTCCTAGGTGTGATCAATATGTTTCATGTACTTCTGTAAGTCAAAGAAGATCAAAACAAACACAAAGCTGAGAATCTTTCAGCTGTGAAGTCAGTGCTGTTATATTGCTCGGAAACATGGAGGACAACAAAATTTAAACCACCAGAAAACTACAGACCTTCATAAATGGATGTTTACGTAGAATAGAGGACTGAGATGGTATGATAAGATTACGACGAAAACTCAGAGAAAGAACTAAGCAGATACCAGCGGAGAAAGAGTTCAGGAAGGGATGCTGGCGATGGATAGGACACACATTGAGAAGACCAACCGGAAGCATTGCAAGACGGCACTGTTTTGGAACCTGCAGGGAAAGAGTAGGTGAAGGCCTAGACATACCTGGAGAAGAAAGCTAGAGGCTGATATTAAAAGGATATGTAAAACATGGAAATAATTGGAAGGGATGGCAGGAGAGAGGTAGAGCTGGAAGAAGTTTGTTGAAGACTTCTGTAATACAAATTATTTATTGTCCTGAATTTTCTATTCATTTTCTTGTAGGAGTCTCTGCATGTGAACACAAATTTAGAGGTCATTCAAGCATTTAGAAATAGTGACAATGGTGCCATTGAGAATGACAATGATTCAAGTGGGCACTGGTCAGATGATTCAGGAGTCATGATAAAAGAGAGCATCTACACATTTCCTCTAGATCCTGCCTTTGAGGCACCACCACTAAAAGACAAAAATTACTCTTAGACATGAACTGCGAATAGGAAATGGAATCATTACTTGTCGAAGATTAACTAAAGTAAGTTTCAAGTTTGTGAATTTTAATCTAACCATTGGGGATATAGATATAGATATAGATGACAAGTCAGTGATTGATTGATAGGACCATCATCCTTACACTTCGGTGAGTAACCATGTGTGTTCCTATCTATTTCTTACACAGTAAGATCTCAGCTGGAGTGCACAAACTCCATAGCATCGACAAGGGTGTCCCTGATGTAAGTTAGAAGATAGTGACAATATTTTGTAGGAATTTTATTTTTTTAAATATCTCTGATGAATTTTACCAGTGCAGCTGGTTTCCAGCCTGTTCTTTTTTATTTTGAACTGCTAATAAACTGACAAGTCAGTGATCCAGCACTAACCATGATCCTACTCCACCTCCTTGTGGTGACTCTGGAAACAGGTTGCATCATCACACTCTGGAAAAGTGAGTAGAGATCCAGCACAACAACTACCCATGAGATGCGGTGGTAATGAAAGTTCAGATAAGCACAGTAGGAGATCTGCTTGCGCCAAAGATAAACAACATTCCAGAGTGGCCACACTTATATGGTTTCCCTGTCCAACTTTAGGAAAATATGTGCCACCTTCTCCATAATAGCTATCCAGGACAGCTTCGTCAGCTTGTCAAAATAAATTGGCCCTGAAAGTTTCTTTGGCTGGTCTTGTCAGAATTCATGGTCCTAGCAATTTCTGTAAGAGATCACTGTTTCTAACCTTACAATAGGAAAATAAAACAGAGTGAATACTGTTTCCTTTGAGTAGACACAAACAGTGTATGTCCCAAATGACAGATCTGAAAACAATGTGTGTCCCAAATGACTGAAGTAATGATCCTGTACCTGGAGCACTTTCCCCAGAGAAAACCAAACACAGACAACTTATTCCCTGACAACTGTGATGTTCTACTTGCCCTTAGCTTATTCCCAGTGAAGGACACTATTATAGACCACTTCTATCGAAAAAGAACCACAGGCGCTGCCCTGTAGTCAGTGTAAAGACTGTTATACTAGATAGACAACCAGAACAAACATGCCCTAAAATTGGATATGCCTATCTATATATTCTTTGTGTCCCGATTGACACATAAGACTTCCACAAGAGACTGCCATTCTGCTGCCTTTCTATCAACCTTCTCCCACATCAGACCACACTCCTTCAATTCTCTCTCCACAGTTCTTCTCCGTGTTTCTTTTGGACATCCATGCCTTCTCTTCCCATTCGCTGTCCATATGAGAGCTGTCCTAGCCAATGCCCCTACTGGCATACGACATACATGCGCCTATATGCAGAAAATATTGCAGCTTAACCGCATCCTTACATACTAATTCTGTTTTTGGTTGTATGTTTTCTGAGTTTTTCTTTCTGTTTGTCAGCTATGAATTCAGGTGTAGTCATGGCCTCTCTGATGATTTTTGCATAAAGGCTCATTTTCCTTATCACAGATGTCCCTCGCCATTCAAGAGAGCCTTACTCCAGCTTCAGGGGTACTTGTAATTTTGACTCCCAAGTAAAAGATCAGGGTCTCCTGTAGTCCAACTGCTTTTTGTATGCACATGAAAAACACATTTTTGTAACGAAACTGGACTCTGCCCCCAGAATTGCATGTCACATGGTCACTAGCACAGTGTTATCAACTTTGCAGTCCACAACCGCTCTGAGGTTTGTGATCTACTGCCAAGATGGATTTTGATACAAGGGAAACAACTGGAATTGTTTTTATGGTTACGGAAGTTGTGGACCCAAGAAACCTAAAACCCTTTATCTACACAACGACATACACATTTTTTTAATGAACCAGCAGATTTGCAAGCTTATTTTGTTGTTCAATCATCTGTTTCTGCAGTTTTTTTTGTTGCGCTGATGTGGTTTCAAATCATCTTTTATTTCAGTTCATCTTTCAGGTTTCTAATTGATTCATATTCCTCTATTCACAGCCTGGGTATCGATTTCATGTCCGAAAGAGTGTTCTACAACATGGTCATGTGCTTCACTACAGTTATCTCATCCATGGCCTCCCAGATGCTTTACCATAGAGAAACCAATTATTGAAACTTTCTACTAAGCATTGACATATAGCTTGTACCCATAGACATAACATTAGTTGGTAAATTTTGTGTTCATTTATATAGCTTATACAGTGTTTATAAGGTGCGTCTGGTCGAATGGATTAGAGTGCTGGTTCCCATTCAGGAGACCCAGGTTCGATCCCCAGTAAGGCAGGAGTTTTTTTACTGTCTGGATAATAAAGAAAATCCTAACCTAAACAGTTTTTCTGTGACTGCGCTAGCCATGGAACCATTAAATTCATCAGGCTCATGTCCACCCTTGTCCTACATCGCCTAAAAGCGGTAACCAGCAGTAAAGACAATTTTTTATATATATATATATATATATATATATATATAGTGTTTATAGTAACATTGTACTGGATAGCAGATTCAAGCGTTTTAACATTGAAGATTAAAAAGTACAAAGTGATAATATTGTTGATTATCAACTATACTGTACTTCTTAAACTTTACTAACAAAGCAAATGGAACTGGTAATACAACAAAAATCAGAATATTAAGAGCATGCTTATTCTCAGTGGCAATGAACAGGTGTGAAACATGGACATTTAACAAGGAAAATATGTGCTTTTGAATATAAAAGCTACAAAAACCCTTCCGAGAAGCTACAGAAGAGTCCATGGACATAGAACAGAACGAATAGATCTATTCAGAAGGAACTTTAAAACCAAAGAAAGCTTGCTGATGCTACAAATAAAAATCGGGAAAAAATTGAGTATTTTCTACATATAAAAAGACACGAAAGATTGGAAAAGAACATTATGGAAGGAGGCATCCCAGCAAAGAGGAAGACCATGGACTCTGGTTGTGACATATTGAATAATATGCATAAAATCTAGATGTGCCTGTTTCTACATTCTGTAGAGGGCTAACGTTATTTATTTGATGATTTTCTTCATCGTACAATGGTTGTGTCTATAATTGCTCCGAACTCCTCCCAAGCATGTATTTCAATGTGTTTACACTAACAACTCCGACACAGATCACAAAGAGTGGTTAACATGGTTGATAAAGAATGAACGCAAATAAACAAACAACATATAATCATTTCTCTATAGTACAGAAACATGGATGCTGAACAAGCAGATAGAAGATAACAATGCAATCTTCGAGATGTGAATTTACAGAAGAATTGGGCAGATTTCCTGGACACAGAAACAAGCAAATACTCAAGTTGTAACATCTGAGGGTAAAGAGCGAAGCTCTTAGGATATTGTTTGCTGTAGGATAGGTTCTCTCATGCCTTTTTTAACCCTGATTCAGGCATAGGTCCTCAACCAACTCTTCCTATCTCCTCCAGCTCTTCTGTATATTGTTAATTTCTGCCTCCAAATATCTTCTCCGTGTATTTCTAGGCCTCCTCTTTCCCTGTGGATTCCAGGGCAGGGTCCTTGTTATATTCCCCCTAAGATGTTCTCAAGGTGTGTCCTATCCAGCGCCTTTTTTCACCTCTTGGAAAGGTTCTAGTAACTAATAACCCATTGTTCCAAATAGGTTTCTTCTTCTAACCAGGGATGCGAGTTTTCACTCTTTGGCAGCCAATGCCAGTTTGTAGAATCTGCATGTGTTCTGTAATTGTGGAAGACTAGTGTAAAGGGTATTATGGACAGATGGGTGTGGTGGGAGGAGTTCTTGTCTAGCTTTATGTAGTCCAGGACATTCAAGCAAGATATGCTGTACTGTCTCACATGAGTGACTGCACTTTCTACAGTGTGGTAGGTGTGTGGGGTTTATTCTGTGGCATTATGTCTGGAGTTTTGTTGCGACAATTTCATCCCAAAGAGGTTGTCAGACATAGATCTCTAACTTGATCTGGGGCCCCTGGTAGTTTCAGGCAGATATGTGGTATTAGGGTGTGACTGGATCGAACTTGGGGGGAGCACAGTTCACCGCTGCACAATCCCCGCTAGTCATAGGTGCACCATGCTTGCATGCCTTTATCACTAGCTCTGGTTCTGGGCTATTCACTATGGCCGTGTCACATCATGTGCATAGGTGTTTTGTGCATCTCCACCCATCCAGCTATTCCCTTCCAACACACGAGTCCGTCTTCACCATGGGTCCCCGCAAGCAGTATGACCCTATCTGGCTCAGTGCAATGCCAGTGTCTTATCACCTCTTGTCGCAACTGGGAAGGAAGTGGGAAAGGGATGTAAGGGGAAAATGGGGGACGTGGGAGGGTTAAGCAGGATTACTCCCGCCCACTCATGTTGTTTAGCCAGTCAGCCGAGACTGTTGCCCGGGTGTGGCACGTGGAGCCAAACATGAGCTAGGTGAGAAGTGGGGACCAAATAGGATCATGACTATTCGTGGACACAACCAGGATACGGCTGTCATTTTCCGTGAGGTACTAACCCCTACCTTCTCACCCAACACCCCTCCAAATAGGTTTAACCCAATCGTACCTGGTTCAAACTCTGCGGCAGGCAAGTTTGGAAGCAAATTAGTTCCTTTGGATTTTTACTGAACGGTAAAAATAGACCTCACCGCTCAGAAAGCAATGGCAAACTACTGAATGTATAAGTGGTGCTCTAGAAAATTGACGACTCATTAACTGTTGTTGATGACTAAGTCCTGTAAAGGATATACCACAATTTTCATTCCATATAGTTTACAATGTATTTTGATTACTAAAAGACTATTGACATTATATTTTGAAAATCTCATGTTTACATTTTGTTATTCACCGTTATATACATATATATGCATCACAAAGTTATAGCAGACTAGTTGTGTCATGTCTGTCACAGCAGACTAGTTGTGTCATGTCTGTCACAGCAGACTAGTTGTGTCATGTCTGTCACAGCAGACTAGTTGTGTCATGTCTGTCATATGTTGTAACAGAAGTGTTCACACAGTTCTATATTTTTCTTTTGATATTTATTTTTGATCAGAGAAAGTCTTTCATTTTGACATGATAGGTTTTATACGGTGGAATTAATAAATTATTGGACAACAAATTTTCACCTTGTGTTCAGTTTTTAAATTTGGGTTAATTTTTATTACATTGGATTTTTCTATGGGCCATCAGGAGAGGATGGCGTAAGAATTAGTCAGTGTTGAATCATTACCCAGCGAAGGGGATTTGGTTCTTGCTGTGAAGAGACAGGTGACACTTGTGTCTTCTTCTTCTTCACCCTTTGGGAGGCATAGGTGTGCAACCAAGGCCTTCCAAGCCCTTCTATCCTGTGAGACTTATGTATCTGCTAGAACCCATTCCTAATTATGATGTGAGACTGTCAGCATGAAAGTAAAAAGTTTGTTCGATAGAATCATTGCTTAGTGTCTGGTTCTCACAACGGGTTGGCAGGTAGTATCATTTTGTGTGGCACAGTTCTGTCAACAAACGGGTATCCATTGTGCTTTCTCACAATATCACCTGGTTCATTGGGATCTACTCTACACACAGGTTTGGTGCAATATCAGGCACAACTTTTCCTGACACTACACTATTGCAGTTTGCCTCTCGATTGCCACAGCCTGTTTTCAAGAACACCACAACAAGGTGAAGTTGAATTTTGATCAGTGCTAGACTACTGACTACGAAGCTGAATTTTCACCTCATTCAATGTGATATATAAGTATAACAAAAAATGTTGCTTTTCCTTTTCACAATTTTATTTGAATATTTGTTGCAATTATATGGTTAGTAAGGATCATCTTCACAGCACTACGGACAGGTCCATAAGTGCTCCGATCTTCTCCCAAATACCTTTACCAGCGTATAATGACTAATCACGCCCGTTCTGTGTTAATATTTTACTACTCGAACCTCTATATCGACGCTTGTTTAACCACTCTGTGATTTGTATGTGATCTGAGCCTAGGAGCGAGTGTATGTTGTGCCAGTTATGCACCTACAAGTAGGTCAGCACATTCGATTTCTGCGATGCTTTTTATTTACTAGGGTAGCTTCCCTAGACCTCTACCTGTCACGTCTGACAATATGCATTGTAGGTTGCAGTGGTACTATTCTTTGCTTCCTTCGGGCCGCACCACAAGGCGATAGTTACAGCAAAGCACCAATGTTATGGCAGTCTTCAGCATCTTTATCATCCGTCTCCAAAGGACTAGGAACTCAATCTCACCTACACTAAGACCTAGGGTCTCAAAATATCATGGTGGTCACGATGGAGCAACAATACCTGCTTGAACGTGAGGCGTACTAACCTTTTCGCACAGAGACCCTGTAGGAATAAATTAACTTTCGACTTGAGAAATTATCCTGCAACATGAAATTAGTACACAATTTATGTGTTGTAGTAGCAAAAATACCCATGATAATCATGATGGGTACACCATTTTTGGCAATCTGGATGGTTAGAATATGTTGGGAAGGCGGTGTCTTAGCGACACGCTGACTACAGTATCTTCATCGTCATGCACTATTCAAACATATCTTCATCTTGCCATTAGCTACTGAAAGGCACAATATGCTCATTATCTGTGTTCGTAACATCACATCAAGATACTGTGTATACAGCTCACTGAAATATTAAGACATAAAAAATGTTATACACAATAAATAAAGAACATAAATTTGATAAATTAAATGTCAATACCACCACTATCAGAAATCAAGACACATATCAAGCGAAAGTACAAAGAGTTGTGGAGGCAACAAACCCACAGCAAACACCAACAAGATCCCATCAGCAGACTAAACAGCACACAACAATCTTTCGCCTAAGAACATGTCACTGCAGGCTCAACCATCACATGTACAGAATAAAGCCTTGCTCAATGACAGTGTGCATGTCAGAAGAAACATCAGAGCACATCCTGCAGTCATGTCCATCATACATACACCAACCAAACGAAACATGGCCTCATGAACGAAGCTTACAGAGCAAGCTATGGGAAACTCTCAAGAAACTCCAACTGACATGCAACTTCATAGAGGCAACCCATCTCATGGTGTAGACGAGCATACGAAACCAAACGCAAAGAAGAAGAATATAATAATAATAATAAAGCCTATAACCTGTTAGAGTTGTAGGGGTGTCACTGTGGAGACGACAGCACAAAAAGCATGCCATGAATCTCTGTCTTCAACACCTTGAGCGAGTGTGGAGAAACTCTGTCCCAACCAGCTCTTGATGTTGTCAAACAAGGATTTTCTCTGCCCTCCTTTCTTTCTTCCACCCTCAACTGTTCTCTGTAGGATAGTCTTAGAGAGTGAGCTATGTCTCATCACATGCCTGAACCACACAAGCTTATGCCGTTTCACGATTGTCAAGAGTGGTAAGAAGAAGCATAATTAAATGTCAATACCTTTGCAAAGTGAAAAAAAAGTTCTGAAGTGTTAAAGTAAAACAAAAAGCTGTTTCTTGGATCTATAAAAAGAATCTCATGGAGCAGCAAGCATTGTGATTGTTTGATAAGGTCCATTCATAAACTAGTGTCTGCACAGAATAGATGGACTGAGATGGTATGATAGGGTCACAAATTTGGAGCTTATGGAGTCATGCGACGCTTTCTATTTACTAGGTAGCTTCCTAGGCCCCTACCTTAGTCACCTCTTATCTTGTAGGTCGCAGTGATACAATTCTTTGCTTCCCTTGCGAGCCCCGACAACACAAAGGCGTGATCTTATCACAGTGTTGATAAACAATACAATATGATAGAAGAACAAGCAGAGTACCATCAAAGATGGATTTCGCACAGATCATTATCATCATCTAGCTTGTCCCTGTCAGAACTTAGCTCCCACAACAGCAGTTCTTTGACCAGTGTGAGGTGTCCAGCATCTGCCAAAGTCATACTCAACTCATCTATGACATATTGCCCCCATCTTCTCCTTGGTCTCCCTCTCCTCCGTCTGCCCAGTATCATGCACTCAAAAGAATCATGTCATTTTATATGTCCAAAGTATTTCACTTTTCTCTTCTTTATCAACCACTTCTTTTCAATCTTAAGCTGTTGTAAAATGTGAAAACTAGTCACGATAAAGATGAAGTGTCTACGTAGAATGCTGGGAGTAACAAGAAGAGACCAGTTTAAAAATGAAGTGGGTACAATATCAATACTGAACTTCATCAAGAAACAACAAATTAAATGGTACGGCCACATTAGCAGATTACCAACAGACAGTGCACATCAAAGAGTAATGTTATTACGATACAGTGGATACAAAGCAAAAAGCAGCGCATGCAAAAGGTGAACCTTAGAGATAACAGAGGCGACGAAAAACACTATTTGTGAAGCGCACACCCGTTCTAGAAATCCCTTCTGATGCTGTGAGGCAAAACAGGATTCGAGAAAAGAAAGAAAGAACAAGTAAAATGAACATATTTGTTCTTTTCTGAATATATGCAATAAGTAAATAAATAATGCATTAAAAAAATCACTTACACAAAATGAAAGTAACAAAACTGGCTGCAGTATAATCATCTCGATACCACAGGAAGAAAATATTGTAATGAGACATCATCATGCAGCAAAAAGAAGTGGACCATTCTGTGATTAACTATATCTGTAACAAAACAAACTGTAATATAATATTTCATAAATCATGGACGCTTTTTTCAAACAACATGGAAATATGGTGTCTACACTATCAGTTATAGGAGGATTATCATCATAGAACTCCAGATATGTCCATAGGTGCTCCAATCCCAGTCTCAACAAGTCAGAAGTGTCTAGTGGCCCAACATGCCAGTTCTTTGCTGTTTAATCAATCTGTCTAGTGGCCCAACATACCAGTTCTTTGTTGATTAATCAATCTGTCTAGTGGCCCAACATGCCAGTTCTTTGTTGATTAATCAATCTGTCTAGTGGCCCAACATACCAGTTCTTTGTTGATTAATCAATCTGTCTAGTGGCCCAACATTCCAGTTCTTTGTTGATTAATCAATCTGTCTAGTGGCCCAACATGCCAGTTCTTTGTTGATTAATCAATCTTTTCACACATTTGGTATATTTATTTTCTTGCTGTGCCAGTGTCGACATCAATCTCTCAATCTGATCAATGTGTGTGATTCAAACCATGAAACTCCTGTTTGTATAGATTCTCTCAAAGTATAGATACCTCTGTTTGTATAGATTTTCTAAAATCTTAGATACCTCTGTTTGTACAGACACTCTAAAAGCATAAGGAACAAACCAAGTACCTTTGAAACGAGAGGGATAGATAACCTTACCTCCATGACACAGAGACCACCTGAAGAATTACTTACTGAAGTAAGAAGAAATACTTACTGCAAACTACCTTGTTTGGATTAACTTGTTGGCCATTGAGAAACTGAGCAAATCTACGAATGTCAATTCTGGCTGAAACAAATTCATGAGAATCTCTATCCTGCGACATGGTCTGTGACCCATTTCCATCACCGTGACCTTATGATACAAAAAATCAAAATTATGTATGACAAAAGATTATTGTGAGACAATTTTAGCAAAGATTGTTTGTTAGCGTTCCCTCTAAAATATATGGTGTCTACACTAAAGCGATAATCTGGCTAGAATCACAGACTTTTATCCATGCATTTTTTCTTGGTGACTCAATGAGTATGCTCAGGAAGATTGAAACAGGATGGGCTCGGAGACAATGGGTGAAGTTGCTGGGGAGGTCTAAGCTGACTAGAATCAGTTCTATTTTGATCCAGGCATCAGTGTAGAAATGAATGCAGACAGGCTTACAGTATGTTGCTCTCAAGGGCAACAATGGACCAGGCTGATATTTTAATTCCAAGAAGTGGATTGCTACATGATTCCATAATAGTGATGAATCTACCACACTACAAAAACACTTGCTCCATCAGCATCCTCACACAATGAGAAAGCAATATACAAATACACTTGCTCCATCAGCATCCTCACACAATGAGAAAGCAATATACAAATACACTTACTCCATGTTGGATTTGAAAGATTTTGAAAGTGAGTGCTGATGGCAACCATGTCTGTTTCCACTGAAAGCTTCATGTCTCCACTGATGTTGGCAGATAAAGTCTGAAAAAAAAAGAAACAATTCATGGACATGCATTATTTACACTGAAAAAGGTAATCCTATATAATTCTGTAATAGACAACTAGAAGATTTGGATCTTACGAATGATATTGCTTTGTTAAGTAAAAAACAACCAAGATATGAAAAGAAAAACAGAACAGATCCATAGCATTAAAAGTTGGACTGCAAATAAGCTAAGAATATAATAAGCTAGGAAATATGAAAATGGTAGTTTCTTCTCTCCTTCAAACTCTCTACATCATCACTTGTTAAACCACTATTTGTAATTTGTATGTGATCTGAGCCTAAGAGTGATTCTATGTTGTGCCAGTTATGCGCCTACAAGTAGGCCAGCACATCTGATTTCTGCAACGCTTTTTATTTTCTAGGTAGCTTCCTAGACCCCTACCTCAGTCGCCTTTTACGACATGCTTTGTAAGTCGCAGTGTTACTATTCTTTCTCCTTGCAGCCCCAGCAACCCATGGGCGGAAAATGGCAGCAACTAGTAAAATTTACCAGTATCAACAATGACAAGACACATGAAGCTGGCAGGGGCATGATATCTTGACAGTCTAATGAGCTATGGTTGGTGCTTCTAGATGCTGGTCATCTTGTGTGCTAGCAAATCTCATTCCATAGGTAAGCTGGCAGGGGCATGATACCTTGACAGTCTAATGAGCTATGGTTGGTGCTTCTAGATGCTGGTCATCTTGTGTGCTAGCAAATCTCATTCCATAGGTAAGCTGGCAGGGACATGATATCTTGACAGTCTAATAAGCTATGGTTGGTGCTTCTAGATGCTGGTCATCTTGTGTGCTAGCAAATCTCATTCCATAGGTAAGCTGTCAGGGGACACAAACATAAATGCATCTTAGCTGTGTGAATACTCAATTCCTAAGGGTTAGTCGGGCAAAATTCAAGTTTGCATGTTTTCAGGATGCCGCGCGTGAAGTAAATTAGTTTTAGTAGTCTAATCCGAGATTGATACAATAGCAATGTAGATACCCACACATTCCTGCAATCAATTTTAAACGATGCTAGAATGAGCAATTAAAATGTTAACTTAATCATGTGAATCTGATGATTGGAGTTGATTTGCTCTAGAAAATCATTTTACATCTTCATATGGTACCTTGTGACCTCATGAATTCAACACACTGCATTCCTATCTCTCGCGATCCCCTCTTTCCTATGCTCTCTAATACTGTCTCTTCTCATGCTCCATAATATATGTGTATATGTTAAATGTTTATATGCTATGTATATAAAGGGTTTTAAAGCCGAAGGATTGATTTAATTGCACCGAGTTTCACCCCATATGTCTCGGTCCCTCTCCGCAGATATGGCACGCCACCTGCCGAGAGTATTGCACAAAGCATGAACTCCGTAGCTCCAGCAACAATCCTAGGGGTCTCTGGGAAAAACTGCACTTGTGAACAGAACGGCGCGGTCCGGATTCGAACCACGACCTTCGACTCACAAGGCAAAGGGCTTAACCACTTAGCCACAGAGACCCATCTATACTATGTATATATTTGATTATTATTGTTTGATCTTCTTTTTCTAGTTTTTCATTTATTTTGTTTTCAGTCACATATTTTTATTTTACGGCCGTTATAGATTTATTGTTTGATTGTATATGTTATGTCTGCCGTCCATGAAGTACAAATTGCTTCGATTGTTTCCTTTGCTTGATAAAGGCCATTTGGTCGAAATGTCGCTATATATTGTTTTTGTACTTTGTAAAACCGCAGTACTTTTGTTTTTACACGTTTTACCATTGCTACATAATGATCACTGCAGTCTTCCCTTATATCAATTAAAATATCGATTAGCAACCTAAATTACATCTTTATTTTGAATTTTCTAAACTTGACTACTCACCAAATAATTACTTAAATTCTTCATCTTGTCCACAACATTCTTCAGAACCTTCATCTGTGGTAATTCAATGCTCACCTGATGGACCAGTCAGCAATACATTTTTTAACAAGTTATTTATAATATACTGTGAGATTATAAAACAGGTCTTAACACAAAGAAACCTTATTAAAAGAATAAGAATCAGACAATCAAGGTTCTTCAGGTATATAATGCGGACAGGATGTTTAGAACATTTGGTGACAATTGGTAAAATTCAGGGAAGGATAGATTGTGGAGGGCAGAGGGAGAAGATGTTGGATGGTCTGATGTTGTGGTTCGATCATGATTCTACAAAAGATAGATGTCAGAACAGATTAACTGCACCAAGGAGAGAGTTGTGGAGAGACATGATCACCTACGCTAGCAGGTATGGCACTTGAGTGAACAAAATACTGAATAACATAGGGCGACGAAAGTCGATACGATAGTAACAAGCTGCTTCTACTTAATTTTTTTGAGCTGATTCTAGAATAACTTGTTAACCACTCAATGTGGTTCGTATGTGATCGTCAAAGTATGCTATGCAGCTATTTACAGCAGTTAAGTGTCTTCGAAGATGTGGAAGTTATTTAGGTATTTCTCCTGGTATGTGTAGGTCAGAAGAGCCGCAGTAGAGTAGTTGCTAGTGAACTCGCTTCTTAGACTAGTGGTCCAGGTTAAATTCCACAGTGGGTGTGGACATTTTTCCGACCGTAACAGCTCTCAGGTCAACCCAGGCTCAACTGGGCACCTGGAAAAGCACTTGGAAGTAAAGGCGGCCCACATGATGTTGACCACATTACCCATCGTGTGCCAACGATTAATGAAAAATACTGGCCTAACACTGTATTACCCTATATACCATTCTTCTTCTTCAGGCTTCGCCCCCAGGGAGGCATATGTCCACAACCAAGGCCATCTTTTCCAGATCTCCTCCTTGCAGGGTCCTTCTTCCTCAGGTGGCGAGCTATGAATTTTCCTGGTTGCGGTTTCTGTAGCTATCTAGTGTTTTTTTTACGGTGTAGGGTAGCTAGCCCCACCTCCAACCTCCTTAGTCGCCTTATGACATGCGTGGCAGGTAACAGTGGTTCTATTCTTTACACCTCAATTTGGGCCCCGGTAACCACTCCAGCGCCTATATACCATTTAGTATAAAAAAGAGTTCAGAAATCAAATGTAGGTGAGGAATCAAGTATCACTATACAAAGAAGTGTACTGAAGACACATTCTTGGTATACAAGGGTTTTTGTTCTAGTGGCTAGCTTTCTGTTCTCCCAGACTCTTGTTGTCAGTCTTTTTATTATTGTTACTTTGTTGTCTATCCCACAATCACAAAAACACAACTAAACAGTTACAAAACACAACTAAACAGTTACAAAACACAACTAAACAGTTACAAAACACAACTAAATAGTTACAAAACACAACTAAACAGTTACAAAACACAACTAAATAGTTACAAAACACAACTAAATAGTTACAAAACACAACTAAATAGTTACAAAACACAACTAAACAGTTACAAAACACAACTAAACAGTTACAAAACACAACTAAATAGTTACAAAACACAACTAAATAGTTACAAAACACAACTAAACAGTTACAAAACACAACTAAATAGTTACAAAACACAACTAAATAGTTACAAAACACAACTAAATAGTTACAAAACACAACTAAATAGTTACAAAACACAACTAAACAGTTACAAAACACAACTAATAGTTACAAAACACAACTAAATAGTTACAAAACACAACTAAACAGTTACAAAACACAACTAAACAGTTACAAAACACAACTAAACAGTTATAAAACACAACTAAATAGTTACAAAACACTTTTAGATTCCTGAATTTGGTACTGGCTGCAAAAAAAAAAAAAAAGGAGTTAATCCAGCAGCTCTTGATAATAACAATCCCTCTTATTCTTAGAGAGCTGTGATAGTGTAGTGGTTAGCGTACCGGCTTCATAGTCGCATGGTCAAGGTTCAATTCCATGGAGGGGGTCGAAATTTTTCTGACCATAACGGCTCACAGGTCGACCCAGCATGGGAAGTAAAGGCAACCGATGTGATATTGACTACAGTACACATTGCGTGCCGATAGTCAATAAAAAAACATGGGTCTAAAACTGTATTACCTAATATGTATCATAGTATGAAAAAGTGTTGGTTTACATTGCTCTTATTCCCAACAGTCTGTTGCTTTTCAATACTATTTGTTCTATCAGCCATTTGTTTTTTTTTCATCTAGAACCCTTTTATTTCAATCATTTTGTAGAAATTATTTTAGTTATCCGTCAACAGTACCACATCAAGGGCTCTTAACAAAAATGTTTGCCCACAATATCACAGTCACTGTTTTGGAACCCATGGGAAAGAGGAGTAGGGGAAGACCTAGACAGACCTGGAGAAGAGAGCTGGAGGCAAATATTAAAAGGATAGATAAAACATGGAAAGAATTGGAAGGGATGGCAAGAGAGAGGAAGAGCTGGAAGAAGTTTGTTGAAGACCTGTGCTCCGTTGGGAGTTGAAAGGTGAAGATAATATCACAGGCTAAATTAATTGTTATTTCTTCTTCTTCGAAAGCTCTGTATCGACCACTTGTTAAATCACTCTTTGTGATTTGTATGTGATCTGAGCCTAAGAGCGATTGCACGTTGTACCAGTTATGCACTTACAAGTAGGCCAGCACATCCGATTTCTACTACACTTTTTATTTATTAGGGTAGCTTCCTGGGCCCCTACTCAGTCGCCTCATATTACATTTCAAGTAGGTCGCAGCAGTTTTACTATTCTTTGCTCCCTTGTTGGCCCTAGCAACACACAGGCGTAATTACTTAATAGAGGCACAACACGTAATTACAAAGTACTGTAGTTTACAAATTACAAAAACAATGACAAAATACAGCAACGTTTGACCAACAAGGCCTTTATCAAGCAAACGAACAAACAGGAGTGACAAATTAAAATGAAACACAAATGGACGACCAAATACAAGCGTATCTAAGGAAAATCTGGAATAAAACGAATAACGAAATAAATGTAACACAAAAACACACATAAAAACTAGAAATAGAAAGGAAAAGAAACAATGAAACATCTAGTAAATATATAACTTGAATACATGCAACATATACCATATAGATTACAAAGCATGGGAAAAGAAAGTACTAAGAAGCATAAGAATGGAATATAACATGAATACATGCAACATATACCCATATAGATTACAAAGCATGGGAAGAGAAAGTACTAAGAAGCATAAGAATGTAATATGTTGAGCCCGCGTGGTCGCAGGTACCATACAAAGAAATCAACCGATTCTCCAGAGCAAATCGACTGCGATCATCCGAGGAACATGATCGGATGGACGTGTCTTATGTGATACAGACGCGTACTGTATCTTTTCCTTTAGGCACGTTTCTTATTGACGATGGGTTCAATCGAGTCCCGTAATCTGATCTATGCCATTATCTGTAAGCGGTGTAACAAGGCTTATATCGGCGAGACAGGCAAGAGGCTCAGTGAACGATTCGCCCAACACTTACGCGACATACGCCAATGCTCTGTGACCCTGTAGCCACCCATTTCAATGATACTGGCCATTTAGGTGCTCACGATGTCCAGGTCACAGCCATCCGATCATGTTCCTCGGATGATCGAGTCGATTTGCTCTGGAGAATCGGTTGATTTCTTTGTATGGTACCTTGGACCACGCGGCTCAACATATTACATTCTTATGCTTCTTAGTACTTTCTCTTCCCATGCTTTGTAATCTATATGGGTATATGTTGCATGTATTCATGTTATATTCCATTCTTATGCTTCTTAGTACTTTCTCTTCCCATGCTTTGTAATCTATATGGGTATATGTTGCATGTATTCAAGTTATATATTTACTAGATGTTTCATTGTTTCTTTTCCTTTCTATTTCTAGTTTTTATGTGTGTTTTTGTGTTACATTTATTTCGTTATTCGTTTTTATTCCAGATTTTCCTTAGATACGTTTGTATTTGGTCGTCCATTTGTGTTTCATTTTAATTTGTCACTCCTGTTTGTTCGTTTGCTTGATAAAGGCCTTGTTGGTCGAAGCGTTGCTGTATTTTGTCATTGTTTTTGTAATTTGTAAAACTACAGTACTTTGTAATTACGTGTTTTGCCAATCAAATAGTTTTACTGCAGTTCCATATATATATATACTGAATAATAGAGGCACTAAACTTTCCCAGATTACTCACATCAAACTTTGGCATCTCAGGTTCAGTGAAATCTGGCCAATGTTTCCGTGCAACCACAATCACTGGAACATCATGTACAACCAGCCTCTGATGAGTAGTTCCTCCTGGCTACAAGAATTATTACAATTTCAAAATTTTAAGGAACGCTAACATACATTTGAGAAAGGTAACATGAGATTTTAACTAAATATAATGCCAAGTCAATTTACATATGATCATTAAAGAGTTATCATATGAATGACAAAAGAATCATACGATACAAAACGGACGCTGCACTTAGTCAGAAAGGTTACAGAGTACAAAAGGCTCTTTGGCGTAGATCCAAGCCCAAATATACCGCAATAAACGAATCATTAAAGAGCAATGAACACATGAAAAAAGGAAAGGTGAGGAACGTGTAGGTACCATACACAAGTTGTGAGCCTAAGAATCGGGGTTTAACACTTTCAGTGCCACACCTTTTTCAACCAAGTCTGGCCCAGTGCCACACTATTTTTGGATATCATCAGTTTTCAGGGTGATAATTTCAAAAAACATATAAAATAAACTAATAAACATAGGACTTTGAGACTCTGGTATAATGTTCATATATGAATTGGCTTTACGATTTGGACATTATCGTGTGACCTTGAAATACGTGACCTTGGCGGCTATCTTGGATTTAACCTATTTTTGCCAAAAACAAGGGTACAATCAAAAATAATTCTTAAGAAATAGATAATTGATCTCAAAACTAGAGAAAATTATCAAATATGTTAGATGACATGATATGAAACATTATTTTATGCTTATCTGGTATGTAGCATGTATTTTTAGTGTCATTTGTGTACCTACAAGTTGTCTGATTTTTTTGCACAAAATAAAAATTGTGAAAAAAAGATAGTTTTGGTTATTGTTGTTATTTATAAGCATAATGCATGTAGTTATGTCTTGACATGTACAGTACTACTGACCTGTATATATGTACATTATATTTACAATATAATCCAAGAATTATTGCTGCAACTGCTGTTGTCGTCGCTCCAAACGTGCATAGAATTTGGTATCGGTTTCTGCTCATGACTTTCGTGAATGGCGTCTGGGTAAGCCAATGAGTAGTTTCCCAATAATCATATAATGCAGGGTTTTACACAATCCCATTGCAATTTGAAGACCAATAAAAGCTTCAACTTCCTCAAATGATGTAGACTTCCACTTATGCTTACGGGATCTATCAGAATAGCTGTTGCTGTTAGCATGTTGTTCTGCATAACGATTCGTTTCTTGAACAATTAGGTTGATTACATCATCGGTAAAGTACAGTCTGAAATAATCTCTCACTGAAAAATTTGTGGTATTTACTTGACTGCCCTGTTCAAGACCATATTGTGGAACCCACTTCTGTTCAAAAACATCATGTTCACTCTCAAAAATGATCCAATTCCATTTGTTTTCTGCTTGATTTGGTCTAGCAGTGACAGTGCCACGCCCCTGTTTTCGAGATGAAGGTCCATCACCTACGCCTGCACCACTGGGAATATCCGCGATCGATCTATAAATATTGTCACGTGAATCAAAGTCCAAATCTGTATCACATTCAGATCCCGTTTGGTCACTATCACTGGCTAAAATGTTCGAATCGGAGTCATTTTGGACATTACTAACATCAGCTACATCACTCATTTTGAAGATCGTTGTTTACTTATGAAAGATCGCGAAAAATTCAATAAAAATCGGACTTACTGTATTTTTAACACGCGCTCGCTAGATCCGCTATTTTGGAAAGCTACTCTGAACAATATGGAACTAGTTCGTAATGTAATAACGGTGTACGGTAAGCAAAACTACCCGTTTTAAAAAGTCGTATCTCCCGAGGACAAAAGTCGTCCGTGGCACTGAAAGGGAGTTCAACCTTCGCCGACTTTTGTCGTCGGTGGCACTGAAAGTGTTAACGTTAGTCGTTCTTGTCAAAGATCAATTATATATCACCATAAGAATGATTAAATTGGTCGCATAGAACGAACGCAAAGAAGAAGAATTTACATTTTAAATGTGTTGTGAAATTAGTGGTAACACAAGAAATAGCTGAAAAATTATATTACATCACAGATACATAAAAATGTTATTGTGAATTGGGGATGTTGGTTGAGGAGATAGAGGTAGTTCCTCATGGAAAGTGACAGTCATATCCACATCTGCTTGGGGACAGTCATGATCTTAATTGCCCTCTATCTTCTCACCAAACTCAGGTTTGGCTTCTCACACCACAACCTGGACATGTCCTGGCTGACTGACTAAACATCTGTTATTTTTATTATTATATTTCTCCTGTACCATTCTACATTAGGTAGGACCTGCAACAATTTCTCCATACCACTTTATTATGGACAAATTGTTTAATCTCTTCTATAAAATTGAGTATGATACCTCTTACCTATCGCAGTAAAGTTCATTTCAGGGTTCCCTTAGAGCATCCTTTAAAGATGATGGAGAGATTGATGTGTGTAGACGGAATAAATCCTGCTTAACCTACCCATATCCCCTTTTTCCCTCCCAATGTTATAACTAGACTACAGTCTGCACTAGCAAATAATGGTCTTGTAGTCAGAGGTATCTAGCCAAGAGTCACACTACAGCAATCAAGATGCCACACAATAAAGCATTGAAGAACGTGAACAAAAGGAAGGAAGTTGTAAATTTTAAAATGTCAGTACTTACCAAATCAATTTCCAGAGTAAGACAAGGTACATGTTTCTTTGTCAGCTTAACTTTGACACATTTTGCTGCCTGTGCTGTCTTTAATGATTTTAACAAAAGTTCAGGATGTACCTCCAGGTAAATCTCATTATCTTCTTGTGACACCCCTTCCATGGCATATTCATCAAAGAAGTGACTCTGATAAGAGAAGAACAAATTCAAAAGAAGAATGTTAAATAGTTATTATCATCATGTGCCATGCCGGCTGATGTTGGTGATCATAGATCTTCGCCAACATCTGTCTTGAGTACTGACTATCAGTTTTGATGTTGACACTCTTCCATGCCATGATGGAGTCTTTGAGGTTAAGAGCTAGACTCTCTTTATAAAGGTAGTACTCAGTTCACTCCTCATAGAGACATTTTGATATTTTTTAAGGATCCCTGATCTCAGTGTAGGTCAGATCAAGTTCTTAGTCCTATCGGAGACGATAATAGGTCCTGTGTTCCAGTTGAGCACGTAAAAAGAACCCTTGGCAGCTAGAATTCTAAAAGAGCATGTTGGAAAGTCTACTTCTAGATGATCAGTTGGATATGGCAATGGCATTATCTACCTATATTCTCATTCTGAAGATAGTTGTTCTACTTACTTCTTCTTCGATGTAAATAATTCATGGAATATCCAAAATGGCAGGTTGCGGAATGAGTGGATGCTGTCTGTTGAGGTTTCCAGCCTCCAGAAGCTTACGAGGATCTACTGTCCTGGGCATGTTGATGATTGCACCAATGAGAGAGCGGACAGGCTTGCATCATCAACATCGACCGATTGTCGGGGAGTTGAGGATGGATAAGGGGGATTTCTTTGATCTCTTTACAACTGCCTGTTGGATGAGGACACTAAAATAGATGTTGAATCCAACCAGCGATTTAAGAAGTTTGAAGTTACCCATTGTAGAAGTAGAATTGGATGCTTGAGGAGCAGAGTAAAGAGTGTGTTTAACCAACGAGCCATAAGAACCATCAGTATGCATAACCTTCTACATCTGTTGGGGGAGAACGATCGCATATGGGTTCTGCCTGGAGTAACATGACATCAGTTCATTAACCAACAACCTTCTTCAATGATCCAACAGCATCTGGACTCTTGCCCTTTGACCCAATGTTATGTAGTAATTATGTTGTACACAGCATTGAGGAGCTAGACTGTCTGTGGAAATTCTTCACCTCTCTTGTATCCTTTGCTTGATAAAGACCTTTTGGTCGAAATGTTGCTGTGTATTGTTATTGTATTTTGTAACACTACAGTACTTTGTTTTTACGAGTTTCATCATTGCTACATAGTTTTAGTGCAATCTTTTTCTATATTGATAATACTATATAACCAACCCAACAGAAACCAGAAATGAAATGCTCTAGACCTAGGGAAGAGGGTCCTCTGTGCAGCTTAGTGATATAGCAGCCAAGGTAGGATTCACTGTGCTCATTTCATGCCACTAGAATGCATGTTAGTTCTAACAAGTCCTACTATACTAGGCATGTGTCCAAATATTTTATTTTATTCGTTCACCAGCTATGAATTCAGGTGTAGTCATGGCACCTAATATGACGCCTCTGACTGATTTTTGTTTGAACGTTTCCCTATCACAATGTCCCTCACCATTCAGGCGAGCCTTACTCTGACTTCAGAGGTATTTGTAATTTCAATCCCAAAAATAAAAGATCAGGGTTTCCTGTAGTCTAACCGTAAACCATGTGCACACACAAAATTTTCCAGAATTTCCATGGCAGATTGCCATAGACACAGCATGTTATCGACTTCGTTATCGCCTGCCCCATCCAAATATTCATGACAACAGGATAATCATGTTGTGAGACACTGCAACTTTACAATGGGCATCAGTTGTCAGCTGCAAATACTAATTCTCTGGTCTAGCTAGTATTCTTATGACTCCTTTCCCACCTCAGAGGGGACAAGCATATTGTCCAATAAGACAAATTTGTTCAGATGGACTACTTTTTTTTTCTTTCTCGCGATCGTTGATAGACTACTGGTAAGATTTTACAAACAGAACACTCCACTTCATATTATTGCATCAAATAAGTTATCATTGAAGTGGGAGGCAATAGTTCAAAAAGCAAGAAAACTATAGGGAAAACTGAGACAAACTTTACTGAGAGAGGCAAG
This sequence comes from Arion vulgaris, assembly GCA_020796225.1. NCBI lineage: Eukaryota > Metazoa > Mollusca > Gastropoda > Stylommatophora > Arionidae > Arion > Arion vulgaris. Next base: position 81,351,946 of record CM036754.1, on the reverse strand, counting down.
AAATATCGGACTCACCTCCATAGATAAGATTGAGCGAGTTGCCCAGAATAGGCGGTATAAAAATCTCTTGCAGGCTCTATGTAACATATAACAGTACGAGAGGAATGTAATAATACAAATCTATTCAGTTATACTGTAGCATGATGTCAGATCTGATTAGTCATAGGGTAGACCATCAGAGCTGACTCAAGTCTTCCTATATACTTCAGATCGCCCGTGTGGTGCCGGGGACCGAAAGGGAAGCAAAGAATAGTACCACTGCAACATACAAGGCCTGTCGTAAGAGGCGACTGATGTGAGACCTAGAAAAGCTACACTAGTAAATAAAAAACATATATCGCAGAAATCGGATGTGCTGGCCTACTTGTAGGCGCATAACGTACAACGTACAATCGCTCTTAGGCTCAGATCACATACAAATCACACAGAGTGGTCAATAAGGAGCGTTCGAAGAAGAATATACTTCAGATTGAATCATGTTTATTTACCTGAGGAAGCTCACACCAGATCTGAGCCCCACCATCTCCAATTCTCTCTGACAAAATAAAGTAAACTTTGTCTATGGTGATTCGCATTACACATGTCTTTACTAGCTTGGAGATTGTGCTCACAATATCTGTAAAGTGTATATTTATTAAATAAGGTGAGAGCATCAATTATCTATTAGTAATAATAAACATATTTTTATATTTGTTTTGTTTTCTCTAATTCCGCTTTGCCGCACAGCATCAGGATAAGAAGAGATTACTAGTGAATGGAGTATACAACCCAGAGCCCGACAGTATAAATACATTAAACATAAAAGCACAGACCACAATCTTCCGACTTAGAACAGGACACTGCAGTCTAAGAGCACACCTCCATAGAATGGGTCTCAGGAACTCGGCTGCCTGCACCTGTGGAGCACCAAAGCAGTCCCCAGAGCACATACTGCAAGACTGCCCCAGCCTGAGCAATGTGAGAATGGAAATCTGGCCAACAGAAACAACCCTACATAACAAACTATAGGGGACCAGTAAAGACCTCAAGCGCACCACCCTGTTTATAACACATACCAGAGTAGTCGCATAGCAGAAGTTGATCGCAGAAAAAGAAGACTAGAACTGGCTTTTGTGTGTGCTTCATAAATAGTGCTTTTCACCACCTGTTATATCTGAGGTTCACCTTTTGCATGGACTGCCTTTTGCTTTGTATCCACTGTATCAGATTAGCATTGCTCTTTGAGGCGCACTTTCTGTTGGTAATCTGCTTATGTGACCAAATCATTTCATTTGTTGTTTCTTGATGAAGTTCAGTATTGATGTTGTACCCACTTTTTTCATGTCTTCATTTTTAAAACGGTCTCTTCTTGATACTCCAAGTATTCTGCATAGATACTTCATCTCTGTCGTGACTAGTTTTCTTCTATCATTTGATGTCAGTATTCACGTCTGGCATTGATATCATACTGATAGGAGAAATATTGTGTTGAACAATGCTCTTTTAGTGTTCATGGTGACATGTTTGCATTTCAAAATTAACGTCATTTGTCCTATGATTTGATTTGATGCATCTATACTGGATTTCATTACTTCTTTAATTTGCTGAAAAAATGCTCCTAGGTATATAGTCTTTGACTTGTTTTAATTGATGTCTGTCGATGGAGATATTGGTAGCTTTTATCTTTTTAATGAATGTCATTACTTCGGTTTATTTTGATATTTGTAAAGTAGCAAACTAAAAGTAAAGTAAGGAATGCACTTGTTTTCATACCGTGAAGTATATTAGGAAATATAGTGTTAGGTCTACATCATGGGTTCCCAAAGGGGCTGTACCACCCCAGTGGCGCTGAAGCCTTCCAGGGGCAATAGTGGGTTCAGAAGCATTTGGGGGGAGTTTTTTCCTGGTTTTGCGATTGAATAATCATTAACAATTTGAATTCTGCATTTTAATTCATCTTATGCCCATCTTACAATATACATTTTTTCATCAATTTTCTATTTCATGTATATAATCATTTGAAAATTGACCATGTATGAGAGAAAAATATATCAATTTTCTATGTCAAAGTGAAAATAGAGCATGTATATATATATATATATATATATATATATATGTGGGGCAAACTGTTAGCAAACTGTTATAATGGGGAGGGAAGCATTACAAAGTTTATGTCATGCAAAGTGGGTGGTGGGCCGAAAATGTTTTGGGAATCTATGGTCTACATCAAATATTCAAACAAGGATAAATCTGCAACATGACAGGTCGAGCAAAATGGTAGAGGATTTTTTGGTATAAACCCCATTGCTCAAGAATTATGGGAAAACTAAAGAAAAAATCCAATAACACCAGCGTCCAAAACAAACACACTATGACAAAGCGGGCAGAAGTAGCAACAATACAGGAGAACCGCAATAAAAATAACTCTCGCCCAAGCCACTAGAGCAGCGCAAGATAAAAACAGTAAACCACGACACTGGGCAACAACCTGGTAACAGTGTGATGACAAAAGAAGAAGTGTTAGGTCTGTGTTTTTATTTTACAAAGGACACACAATGGGTGATGTGGTCAGCATCTGGCCTGCTGGTTTACTTCTCAGTGTTTCTTGGGTATCAAATTGAGGCTTAGTCTGGTACCAATGCCTAATTTGTGTGCAATGAGGGTGATATGATTATATTGATAAATGACGAATTAATTTGATCCCATCTGAGTAGAAGACATCAGAACTCACTTCATTTTACACCATGTCAACAAGAGTTCTGAAGTTTAAGCTTCCTCGGTATGAAAAAATATCTTGAAACATCTACGTCCCCCTCCCCCCCTCCAACGTCAGTAACAACGTAAAGAAAGTACTAGGAAAAGAGTAAGTAAAAACATGTACTTTCACTTAGACTTGAGTACACTCGTACAGAGTGAGAGTAGGTAGAGTTACTTCAGTTACTGACTCTTGCCTTGGTTAAACGATCATTCATTCACGAATCATTGTTCATTCACTTCAATTTCAATCATTACTCTATTGCAATGATTGTTTTTTTTTAGTTTTGTTATCATTCATTGATGATTGTTAATTAAAACGTATCCAGGATCCTGGGATCCATATGTTATATAATTAATGTGTAATTATAATATAAATATATGTGCCAAATTGAATTAATGAAATTGTGGTCTGCTGTGAATGTGAATTATCATTCATTAAAAATAATAACATATCATAGATGTATTTTACTACTTATATATATTATAATATATAGATAATTAGTTGCTTATATTGCTTTACAATAAAATAACACATTACTTGTGAAGTGCTGTATACATCCTACATCAACAATTTTGCCTCTAAATTTCATTGCTTATTGAGAGAAATATTTCCAAATTTCAAAACAGGACTGGCAACTTGAAAGTGAAAGTTGAGAACCAAACTTCCTGTCTGCTTCGACTACTTAAATCTTTTCTAAATACAAGATACGATTCAAATACGTTGTAAAGCAGATAACAAGAAAAGTCGATTATATTGTGGTGGATTCGTTTATTATATTGCTCAGAAGTGTTGCAAGTTCCGTTCCGTTCAACATAGTTTCTTGACGGAACTTTTCTTGAATTACATTGAGAAACAATGAATGAAAGATTTCAGTTACTTAATAAGAATGCATCCAAACCCCACTATATACAGAGACATACATCAGGAAATTAAACGAGAGGTGGACCACGAAAACAAATGAAGAGATGGTATTGCAGAATCCTGTCAAAAAAAAAAAAAAATAACTATCACCCAAGCCACTAGAGCAGCGCAAGACAATACTAGAGAAAACCACAACACTGGGCAACAACCCGCTAACAGTGCCCGCCTGTGTGTTACCGGTGACATGAAAGGGAAGCAAACAATTGTAACACTGTGACCCGCAAGGCATGTTGTAAAAGGTGGCAGAGGTAGGTGCCATGGGAAGTTACCCTAGTAAATAAAATGGTAGCCTTAATCGGATGAGCTGGCCTACTTGTAGGTGCATCACTGACACAACGTACAATCGCTCTTAGGCTCAGATCACATACAAATCAAAGAGTTGTTAACAAGTGGTCGACGTGAAGCGTTTGAAAAAGAAGAATATAATAGTGTGGCAACAAAAGAAGACTTTCTTCTGCGTCATGTTCTCATTTGTGTACTCTACACAACAGTAGTAGCTAGTGTATTCATTTTCTCAGTAACCTAATAATTTCAAATACGCGTGCCCTCATAGAATTATTTTACTTATCTTATCTTATCTTAACCACATTTGCCGTGAAGCGTCGTGGGAGAGTTAGTTTCTATCTTGTGCCAGGTGTGTTGCGCTTGACGTTGTTAGTCCATGCCTTCGCAGGGACTCTGAGATGTTATCTATCCATCGTGTTCTTAGCCTGCCTCGTGCTCTGCGCCCTGAATGTCGATTATTATAGGCACGTGATGGTAGTAAATGTGGTTCCATTCTCATTAGATGGCCGAACCACTTGAGTCTTTGCTTCTCGATGTACTGTATGCATGGTATAGTACCAACGATGCTTCTGATATTCTCGTTTCTCACTCTATCTCGCCTTGTAACGTTGACAGCTTTTCGTAGACATCTCATTTCACATGTTGTAATCTTTCTTTCTTGTGTCTTAGTCAATTATTTTACTAATCTCGCTTAGTGTCCGGCAGGTTCATTCCCTACTAAAGACGCAATGAACATGTTCAAGAAAAGCAATTCTGGCTAATAATAATAATAGCCGTACATTGCAAGCGATAATAACAGCAGTCTCAGGCGTGTGCTGCTGCACCTCTGGTGTGTGCGGAGGTGAGTGTAGAGTCCAATCCTAGAACACAATCCCATATAATAGCCGTCCATCGCAAGCGATGATGACAACAATCTCAGACATGAGCTGTTGCACCTCTCTGGTGTGTGCGGAGGTGACTGTAGAGTCCAATCCTAGAACAGAATCCCCGACCACAGGTAGGGGCATACATGATCAAGGTTAGACATGTGAGTGTTGTGTGCTCTGTCTTTCGCGCTGCTCGTTTTCTCTGTGACTCAACAATACGATGATTCTCAGCTATTCGGGTTCCTCTTTGTTGTTACAGCGCCACATTTGGCGATCTTGCACAAGGGATTCCCAGCACGTATTGTCTATATCGAAGCATTTCAGAGACACTTTATGAGTGTCTTTAAAGCGTTTTTCTGTCCACCAGCTAAACGTCTGCCCCTTCAAGCTCGCCATACATCAACTGTTTTGGGATGCGTTTATCAGACATTCGAGCAACGTGACCGACCCATCTCAGTTGGGCCTTCTGCAACAGGGTGTTGACGCTTGGAATCTTTGCTCTTGTGGGGACTTTGCTGTCTGGAATTTTGTCCTGCCAGTTTATTTTAGTATTCTGCGTAGACAGCTTGTGTGGAAATGGTTTAATTTTCTTGCGTGTCTGCTATACACTGTCCATGTCTCGCTTGCGTACAGAAGCGTGGTTAGCACTATGGCCTGGTAAACTTTCAGTTTTGTGACTATGCTTATCCCCTTCCGTTCCCACACAGTGACACGTAACCTTCCGAACGCAGCACTGGCTTTGGATATCCTATTGTTGACCTCAGAATCTATGTTTGCCGATCTGGATAGGAGGCTGCCAAGATAAGCAAAGTTGTCCGTTGACTGGAGACGCTGGTGTTTAATGTTGATGACTGGATTGTAATACTGTTCTCTAGGGGCGGGCTGGAACATGACCTCTGTTTTTTGGTGTTAATGGTGAGGCCAAACCTATCAAAGGCCATTGAGAACTTGTCCATGTAAGTCTGCATTTCTTCCCCAGAGTTGGTAGCGAGGGCGCAGTCATCAGCAAACAACAGGTTTGAGATAGTTGATGCTTGTACCTTGGTGGAGGATTTTAACCTCCGAAGATTGAATAGATTACCGTCTGTCTTGTATCTAATCTTTACCCCATGTTTGTCGCCTTCCCAAAAGACATCCATGAGCATGCAGCAAACATCATGCTGAAGAGTGTTGGGGCCAGTACACAGCCCTGTTTGACGCCGTTGGTGACATGGAAGGCTTCCGACAGCTCCCCTTCGTCAATTACACGTGCCATCATGCCCTCGTGAAACTGTTGGACGATCTTGATGAATTTCACTGGGCATCCAAATTTGTCCATGATCTTCCATAGACCCTCTCTGTTGACCGTGTCGAAAGCCTTCGTCAGATCGACAAATACCATGTAAAGGTTACGGTGCTGCTCTTGGCATTTTTCCTGTAATTGGCGAGCAGCAAATATCATGTTTGCTGTTCCACGACCTGCTCTGAAGCCACATTGGGTCTCAGGGAGTAAGTATCCCATACCACAGGTGGGGCATACATGATCAAGGTTAGACATGTTGGTGTTGTGTGTTCTGTCTTTTCGCGCAACTCGTTTTCTCTGTACCTCAACGGCACGGTGATTCTCAGGTATGCGAGTTCCTCTTGTGTTGTTACAGAGTCACATTTGGCGATCTTGCGCCAAGGATTCCCAGAACGTGGTGTCTATATCGAAGTATTTTAGAGACGCTTTAAGAGTGTCTTTAAAACGTTTTTCCTGTCCACCAGCTGAACGTCTGCCCATTCAAGCTCGTCATACATCAACTGTTTTGGAATGCGTTTATCAATCATCCGAGCAACATGGCCGACCCATCTGGCTAGCTACATACGACATGAATGACTAAACACACTTAACACATCGCAAATGATCCATATAATATTTATTGTCGTACCGGGTTGTGTGAGCGAAAAAAAATTGGCTCGCTCACACAGCAGTGATAGATTAAGGACGGGCAATGGACATGTCAGACACCAACGTCATAAGAAAAGGAACCCGAACTAATTATTGTTTACATACATGTATAAATGCGCATCCATATACAAGAGTGAATGAGATGAGAGTGAAACCAGTAACTATCAGAGATGAACACTTTGAAAGTGATACAAGACGTTTCCAAGTCCTGTTTTCAATTCATGGAACGCAATTTCCTTCCTACTTCATATTCAGGACACAACATATGATGTTCAGAAGTACTGTGTATTCTCGTCAATCCATACTTGGACATGATTGCGACCGATAAACATTGCGTCTTTCACCGACACGTCATGATTGTTATGTTTTGAATATAACAGTCCAGGATTCATGCCTACGCGACAGAGTGCGTGCGTCTGGGCGTAATAATTAATAATAACTAGAGAAGAGGCAAACGATGAGAGGTGAAATGATAACTCTGAAGAGAAAATGAGCTGGCATCAGGAAATCATTGTTCATTGATCTTTTATTGTCACACTGTTACCAGGTTGTTACACATAGCGGGAAGTGTGGTGGTTTTCTGTTTTTGTCTTGCGCTGTTCTAATGGATTGGGTGATAGTAATTTGTACTTTTTGACAGGATTCTGCTATGCCCTCTATCCGTATTTTTTATCCGTGGTCTCCCTCTCGACTTCTTCCTGATGTTCTGTTGGAACTATGGACTCGATCTCACCTACAGTGAAAACAGGAATCTCTGGAAAAATATTCCGATGGCTCCACGAGTGAGCGAGACTTTGAAACGAGATTTTTATTTTTTATTTTCCAATCCAGAAGCACTTGAGCTGAAAGCTCTTCGGCTCGGTGTCATGGACATCGTAACCCTTCGGCTCGGTGCCACGAACACCGTAAATCTGGGGAACCTGTAGTTTTTCTGCCAGTCCGCGGAGTTGAACCCGCACTTACAGAGGACTAGTCACCCGTAGTCAGTAGGCAAGCCCATCCGATTTCTGCAACGCTTTTTATTTACTAGTATATCTTCCCTAGACCCCTACCTCAGTCGCCTTTTACGGCATGCCTTGTAGGTCGCAGTGATACTATTATTTTCTCTCACTGAGGGTCCCGGCACCACACAGGTGTGACATATACGAGTTTCACAAGAGATTTCCACTGTTGCCGCTCTTCTACCAATTGTTTCCACGTCAGATCACAAGCTTTCAACTCTTTTTCCATTTCTTCTGCATATTTCCGTTGGACTTGTTTCCCCCATCCACTGTCCATCGGAGAGTTATTCTATCCAATACCCACATTGACATTCAACGTACCACAGCCAGGCTCTAGCTCTATGCTGGAGCCTGGCTATGAACGTACACGCTCAATCCATCTTCGTCTTTTCAATGATGGTCTTCAAATATGTACAATTTGTTCGCTTGAAAAGTATTTAATTTGATATTGTATCTCTTGGCCAAGATATTTGCAGGGTTTTTCTTCAACATTTATTTTCGAATGACTCCAACTTGTGTATGGGGAAAGGGAGGGGCAATTTCCAACACTTCTTTTATTCTTGTTCTGTTCTTCACCCTTAATTCTTTACAACAGTGTTGGGGGGTAGTGATCCTGTGTGCGCTTGTTCTAAGGCACTTCGTAAGCTGTTATTCATTTTCTTAAAGCTGTTCTTCTTCTTTGCACACTAAAATCGATGTTGAATCGATCAAGCGATTTAAGCAGTTTGGAGTTACCCGTTGTTCAAGTCGAAATGGATGCCTGAGAGGCAGAGTGAGAGGTGTGTTTAATCAGCGAGCCACAGGAACCATCAGTATGCATACTCTTCGATATCTGTTGGGGAGACTGAGCACCTATGGGTCTGCCCGGAGTGCAATGACGTCAGTTTAGTAACCAATTCTTCTTCTTTGCGTTCATTCTTTACGATCAACTTTAATCACTCTTTGTGATATGTTTGATCTTTGTCAAGAACGTGTATACGTAGCACATTGGTTTGGCAGGCCCCTAAATACATAGACTTCTACACGTTTAGGACATGTGCATCCGATTTCAGCCAATTTCTTAAAGTTGTTTTTGATGCCGTCGATCTTTGTTTTGCATAGTCTACCTCTTGCTCTGTACTCGTTATACTTTCCAGTGTGGCTCTCTGTGATAGTCGATACCAGGGCATTCTTGTCAGGTGTCCATATAATTTAATCTGTTTGTTTTTTATGAATTACACACCTTGATTCACATCCAGTCTTCTTCTGATTAAAACTTAGTTTTATTAAAGTTAGATTATTATTTTGTTGATTTTTATTGATATTCAAAAACACTATTTTGTCTTTGAAAATTTGCAACTCATCGAAACAATTTTCCGAGCCAGGTATTATTGTTTTATTAGATAAATTCAATCAACAAGTCTAAGGTGTAAATTAGGCCCGGGAGTGTTCATTGTCTTCCGCACAGGGAATTTATCATGCTAAGTATAATAAGATTTCTTTTACTTTATTAATCACATAATATATGCACAGTACCATATGGTTACTATCTCTAAATATACATTTGTATAAACATTTATTTCTATTTAATATGATGTTTGAAGCAACTTTCGTTTTCTGTGCGTATTCGTTAACAGGGAAGTAAATTCAGCGAGCACCGAAAACTCACAAACTTTGCGACAAAGTGGCGTGTATTATACTCAGTATATTCCAAAGGTGTGGTATTCATAGATCAGATCTAGCAGAAATAAATAACAATATAATAGATATATCACAGTGAAATTTGAACTTGAAGCTTACAGATTGAAGCTATTCGTTGACAATGATTTTCAAATTGGTACTTGCTTAACTTGTTAATTGATAACGGTTCAAGATAATATTAATAATACACTAGAAGTTAATAACAATCATTCAATACAATCTGCCTACACTACAAGTCACACACTGTGACTGTGTAGGATAGGCTACAGGAAAAACTGTGCGTGTAACTCAAACTGAGTATACGAACCAGTCAGTTATTTGAGAGTTCAAAGGTAAGTAAGTTTAAAGTTAACTTACTATTATAAAATTATAATTCGCTACACAGATTTTTGGACGCTGGACGGTATTATTTATTTAGCACAAAAACGTGTGGCACACATGTCGATTGAAATTGATATCATTTGATTATCATTTGTGATCAATGATTATTGATTATCTGTGTCACTGACTGTGTCAGTGTGATTATCATATGTTAGATAAAGTAAACTATTTACTATTATAATTATTTATATCTAGTCAGAATGTTCAGTTCGTAAAATATACTCAGACTATAATTAAAATCATGATGATGCTCAAAATACACGAAAAATATAAGAATGAAGAATGAGAATGCATTAAAAACAAAATACAAATTTTTATTGTGAGAAAAATAATTGAAACTACTAAATAACTGAGTGCATTGAGATGAGTAGTAAGTTGGATAAATCATTTTAATGAGTTTAAGTAACTCACTCGTCTGCCCAGCGTGTTGGTAGCGCGTTGGACTAATGTAAATAATCCAAAAACAACAAATACATAAACATTAATTAAAGTGTGAATGGATGGTTGATTTGTTTACAAACTAGCAAGATGACCACTAGTTAAGAAAGTGCAATTAAAAAAGGTAAAAATCAAGATTTTAAACCAGCAGTGTGAATCTGTGGGGTCTTCCTTGGGCTCTGTACTTTGTATACTTTTTATGTGTGGCTCCCTGTGGTAGGTGATACCAGAGCATTCTTGTCAGGTGTCCAAACCATTTAATCTGTTGTTCATAAAAGAACAAGAATGCCCTGGTATGCCTACACAGAGAGCCACACAGAAAAAGTATAACAAGTACAAAACAAGAGGAAGACCACACAAAACATGGAGTGACAGCATCAATAATAGTCTTAAGAAAATGAATAACAGCTTGCAAAGTGCATTAGGACAAGGTCACTACATTCCCCCAATTCTTCTATAAAGAAGTAAATGGTGGAAGAGAAGAAGGATTGTGGATCTGTCATTCATATTACCATCTTGTGTTATCTGTAGCAAAATTCTGAAGAGATTAGAAGTAGCAGAAAATTCATTCACTTATTTGTTTGTGGGTGTTCTGGCTTCCCCTTATACTTTTATAATAATTCTACTAGGATCTGGTTTTATGATGCCACAACTCCTCATGACTGATTGTGAGGCACTGACACTACCGTTGTTAATTGAAACACTTAAATTGAGCTTCTACTTCTAGTTCATTGGGACAACATGAAGGCTGAACTCTAAATTAAGCAGCTGATAGCAGATAATACAAGTGATGATGATGATGTTTATACTGATGGGGTTTGTGCAATTTGGTGAGAAGTCAGGCTGGTTTTTTTTTTGGCTAGCGCACATTGTAGGGTTCTTGCGAAGTGAAGCATACAGGACTAATTGCTTACAGTATGAGGATGGATGTTGAAGCAGTTACTGCCGCTCTCTGGGACTCTGTTTACTGGGGCCGTTGCTGTTTATGACTCTCAGTTGATGCTTTGGAGGAAGTAGACATGCTGTTTCTGACTCTCAGTTGATGCTTCGGAAGAAGTAGACATGCTGTTTCTGACTCTCAGTTGATGCTACGGAAGAAGTAGACATGCTGTTTCTAATTCTCAGTTGATGCTTCGGAAGAAGTAGACAGATTTATTGCAAATCATCTCCAACATCTAAATTGATAAACATAGTTTTTGTTCTCAGAAAGTAACACCTGAACTTCTGCCTCCATGACCACTGGGTTTCCTTGTCTGTATTCTTTATCAAGTCTGATGCTTACTGAAAATGATGTATTGATTCCTGTTGGCATTTGTATCCATTCTCACTGGGTTAAATGTCTTCAAGTGAAAACACCTGTTAATACTCTGAATATCATCACTATATGTAAGTCCATATTATCGCATGTGTTCGTGCAATCACTGTTTGATCAAATCTGACCTGATCTTTCTGTGTTCTTAGTCTATGCTGTTTGAAAAACATTCGACTATGTGAAGCTCTGTTTTAGAGCTAGCTGGTTGTTCTCTGAAAAACGTTTGTCTGCAGGGCTAGGCAATGGGTGCTGTAAGAAATAAGGTTATGGTTCGAAACGTGTTTGGTAAATTGTTTTTTTCAGGAGGCCCTTAATACTTGTTTACAGTCTATTTATTTACCATATTCATTGACTCTTGTGCTTCTCCTCATCATCAAGGTGCGTATCCTTTATAGGACGTTGCTCTCTTTGCAGCACATCTGAAATTCACTCTGTCTCTTGCCAGTTCACCCACTTCGTCAATGGTCATGTTCATGGTTTCTTTAATATCTTGTAGCCATCTTCTTCTTGGTCTGCCTCTGCATCCTGGGACCCTGCCTTCTAGTATTGTTCTTTCCAGGCCATCATGACGCTTGATGTGACCAAAGTATGTAATTTGTCTGTATAGTATGTTGTTTATCAGTCAATTCTCTTTAACATTTAGTTCTTTCAGGACATCAGTGTTCTTTTTTTTTTCTGTCCATGGTATTCGTAGGATCTTTCTGTAGCATTTAGTTTTGAAGGACTGAATTTTCATTCTTAATTTCTGTGTAATAGTCCATGATTCACAACCATAAGTAGCCACTGGGAAAATGCATGCTCTCAATATTTTTAATTTTAGTATTTTGTAGGTGCTTTGCCACATGTTCTTCATTGTGTTTAACTTCTTGATTGCTATTGCCAATCTTCTTGAGATCTCTTTGGAGCAGTCACCTTATTGTTAATTATTGAGCCCAGATATTCGTGCTTCTCCTGGTGTTCTTTAACAAAAACTCCTTATTCACTTGTTACAAAAGACAATGAAGTTTATACAATAGACATCATTGAATATCAATCAATCAAGTGCCTTGCCAGCCGACATAGGCGATCATGCCTCTCCACAACTGTCTCTCCTTGCTACAGTAAATCAGTTCCGATGTAGATATTTTGTTGAATAATGATATCAGGTCATCCAACATCTTCTCCTTCTGTCTTCCACCATCTCTCTTTCCCTGAATTTTACCCGTTGTCACCAAATGTTGTAAACGTCCTTTTTGCATTATATGCCAGAAGAACCTTGATTCTATGATTCTTAGGATAAGGTTTCTTTGTGTGCAGACTTATTTTGAAACCTCATCATTTGTTTTCTTCACTGTCCATGGAATTTTCAGCATTCTTCTGTATAACCACATCTCTGTGGCTTGCAATGTTCTTATTGATTGCTTGTTCATTGTCCATGATACGCTGCCATACATTAGTGTTGGCTCAATATAGCAGTGGAGTATTCATTTCTGCAGTGTCATTGAATATACAGACAATATGTTAAGTAAACATAAGGAAGTGCTTGTGTTAAGTGTTCTGTTCCTTTCATTTACACACCAGATCAGTGTGTATTTCTTTACTTCCTGGAAGTTTTAAGTGGAGGTATCATATCCTTTATCTTCAATTGTTAGACATGAACTGTGACAGGTGTAGTGTTTAAGCCTGTCTCGTGATGTAGTGTTTAAGCTTATCTCGTGGTGTAGTGTTTAAGCTTATCTCGTGATGTAGTGTTTAAGCTATCTTGTGATGTAGTGTTTAAGCCTATCTCATGATGTAGTGTTTAATCCTATCTCATGATGTAGTGTTTAAGCCTATCTCATGATTTAGTGTTTAAGCTTATATGTAGTGTTTAAGCCTATATGTAGTTTTAGCCATATGTAGTGTTTAAGCTATCTCGTGATGTAGTGTTTAAGCTTATCTGCAGTGTTTAAGCCTATCTGTACTGTGTAATCCTATCTGTAGTGTTTAATCCTATCTGTAGTGTTTAATCCTATCTGTAGTCTTTAATCCTCTCTGTAGTGTTTAATCCATAGGTTCCCAAACTTTTTCGGCCCACCGCCCACTTTGCATGACATAAACTTTGTAACGCCCCCACTCCAGCAAAAGAGTTTGCTTACCCCCCATCCTCATACATGCTCTATTTTCACTTTGACATAGAAAATTGATATATATTTTCTGTCATACATGGTCAATTTTCAAATGATTATATACATGAAATAGAAAATTGATGAAAAATGGATCGTGTAAGATGGGCATTAGATGAATTAAAATACAGAATTCAAATTTTTAATGATTATTAAAACGCAAAATCCGCCCGAGTGGTTACCGGGGTCCAAATTTAGGGTGTAAAGAATAGAACCACTGTTACCTGTCACATGTCGTAAGAGGCGACTAAGGAGGTTTGGCTGAAATCGGATGCACATGTCTTAAACGTGTAGAAGTCTATGCGTTTAGGGGCCTACCAAACCAATGTGCAACGTATACACGTTCTTGGCAAAGATCTAACATATCACAAAGATTGATTAAAATTGGTCGTAAAGAACGAACGTAAAGAAGAAGAGAAGAGAATAGCAAAATCACGGAAAAAATCCCCTAAATGCTTTTGAACCCACTATCGCTCCCTGTAAGGCTTCAGCGCCCACTGGGGGGGCAGTACGCCCACTTTGGGAAACGCTGGTAGTGTTTAAGCCTATCTTTTTAGTGTTTTAAGCCTATCTGTAGTGTTTAATCATATTTGTAGTGTTTAAGCATCTATTATTGCTAATTATGGGCAATAATAATCTGAAAGGGTTTTCTCTTCTCTAGTTCACTTGCTATGAATTCAAGTGTAGTCAGGTATATCGCCTCTTATCTGATTTTTGCGTGAAGGTTTTCTTTCCTTATCACAAATGTCCTTCGTCATTCAGATGTGCCTTACTCTGACTTCAGAGGTACTTGTTATTTAGATCCCCAAGTAAGGATCAGGGAAAGGGGTCTAAAGCAAAAAGATTGACTTCACTGCACCGCGTTTCCCCATATTTGCCCAGTCACTCCTGGAGAAATGGTACGCCACTGTCCGGAGAAATGATACGCCACTTGCCGAGAGTATTACACAAAGCACAAACTCTGTAGAAAAATATGCAGTCCTGAAATGAACGACGCAGTACGGATTCGAACCCACGACATCGCAAGGCAAACTGCTTCGTTACATAGACGACACTCCCTCTCCCACAACCCCTTAATAAAATAAAATTTCACGTAGCCTTTTCAGTCTTTAGTGTTTGAAGTCACTTCACATTTATAGACCCTAGTGTGCAAGAGGTAGAAGGGCCAATCCCTTTTCTCACGTGTGGGATTGAACCCATAGCCTTTTTCATTCCGAGTCGATAGGCGAACACTTATGCATTACGCTAAACCGTCCCACCCACAACCCCTTACTTACCTAATAAACAATGTGGTAGGTACTTCAACCACTTTATATTATTTTCTGGAAACCTCAAGATGTATACGAAACTTGTGTTCATGCTTGAATCTAACGGACAAACACGATCACCACGCACACAAAACCTTTTATAAGACGTTACCTTATTTCCCACAGTTCATTCTTACCAAAAACACTTGTACCTCTTCACTTATGTTTACCAGCATTCAAACTATCCGCTTGGTTTCTTAAGCTGTGTTTTGGTTGTTACACTACACACATTCACAATCAACAGTCTGCTTGCAAAATATACATGAGGGCTGCAGGATACATGTTTAGTTAACCTAAGCCTGTGGATATCTGTAAAGTTCATGAATTCTAATTCGTACGGTGTTTCCACTACGCGCGCTATTAATTAAAATTACCTTGATTAATTAATTAATAATTTGTTGAGAGGATTCCAAGAATAATGCATTCAATTAAACGAAAAGTGAGAAGCAGACTTGGATCTATCAACAAGCAGACTACAGACTCTGCGTTTCGGCTAGTGAATACGGTAAGATTATTATTGTTCGCATATTCTTTTCATTATGTTATTGATTGATTGATTGATAGGACCATCATCCTCGCACTTCGGCGAGTAACCATGTG
This sequence comes from Arion vulgaris, assembly GCA_020796225.1. Lineage (NCBI taxonomy): Eukaryota > Metazoa > Mollusca > Gastropoda > Stylommatophora > Arionidae > Arion > Arion vulgaris. Next base: position 81,336,344 of record CM036754.1, on the reverse strand, counting down.
TGCTTCAATCTTTTCTTACACAGGAAGATCTCAGCGGCAGTGCACGAACTCCGTAGCACCAACACGGATCCCTGATGTAATTTTGAAGATAGTGAAGATATTTTTGTAGGAATTTTAATATGATTTTTTTTTCTAATGAATTTTGCCCGGGCAGCGACTTTCCAGCATGCTTTTCTCGATTTTGAACTTCTTCTTCTTTGCGTTCGTTCTTTACGACCAATTTTAATCACTCTTTGTTATATGTTTGATCTTTGCCAAGAACGTGTATACGTTGCACATTGGTTTGTAGGCCCCTAAACGCATAGACTTCTACACGTTTAGGACATGTGCATCCGATTTCAGCCAAACCTCCTTAGTCGTCTCTTATGACATGCATGGCAGGTAACAGTGGTTCTATTCTTTACACCTCAAATTTGGGAACCGGTAACCACTCGGGCGGATTTTGAACTGCCACGGGTTCTTTTACGTGCTCAAATTGAACGCGGGACCTACGTTTTATCGTCTGATTTGACTAGGAGCTCGATCTCACCTACAGTGAGATCAGGGATATCTGGGAAAATATCCAGATGGCTCTATAAGGGAGCGAACCTGGTACCTTTTCCTTTAGCACCTAATCTTTACGCCACATAACCCCCTCCTATTTGTTATGTTATGCTATTACATATTTGTTATGAATCATAACTTATGTTTATTAATAATGTCGCAATAAGCGTTACTTTGTAGGAAAGATATTTAAATCAATTTTCTTTCCGGTAACTACAAAATTGTAATATAACATACAATAGAACTTCATTTGATGATCAACTTCACTTGTTCATTTGATGATCAACTTCACTTGTTCGTTTGATGATCAACTTCACTTGTTCATTTGATCATCTTCACTTGTTCATTTGATGATCATCTTCATGTGACATGTCCATAATTGCTACGATCAGCTTCTAAGCATGTATCTCAGTGTGTTTAGACTAACAACTCCCTTTCTGTGCAGGTCGGTGTATCTCCTGTGGCCTCTCGCCCCGCGCACGCTTCGGTTTGTGCAAACGAGACAGAACTTTCATTAAAATTATTGTTTCTCTGGTAAATAACAAATTATAATGAACTGGATGCCTAACGGGCGGAGATGAGTGTTTTTAACCAGCGAATCACGGGTATCATCAGTAAACGTACACTTCGACATCTGTTGGGAGAGACTGAGCACCTACAGGTCTGCTCGGAGTGCTATGGTTTAGTAACAAATAACCTTTTTCTGGTAACTAATAAAGTTGAAATATAACATTCATCACCCTACAAGTATGAGGATTTTGGTTAACTTACTATCATATATCTTACTATCATATAACTTACTATCATATAACTTACTATCATATAACTTACTATCATATATCATATAACTTACTATCATATATCTTACTATCATATAACTTACTATCATATAACTTACTATCATATAACTTACTATCATATTATATCATATAACTTACTATCATATAACTTACTATCATATAACTTACTATCATATAACTTACTATCATATATCTTACTATCTATATATACTTATACTATACTAATCATATAACTTACTATCATATATCTTACTATCATATATCTATATAACTTACTATCATATATCTTACTATCATATATCATATAACTTACTATCATATATCTTACTATCATATAACTTACTATCATATATCATATATCTTACTATCATATATCATATAACTTACTATCATATAACTTACTATCATATAACTTATATCATAAACTTACTATATATATCATATAACTTACTATCATATATCTTACTATCATATAACTTACTATCATATATCTTACTATCATATATCATTACTATCATATAACTTACTATCATATACTTACTATCATATAACTTATCATATACATATAACTTACTATCATATAACTTACTATCATATATCTTACTATCATATAACTTACTATCATATATCATTATATCATATACTATATCTATATCATATAACTTACTATCATATATCTTACTATCATATATCTTACTATCATATATCTTACTATCATATAACTTACTATCATATATCTTACTATCATATAACTCTATCATATAACTTACTATCATATAACTTACTATCATATAACTTACTATCATATATCTTACTATCATATATCATATATCTTACTATCATATATCTTACTATCATATAACTTACTATCATATATCTTACTATCATATAACTTACTATCATATATCTTACTATCATATAACTTACTATCATATAATTTACTATCATATAACTTACTATCATATATCTTACTATCATATAACTTACTATCATATATCTCACTATCATGTAACTTACTATCATATATCTCACTATCATGTAACTTACTATCATATATCTTACTATCATATAACTTACTATCATATATCTCACTATCATGTAACTTACTATCATATATCTTACTATCATATAACTTACTATCATACAACTTACTATCATATATCATATAACTTACTATCATATAACTTACTATCATATATCTCACTATCATATAACTTACTATCATATAACTTACTATCATATATCTTACTATCATATATCATATATCTTACTATCATATATCTTACTATCATATAACTTACTATCATATATCTTACTATCATATAACTTACTATCATATATCTTACTATCATATAACTTACTATCATATAACTTACTATCATATAACTTACTATCATATATCTTACTATCATATAACTTACTATCATATATCTCACTATCATGTAACTTACTATCATATATCTCACTATCATGTAACTTACTATCATATAACTTACTATCATATATCTTACTATCATATAACTTACTATCATATAACTTACTATCATATATCTTACTATCATATAACTTACTATCATATAACTTACTATCATATAACTTACTATCATATATCTTACTATCATATAACTTACTATCATATATCTCACTATCATGTAACTTACTATCATATATCTCACTATCATATATCTTACTATCATATAACTTACTATCATATATCTCACTATCATGTAACTTACTATCATATATCATATAACTTACTATCATATATCATATAACTTACTATCATATAACTTACTATCATATATCTTACTATCATATAACTTACTATCATATAACTTACTATCATATAACTTACTATCATACAACTTACTATCATATATCATATAACTTACTATCATATAACTTACTATCATATAACTTACTATCATATAACTTACTATCATACAACTTACTATCATATATCATATAACTTACTATCATATAACTTACTATCATACAACTTACTATCATATATCTGCCATGCTGTTTATGTTCGCCCGCTATAAATTCAGACGTATTCAGGGCGCCTGGCAACGGCGGCTCGTTATTAAGGGCCAGCGGGGCCTGGCCCCACCAAAAATAAAGTATAACGTGTATTTATTATTTTATAAATTAAAATATAGCAACCAAAACCATGATTTATCTGGAAAAATGTCTGGCCCCACCAACAAAAATTATCACGAGCCGCCACTGGCGCCTGGTATGGCTCTTCTGTCTGATTTTTGCGTGACGGTATGTTGTTTTTTTTAATCAGTGTCCCCCGCCATTCAAGCGTGCCTTCTCCGACTTCAGAGGTACTCGTAGTTTAGGTCCACAAGTATTGATCTGGCTATCTTATATGAGAGCCGTGATTGCATAGTAGTTAATGCACTTGCTTCGTTGGTGCGTGATCCCAGAATTAATTTCAATGTGATTGTTCTCTCCACTTCGTTAGCGGCTCTAAAGTCAATCCAGCCACACAGCCTCAACTGGGTACATGAGTAACACTAGAAATGTAAAGATAGTTGGCGTGATGTTGACCACATCACCCGTCTCGTGTCTTTTGATCAAAGAAAATAAGGCCATGCACCGTATTCCCGAATATACCACCTGGTATTAAAACGGGTTCTTTACTTTTATCGTAAATCTGACCATCTAAAATTCACCTGCTGTGTGTTTGACCACAGCCAACTCTAGATAACTAGGTCAGATAACTAGCTGGGGGCTCCCTGACCTAGATTAGAAAAGGGGCCGGAAAATATAGATGTTTGATAGAACACTGCAAGCTTTTTTGCAATTTTACTCAATTCTGTGAGTCTATGGTTATTTATTGGTGAAGAATATTCACAATATTGATATTCCTTATTGTTAAACTTGACTTGTTGCATAATATAACTTCGATTTAGGATTTTGTGTTGATTTTAAAATGAATTCGTCTATATACACCAATACTGGAATGCGAGGTCACGTGGTGTAGTTCGGGGTCTGATTTCCCATAATTCTTACCTGAGTCCGAAGGACCATAAGTTTATAGTTTGCTCTGGTTTTGACTAATGAAACATCATATGCAAACTGTATGTTTTAAAAAAGTAGTTAATGGACCCTTTTCATACTATAGGGTAGGTATATTGGGGACTACGGTGTTAGGCCTGTATTTGTTAACTGACCACCGGCACACGATGGACTATGTGGCGAAATATCACGCTGGCCGCATTTACTCCCAAGTCCTTTCTCTGGTACCCAATTGAGGCTGGGTCGGAAAAAAAACTTCATTCGCACTGTGAAATTGAACCCGAACCACGCGCATAAAAAGCGAGTGCACTAGCCACTACGTTATCGCGGATCTCAAACAGTATATAAGCACTTACCAATTCACTTTTCTTGCATTAAAACAAACAAACATGCTCTAGTATGTAATCTCATCGATCAAGTATGTAGAATATGTGAATACCTTCAGTTAATGATCCAAAGGTGTTACTCAACGCGACAACGATGGGGGGTGCCAAACCGTGTAGGGGCAAGGATACCCTTGAGTGTTTCCACTGTTGGTGTTGAAGTATTCTGATAGCAAAGCATACTTTTGCACTGTACCTTTCATATCTTGATGGTAGGGAATGCTAACCCGAAACAAATGCTTGCAGAAAACGGATGCACCAGGCCGTAAGGCGCATAACATGGTGCAACGACCCTCACAATGAGGAATGGGATAACGGATTCTACGGTCGCCAATATGCCTCGGAGATTTAGCCACGCAGTGGGAATGTCAGACCTGCCATCACAAGGGTGGCCAAAACTTACTGCGGAGGAGGTCAGCACAAAATGGGAAGCAGAAATCATAGGAATTATATCCTACAGAACTTCCCCCAGCGTGCAGACTTGAGAGGAAAGGGGTGACCCTCTTGCAGTAGCGTCCAAGACAAACTCTATGGCGTGGCTGATAATCTGAGGCAGACGGCTTTATTAGAGAATCTGAAATCTCAATCTAGTGAGAACGCAGAAGAAGAAGAATATCTTGATGGAAGGACTGGATCAAACTCAACAGCTATGACATGGCAGACAGTCCTCTCCAATATTTCTAATAGTTCATCTGTGTTCTCTCATGCCTTTTTAACCTCGATTAGGACATATGTCCTCAACCAACTCATGCCACGTCTTCCTATCTCTAGCTATCCCCTGCAGCTCCATCCAGCTCTTCTTTATATTGTTGATATCTGCCTCCAAATTCCGTCTCCGTGTATTAATAGGCCCCCTTCTGTTTCGCTGTCCCTGTGTGTTCCAGGAAAGGACCCTTCTTGTTATATTTCCCTCTGATTTTCTCAAAATGTGTCCTATCCAGAGCTCATCTGTGTTAATGATGTCAAATTGCCCGAGTGGTTACCGGGCCCAAATTTGGGGTGTAAAAATAGAACCACTGTTACCTGCCACACATGTCGTAAGAGGCGACTAAGGAGGTTTGGCTGAAATCGGATGCACATGTCCTAAACGTGTAAAAGTCTATGCGTTTAGGGGCCTACCAAACCAATGTGCAACGTATACACGTTCTTGACAAAGATCAAGCATATCACAAAGAGTGATTAAAATTGGTCGTAAAGAACGAACGCAAAGAAGAAGAATAATGTCAAATGCTTTAGTGAGGTCAATGATGTCAAGAAATATGTTGTTTGTGTAAAGGACCGTTTGTGAACGGTTCTCTTCACTTTTTGTACGTAGCTGCCACTTGAAGACGATCATTCCTTCCTTGTTCACTCTAGTACAACCACTTATAAACTACTATCTATTATAATATATGTGTTATATGCGCCACTTGAACGTAATTACGTTTGGTTATGTCTCCATCAAAGCCGATTTCATCATGCGTATTTTGTTCGCTCTCCCGGTTGTTTTGCGCTGACAGAATTGGTAGGAAATAAATATAATTTTTAAATCTCTAATTTTGTCCAGGTAGCGGCTTTACAGCCTGTTCTTTTCAATTTTAAACTACCATTGGTTTCTTGATGTGCTTCTTCTTCTTTGCAATCGCTATTTTGATGATTATACCGTCAGACACGTTCTTATGATGATGTCGATTGTTGTCTGGAGCTCATCTCTGGTGCCATGTAGTTTTGATGATTATACCGTTAGACGTTTTCTTATGATGGAAGTCGACTGTTGTCTGAGCTCATCTCTGGTGCCATGTAGTTTTGAAAGTAATGTTGAGATGTAGGGCCAACATTCTTTTGTAGGGAGTGCAAACAGGGGACAGTCTTGCAGGACATGTTCTGTGGTTTGATCAACGGTGCTACAGGGACACAGGGGATGGAGACAATTGTAGTCTGTGTAGGTGTTTGTTCAGTCTTCAATGTATTGTTCTGAGTCAGAAGATGATAGTATGGCATTGTTTGTCGAATGTGTGGTAGTCATCGTAGGAAAGTTTAAGTTCATTTCTAATGTCCTTTGATGTGTTTATATTGAACACAAGAAGTACTTTTTATCGCCATTCTCCGATAAAACTAGGCACAGGATCTCACGTAACCTGAGATATGAAATTGCAGGAAAAATAGCCCGATTGTTTCACGTGGGATGCGAACCGGTTTCTTGTGGGACGAACAACGTACCTTAATGTCACAACGATCTCAAAAGATTATATCTAAATTCGACATGTTATGCAAGGAACCTGAACCGCAACTTAAAGAGATTACACGCTGTCAGTCACTTTCTCCTCACCTGTTCAGGAGGACACATGCGTATACTTTTCCCACAGTATTTCGACGAGTATACAGTAGTCATAAATATTCCCAGTGGCAACGTATGGATGTGAAGCATGGACATTTAACGAGGCAGTGGAAAAATATAATGTGCTTTTGAATATGTGAAGCATGGACATTTAACGAGGCAGTGGAAAAATATAATGTGCTTTTGAATATGTGAAGCATGGACATTTAACGAGGCAGTGGAAAAACATAATGTGCTTTTGAATATAAGAGTCGTCCGTATATCATGGACAGTGAAGAGAACAAACAGATCTATCCATAAAGAACTCAAAATCAAAGAAAACTGGCTGATGCCACAAATAAGAATGAGAAAATTGAAGTATTTTGGACATATAAAGAGACACGAAGTGTTGAAGACCATCATGAAATTAGGCATCCTGGCAAAGAGGAGAAGAGGAAAACCAAGGAGAAAATGGATTCAGGATGTAACTGATGGTTTGAGCATGGCGGCTGCAGAGCCGGGACATTTGGTATAGAGAAAGAAATTCCAAAGGACTGTTAGGTGGGCAAAGTTCTGCGCAGGACAGGCTATTTGATGATGATAAGCCAGACACGATATTCCCAAGTAGCTATTGCAATCTCTTGCAATGTGGAGAATCGGTTGATTTCTTTGTATGGTACTTTGCGACCACGTGGGCTCAACTATTACATTCCTATGCTTCTTAGTACTTTCTCTTCCCATGCCTTGTAATCTATATGGGTATATGTTGCATGTATTCAAGTTATATATTTACTAGATTTTTCATTATTTCTCTTCCGTTCTATTTCTAGTTTTATGTGTGTTTTTTTGTGTTACAATTATTTCGTTATTCGTTTTTATTTCCAGATTTTCATTAGAAACGTTTGTTTTGGTCGTCCATTTGTTTTTTTAATTTGTCACTCCTGTTGTTCGTTTGCTTGATAAAGGCCTTGTTGGTCGAAACTTTGCTGTATTTTGTCATTGTTTTTGTAATTTGTAAAACTACAGTACTTTGCGATTACGTGTTTTGCCAATCAAATAGTTTTACTGCAGTCTCATATATATTTTGTGAATATTGCAATCTCTCACGTTAACTTTGATCTTGTACAGGGTAATAACATTTGTGTCCATCATCTCTTCATATACTGATCATCCATTTTGGATACTAGTCCGCCGCTATATAGACAGTTTTGAACATGTCAACTCGCTCTCGTCCTGTGCAGCTTTTTTTTTTTTTTTAAATTGTTATCTAATCATATTTTCCTCACAGTGTTAGAGATTTCTAGAACGGATTTTTGTGCGTTCTTCAGAAATAGTGTTTTTACCGCCGCTGTTATTTCTGAGGTCCACATATTGAGCGAGTGGCCTTTTGCTTTGTATCTATTATATCGGAGTAACATTGCTCTTTGAGGCGCACTGTCTGTTGGTAATCTGCTTATGTGGACGAACCATTTCATTCGTTGTTTCTTGATGATGTTCGGTACTGATGTTGTACCCACTTTTTTGCTGATGTCTTCATTTCTCAACCTGTTCTCTTCTTGATACTTCCAGCATTCTGTGTAGACATTTCATCTTTGTCGTGACTGGTTTTATTTTGAGGATCTCTGTTGCTAAATGGGTGGGTAAACCATGTGCCTTGTGCCCTGAATGTCGTGGGTTCTAATTTGGACCGCGCCGTTATGTTCACTAGTGCTTTTTTTCCAGAGACTCCCACGATTGTTGCAGGAGATACGGAGTACGTGCTTTGTGCAGTATTCTCTGCAGGTGACGGGCCATTTCTGCGAAGAGGGATCGAGTCATAGGGGGAGAATCCGGGGAGTACGTGCTTTGTGCAGTATTCTCTGAAGGTGGCGGGCCATTTCTGCGAAGAGGGATCGAGTCATAGGGGGAAAATCCGGGGAGTACGTGCTTTGTGCAGTATTCTCTGAAGGTGACGGGCCATTTCTGCGAAGAGGAATCGAGTCATAGGGGAAAAATCCGGTGCAATGACGTCTATCCCTCGTCTTTAGATCTTTTCAACGGTCGTCCTAATGGACGCGCCAATGTTAACACACCGCATACACACTTCAAATAATTCAGTGAGTATTGTACTTATTTCAACGAAAACTCGTCTCCACTTCTTGTCTTTTTCTTAATTGCATATAAAGGTCATTACATGTTTCCATGGTTACATGCTCCGTTTACATGTTTCTTTGCTCAACACATTGTATTATCCACACAATCAGCAACAGTAGTTTGTTTTATCCGTTCATTTGTTTATTTGGCTGTAATGTACGTGTGCTGACGATGTCTGTTGGGTTTGGCAGACGTGTGTTGTTAAACACGCTACCGAGAGATTAGATAAAACATTGTGTGGGAAAACTTCCTGGTGAAGATAGACACCACTATTGTTAATACTACAACCTTAATTGTGCGGAAGTTGATGGTCGTTTGTTGTGACATAAACGAAGGTCAACTCTTTTCTCATATTAGTGGGAAAATGAAAGAGATATTTTTTGGAAACATTAATAGTTTGTTAGGTATATCGCGAACGTTTCTTTAAGAACAGTTTTGTCCTGATATGAATCGTTTGTTCTTTTTGCTGTTGTTGCCGTTCTTCTTGCTTCCTTTCGTTCGCTTGAAATATTGTCTATACAGTCAATGTTGTCTCTTGTATAAACTTCACTGTCTTTTGTAGCGCACACAGAGGTCCGTGTAGTTTTATGTCGAGTGTTATTTCATTAGGCCCACCCGTGTGGTACCGGGACCCGCAAGGAAGCAAAAATACTACCACTGCAACCTATACAAGTATACATTGTATACATGTGGCTGCGGAGTCGATTGTGTCCTGTTCTACGGCGCAGCAATGACAACTTATTCTAATCTGCTCATATTCTAGTCATCGTCTTGTGTTGGTATTTGTCATCATATTAGTTTTAGAACCAGTTCAGTTATATCATCATAGCACTTCGGTGTTTGCTGTAATGAGAAAGAGCGGACAGGCTTGCATCGATTGTTGGGGAGTTAAAGATGGATAAGGGGGATGTTCTTTGTTCTCATCGCGACTATCTGTCGGAGGAGGACACTAAAATAGATGTTGAATCGATCCAGCGATTTAAGCAGTTTGGAGTTACCCGTTGTACAAGTAGAACTGGGTGACTGAGGGGTAGAGTGAGTGTATTCAATTATCGAACCACGGGAACCATCAGTATGCATACTCTTCGATATATGTTGGGTGAGACTGAACACCTATTGGTCTGCCCGGAGTGAAATGACGTCAGTTTAGTAACCAATAACCATTGACTTCGGACAATACCCATTAGTGCTCCGATCTCAGCATAAAGAAGTCCAGCGGTCCAACGTGTTAGTTCGATGTTGATTAATCAATCGTTTTGCATATTTAGTATGTCGTTCTTTTCGGGATGTACCAACATCGACACCCATCTCTCTTAATCTGGTCAGCGAGTGGGATTCACATCCCTGAAACTCCTCTGTTCGGAAAGACTCTCAATGCATTAAGAATGTCATTTCGGTCAACTGCAGCTCACTCTGATATCGTAGCCATGTCAGCCAATCTATCAGCTCGTTCATTACCCCTGAATCCTGCGTACCCATGGACAACGAATGTGATTTCTCGGATTCCTGTCTGTAGTTTTAGAATAACTACTTATACATCGTTCTCGGTGCGTATCGTCAGATGGCGTAACTACGTTGTGTTTTACTTACGACAAAGCTGCGATATTTGGTTTCGTCCCCAGCAGATCCGATTTCGTTGTGCACTGACATTTTTTGTTAGATTTCCCTAACACGTGAAAGTTTTCACACTGTCTACGTTGAAAAGTAGGCCTATTTTGTTAATGCAGATAGTTCGTCAGTGCTACATAGAGCCAATACTGACATGTATGCAAGTAATTGTCTATTGACGTCAGAAAGAGGTTCTTCAATGTAACATAGAGCCAGTGGCAGCTCGTCATTAAGGGCCACTGGTGCCGGGCCCCACCAAAAATAATGTGTAACGTGTATTTATTATTTTATAAATTAAAACATAACCCAAAACCATGATTTTTTCCGAAAAATGTATGTCTGGCCCCACCAACAAAAATGATCACGAGCCGCCACTGCATAGAGCCAATACTGACATATGTATGCGGGTCATTGAAAATAAATAAACAGCAAATTCTCTGGAGACCAAAGAGATGTGGTTTTACATGGGAATGCTAAGTATCACATGTACTGCTAAAATGACTAATGTTGAGGTGTGAATAGAAGATAAGACCGGTGGCGGACCTAAAGTAAACAGTTTGATATATACTCTAACGACCTTGGCGCTAATGGTAGCAACAGATTTTACACAATGTTTCTCTATTCTTGGTCGTCCTTTGTATTGTGTTCCAGCTATGATTAATTTATGTCAATTCTTGTTCTACTGTCTTCATTCAGGTCGTTTTGTGTCTTCCACGTTTTCATTTACCCTTTGTTGTCCATCTCAGTGCCGTTTTCGTGACAGAGTTAGTCTCCATGCGCGTCACATGTCCGATCCATCACCTTGCGTATTTTTTAGATGATGGTGCTCATATTCTCGCGGTGAAACTGTTTGAAACATAATGATGACACAATGTTCATGTAAAAATGTGAGTCAAGGTCACCAAGAAGTCATTAGTACCGTAGTACACACAAAAGGAGAGGGGGATAAATGCGAAAGATGTATGTTATTGCTACGATAACAGACGGCGCTACAGTGGACCGAAATAACATTATTAACGCATTTAGAAAGTCTTTCCGAACAGAGGAGTTTCAGGGCTGTGAACCTCAGTCACCGACCAGATTAAGAAGGATGGGTGTTGATATTGGTACAGACTGAAAAGAACAACATACCAAATATGCAAAACGATTGATTAATCAACATCGAACTGGGATGTTGGGCCTCTGGTATATTGAGGCGGAGATCCTAGCGCCTATGGACATATCCGATGATGATAGTCCTCTATAATAACTGATAACTTTATTTTATTGCATCGGTTTTCCGTATATTATTCGGACCCCTCTTCAAAAATGACATACTACCCGAAGAGAGTATTACACAAACTCCGTAGCCCCAACAACAATCTTAAGGGATCTCCCAGAGGAAAAATGTTCACAGAAAGGAACGACGAGGTCGAGGATTCGAACTCATTATCTTCAGAACATCTTCACAATCTATGAGAGTTTATATCGTGAAGGTGTTCAGATGTTTGCATGTCATTCAATTCGAATCCAGACCGCGTCACATATGGCAATTTTTCGTGACATCTCTAGAATTGTTGCTGGAGTTACGGAGTTCGTGCTTTATGCAACACTCTCAGCAGATGGCGTGCCATTTCTACCGGCAGGAACGGAGCCATATGGGGGAAGAAATATGGGGTGGGGGGAGGATCCGGGGCAATTAAGTCAATCCTTACCTTTAGAACTTCAGAACGCAAGACAGGTTGTTAACAACTTTACAACAGAAACTCCCTTCCTATAGAAATTACTATAATTTATAGCCTTTATACTGATTATATTTTCATTGCCAATTCGCTGCAATATTTTTCTAGGAAAAAAAAAGATTTAAGGCTGCCGTCTGGGACTGAAATATGAACTTTTAACCATGTGACAATAGTAACCTTTGATTTGTGAAATTTTGTGTGGGGTAACCAGGTTACTGCTTGCTTCGTACACCGATTTACTTCCTTGTTGTTGAACTAGATTTGTTGTTGAACAGGCCTGACGGTCATAATATGCATACATTTTGTGGCTGTCTGCTGAGACGTAACAAACAACATTTTAAAGAAAGATCCCGATTCCCTTCACCCTCATTATTTTCTGAGTAATAATCGTTAAAGAATAGTTTGTTGGCCTACACGTTCTGAGATATGCATAAAAAAAAGTCTCTTCCTTAGGTTGAAAGGCGGGGCCTCGGCTTAAGCCTTTGACCTGAATATATTTTTAGTTTGTCATTTCAATTTCTGTTTATTTGTACACATGTTGCAACGTTTCGACCAAAAAGGCCTTTATCAAGCAAACGATAGAATAAAAGTGACGAATGTCACAGAACATGTTAACACTACATATACTTTGACAAAGATATTACAACGGTTAAAAATGAATACCTACTAAATCTTACCTTATACGTCACAACGAAGAGTTGCAGTAAAATGGCGAATTAATGTCAATATTGATGGAGACTGCAGTAAAACTATGTAGAATGGCGAAACACGTAATAACAAAGTACTATAGTTTTACAAAATACAAAAACAATGACAATACACAGCAACGTTTCGAAACTACAGTACTTTGTTATTACGTGTTTCGCCATTCTACATATTTTTACTGCAGTCTCCATCAAAATACACATGTTGCGCATACTAATGAAGTTCCATTTTTGTTTTACAAATAGCCACACACAGAACATTCTATATCTATTGATATTTCAATTATATTTGATTTAGGACATAGTGCATTCATTTGTGGACTTGTATGCAAAATATCCACTTTGTATGTTAAGAAATAAGGATGTTATGTGAGCTTAAAGTAACCCTGTATTTTTTTTACATTGCGGAGGCCATTTTAATGAGCATAATTACATATTCACTGATATGGTTTGGTTTCTCTCTTACTAAGAAACACTTTGATCTATATAGACAAAATGTAACGTTTTTTAAAAGAAATATTCATGGTTCTACCATGAAATGAAAATCGTGGCATATCCTTTACAGGACGTCACCAGCAACCACAGTCAACGAGTCGTTGATTTTCTAAGCACCATTTATACGTTCAGTAGTTTGCCATTGCTTTCTGAACTGTAAGATCTACTTTTACCTTTTGTAAAAATACCACGTAAACGAATTTGCTTCCAACCTTGCCCACCGTGGGGTTTGAACCAGGTACGCTGGGTTTGTGATCGAGTTCACTACCGTTTGAGCTACAGACGCTCACACCTTACGACTACCTTAAGAGGCTTCAATTTTCAAACACATCAATAAACAATTGTGAGTGGTGGTTCTTATTTAAATATTTGTCAGATTTCTTGACATAAACGCTCTGATATAACTAACCAAAGGTTCGTTCGTAGGTTGAAAGGGCGTGCCTTGGCTTAAACAGGCGTTAATCCCCTATGGAACAAACAATTCTGAGTGGGAAACTTAGATTCTTGGCTCCCAATAGCTTTTCGGTATCTGAGATTTTGTCCTGCTAATTTATTTTACACAAGTTGTTGCATAAATATTGACCCTGTGTAATCTTATCTTATTGCCATGTGCCGTGAAGCGTTGCAGTTTTTCTAATTTGATCCAGATGTGTTGCATCTGTAGCTGTTAGTTCAGATTGTCGTAGGATCTCTGTAATATCTATCCATCGGGTTCTCGATCTTCCTCGTGTCTTGAGTCCATGTAGTCTGTTGTTAAAGGCACGTGATGATAGAAGATATATGGGTGTCTCTGTGGTTAAGCCCTTGCATTGGGTTCTGAAAGTTATGGGTTCAAATTCGGATAGAATCGTTCTGTTCACGAGTGCATGTTTCACAGAGACCCTTAGGATTATTTCCGGAGTTTGTACTTTGTGCAATACGCCCCTGGTACTATTTCTGCAGAGGATGACTGAGTCATATAAGGTGAAACCCTAGAATCCTTCGGTTTTAGAAGATATATTCCCATTCTTATTATCGAACTACTTTTTGTTGTATTTTTATTCTTCATCTTCATTCACTCTTGATCAACCACTTGTTAAACCACTCTATGGGGGTATGTATGTGATTTGCGCCGTAGAGCGTGAACAAATCTTTGCTAATAGTTTACTACTTGGAAATATCGATTAGATTCTGATTAAATTTAGAATGCTGGCGCCATTTATAAAAATACTAGAAGAGGTTCCCGTTCTTCGCACGGGAATTTAGTTTAAATCTAATTATAATGCTCGACACTTTTAAAGTTACATTTGCTACCCTTTTCCGCTGATCTTCCAAGTCTTTCCTCTTTAATTTCCTCATCAATCGCTTTTACACACCTCCAACTCTTGCAGTCAAGCCTAATATCTAATCTTTCCTCCTTTTTCTCCATGTTTCTGTCCTTATTTTACTTCCTTATTATTCTCAAACTGCATCATTTCCGAAATTTTAAAGTCCAAAACAGCGCGAGACTGATATACGGGTCTACCCGTTCAGACTGCGCTCTTATCAATCCGGCCACGCGCACCTCTTAGCAGATGTTATAACGAACATAAAATACGTTATAATAATAGTTGTCATCATCGCTTTAACATGTGATCGGCAAGTTAAAACAATGAAACACCTTTTCTGTGTTAAACTTTTCATGACCATTTTCGTTAATTAAGTTAGTATTTAGATATAGAAACAAACCAATAGTGAGGTTTTATAACTTTTACATTTTCTCATCTATGAAAGCTACCCTCTTGCCAAGTTTCAGGTTCATGGGATGTCCAGTTATCTTCATTTAAAGTCAACAGATATACACACAATTTCACTTAGGTTATTTTGTACTATATAGATTAACTTCTTAGACGATGTAAGAAACCTACAAATCTGATGTGGTCAGAGCGGATCAGATCAGATCAAAACCGAGGGGTGGCTGCGGTGATACTTAATAAATTGACATTTTAGGACAAAGACACGTTTGTATGGTATCACATAAGCAAGCAAAATGAGTAATCAAATCATTAAAACTAACAAAAATCCACGCTTGCAACGTGAACTGACATTCTTAAGAAATGACATTCTTAACGCACTGAGAGAATCTTTCCGAACAGAGGAATTTCAGGGTTGTGAATCCCACTCGCTGACCAGATTGAGAGAGATGGGCGTCGATATTGGTACAGCCCGAAAAGAACGACATACCAAATATGCAAAGAGACAGATTAATCAACATCGAACTGGCTTATTGGGTAGCTGGGCGCTGCTGGATTTGTTTAGGCGGAGATCGAAACACCTATGGACATGTCCGGAGTGATATGATGATAGTTTTCATTTAACTGAAAGTTTTCTTCTTCGAACGATCTATATCGACCACTTGTTAGTCACTGTGTGATTTGTATGTGATCTGAGACTAAGAGCGATTGTACGTTGTGCCAGTTATGCACCGACAAGTAGGCCATCACATCCTACTTCTGCGATGCTTTTTATTTACTAGAGTAGCTTCCTAGGTCCTACATCAATCGCCTCTTACGACATGCCTTGTAGGTCGCAGTGGTGCTATTCTATGCGTTCCTTGCTTGCGATGCCCCAGCACCACACGGGCGTTGCAACAGTCAATGACATTGTTTTACCAAAAACTATTTCCCAGGTACACTTTCTTCCCCCACCTTCTCCTTACTTCCCCCACCTTCTCCTTACTTCCCTTAACGTGTGGAAGCTCATATAGGACATCCTGTTTACAATGTTTTAACACCCCTCCCTCGCACCCCTCTTTTCCATATTTCGTGTTTAGTTTCTTTAACTTGGGTAATTTATCAAAACCACAATACACTTCCAGGTTTTACATTGTATCTTGAACAAAAATAATACTTGATAAAAATGCAGTATATATCAGCAATGACTCAGAGTTGGCCAGCATTGCTTGCCCGCCATTTTGTGACATTGAAAGTCTGCATATAATTAATTACTTGTGAGACCTGACTGATAGTGTCAACAGGAACATGTATGTTTCACTGAGCTAACTGTGCATAGTGATAATACTAAAATACTAGGAAGTGCCCAGAGGTTAATTAGTTTAATTTTGCATTATGTACCATCAATGCATGACATTATCTATTAATAAGCTTATCTTTATCTATTCTCACACTTACCTTTTTATTATATTAATTAGCAATAAATTTGTCTATTCTCACAATTATCTATCTATTTATTATATTGTCTCACCAATAATCTTATCTATTCTCACAATTATTTATCTGTTTATTATATTGTATATCACCAATAATCTTACCTATTCTCATATTTATTTTTCTGTTTGCAGGAGATGGAGTATGAAGATATCAAGAAGAGTCTGTGGCATGCATTTGATCATCTGGATACATCCTCACACTTACAGAAGGTCAGATCCTCGCAAGTACCGAAAACAAAACTCAGGGTAGGTTATCGGTACAGTAGACAGTGTACCAACTCTAGGTTATCAGTAGGCTACAGTAGGCACTGTACTAACTCTAGGTTATTGGTACAGTAGGCACTGTACTAACTAGGTTATCGGTACAGTAGGCAGTGTACTAACTAGGATATTGGTACAGTAGACACTGTACTAACTAGGATATCGGTACAGTAGACACTGTACTAACTAGGTTATTGGTACAGTAGCATGTACTAACTCTAGGTTATCAGTACAGTAGACACTGTATTTACTAGGTTATCAGTACAGTAGACACTGTACTAATCTAGGTTATTGGTACAGTAGGCACTGTATTAGCTAGGTTATCGGTACAGTAGGCACTGTACTAACTCTAGGTTATCGGTACAGTAGGCAGTGTACTAACTAGGTTATCGGTACAGTAGACACTGTACTAACTAGGTTATCGGTACAGTAGGCAGTGTACTAACTAGGATATCGGTACAGTAGACACTGTACTAACTAGGTTATCGGTACAGTAGGCAGTGTACCAACTAGGTTATCAGTACAGTAGACACTGTATTAACTAGGTTTATCGGTACAGTAGACACTGTACTAACTAGGTTATCGGTACAGTAGACACTGTACTAACTCTAGATTATCGGAACAGTAGACACTGTACTAACTCTAGGTTATCGGTACAGTAGACACTGTACTAACTAGGTTATCGGTACAGTAGACACTGTACTAACTAGGTTATCGGTACAGTAGGCACTGTACTAACTCTAGGTTATCGGTACAGTATGCACTGTCTTCTTCTTTCTTCACCCCTTGAAAGGCATAGGTCCGCAACCAAGACTTTCCAAGTCCTCCTATCCAAGGCCATCTTTTCCAGATCTTTCCAATTTCTCCACGTTTTTGTGCATTCCGTCTCAAACTCCCATCTTAACTCTTAGTGGACCAAGCGCCCGCTAAGTGGCATTTAAGTGGATGCGTTTTACATTCCGCCACGCTAAGTGGCGTTTGGTTATCAAAACGTGAAAGGGCTTGTAAAAACGTGACTTTTGCCCTGGTCCACTAAGAGTTAATGTGTTCACACCGCGATTTCCTTTTGGATTTCATCGGGTCGCTTCATGAGTCCTTCCTTGCGGGGTCCTTCTTCCTCCTCGGGTGGTGAGCTATGAATTTCCCAGCTTATGGTTTCTGTAGCTATCAAGTATTTTTCTACGGTTGGTGTAACTAGCCCCATGCCCAATCTCCTCAGTCGCCTCTTAAGTCATGCGTGGTGGGTAACAGATGTTCTATTCTTTACACCTCTAATTTGGGTTCCGGTAACCACTTGAGCTACACTTAACCTAAATTCATAGCAAGCAAACCCATTTTTTTAAAAAATTATTAATTTATTCTATGTTTATGAACAGTCAGTCTTCTCTCTCTCTCACTCTCTCGGATCACCTGCCCAGACCGATGTACCAGATCTCCCCATAAATTTTATTTATGTGAAAATCTGATTCATGCAGCCTTAGCATTGGTGTGTTTTATGTCACATCTTCAGCACGATTTGGAGCTCTGGTGCTTATCCTTTGGTGATGTGTCTGGTTTCAGCCAACGTTTACTCGGTTAGCTCTCCGTTCTGTAGCCATCTAGTGTTTTTTACAGTGTGGGGTAGTTAACCCCACACCCAACCTCCTAGTCGCCTCTTACGACATGCGTGGCAGGTAACAGTGGCTCTATTCTTTACACCCCAATATGCCCCATGCCCAGCGTGTTCGTAGCGCGTTGGACTACGGGTGACTAGTCCTCTGTAAGTGCGGGTTCAACTCCGCGGACTGGCAGAAAAGCTACAGGTTCCCAGATTTACGGTGTTCGTGGCACCGAGCCGAAGGGTTACGATGTCCATGACACCAAGCCGAAGAGCTTACAGCTCAAGTGCTTCTGGATCGGGAAAAAAAAAACACCCCAATATGCGTCCACTCGAGCGACAGTCAGTCTAAAAAAATGTTAATTTATTCTATAATGTTTATGAACAGTCAGTCTAAAATTATTACTTTTCTTGATTTCAGGTATTGACAAATAACCTTGGACGTCTTTTGGGAGTAGAAAAGGCAGAGACAATATGGGATAAAATTTCCGACAGCAGTATCAACTTTGCCCAGTTTATTGAAGTCCTTAACAACAATCTTTTGGTTGGGATTGACAAAAACTCAGCAGCAAATATTGCTTCTCTCCGAGCTGAAATAGACGATCTGTGTTGGATACTATGCGAGAAGTCATACCGCATTCAAATTGGGTCAAATAGGTTATCAGATCACCGTCAGATTGAAGACAATAATTTGACTTCTCATACTGATCAGGAAATGGTTGTCACAATTCAAACAAACTTTCAACAAAATTTCAGTGATGATGATTACTTTAAATTATGGAAGGTACGTATTGCAAGTTTGTTCTGGTAGTTTGATCAGTAGTTGATAAATATAGTATTTTCAGACAGCTTTATATTGTTTAGTTTAGTCGTCGAATCATCATCACTGCACATCGAACCAATTAGTCCATAAGTGCTCCAATATCTTCCTCACTACTTCTCTCAGGTTAGTTTAGTCGTCGGATCATCATCACTGCACATCGAACACATTAGTCCACAAGTGCTCCGATCTCCTCCTCACTACTTCTCTCAGGTTAGTTTAGTCATCAGATCATCATCACTGCACATCGAACACATTAGTCCATAAGTGCTCCAATCTCCTCCTCACTACTTCTCTCAGTGTATGGCGACTAACCATATCAATTCTTTGAATTTACTTACTATTCTTCTTTGGCTGCCAGTATTGTGCTTTTGTCTAGCTGCACCACATTGGACCTAGTATTCTTGCAGTCTGGTTAGGGTTGTAGATTCACCACTATTACTTGATTCATTTACATGTCATCTCTCTATTAGAGAATTTAGAATATTAGCCTGGTTCATTGCTCACCTGCTTTTTACAGCAGCCATACCTGCAAGTCTATTGTCATGTTCGATTCCCCTTACACCTTCATGCCCTGTCACAAAAATTGAACTGATTTTTGTCAGCCTAGACCTCCTCAACGACTCCAACCATTGTCTCAATGCAAACTTATAAAGTTTTTAGCAGTATGTAAGATTCTTATAATCGTTATATGCAGAACTACATAACTGACATTATAGGGACTTTTACAATTTTGCCCTGCCTTGTTACCGATGCTTGCACGATGCCAACAAGAGAATATGGGCACTATCATCCGAAGACGATGCTGGAAATGGATTGGACATGTGATGCGCATGGAGACTGGCTCCGACACGAAAACTGCACTGAGATGGACTCCAGAGGGTAGGCGAAGCGGGAAGACCAAGATGACCTGGAGGAGAATGATAGAGCAAGAACTGAAGGAAATGAATCATAGCTGGAACACAATACAGAGGAAGGCCATGAACAGGGAAGAATGGTGTACGTTTGTTGCTGCCCTAAATGCCAAGGGTGTAACAGGCTAAAGAGAGTTGTTACCGGATAATATCTGTGTTATGATCTTCTATTAAGAACGTCTGTCCGAATGGATTAGAGTGCGGCTCCCATGTGGGAGACCCATATTCAATTCACGGTAAGGCCAAGGATTTTTTTCTGTTGTGGGCATAAATGAAAACTCCTAGCCTGAACAGCTTCATGGCAACTGTACTAGCCATGCAGCTATTAAATTCCACAGGCTCTCGTCCCACCTGTCCTATACAGCCCTAAAAAGCGATACTACAGTAGTAATGACAGTGTATGATCTTCTACCATCATAACAAATGATGTTGCAATGCAAATATATAATTCAGGGACACATATCATTTGTATTTCCTTGAAGGAGTTAGTAGTTTTCATTCTATATTATTTTTTGGTTGGGAGTTTGGAAATTGCAAACATGAACAAATCGTGCTCTGATCGCCATCAGCAGCAGAACCAGCCTGACAACTGTCATAGGCATTAAATTTTGACATATTGATAACCATTGCTGAATTCTGGTGCTCAGGGATGTTGCTCATCTGGTGAGCAAACAAAGTTTGTTCCAGAACAATGAAGATGTATCTGATTACACTTTCAGAAACTACTAGGACCAAGCATTCTGGCAAAACCCAGCCAGGTAAAATGTTGGTCACGTAAATTCAACAATGCGCATCATTTATTGGCAATTCGGTTAGCATTCTATCCGTGGAATTCACAAAAGAACATTGTGTTTAATTTGACCTATCGCAGCGGAGCCACTGATACAGTAAATAAGGTCAAAAGTAAGCTTCAATGATCCAACACTGACCAAGATCTTACTCCACCTCCTGATGATGGACCTGGAAACATGCTTCATTGTTGAAGTCTGACAAGATGAGTAATTATCGAGAAGAAGGTTACCACTATAAATGATGTATCGTCAGTGAAGTTACAAAATCTATATTAGAAAGTATAACTGTTCACCCCAAATCCATTGTTTGTGGAAATATCAAATTAATATGCTCTTTCCTTATCTATTGTTGCTGGGGCTCAAGGAAAGCAAAGAATAGTAACCTGGACCTACAAGGCATGTCGTAAGAGGCAACTGAGGTAGGGGCCTAGGAAGCTACCCTAGTAAATAAAAAGTGTCACAGAAATAGGATGGGCTGACCTACTTGTAAGCGCATAACTGACATGGCGTACAACTGCTCTTATTCTCAGATCACATACAAATCACAAAGAGTGGTTAACAAGTGGTCGATATGGAGCATTCGAAGAAGAATATGTTCCTTCCCGGGGGCTAAGTTAGACCTACCAGCATGGACGATACTGAAAGATTCCTCCATAGGCAACCATCTCCAGGTCTCAACAGATAAAGGGAGTAATCAATAGCAAAAGTGATATCTACCCAAAAATGACTGGTGGTTTATAAGTGATCATAGTAAAGCTAACGGCAGCATCAACAAACCCACCACAGCTCATGGGTAGTTTCATATTTTTATCCATATTTGCTTTGTCAAGCTAAAACCTGTTTCCAGAGGCTACCATGTGGAGGTGGAGTAGGTCATTGGTAAGCTCCGCACTACTGACCCTGATGCTGTATGTTGCTGTATGTCTTATTTGCTGATTCTTCGACTTCATAAGCATGAAGTAATTAATAGATAATAATTCCTCTTGTACTGTTATGTTACATATGGCCTGCAAGCAAATTTCTCCATACCACTCTATCCTGGGCAACTCGCTCAATCTCCTCCATGGAACTAAGATATTTCTTTCCTCTCTCAGCAAAGTTCGTTTCAGGGTCTTTCTTGAACCCTTTGCATTCTACTTCAATGCTTGCTTTGATATTCATTGATCATTTCTTCTCAAGGTGTGTCCAACATATCTCCATCTTCTCTTACTTAAAACAATTGTCATTAGTGGTTGACCAGACATTTCTCTGATTTCATCACTTCTCCTGAATTCGTTCCATTTTATGTTCATTATTTTTCGGAGACATCTATTTTCAAATGCATTCAACTTGCTTTCTATATCTTTAGTCATTTTCCAACTCTCGCTGGCATATGTTAGGATTGATACAACATTTGAATTAAAAATCAATAGATGCTCTTCTTCTTCTTCTTCAGCGATCTCTGGTTATGCGCTTAATTTACTGTGAACCACAAACTGGGCGGTCAGCTTCAGATCTGTCAGGTTTCCCAAAGCTTAGTTTTCAGGTCGACTGGGTGTGGCCACATGTTGCTTCTCAGCTCACACAGAAGAGGACAGTCTTGCAGGATATGCTCTGGTGTCTGTTCCGCCTGCTGACACTGGCAGAGAGCTGTTTGACTTATTCCTAGTCTATATAAGTGTTTGTTGAGTCTGTAGTGTCCTGTACGTAGTCGAAATATAATGACCTGGTCTGTTCTGCTTAGGTCTTTGAGGGAGTCCTTTCCATAATCATATCCAGTGTTTGTCTTCCAGTCTACAATAGATAGATACTCTAAATGTGACATTTTTCTGTTCAGATTTTCAACTTCCTGGTAGAGAGGGCTGAAGATGGAAGCATACTATTCCCATTGAGGACAGACATTGAGGAAGCTGAGAGAATTGCAGAACAAATTTGTCAGATAGTAGGATTGCCTGTTCCCAAAAACATTTCATTACAGAAACAAACATCCATTGATTGCTGCAACAATTCCTTCCTGTTAGACTTCAGTGATTTTATCAGGTTAATCTTACAGAGAGTTAGTATTCAAGATGATTTTGCAATGGTCGGTCGGGGAATAGCAGAACTCTACGAACAGATTGTCTCGGATGTGGTTCATAAGGTAAAGCATTTCACACATCTTTCTTTATTTGTCATGTTGAGGTTTGATGCCTAGTAAAATTATTCAAGATTTATACATATTAACTCTTTCTGTACACAGTTATTTCCTCATTGTACACTTTTTTTTTAAGGGAGACAAAAAAAGGGCAATTTAAACAAAACAAAACATAACTACTTGTCAATAACTAAACATATATATCTCTTATTATATATTAATTTGAAGAAAACTGGACAACCTATTAGAATAACAAGGTTAAAAAAGTAGTAGAAGTGAAATAATAGAAGTAAAACTAGAAAGACTTGTATAAGGGAAACAACTAGAATGGCACAGTGTACGGTGATTGGCGTTCAACGGAATACACTGTGGCGCAGTGTACGATGATTGACATGGAAAGATATATGTTATATAAATGTTTTCAAAGACTAAAAAAAGGGTCTAAAGGTGAAGGATTTACTTCATTGCATCAGGTTCCCCCATACGGCTCCGTCCCTGATGGCAGAAATGGAATGCCATCTGCTGAGAGTGTTGCACAAATCACAAACTCTGTAACTCCGATAACAATCCTAGGGATCTCAAGAAAAATGAAAAATTGCACATGTGACTCAACCTGATATGAACTCACAACTTTCAGAATAACAGTCAGACTTCTTCTTCTCCGAACTCTCCATATCAACCACTTGTTAACCCCTCTGTGTGATCTCTATGTGATCTGAGCCTAAAAGCGATTCTATGTTGTGCCAGCACATCCGATTTCTGCTATGCTTTTTATTTACTTGGGTAGCATCCCTAGGCCCCTACCTCAGCCACTTCTTACAAAATGCCTTGTAAATCGCAGTGGTACTATTCTTTGCTTCCTTTGCGGGCCCCAACAGCACACATGCAAACAGGCAAATTTATTAACCTCTTCGCCATACAGACCTCCATTTCAAAGACTAACAACATTAACTTCACAGGACAACCAACAGAAATATTCTAACCTTGAAAAAAGAATTCATTACCTATATATATATATATATATATATATATATATATATATATCGTTGCTTTCTGAATTGTGAGGTCTAATTTTACCTTTCGTAAAAATCTCAAGGGAACGAATTTTCTTCCAAACTGCCTGCCATGGAATTTGAACCAGAAACGCTTGGGTTGTGATCGAGCTCACTACAGGTTAAGCTACAGATGCCTAGAAAATCAATGACTTGTTTACTGTGGTTGATGGCTACGTCCTGTAAAGGATATGCCACCATTTTCATTTAATATATATATATATATATATATCAATCAATCAAGTGCCGTGCCGGTTGGCGTAGGGGATCATGTCTCTCCACATAGGTCAGTCTCTGGTACAATCCATCAACTCTGTCACCGAACCTTTTCCGAACCATGATTTCAAGCCGTCTGGAATTTTGTCACTTTGTCTCCCTCAATCTCTCTTCCCTGTATTTTACCTGTTGTAACCAAATGTTCTAAACTGCCCCTACTAATTATATGTCGAGAAACCTTGGCTGCTTCTTATTCGATTGATTAGATTTCAATATGAATCTTGTCTCCGACAAGATCTCTCCATTGGTCTTTCTATCTGTCCATGTATGTATAATAATAATACCTCTCGTACTGTTATACGTTACATAGGGTCTGCAAGCAATTTCTCAATACTGCTCTATCCTGGGCAACTCGCTCAATCTTCTCCATGGAACTGAGGCTGAGGATCTCTTTCCTCTCTCAGCAAAGTTCGTTTCAGGTTCTCCTTAGGTCGTCCTCTCTTTCTTGAACCCTTTCCATCCCATTTCAATGCCTGCTTTGATATTCTTTGATCATTTCTTCTCAACGTGTGTCTTACATATCTCCATTTTCTCTTTCTTATAACCTGTATATATATATATATATATATATATATATATATATATATATATATATATATATATATATATATATAAAGTAAAAATTCAGTAATCATAAATTATATACTTATTGGGGCTGGCAAAGTCACTAACTTGCCATGATTTTCATTATTACCATCGTTCACAAACTGCATCTTTTAATTCTTTTCATTTTGCATGATCTTCTTTAATAATGCTCTTCAATGACACTAATTAAACACTCGTTGTCGATACGAACTACAACTTGTATTGTGTTTTTGTTAAGCATACACAATTTTGACCCAAGTTTTTAATTGGTATCTCGTAATTGCTGTGCATGAGCAATGACATATATTTTCAAATGTGTTCAACTTACTTTCTATATCTCTAGTCATTTTCGAACTCTTGCTGGCATGTATTTGGATTGTTACAACATTTAAATAGAAAATGCTAGTGCTATGTCCAACTATCATCATCATCAGGTGTCGTCTCCACATCAAAGGTTGGCTGCAATGAATCTCCAGCATTCTCTGTCTTTCGCCATGGTGTTGCACACTTCCAGACTATAACTTGTCCATTTCTTAAAGTTTCCTCCCACTTATCTCTCGGTCTTCCTCTTGCTCTTCAACTTTCCCTCTAGTAAAGATTTTATCATGGTGTCATGTCTTTTTATGTGCCCAAAATACTTTACTTGTCTGAATTTGATTTCTCTTAATAATTATTTCTTCATGCCTAGTTTTCCTAAAACTTGTTTATTTGTCTGTTGTTCTGTCCATGAAACTCTGCCTATTCTTCTATATATCCACATCTCAAATGCATCAATTCTGTCTTCTAACTGCTTGTTCATTGTCCATGTTTCCGAGCCATACATTAATATAGGATATATATAGCATTTGATCATTCTCATTTTTAGCCTGTTTGTAATTTGTTTGGATGTCAGTAACTTTCTCATACTATTGAAATTATCCTTGGCCATTCCTATTCTCTTTTAATTTCTGTTATACATCTGCCATCATCTGTTATCATCTGACCAAGATATAAGAAACTTTTACTTGATGTAGTAATTCTCCATGTATTTTTATATTCATTTTATGTCCAACTATAATTAGTAATATTTAGCAACATGCCTAGTAGAGTACATTGTGTTTATTCTTTCCTTTGCAACAAAGGGCAGATGATCAACATAGAAGCAAAAAGATCTATATTATCTTTTACATTTAGATTTTCAGAACATTTTATTGATATCCCAATACTTCTCCATTATGCTATTACCTTGTAGTGGTGCTGAGGCTTGAGTGCTTTAATTATACAGTAGGCTAGAACGGCAGGAGCTAATGTTCTTGACAGGGTCACACAGGTCGGACAGATCACTGAGGAGGTGTCAGTCTAAATATGGCTTCCTGGTTGAGTGTTTGTCTTGGGCACTAATAATCCCATCCTATAAAACACTTTATGTTAGGCAAACAGCAACGAAGACACTAACTGTTCACTGGCAAAGGTTATCAGAGTCATCGACTTCCTATAACTGAAAATAATGAAAACTGAAAGAGAAGAATAGAACAGGAACTGAAAGAAATTAATCATAACTGAAACACAATACAGTGAACAGCCAAGAACATTAAAGAATAGCATACATTTGTTGCTGCTCTACGCGCCAATGTCAGCGTCACAGGCTAGAAAGAGTGAGAATATTCTGGTACAATCTTCTTTCATAGTCCATCATTCATTCAGTAAAGTAAATTAATGATATAATTTTCAACAGGGTCACCTGGTGAAATTTGGAAACAAAGTAACAGCATGGAAAGAGAGATGGTTTGTTCTCACAGCATCAACTCTCCGTTATTACTTATCATCCGATGAGAAGGATATGAAAGGCAGTATTTCACTTTGTTCAGAATGTTTCACACAGGTAATTCAATTTGTCTTTTGTATACTTCCTGTAATGGCTTCAGACCTGTGTGCATGCTATAATAATGCCAATGTGTTGCCGAGGCTCGCAAGGAGCAATGAATAATAATGCTACACCTACAAGGCATGTTGTAAGAGGCGACTGAGGTAGGGCCTAGGAAAGCTACCCTAGTAAATAAAAAGCATTGCAGAAATCGGATGTGCTGGCCTACTTGTAGGTGCATAACTGGTACAATGTACAATCACTCTTTGGCTCAGATCACATACAAATCATAAAGAGTAATTTAACAAGTGGTCAATATAGTGCATTCGAAGAAGAAGAATACTATAATATTTGGAAAATAAAACGTGAAGGCTAAGAAAGATAGAAAGAAAAGAAAAATATCAATGGTCTGTAGTTCCATCTGTCTCCTAAGACATTTTCTCTGGGAAAGTACTCTGGGTACAGTATCACCACAGCAATCATTTGAGACAGAAGTCACTTTTAGTATCTGTTTTCATTCATTTTTCCCCCGTTGGAACATGGAGTCTGTGACAACTGGTGAATCTACCAGTCTCAGACTTGCTGCCAGGGCCTACATGGAACCTTTCATATGCACATCAGTTTAATGTTAACCCAGTTCTCACAAAAGTTGCTGGCGCTGGATAGGACATATCTTGAGAAAATCTGAGGGTAATATAACAAGAAGGGCCCTTTCCTGGAACCCACAGGAAGAGTGAAAAAGAGGGTGGCCTAGAAATACATGGAGATGAAATTTGGAGGCAGAGATTAACAATTTACAGAAGAGCTGGAAGGATCTGCAGGAGATAGATAAAGATAAGAAGATTTGGTTGAAGGCTTATGCCCCAATCGGGTTTAAATAGACATGAGAGAGAATTCTCACAAAAGGTGCCGCTGACTAACCCATGAAGCAACTACACAGTTTTTTCTGGAGTAGCTGCTCCACCTAACTCCAACCTACTTTACCAGTCTACAGTTGGTTTCCATGGTCACTATGTGGAGGTCGAACAGGATCTTGATCAGTATCAGATCCCTGACTATGAAACGGTAAGCATCTTTGAATCCATTTTATAAGTCATTATTATATCTGTAACACAAACAATATAAACTAAATATACACGTGAATAATGTCAAAATACAACAGACTCCAGAATTCAAATATCTCGGAGTATATTCACAGCAGATGGAAAGATGGACAGAGAAATCGAGACTAGATGCCAGAAGGCAAATGTAGTGACATACCAACTGTCACCACTATTAAAACATCCAAGCATTAACATGGCAGTCAAACGACAACTGATAAACTGCATATTTATTCCAACCTCTGCTATCAGTGCCAAACATGGCCCTGACTAAGACACAAGAAAGAAAGATTACAACATGTGAAATGAGATGTCTACGAAAAGCTGTCAACGTTACAAGGCGAGATAGAGTGAGAAACGAGAATATCAGAAGCATCGTTGGTACTATACCATGCATACAGTACATCGAGAAGCAAAGATTCAAGTGGTTCGGCTATTTAATGAGAATGGAACCACATTTACTACCATCACGTGCCTATAATAATCGACACTCAGGGCGCAGAGCACGAGGCAGGCCAAGAACAAGATGGATAGATAACATCTCAGAGTCCCTGCGAAAGCATGGACTGACAACGGCAAGCGCAACACACCTGGCACAAGATAGGAAACTAACTCTCCCCACGACGCTTCACGGCAAATGTGGTTAAGATAAGATAAGATAACACAAACAATAACAACTTCTACACCCAACGCTTATAAGTATATACACAAGAAATACCAGTCTCCTTTTATTGTTTAAGTGTATTTGTCATTTTTTCCAGAGCTTCCTGACAAACCAGGGGGAAAGCATCACCGCTTTCAAATTGAGCGTCCTCAGTAAACATTATGAATTGTCTGCCCATGATCTAAAGTCGAAGAATGAATGGATGTCTGGTTAGTAACCGTTATTGTTTCTCAGCTTATGTTTTACTCTTAATTAACACTAAATATAGCACACACTTACGATTAGAAATTTCAAATTAATTTTTTTTAAAAGATAGGCTGTAGTTGTGAACCAAAGTAGTGTAGTTATTGATGAACTTGTTTCTTACGCTAGTGATCTGGGTTTAATTCCAAAGTGGGTGTGGCCTTTTATTTTGACCGTAACATCTCTTAGGTCAACCAGGAAACCAGGAAAACACTGGGAAGTAAAGGCAGCCGGTGTGATGTTAGTCACATTACCCATCGTGTGCTGACAGTCAATGAAAAATATGGGACTAACACAGTATTACACTCTATACCGCATGGTATAAAAAGTATTCCTTTACTTTTTTTAAAAACTTTTATGGCTGTAGTTGGTGTTCATGGCTCAAAGAATATTTAGTTTTCACTTTTTATTCTAGAAAGTGTTTGGAAATTTTCTAGAACGTTTAAAATTCCCAGAAGGCTCCACTTTTTTTGGCAAAGTATGCAATGCTGTGAGATGGAAAGACTTTTATTCCGGAGGGTTCTATGAGTGGCGCAGGCAATATTGTAGGATATAAAATGGCGCCAGGGTCGGTGAGCTGGCACTAACCAAGATCATACTCCACCTCCACGGGTGGCCTTGGTAACGGACTAATGTCTGGCTAAGTGGGTAGGGATCGAAGGAGAACTACTTTGGTATAAGTAGAAGGGAGGGAGCATATATGTCTGATTTGAGATCTGATCGCAATACAGACGATGAGAATCTCAGAAAATGTGCCTACACATCTCTCCTGTCCGATAGTCAAAGAAAACAGACTATTCAAAGTGATGCCTGAGTGGCAGCCGAGGCCCGAATTCGGGTAAAAATAGAACACCTACCACATGCTGCTTACAGCGAAAGTGGAGGTTTGGTGTGGGATTAGCTACCCCACCTGTAAAAACATTTAGCTTTAATAACCACAGCCAAGCGCATGAGAGCTT
Organism: Arion vulgaris; assembly: GCA_020796225.1. Taxonomy (NCBI): domain Eukaryota; kingdom Metazoa; phylum Mollusca; class Gastropoda; order Stylommatophora; family Arionidae; genus Arion; species Arion vulgaris. The sequence goes on along the minus strand of CM036754.1, from coordinate 81,306,226 downwards.
GCAAGGCCTTGGTTGTGGACCTATGCCTCATAGGAGGTGAAAGGATAAAGAGAGAGAGAGAAAGAGAGAGAGGGTCTATGAGTGGTTACATTCTAACTTTCAGTCTGTCTTTCAATATGATGTTTAATAAACGATACAATGTTGCAGGAGCAGTCTCATAGCTCTCATAATTATGGTAGCTGCAACACCACAAGCTGCAGCTGCTTGACCTGTTCTGTCAGATGGTTATATCTATTACGGATTTAGCAGCATGATATCACAATATGAGCAACTGGAATGTGTTCAGAATGAAGGCATGTGTATAGTCCTTGGCTGTACTAGAGATATTTCCATTGTGTATATATTTTGGTTACTGCAGATCAGAGACACTCACTGCACAAGAATATTATTAATGTTAAGGATGTGAGAATTAAGCAAGACATTTAATTCCAGATAAACTTGTTACATGGATCTACTGTTATGGACATGTGGGTGTTTGTGGCAATGAGAGAGCACAGATGTTTCAGTGAGCAGTGGGTTTCTATACCAGGCACAACTGTTTGTGACTTCCTGAAGCTAAACCGCTACTTCCTGAAGGTACCCGCTTGAGTGATAGCTTCTTGGTCTATACTCATTTTTCCAGACTGCATCAAAGCAGGCTGTTTTCAGAACCACCACAAGGAGGTTTAGTATAATCTTGGTCAGCGCCAGATCACCTACCCAAACACTGAATTTACTCTTTATTGACTCTGTCTTTCAACCCCTTTAGTCTCTAGGCGACTAACTGGCAAAACAAACTTGCACTCTGAAGCGCAAATCACAAACGACAAAGGGTGGTTTAACTAGTGGTTGATGTAGAACGATGAAGAAGAACATTTCACTAAATGGTTAAAAAAGTGACTTATTATTTGTCAACATTAAGCTCGCTTTATCTTTTATATTTGATTTTTAAAATGACATATCTGTTCCATATTAATGTCTTGAATAAATAATTTTTCTCGTCAGATCTCAAACGTGTCATAGCAAGTATTGGGAAATCAAAGGAAAGTCTTCAGCAACAGGCATGGAAAGAGAGAAAGAAGGAAAGAGAAGAAAGAAGGAGGCGCACAGCAGAAGAAGAGTTAAGAAGATGTGAAGAGAGAGAAAAGCTGCAGATGAGAGAGACACAATTGGAAGAGGAAAGAAAGGTAGAATTTTGGTCTCATTTTGTACAGTGCCTCTTGATGTTTGTATATTCTCTCCATCTTCTGCAACTTTTTTCTTCTTCTTTTGCGATCAGCTTCTGTTATATAACTATTCCGGTAATGGTCCTAAACAGGGCAGTGCGCGTGAGGTCTTCACTAGGGGTTTCTGTGGTTAGGCTCTTTGCCTTGTGTTCCAAATATCCATTTGAAAAGGTTTGAATCTGGATCACACCATTCTGTTAACAATCATTGTTCCAGAGACACCTGGGATTGTTGTTGGAGCTACGGAGTTCATGCTTTGTGCGATACTCTCTGCAGGTGGCGTACCTCTTCCGTGAAGAGGGACCTATCTTATTGGGTAAAACCCTTTGCAATGAAGTCATTCCTTTGGCTTTAAACCCTTTAGAGTCCCCACAAACTGTTCTGAAGGTTGTTCTTGGCCAAAGTTTTCTTCACACGCTATTGAAACTGAGGCAGTCTTGCAGAGTAGATTCTGGGAGTGCTTTGGTGCTCCACATTTGGTCATTCATGATATCAGCTCTGTCCATTGCTCTACCACCTCTCATGGTAGCCATACTTGTAAGATTATTATTTGTTTTTCATTTCTCCTGTTTCCTGCATGTCTAGTTACAGAAATAAAGATAACTCTGCAGCCCTAAAATTGTCGTAGACTCACGCCATTCTAATGAATGCAAAATTCTGCCAAGGACCTGCTACATCAGGAGAAACATTGTCCCACGAATCTTCAGTCCAAGCTCTTGCAATCTGGCAGTTGATGGGGATTAGTTTAAATGAATGTCTTTTTTTGAAACCACACTTTATGAGGGCTTCAGAATGTCAGCTCTATCCATTGGCTGACCCCCTGATATGTTGGCAAAGCCAGCCAGCCTGTCTATTCTGTTATTAATCATTTCTTTTTGTTAAGTTGGGACAAAGCTGTGGTCTATAAATTTTTAGGCTTTTAGGTATTTATGTGCACAATTATATTATATTTAGGAGCACCAATAGAGAAGTTGATAATGCGCTTAGGTAGTAACCATGAGCCGTGCTAATTCTGAGGTTCAAGGCCAACTTTGACTAAAAATGTTTGCTGGGATGCGGTTGAACTACAAGTTTCCCCAATCCTTTATTTGGGAATCTAAATTACAAGTACCTCAGGAGTCAAGAGTAAAGCTCGCCTGAAAGGTGAAGGACACTGATGATAAGGAAAGCTAGCATTCATGAAAAATTCAGTAAGAGGTGTCATATTAGACAGCCTGGCTACGTCTGAATTCATAGCATGCGAACAAACAAAAATATTAATATTTTATTTTTGATTCTTTCTTCTTTCTTTTGTCCTTCTCTGCTTTTTTGCCGCTAGGCGTAGCAGGTTTAACTGATGATCGGTTCCGAGATAATGCACGCTCTGTCGCTTGATATGGTGTGGTATTGTGGAGTTTTAAGATGTCTGTAACTCCATCAACCCATCTTTTTCTTGGTCTGCCCTTTCCTCTTGATGATTCCATTTTCAGGTTGTACGCTCTTGCAACTGGTGTATTCGGGTTCATTCTGACCAAGTGGCCAAACCATTTGAGTCTCTGTTTTTCAATAAATCTAATAGCAGGTGTTGTTCGACTGTTCTTCTAATTTCCTCATTTCTTATATGGTCTCTTCTTGTTTTATTTACTGCTTTCCTCAGGCATCTCATTTCGCATGTGGTAATTTTCCTTTCTTGTTCTTTTGTCAGTGCCCATGTTTGGCTCTTATTTTTGATTGAATTGCATAAATATAATTTGAACTTTTTTTTTTTTTTTTTTTTCTTTCGTCCGCTTCAACTCAGACGAAGTTTCATCTCTGAAACTGATTTTTGCGTGAAAATCTGTTTTTCCAATTTCTTACAATGGCAGCAGCATTTGTAAATTACTTTACACTGGCAGCCGTGTGCTCAATGTACTCGTAATTAGTATTCCCTCGCCATACAGGCAGATTTTCTCCGACTTCAGAGGTACTCACGTTATCGTCCTGAGTAAGACCAGGGACTCGAACAAATGCCGGACAGTAGGTTCGAACCCGAGCTATGAGGCGTCTCTCACAGCTAGCAGGCCGAGCTACTATCAACTACTCTAGGCAGTCCCCAACTTTTATGTGATTCATTGGTTTATAGTCCTAACTTAAATATTTCAAATTGCAGCAAAGACAGATTGCTCAAGAAGAAATAAAAGAAAGAGAAAGATTACTGGATTTAGAACGTAAAAAAAGAGCAGAGGAAGATGAAAAGAGAAGACAAGAAACCAACAAACTCTTAGAAGAGAAGAGACTTGAAATTGAAGCTGAAAAATCAAGGTATAGATTTTGGGATTTGTGTTTTTGATTATTTTGTCAGAATTCTTGTGAAGTCTAGAGCATTTATATTGTAATTATATTTGTAAGAATTGTTCTTATGTTTAGGGGTCTCTGTGGCATTGAGGTTAGATGCTCACCTCTTGTTTCATAGGTACTCGGTTTGCTCCCTCATGGAGCCATCTGGAACTTTTTCCAGAGATCCATTATCTCAGTGTAGGTGAGATCGAGTTCCTAGTCCTATTGGAGATAGACGATAAAACATAAGTCGCTTGTTCAAGGTGAGCACGTAAAAAACCCTGACAGTTCAAAATCGTGAAGAGCAGACTGGAAAGCCGCTGCACTGACAAAATTCATTAGAAAAGTTTAATAAAATTACTACAAAATATTTTCTTTATCTTCAAAATTACGCACGGACTCCTTGCTGGTGCTACAGAGTTCATGCACTGCCGCTGTGATCCTCCTGTGTAAGAAAGAGATCGAAGCCCACATTGTTACTCACCAAAGTGCAATGATGATGGTTCAATCAATCAATCAGTTCTTATGTTAAAACTTTAACAATGTATGTCAACAGAGTATTGCTTGGAATAACCTTTTTTGTTTGTTGATTTTGGAAAGTGATGGAAAATTTATGAAAAATTAGACTTCAAAAGAAATCTTTCATGCTCTTTTATTTTCTTCAGTACTAAATTTGTTAGTGTCTTGGGAACAGTCATTGATAAGTACTGCAATCATGGTCAGTGTTTCTCAAAATTTTCAGTAGCAAGGTAATTTGATAAATGCTATATTTTTTAAAGACTCTATTTTAAGAATATGGTGTCTAGAGACTATCTGTACCCAAGTTCAAGTATCTTTGACTGATGAAGATACATGCTCTCATACTCACTGGTGGGACAGTTTCTTTCTGCCTTTATAAGAAGTGAGTCTTTGATGTGTCCTAGAAGGGATGTGTCCTAGAAAAACCACTTGTAAAAACCACTCTTTGTGATTTGTATGGGATCTGAACCGTAAAATGTACTGTCTGCTGTGGTGTTTATGGGTTTGCTATTCAGGATAAGAACAATGAGGTTTTTTTTTGTAAGAACCCCAAGGAAAGCAATGAATATTATCTAAATAAACTGTGTACAAGTATTAGGAGCTTCGAAAAACAAATGATCAAACACAGGATTCGAACCACTTACCCTTATTTCTTTCGGTACCTATTGCCTCGTCTAGCAATACAAGTGTTCTTACGAACACAACCAGCTAGCCATTCTGGAAAATGGCTTTACTGAGGAATGCCTTTCACAAACACTTCATTTAGCTAGACACTGAATAATCAGGTCAGGTTCGATCGGACAGTGTTTGCACAAACATTTACTATAAGCTTATTGTGCTTGTATATTTGAGATGAGACAATATTATACATACACACATGCATACCTGTGGCTAAGTGGTTACGCCCTTTGCTTTGCAAGTCAAAGGTCGTTGGTTCGAATCCGGACCTCACCGTTCTGTTCATGAGTGCAGTTTTTTTCCAGAGACCCTAGGATTGCTGCTGGAGCTACGGAGTTCATGCTTTGTGTAATACTCTTGGCAGTTGACGTGCCATTTCTGCAGAGAGAGACCGATCCATACGGGTAAAACCCGAACAATGAAGTCAATCCTTCGGCTTTAAAACCCTTTAAATGTATACACATATATAGATAATCTCCTATACATAAATGAAGTCTCATAGCCATTTTAGAATGACACTAGCAGCCTTCTTCTGTACTGAGGGACCATAGAACCATGCCTTTGATAGGTACTTTCTGTTGGGGACTGTAAAGTTTGATGTGAGAGGAGTCTCTGTCAAGTTCTCCTACCTAAACGATGAATCAGGTCTCTTGAGATGGGATTGCATCCTGGCATAAATCCTCTTTTCCTCTGCTTGTTTGATCAGTCTGCTCAAATGCAACAATACACTTCACACCTCCTTTCTCTAGATTCATCTGTATTTGACCACTATTTTCTTTGTGTCTGTGTTTTAATCAAGAGCCTTCAAATCTTGCTTACAGACACATTTGAGGTCTTTCAGTCAGTTTCTTCCCAAAGATCAGTTCTCCATATATGAGATCTTTTGAATTGACCATTTTCCTGCGCAAGATTGGCCTATCCACTGGAAATGTCTCTACTTGAGGGGAGTGTATATAGTGAGAATTTCTACTCAATCATTATTGCTGATGTCCAGCATTATCTGCAATTAGGAAATTTATTTTAAGGTTGCATTTCTCTAATCTCTTCATTCTCATCCAAGACTAAGGATCATGTTGTGGAAGTTTGCAGTGGTTCCATCATTTGGAATCCATTCTTTTTTTAGTAGAGTCCCAACTATTGTCACCAGCCCATTGTCCTTTCAGGCTGTTCCATTCACAACATGACTAGCTTGATTAAGCTTGTAGACTTTTATTTAACTAGAGCATGGTGGAAAAATTTTGATTCTCAGGAACTTAATGTTGGTACTGTTTTGTAAATATATACTAATAGTGCCTGTGTGTTGACAAGGCCCTAAAGGGAAGCAAAGAATAGTAACACTGCGACCTACAAGGCATGTCGTAAGAGGCGACTGAGGTATGAGGTAGGCAACTAGGGAAGCTACTCTAGAAAATAAAAAGTGTTGCAAAAATTGGATGTGCTGGCCTATTTGTAGGCGATTAACTCAATGTAGAATAGATCTTAGACTCAGATCACATACATATAACATACAGATCACAAAGAGTGGTTTAACAAATGGTCGATATGGAGTGTTCGAAGAAGAAAACACTAATAGAGATTTGAAACGGGTTGTCATTTAATTCAATTTTGTTGTTGTGCTTATTGTTATATCAATCAATCTCAAATCTTTTCCTTCTAAAAGTGGTTTTCAGTACATTTTGATTACATTTCAGATGTGCTGACACTGAAGCTAGACTTCAAAAAGAGAGGGAGGAATTGGTTATCCGCAGTATGGAAGCTCTAGAGGCTGAACGAGAACAGCGCGCACTTGTGGAGGCAAGACTGCGGTTTGAAGAAGAACAGCTTGAAGAGGAGAGGAGAAGATTGAAGGAGTTGGAGGAGGCAAAAACATTACTAGAAGCGCTGGTTGAGGATGAGAGGCGTTAAAAAAGACGAGGAGACTGTCAGGATCCTACAGGCCAAGTAAGTTTCAAGGACATAGTGTTATATTCATTTGCTTGTTATAGTCCAAGTCTCAATGACATAGTGTTATATCCAATCATTTTCTTGTTATAGTCCAAGTTTCAGTTTGGATTATGTTCCTTGCACTTGGGACATATCCATAGGTGCTCTGATCTCCTTTGCAATATCTCCATTAGCATCAAGCAACTAACTATACCAGTTTGATGTTGATTGATGAGCCTACTCATATATCTGTTGTCCCGCTCTTTTCTGGCCACTCCAATCTTCAGTCCAAACTCTTGCATTCTAGCTGTTGATGTGAATTGGCTTAGATTAAAATGTTCCAGTGCCGCTGACAATCATGTGACAATCTAGTCTTCTCCATTTCCTTATAGTAAACAACAAACTAAAGATTTAAAAATTTATTTTGCCATTTCCTGGAAAAATCTCTGTGAATGCCCATGTCTGCATGATGACCTTGTGCTGGTTGCACAGTTCAAACAGTAGGGTTTGTAGACATGGCAATTTTCTGGACTGAATTGCTTGGAATGCTGATTCTGCATCTGTCAGAAATAACACAGATCAGCAATTGAGCTTGGTATGGTGGACAGAAATAGTGTCAATATTCCATATTTATTTTTTTGTTTTGGTTCTAAAAGAAGCATGATCTACCACAGCAACCAGTTTTCTTGCATGACAAAGCATTTATGTGCATTTTTAGTGGTGATTTCTGTTTAAGTTTGCATTAGACTTGTTAGCTCTATACACATATTTCCTCATAAAGTGTGGCCACAAAGAGGATTTTCATTTAAACCAATCCACCTTAACTGCTAGATTACAAGAGCTTGGATTGAAGATTGGAGTGGCCAGAAAAAACAGCACAACAGGTATATGAGTAGGCATCAAACTGGTACAGTTAGTTGCTGGAGGCTGTTGGAGATATTGCAAAGGAGATTGGAGCACATATGAACATGTTCGGAGTGCAATGAAGATATTCCAAACTGAAACGGAACCATCTTTCCTTTATGCTTAATAGTGTGATCCTTTTTTATTCTTCTTCATTGAAATGCAATTGGAAACCTATTGACCTGTGAACTCTTGTTATAAAATAACTGTATCTCACTCACTTTGATCTGTAGAATCTTGGAAGAAGAATTTACCAAGAGGGAAGAGTTAGAGCGTCTGCAAGCAGAACAAGGGCAGCAACTCTTAAAGGAGAAAATGTCACGGCAAGAGTTGGAAGAAGCACACAAACAACAAGAAGAGGCTCTTTTCAGAGCTAGAGAACAGCTAGAATCTCTTGCGCGGGAGAGACAACATGCTGATGAGCAGTTACAGGTAAGAGTAAACATGGTTAATTTGCTTAGTTTGAGCTATTGACAAGTGTATAACTGTATTCAAAATTGTTCAAAAGTAAATGACTTTCGTTAACAGCATTTTTCATACTTCATATGGTTAACCCTTAGAACCTGTGATCCTGATATTTCTTTGCATATTCCCACATCCAGAAATATCGGCCTGAAAAGACTCAATGTTATTTGTTGGGGATCAAAGATAAATTGTGTACAAATGGGATGTTAAGCACAACTCAAATGTTCTACATGGTTTAGCAAGATGCCGAATGCTGTTGTGTGATAATTTTTTTGTTCTGATAAAGTAATGTCTTTTTATGATGTAAGACATGATGAAAATGTCTGAAATGGTCACTCTGAAAGGATAACAACAGAGCCAGCTGTTGAACTTGTTTTAAATGGATTCGAAGATGAATTAGACTTAAAATGTGAATATTCTGCTAAGGATATCAAAGGTGAGTGAGACAATCATTTAGACGACGAAGAATTGTTTTAATTGATTGATATTCAAGCCATGTATGTTCAATCTGTAGAACTAGCTACATTACCTGGGAGTATTCGTGGGCATGACCCATGTAATATAACAAGTAAATTTAAAACAGTTAAGTATTCTGCAAATATATAATAAACAGGAATAGCGAAGATGATTGGTAAGTCAATAACAAATTATAGAGCACTTAATTGTGCTAAATTACCGTGTTTTTAATATCACTCTGTGTCCTGTTTTTTGCTAAGGAGCTTAGGGGTAGGGGTTTTTAGAGTACAGGTATGAAACCCACCTGAGAGGAGTCTCCGCAGCACTAAGCATAGCACTACACACCTGGAGCTGTTAGAGGTTTCTGGGTTTTAAAGAAAGCTGGGCACTCCTCCCATTGCACTATAGGAAAAAGAGTGAAAAATTCATAATTACTGGGCTTCGAAGAAGAAGAAGGGTACAGGTGCAAAGTGTTAAAGACCAGATTCATAACTAAAGGGATACAACTCTACTCAGAGATGTTATTCCATGAAAAACTGAATATGCAAAGCTCACCCCATGTATTACAATAACACGTAAGACTGTTGGAATGTAAATTGGTAAATCAACAATTTCTTAACTATGTAAGGACACATAAATGAAACATTTGATGGTCTAAGTTGCATAGAGGTTAGGTGATCACCTCTCTCCCCAAAGGTACTCGGTTCACTCCTCCATAGAGCCATCAGGATATTTTTACAGAAATCCCTGATCTCAGTGTAGGTGAGGTCGAGTTCATAGTCCTATCAGAGACGGACGATAAAACGTAGGTCCCGTGTTAAATTTAAGCACATAAACGAACCCTTGGTAGTTTGAAGTATTTTGAAGATATACAAAATTTAAGTATGAGACTTCATATTGCTTGGCACTGCACACCGTCGCATTACACATCTCACTGAGAATTTTGAGTTTCTGGGTATAGAACATCTCTCCTGCTCTATGTAGGAAAATAATAAAAACTTGTAATAATCTAAAAACTTGTAGATCTAAAAAACACCAGCAACATCGAGAAAGCATTGATTCATGTTTGTGTATCAGCTCAAGTTTATCCATTTTTGTGTGTCTTTTTTTTTTAGGAAGCCTCCAACAAATTGCTACAGGCGGAGAAAGATAGACTTCTGATGGAGGCAAGATTGAAACTTAAAGAGATGTCCACCTCTTCAGGTTTAGCGGGCCCATTACCCAAGTCTGACCCGAACGTTTGTAACCCACAGAGGTCTTGGAGCCTTCACTGTGGCTGATTTTGTCAAAAAGACATCGTTGAATGGTATTGAACTCTTTGATTCTACAGAGCAAAATTTATGCAACAGCACAGCAGCAGTTCATGTGAACAATGAATAAGGACAGTGAATGTACTGTTGAAACATTTTTTACTGTAATGTGGGAAAGGCAGTATAATTTTCAGCTGGGACGTTTTATTCTCAGCTGAATCTTATCTTAGCTGGAAGAAGCAATCTTATCAGCTGGAATATCAAGTCTTATCTCAACTGGAAGATGAAATCTTATCAGCTGGGACATTTTATTCTCAGCTGGGAAAGCAAATCTTATCTTAGCTGGAAGAAGAAATCTTATCAGCTGGGAAAGAGTTGTCTTCAGCTAGGAATGGAAGTCTTATCTTTCATTGAGAAAGGCAGTATCGTCTTCAACTACATAAGTCAATCTAGTCTTCAACTACAAAAAGCACTTTGGTTTTCAACTGAAAAGGGCAGTCTGGTCTTCAAATACGAAAAGCGGTTCGGTCTTCATTTCAAAAGAGCTGTCTGGTTTTCAACTGGTAACACGTAGTTTTATCTTCAGCTTAGAAGGCAGTCTGTCTCCTGGATAAAAGAACTCTTTTTCAGCTTGTAAAAGCAACCTTCCCCTTGTTAAGAAAGTCTAGTCTTTACCTATGAAAAGACATAATGTTTTCAGCTCAAAAAGGTGGTCTTGTTTTCAACTGGAAAAAGGATTGAGAATGATAGTCTTGCCCAGCTTGAAACAGCATACTTCATCTAGAAAGGGAACAGTTTTGTTTTCACTTTGGAGAAAAAAAAGTGTTGTTTTAAAACTGGAAAAAGCAATCTTATATTTCCTTCCTAGGAAATGCTACAATAGTAAATAAAAAGCTGGCAAGAAATCAGATGTGCTGGCCTAGGCACCCATAGGCGCATAACTGGCACAATGCACATTCACTTTTAGGCTCAGATCACATACAAACCACAAAGAGTGGTTTAATAAGTGGTCAATATGGAGCGTTCACAGAGAAAGAAGAATACTTCTTTCACAAAATCATATGAACTAATTTGCTTGATAGAAAGCATAGACACTGTTACTAGAATCAACTAATAAGGTAACAATCTCAGGTAAGCCTGTATACCAAACCGCCCATGTGTTGCCGAGGCCCGCAAGAGAAGTAAAAAATAGTACCACTGCGACCTACAAAGCATGTCGTAAGAGGCGAACTGATGTAGGTCCTAAGGAAGCTACTCTAGTAAATAAAAGCATCGCAGAAATCGGATGTGCTGGCCTACTTGTAGGCACATAACTGTCACAACGTACAATTGCTCCTAGGCTCAGATCACATACAAATCACACAGAGTGGTTGATAAGGAGTGCTTGAAGAAGAAGAAGAATTACAAAAGGAATATTCTGCATTGAATATTGTCACAAAAGTAACATTCCGCATTCCACATTATTATAAAAGTAATATTCCATATTATTATAAAAGTAATATTCTACATTCCATCTATATAGTTACTAAAATTTTGTTACAAAAATATTGTTTAAATTCTATATTATCATAACAATTATATTTTACATTGTTACAAAAATTTATATTGATTCTCATGCATTTCTTAATCAAGAAATGTATTTCTTCGGAGGTGTTTGAAAGTACAATATAAAAGAAGGAACAGACAACATGTATAATTTATACATTGTAACAACTTACAATAGAAAGCAATAGAATATACTCTGTTAAAGTCAGGTATTATTGATAAATGTCAAGAGGTGAATGTTGATATAACAAAAGAATCAACATCGAACTGGTGTGGTGGGCCGCTGAACACTGCTGGATTTGTTGAGGTGGGGAACGGAACACCTATGGACACGTCCGAAGTGATATGATTTATTTTGTGGTTCGCCACTATAAATTCAGGCCTAATATGGATTCACAGACTGATTTTTGCATGAAGGCTAGCTTTCCGTATCACCAGTGTCCCTCACCATTCAGGAAAGCCTTACTCCAACTTCTGAGGTACTTGTAATTTAGATCCTCAAAAAAAAAAAAAAAAAGATCAGGAACCTGTGTTCGTTGAAATGTTTTTACCACAAGTTAGACTCAAACCCCGTAATTAGCACTGCACATGGTTACTAGCAAAGTGTGTTATCAGCTTCACTTATCAACTTCGCTATATTGGCTCCCTAGTGCTACACTGATTGTCCTTGTATTACTGATAAGCCCACCTAACTAGCGTGTTCGTAGCGTGTTGGACGACGGGTGACAAAGCCCCCTGCGAGTGTGGTTCAATTCTGCAAAGTGACAGAAAAGCCACAGGTTCTCCAGATCTACGGTGTTTGTGGCACCAAACCGAAGGGTTACGATGTCATCCATGGCACCGAGTCGAAGAGCTGACAGCTCAAGTGCTTCTGGAACGGGGGGAAAAAAAAGTATGACTGATAACTAACAAATGCCAGTTGCATTGTAAAGAATTGAACAAGTATGTGTGCGGGTTTTTTGCTGAACCAGTATATTATGACTCTCCACCTTGATTTCTAAAAGTACCATTTATCTGGCTCACTCTCCAATTTAAAAGTGGCGCATCAATAATATTTTGTTCACAAATTTGGTCAACATGTGTTGATTGATTGATAGAACCATCATTGCGCTTCGGTGAGTAACCATGTGTGCTCCGTTCTCTTACTTACACAGAAACATCTCAGTGGCAGTGCACAAACTCAGTAGAACTTACGAGGGTCCCGATGTAATTTAGAATGTTGTGAAAATATTTTGTGGGAAATTTTATTTTTAAAATGTTTCCAATGAATTTTGCCAGGGCAGCGACTTTAAAGCCTGCTCTTCTTGATTTTGAACTGCCAAGAGTTCTTTTATGTGCTCAACTTGAAATGGATATATTACACGCTTAAATTAGATATATTATATATTCCTCTGACGATTATACCTTACATACAGTCTGCATGTAATTTCTCCATACTGCTCTGTCCATTGCAACTTGCTCAATCTTTTCCATGAAACTGAATCTGATATGTCTTGCCTCTCTCAGCAGTTCATTTCAGGGATTCACTAGGGCATCCTCTCTTTCTGGAACTCTTTGCCTCCCACTTCAATGCCTTCTTTGATATTCGATAATTTCTTCTCAAGGTATGCCCAACATATCGTCATTTTCTCCTTATAACAGTTGTTACTAGTGACCTGACATTTCTCTGATTTCATGACCTCCTGAATTCGTCCCATTTCATTTTTATTATTTTTGGCAGATATCTATTTTCAAATGCATTCAACTTGTTTTCTATATCTTTAGTCATTTTCCAACTCTTGCTGGCATATGTTAGGATTGATACAATATTTGAATTGAAAATTATTATCGATGTCGTGGAAGACTGCAGCAAAACTATGAACTATGAAAAATTGAAAATTAGTAATTTAGTTTTAAAACACTATAATTTGCAGTTCTATATGTTTTTTTGTACCTTTTAAAGCTGATGTTGCTTTGACAGTGTGAAGCATAACTTCTTTTTTTAACATTTCCAATGCAATCAAAATTGCTACAAAAATAGAGGAATTGTTCTGTTATTTTTATCATTTGGATTCCAGTGTGATATTTGCATTACTTGCCATAGGTGTCTTCATTATATTTGTCTTTTCATAGATTATCTTTAGTCCAACTTTTAATGCTATGGATGACAAGTTGTCTGTTTTTCTTTACATATCTTGGTTGTTTTAACAAGGCAATGTCATCTGCAAAATCCAAATCTTCCAGTTGACTATTTTCTACCCAATCTATGCCATTTTTGCCCCTGCAACATTTTCTCATCACCCAGTCAATGGCCACTCCAAACAATAGTGGAGATAAAAATACAGTTGGATATACTGGATACAAATTTGCGAAATATTGCAGGCTTAATCACTGTAAACGTAACAACTCTCATTGGAGCAAATCAGACAATCCTAGAGTGGTTTACATATAATTTTTCGAGAGAAAATTCAGAAAAGGAAACCCTTACATTTCAATTTATATTTACCTTTGGAAGGAGAAATGCTGCAGACGCACACTTATTACTCCCTAATTGCACATTTATAAATAGTGTTTATTTTGATTATGTTAATACAATATTGAAATTTGCATATAAGTAAGTATGTGTGTTTTAAATATGAACTTCAGTGCTTAATATTTTGATATATTCCAACATATTTTTAGAAATGTGTATACTAAATGTGAAAATAAAGTTTTACAGTATAACACAAAGTCTGTTACTATATTCCTCTACCAAATGAACAGACACAGTATAGCACAGTCTGTTACTATATTCCTCTACCAAATGAACAGACATAGTATAGCACAGTCTGTTACTATATTCCTCTACCAAATGAACAGACACAGTATAGCACAAAATCTGTTACTATATTCCTCTACCAAATGAACAAACATAGTATATCACAAAGTCTGTTACTATATTCCTCTACCAAATGAACAGACACAGTATAGCACAAAATCTGTTACTATATTCCTCTACCAAATGAACAAACATAGTATAGCACAGTCTGTTACTATATTCCTACCAAATGAACAGACATAGTATGCACATCTGTTACTATATTCCTCTACCAAATGAACAGACATAGTATAGCACAGTCTGTTACTATATTCCTCTACCAAATGAACAAACATAGTATAGCACAGTCTGTTACTATATTCCTCTACCAAATGAACAGACATAGTATAGCACAGTCTATTACTATATTCCTCTACCAAATGAACAGACATAGCATAGCACAGTCTGTTAATATATTCCTCTACCAAATGAACATAGTATATATAGCACAGTCTGTTAATATATTCCTCTACCAAATGAACATAGTATCAGTGGCGTAGCTAAGGGGGCGAGGGACGGACCGCCCTGGTGACAGCATATGGAGGGTGACACTATGTCACCTCCAACAAAATTTTTCAGCCAGGCTAAGGTGCGAAAATAGTCTGAAAATAGAATTGTGATAAAAACCCAACCAACACAGGAAATGTGACCGTTATGACGTCACATATTTCCAATTTGAATCTATAAACCGTCGAAAATATTGTCTGAGCGAGTACAGCTCTTTTGGTGAGTCATTTTTCTTATATTTTTATTATAATTTGTTTCGAACAATGTTCGAAATAAATGACGACCATGGCTTTGTCGAATTATATGAAAGAACGTTGACAACAGCATAATATCAATGGAAGCTGTCGAAAGACGACAGCTTCCATTGATATTATGCTGGGCATGTACAGTCCGCAAGATGCAAGGATGTACATTTGACAAAGCAGTTGTTTACCATTTACAAACTACAATGGACATTTATGAAATTTTCGTCAAATTTATAGGACTAAAAACAGAAAGTAAAATATAAATAAAAGAACTTTTTAAAAATCTCCTTTTGCTAATAGACTAAAAAGCAGGTAACTTCTTGGAGCTTGTTGAATTGTTATCTCACTACAATGTAGCGTTAAGAGAACATCTTGTCAGACTCCAGGAAAGAACAGACAGATTGTCGGATCTGGCTGTTCTGTCCATTGAACACGAGCTTACAAGACAAATAGATTTTGACGATGTCATTGACCTGTTTGCCACAATGGAAACAAGAAGACATTCCTTCTAGGACTATAGTGTCGAAGGACATTCTTTTGGTCTGTGCATTGCCGTGTTTTGCATTTAGATGTTCTAAAAGTGAACAGTTGCATTTTAAAAATCTTTGGATTTGAACTATTTGTTTTGTGGTATTGGATTCGGATTTTGTCTTGGATCATACATGTAAGCAGTAACGTACCGGTCAGTAGAGTAAAGTAAAGCCTAGAGGTAGAGTATGTATGAAAATTTAGCTACACCTAACCATTCAGCATAGGGTCGGTGGGGTCACTTCACCGGGGTGACGTTTACTCTGGCTACGCCAGTGCATAGTATAGCACAGTCTGTTACTATATTCCTCTACCAAATGAACAGACACAGTGTAGCACAAGGTCTGTGACTGTTTAGTTTTGTAATCAGATCATCATCACTGCACATTGAACCAATTAGTCAATAAGTGCTCCTATCTCCTCAGTATGTCTCTCAGTGTGTGGTAATTAACAACACAAGTTACATATTGGTTTACTATTTGGCTCTCAGTATAATGCTCCTTTAATGCCACACCACATTTGATATGGTGTACTTGCAGTCTGTTTAGGGTTGTAGACAGCCTTGTTCATTGGTTGCCTGCTTTCTACAGCATCCATACCTGCAAGCCCTCATATCGTTCATTCCGTTCATGTCTGCTCGCCCTTGTAAAAAATAAAACTGATTTTTGTCAGACTAGATCTCTTCAGAGACTCCAACCAATGTCTTTGAGACCAGCATGTTTCAATCTTCCTGAGCACTTCATTAAGTTACTGAGAAAACATCCATGTATACAATTCTGTGACTTCAGCCAGACCATCGCTTTAGTTACTGCCATAATTTCCATAGTGAGACTACTTGTAGTCACTGCAAAACCACCACTGTCTTCCTTCACAACATCCCCTCTGACTTGAGCAGTGCAAGCCCATGAGCTCCGCAAGTGTTGAATCGCTGACCCATCTGTATAAATGATTACACCCCAGAATGACCTGGCACTCTGTATTCAACCACTTCAGAGCCATGGTTACCGCTTTGATCTCCATGCAGAAAGATAACTCTTAATTCACATCAGAAGGAGACGATCATAATTTTCAGTGCATGTCCCAAGAAAAGTTGGATTAGAACTAAATAGTGACAACCACTAAATTCAATAGGGAACAAGACAGGACAACAGAGAAAGAGCATTCTGAAATGTCTTATATCATCAAGGCAAGGCAAAATATGTACACCTAAACTGATAATGGCACATGCTGATGATGATCAGCTTAATAAAGAAAAATATAGACAATCTTCAGACTCCCCACATGCCACAGCAGACCTAGATATCATCTGTTCAAATAAGGTGAGCATATGATACATGCAATTATAACACTGATACGTCAGTGTGTTGCTTGGGTTCTACAAGGGGAGCATAGAATAGTAACACTGCAACTTGCAAGAAATGTCATAAGAGGCAACTAAGGTAGGGGCCTAGGTAAGCTACCCTAGTAAATAAAGACAGAAAGATCCTACGAATACCATGGAGTGAAAAAGAAAGAACACTGATGTCCGGAAAGAACTAAACGTTAAAGAGAATTGGCTGATAAACAACATACTATACAGAAAAATTACATACTTTGGTCACATCAAGCGTCACGATGACCTGGAAAGAACAATACTAGAGGGCAGGATCCCAGAGAAGACCAAGAAGAAGATGGCTACAAGATATTAAAGAAACCATGAACATGACCATCGACGAAGTGGGTGAACTGGCAAGAGACAGTGAATTTCAGATGTGATGCAAAGAGAGCAACGTCCTATAAAGGATACGCACCTTGATGATGATGGTCTACCGTTAGGCGCATAACTGGCACAATGTACAATCACTCTTAGGCTCATATCACACACAAATCACACAGAGTAGTTAACAAGTGGTCGACATGGAGCAATCGAAGAATGACTATCATCATAGCATCCGGACATGTCCATAGGTGATCCGATCTCTAGCACACAAATCCAACAGCGTCCCATAGTTCGATGTTTATTAGTCAATCTTTTTGTATGCCATTCTTTTCGGACTGTACCAATATCAACATCTCTCAATCTGGTTAGTGATTGGCATTCACAACTCTGTTCGGAAAGACTCTGTGCATTAAGAATGTCATTTCAGTCCATTGCAGCTCAACATGATATCGTAGCCATTCAAGCATAATCTGATTTTTAATTTAAACATGTGCCCCTGTGGTTTGGCAAGCATGACAAGAGCATATCCTACAGAACTGCCCCCAGTATGCAGACCTAAGAAAAAAGAGGTGGCCCACTTGCACCAACCTCCAAGACAAACTGTATGGTGTGGCTGACAATCTGAGGCAGACGGCAGCATTTATTAGAGAATCGAAATCCCAATCTAGTGAGAGTGCAAAAGAAGAATTTAAACATATTCTTCTTCTTCAAATGCTCCATATCAACCACTTGTATACCACTCTGTGTGATTTGTCTGTGATCTGAGTCTAAGAGCGATTGTACTGTTATGCGCCTACAAGTAGGCCTGCACATCCGATTTCTGCGATGCTTTTTATTTATTACGGTAGCTTCCTTAGGTCCTACATCAGTCACCACTTACAACATGCCTTGTAGGTAGCAGATGTACTATTCTGTGCCTCATTTGCAGGTCCCAGCACCACACGAGCAATTTAAACATATTAAAGTTGACATCTGAAGATGAACATAAATAAAGAATTGTCTTTTTCTTCTTCTTCTTTTGTAGTCACACTGCTACCGGGTTGTTGCCCAGTGTCGTCACACTGCTAACAGGTTGTTGCCCAGTGTTGTGGTTTTCTGTTTTTGTCTTGGCTGTTCTGGTGGCTTGTGTGATTGTTATCTTTGCTCTTTCACAGGATTCTGCTACGCCATCTAACCATCTTTTCCGTGGTCTTCCTCTTGCCTTCTTTCCCGATGTTCTGTTGTAGAAGACTGTATACTGTGGAGTTTGGATGCATTCTTATTAAGTGGCCAAACCACTTCATTCTTTGTTTATCTATGTAATTCAAGCACGGTTTTGTGCCAACTTTCTTCTTATGCTGATGTTAGTGATTCTGTCTTTTCTTGTGTTGTTGGTAACTTTTCGCAGGCAACGCATTTCACATGTAGTTATATTTTGTGACAGCGCTTTGCTCAATGTCCATGTTTGGCTCTGTAACACAAAGTAGGTATAAAAATGCTGTTGATCATCTGTTGCTTAGCTGCCTGTGAAATTTTGGGTGCCTTAACAGTGGGGCTAGCTGGTAGGTTACAGTATTTGCTTTTGCACTCTAGCCTCTATCTCTCTATCCAGTTTTAAATAAAGAATTGTAAATATGAAAAAAGTAAACAACAAGAAAGTAATGTCTTTTCTTTAATGAATTTTTATCATAATTTAAAATCAGTGATGCAACATTAAAGAATAAACACAGAGCAAAATAGTAAATAAAATTTATTATTGTTTTTTAAAAAGGAGTTGCATGCATTGTTAGATCACAGCCGACACCCTCTTCATTCTATTACTTCAATCATGAATCACACATTCTATGCTTAATCTAGAGAATCAGGCAGACAAGATTATAACACAGGAAATAATGAGAAATTAATGAAATAAAGACTGATAGCTGTAATGTTTGCTATACATGGCAAACTGTCATGATGAGGATTAGAATCTGTGATTCTAGGTGTGTCTCCTTTTTCCTGTCCTGATGCAGAAAGACAAAACATGGATAGAGAGTAGAATGATTGATTTGATAGGAACATCATCATTGCACTTTGGTGAGTAGCCATGTGTGTTCCGATCTCTTTCTTACACAGGAAGATCTCAGCTGAAGTGCATGAACTCTGCAGCACCGGCGAAGGTCCCCAATGTAATTTTGAAGATATTTTTCTAGGAATTTTAATCTTTTCTTATGAATTTTGCTTGGGCAGTGGCTTTCCAGCCTGCTCTTCTCAATTTTGAACTGCCAAGGGTTCTTTTATGTGCTCAAATTGAATACAGGACCTACATTTTATCGTCTGTTTCCAATAGGACTAGGAACTCGATATCACCTACACTGAGATCAAGGATCTCTGTACTCTGTACAAATATTCAGATGGCTCCACAAAGAAACGAACCCCTGGTACCTTTGGCACAAGAGGCGAGTACTAACTTCTCCCCACAGAGATCCCTGAAGAGAATAGATAATATTCTAGAGGTTAAACTGTCTGAATCACTAAAGACAAAAGTTATGAAAGAAGTAACTAAAAGAAATAATCCAACCCATATATACCATTAGAAGACATGAAGAACAACTAAGTGAACATCAAAAAGTTGCAGACAATCATCAATAGATGCCTGCGCAGGATACTACATCTGCGATGGTATGACAGTACCACAAACAGGGAACTGTGGGAAATAGCGAGACAACGGTAGGTGAAACAAGAAATAAGAGACAAAAGGTGGTGATGGATACGACACACACTGAGGAGACTTCCTGACAGTATCACAACAAGTTCTCCGATGGTACGCACAGGGTAATAGAGGTAAGGAAGTAGGAACACCTAGAGGTGGGAGTTGTAGATGGAATGCAAGAAAATGGGGAGATATCTGGAAAAGATGACTTTGGATAGGTCTTGGAAGACCTTGGTTGCAGACCTAGGGATGGGGGCTTGCATAGTACCTAATGCACCATTATACCATGGTACCTTTGCACCAGTACCTTGTAGTGGTGGTGGGCTTGCATACCTAAATGACCTGGAGAGCTATGCCGACAGGAACATTGTTTCTGTGAAATTTATGGCTAGTGCAGTCGCTGTGAAACTGTTCAGGCTAGGATTTTTCTTTATGTCCACAACAGAAAAAACTCCTGGACCTTATCAGGAATTGAACTCGGGTCTCTGCATGGAGCCCACGCTCTAACCAATTCAGCTAGACGCTCCACTTCATTTGTGTGTGAAAATTTTTATAAAACAGAATAAAAACAGTTGATAGCACTTGTTGCCAGTACAAGTAGCAACAACAAATGGAGCAACTCTTTGAACTGAGGTGTTAATTTTTTTTTTTCTGCTTCAGAAGCACTTGAGTTGAAAGCTCTTCGGCTCGGTGCCACGAACACCGTAAATCTGGAGAACCTGTGGCTTCTCTGCTAGGCCACAGAATTGAACCCGCACTGATAGGGAGCTTATCACCCATCATCCAACGCGCTACGAACACACATCATCCAACGTGCTACGAACATGCTGGGCAGGCGGGCGAGGTGTTGTCAATAAAACAGACATGAGGTAGTTACAAACCTGAGATTAAGCAGGAATGTATTTGTTATATATCATTACTCTTCTGATCAAAATTGTCATCTATGTTGAATTGTTCAGATAGAATGTGTACATAGATAAGATTAATTTCTTGCTTGACCGTGACAAGGATTCCTATCACTCCATGAACATAATTCGTAAAGTCTAAACTGGAAATGGGTAGAGGTACTGGTACAGACAGGAATCAGAGAAATCACCTTAATTTTCATCTCTGGACATGAAGGAGTCAGGGGTAATGAACATGATAAATTAGCTAAGATATCAGAAGGAGCTTCAATGGACCAGAATGACATTCTTAAAGCACTGAGACATCATGAGACAGACTCTCCAATGGAACCTCCAGGGCAATAGAGGTAATGGAAGACCCAGGAACACCTGGAGACGGAATGCAAGAAAATGGGGACTGGAGTGATCAGGAAAGATGGTCTTAGATAGGCGGGCTTGGAAGGCCTTGGTTGCGGGCCTATGCCTCCCTAGGGGCGAAGGGTGAAGAAGAAAGCATTGGGTCTTTCTGAACAGAGGAGTTTCAGGGTTGTGGATCGCAGTTGCTGACCAGATTAAGAGAGATAGGTATCAATATTGGTACAGCCTGAAAAGAATGACGTACCAAATATGCGGAAAGATGAGTTAATCAATATCAAACTGGCGTGTTGGGTCGCTGGATTCTATTAGATCTTAGGTGGGGATTGGAACACTTATGAACATGTCTGGAGTGCTATCATGGTAGTCCTCATATAACTGATAACTGAAGGATTCCTGTCAGTTTGGGAGACCAAATGTGAAAATTTGAGTTGGTGAAAAGTAGCTAAGATGTCAGCAGATCGGCTGATAATAATAGAAGTAACAGCAGATAATTATTACAGAGATTAACAAAACAAGGAATAGGAAAACAGTATGAAAGATGAGGATAAATTAACAGAAGTTCATATTAGTCGATCCAGCATAGATGCAATAAAACAAATCATAGGACAAATGATGCCAATTTTGAAATGCAAACATATCACCATGAACACTAAAACAGCAATGTTCAACACAATCTTCCTACCAACATTATACTATCAGTGTCAAACCTGGATGCTGACAGTAAACGATAGAATAAAACTAGTCATGACAGAGATGAAGTGTCTATGCAGAATGCTGAGAATATCAAGAAGAGACCGATTTAGAAATGAAGACGTCAGGAAAAAGTGGGTACAACATCAGTAATAAACTTCATCAAGAAACAACAAATAAAATGGTTCGGCCACATAAGCAGATTACCTACAGACAGTGCGCCTCAAAGAGCAAAGCTATCCCGATACCATGGATGGTGGACCTCAGAAAAAACAGGCAGTGAAAAACACTATTTATGAAGTACACACAAAAGCCTGTTCTAGAAATCTCTTCTTATCCTAACACTGTCAGACAAAACAGGACTTGAGAGAAGAAAGAAAGAATATTAGTTGAGGATTCTGATGATGGTAGTAAAGAAGTAGAAAAAAGAAAAGAATTCATAACTTGAAACACTACGTTATGTGTAAAAAAAAAACCTCACATTCAATTGACATTTAAAGGTGCTGTATTATTTTGATAACATTACGGGATGATAAAAAAGTGATCATGAGATACATCACTGGTCATTCATAACATCGGAGAAAAACATTGAAATACCCATCGAAAGCTGGAAAATAAAACTGGAAGGAAAGTTATTTGGGTGAGACCAGGAATGGATTAAAACAGTGAGAACATGCTATTTAAAGAAATTTCACCACATTTCACACCAAATTGTAGAAACATCGCATAATTAGGCAAAAATAGCAACAACATCAACAAATATGATAACAATAACAACAGTAATAATAAAAATATTCAAAATATGTCGACTAAAAGCATTTGATAACAAATCAACATATAAGACATGTGCAGATTTCAATGTAAGTTTGTGTGTGTGTTTTTTTTACAATCATATACAATCATATTTATAGAAAAGAGACAAAAAAATAATCAAGGATTTGTACAAAGAACTTGACTGAGTTATTTCAAGCAACAAAAACAAACAGATTAATACAAGCTGCAGATAGCAGAAGAATGTATCTGGTATGGGGCTAAACAGTCACACACTATTAATTGATGGGCATATTCAGACACTGGGCTAACAAAAAATCTGCTCATAACAATGGGTTAATAATTAAGAAAACTACATCTGAATTTGTACATACACCTGCAATGGGGAAAATAGGACCTAAATTTAATTCAGCACAACCTGTTTTTTCAATTCGTTAGCCAATCAGTTAATGGTGCAGTAGTCATTTAGTGTGGGCATCTGTAGCTTAAGCGGTAGTGAGCTTGATTTAGAACCCAAGCGTATCTGGTTCAAACTCCGCGGCAGGCAGTTTAGAGGCAAATTCATTTCCGTGGGATTTTTACGAAGGGTAAAAATAGACTTCACCGTTCAGAAAGCAATGTCAAACTACTGAACGTATAAGTGGTGCCTAAAAATCAACAACTTGTTTACTGTGGTTGATGGCTATGTCCAATAAAGGATATGCCACGATTTTCTCTAGGCACTGCGTTGCTTTCTCTAGGAGATTGTTCTGGGCAAGGAAACATAACCACATCCGGTGAGACATCTATTTAACCAGATCTACTTCTGTGGATATTAGATCAATCAAACCTGGACACCGAGATGTTTTATTTGATACTGAAGTCTGCAATACTAGACCACAGAAGGCACATCAGAAACCTTAGTATCACACATCTAACGCTTATATATGATGATTATACTGTCCGAAAACACTTATGTTGTTGATCAACCTACCATGCCTTGTCTAGTTGAATCACTAGATTCAAATCTACACTGTATTAGAAATGAGCTTCAGACAATAGATGACTTAATCATAAGAACACAACTGACAATATAATCATCAAAATAGCAATCACAAGATGTTTTCTTTAGGAAAGCATTCTTGGCAGTTATCTGAGACATATTGTTTTCAAGTCTTCTAAGGTTAAACATACATATTCTATGCCAAATTATGCATTCTTGCTCTTCTAACACTTCATATCGACCACTTGTCAACCACTCTGTGTGATTTGTATATGATCAGAGTCTAAGAGCGATTGTACGTTGTGCCAGTTATGCGCCTACAAGCAGGCCAGTGCTTCCGATTTCTGTGATGCTTTTTATTTACTAGGGTAGCCTCCCTAGGGCCTACATCAGTCGCCTCTTACTTTGCATTGAAGGCCGCAGTGGTACTATTCTTTGCTTGCTTGGCGGGCCCCGGCACCACACGGGCGGTGCATTTAATAACTGCTCCGAAGCTGGTGGTTCTGTCCTAACAGGATCAATTCTACAATCATGGAACATAAGACCCCATTTTCATACCATGTGGTATAATCAGGAATACAGTGTTAGGCTAGTCAATTTTGTGGGTCATGTGGTCAACATCACTGCTGACCACCTTTACTTCTCAAAGTTGTTCTGCTATCCAATTCTAGACTATCAAAGTGCGTACACACCCAGTCTATCCAATTCTAGACTATCAAAGTGCGTACACACCCAGTCTATCCAATTCTAGACTATCAAAGTGCAAATTTAAAATTGGTACAACTAACCTGTGCCACTGCGGAAAGGCGGACATGATGGCAGAGCACCTACTGCAAGACTGCTCCATGCTAGCAGGTCAAAGAAAAGAAACCTGGCTGGAAAATACCAAGCTAAATGAGAAGCTGTACGGAGGGATGGAATTCCTAAATACAGCAGCAGAATTTATGCGGAAATCTGGTACATCAGTCTAAGCAGTGATCACGAGAGAGACTATCAAAGTGCATACACATTCAGTCTAAAAGATTTAATGGAGGATTGACTTCATTGCAACAGGTTTCTCAACATGGCTCTCTCTCTGTCAGCAAAAATGGCACACTATCTGCATACAGTGTTGCACAAAGCACAAACTCAGTAGCTCGAGCAACAATCCTAGGGATCTCATGAAAAAATTGCACCTCTGACTCCATCTGGATTTGAACCCACAACCTTTAGCATCACAGGCAAGCATCTTCACAAAGAGACTCTCATTTTCTTTGTTTATTGTACCAAATTAACTTAATACAAATCTGGATGTTTGTTTGTGACGAACTCCCAAGGAAGAATGAGATTTAATTGTTTGGAATGTCTTCATTGCATTGCAGACATGTCCATAGGTGCTCCGATCTCCGTTGCAATATCTCCAACAGCATCCAGCGACTAACTGTACCAGTTTGACGTTGATTAATGAGCCTACTCATATATCTGTTATGATGTTCTTTTCTGACTACCCCAATCTTCAATCCAAACTCTTGCTTTCCATCCTGTCCTATGTAGCATTGAGGATGTGTTTTATAGATTACTTTTCATACCCAAGTGACTCCAAAATTATCATTGTAGTGTGCAATGCTTTGGTACTTTGTGTTAGCAGAGCCAAACAAGGACAATGAGTAAAAGCACAGTCACAAAAAAATTACATTTGAAATGTGCTGCCGGCGAAAAGTTACCAACAACACCAGAAAAGACAGTCACCAGCATCAGCATAAGAAAAATATTGGTAGAGAACCTTGCTTAAATTATATAGAGAATCAAAGAATGAAGTGGTTTGGCCATTTAATAAGAATGCATCCAAACTCTACAGTATACAAAGTCTTCTACAACAGAACATCGGGAAAGAAGGCGAGAGGAAGACCACGAGAAAGCTGGATTGCATAGCAGAATCCTGTCAAAGAACAAAAATAACAATCACCCAATCCTCCAGAACAGTGCAAGACAAAACAGAAAACCATGACACTGGGCAACAACCTGGTAACAGTGTGAGGACAAAAGAAGAATGCTATGGTGTGCAATTCTGTGCTGTGCAATGCTACAAGTTATGAAAGTATCTACTCAGATAAGATCTATGGATGGTTACTGCAGTATCCTAGGCACTGAGCCTTTACTTATTGGAAAGTGTTCCAGATTAGTGAAATTTTCAAAATTAGATGTATAAAGTTAATTTTTATAACTTCTTCTTTGTTCTTATTCTTATCAACCAAGTTATCCGTTTTTTGTGTGTTCTGTGTGGTTTGTGCCGTGAACATGAGTATGTTGTGGCTTAGTTCACAGACTACTATCCATGCAGGATATTAATTTTATATAATGATGTCTACTTTTTCTTTAGCCCTACACTTCCTGGGAGGCATATGTTCACAACTGAGACCTTACAAGCTCTCATCTGCTTGGCTGTGGTTACTAAAGCTAAATGTTTTTACAGGTGGGGTAGCTAATCCTATGCTAAACCTCCACTTTCGCTGTAAACAGCATGTGTTAGGTAGTAGTGGTTCTATCCTTTAGCCAAATTTTGGCCCGGCAACCACATGGGCGTCACCCTGAATAGTCTGTCTTCTTTGACTATCGGACAGGGGAGACATGTAGGGGCATTTTATGAGAATCTCATTGTCTCTATCGCTATCAGATCTCGAATCAGACAATATAATGATGTGTACATTTTATTTGACTATTTGTGGGACTAATAGGAGCAGTAAATAAAGTGTCAGTTCTGTGTCAGGATCGGTAATCTGTCACTGATCAAGATCCTACACCACTTCCTTAGTGATGGTCCTGGATACAGGTTGCAATCTGGCAAAGGAAGTAGGATCAAACAGTAAAGTTACAAATGAAAAGCAGTGTAGCTTCAGCGGAGTGAAAAACAGTTGCACTTGAGGTGAAAACTATTCACACCCAACCCATTACTTGTAAAAACAAGATGCCAGGATGGCTTTGATAGCGGAGCTGAAAATTTCACTTCATTGAACCAGGTTTTCCCATATGGCTCTGTCTCTGTCTGCAGAAATGGCATGCAATCTCAGAGAGTGTTGCACAAATCACAAACTCCATAGCTTTGACAACAATCCTAGAGATCTAATGAAACAATTGTGATGCAAACAGCAGAGCTAATACTGACAA
Source organism: Arion vulgaris (assembly GCA_020796225.1). NCBI lineage: Eukaryota > Metazoa > Mollusca > Gastropoda > Stylommatophora > Arionidae > Arion > Arion vulgaris. Next base: position 81,279,652 of record CM036754.1, on the reverse strand, counting down.
GTTCCACCAGTGGCCATAGTATTCAAGGGCAAGTTCCACCAGTGGCCGTAGTATTCAAGGGCAAGTTCCACCAGTGGCCGTAGTATTCAAGGTTCATCAAGGAAAGAGAGTGGAAATCAAAACTAAATGCAATATTATTCCCAAAAGATTGTGGTTGTTATCGTGTGCTTGGTACACTTGGTATTACACTATTTGCTCCAAATATACAGCGTTAAACAGATCATTAAAGAGAAACATACAAGCGAAGGAAGGAAAGTGTTTGACTGTCAGCAAGACAGACTCAAACATTTCCTTAGGCGAAAAATAATTTTCGGATGCGCCTGTCCTATGCTAGTAGGGGCCTAATGGGGGCACAACATTAGTCATTCTTGGCAAAGATCAATTATATATCACAATAAGAATGATGAAATTGGTCATAAAGAACAAACAAAATAAATACTATTTGCTAACTTTTGATCGTTCGTTAAAAAAAAACAATTTTTGTATTAAGTTTTCAATTTACTTTGTACCATTTTTTTTATTGGTTTGGTGTACAAGTTTCGTTCTCATGAGGTCGATAGGTATACAATAGTTAATGGGTACATGCACACATGGGACTCACAAACTTTTTGTTTTATGGAAAGACAAGATAACACATGATATGGTACAATTGTGCAATTAATTTCTCCAGTTTGAAAATAAAACATTGCAGCTGAGCCAAGAGTTGACATTCTAACAAAAAAACCACACAGGAATTGATGCATGAATCCACTCATTCAAACCTATTGTTATCTAAATATATCCCTTGTGGTTTTCAGACCACAAGACAATTTAGCTTTCTTACTTCTTCTTTGAATGCTCCATATTGACCACTTGTTAACACTCTTTTGATTTGTATGGGATCTGAGCCTACAAGCGATGTGCGTTGTGCCAGTTATGCACCTACAAGTAGGCCAGCACATCCGATTTCTGCAATGCTTTTTATTTACAAGGGTAGCTTCCCTAGGTCCTACATCAGTCGCCTCTTACGTCATGCCTTGTAGAACTATTCTTTGCTTCCCTTGCGGGCGCCGGCAACACACGACGACTTATATATTCTGTAATTTGCCATTGCTTTCTGAACGGTGCTGTTTATTTTTACTATTAGTAAAAATCCATGCAAACAAAATTTGCTTCCAAAGTGCCCACCATGGAGTTTGAACCAGGTACTCTTGGGTTGTGACAAAACTCACTACCGCTTACGCTACAGACGCTTACATACATGTCATACTTAGTGCAATTTCATTCAAATAAAAAAACGTTGAAAATACTTGACAGTGACAACTAAACAAAAAATTCAGAATGAAAGGGTTAGACACTGTAGTCTTCATTCAAACAAGATAAAGTTATATGAATGGACAAGGCAAGAAAAAGAATAAATTAGAAAACACATAAATGTATGTACACCTGGAGTCAAATTGTCCAACCTAGATACAGAACACACATGTACAGTTATTAAACAAAGGCAATCAACTTCACATATCAACTCTTGACTTTGCTGTGGCGATCTAATTTACAATGAAGTATAGGGTTCTCAGGTAGAACATACACACTTGCTCTTGCAAAATTTGAAAATGTCCTATAAATAATTAATTTGTATGGGCAATCTTAGATTATGGACTAAATTCAAACAAGTTCTTAATCTCAATAAACATATACCTTCATAACTGTCTTTATTGTCTGTAAGGTAGAGTAACTTTTTATTCTCTTCCACCATTTACGTCTTTATACAGGGTATTCAAGATGGGAGGAGGGAGAGAGAAGAATGTAGTGATCTTGTTCTAATGCACTTTGTAAGCTGTTACTCATTTTCTTAACTCTTAGTGGACCAGGGAAAGTATGTTTCTAGAGTAAAAATCGCAACATAGTATGGCGTTTAGTCCACAAGGAGTTAAGGCTGTTCTTGATGCTGTCGCTCCATCTTTTGCATGGTCTTCCTCTTGCTCTATACTCGTTATACTTTTTCTGTGTGGCTCTCTGTGGTAGACGATACCAGGGCAGTCTTGTCAAGTGTCCAAACCATTTGATCTGTTGTTCTTTTATCTTTTATGAATTGCATGACTGGTTTCACATCCAGTCTTCTTCTGATTTCTTCATTTGTAATTTTGTCTCTTATTGGCAGCTCTTCTAAGACATCTCATCTCCGTCATTATGATTTTCTACTCATTAGCTGCTGTTATTGGCCATGTTTGACACTGGTAACATAGTGTTGGCCAGAAAATCATTCTTATAAGATTTGCTTTAGTTTTTAGAGGTATCTCTTTATGTGACAACAGTGGTGTTAACTGCTCCAGTACATAGTAAAGTATGCTGAATCATTAATTTAGGGGCTGAAGTAATATTACTGATCCCCTGGGGTACATTATTTATAGCTAAAGAGCTTGGTAGCTGTTACATACCAAGCCTGTTGTAATAAGGGTTATACATAGGAGTGACTGGCCAAATGGACTAGAGCGCAGGTTCCGTTTCGGGAGGCCCAGGTTCGGTCCCTGGTAAAGTCAAGGAGATTTGTTTTTGGGAGCATAAATAAAAAATCCTAACCTAAACAGTTTCACAGTGAGTGCACTAGCCATGCGGGCATTAAAATTCTCACATTGATTTTTTTTGGCCTACCTTGAATTAAGTTACAAAATTAAGGAAATAATTGCCAGTGGAAAGAGTTAAATGCACATACATTACAGTTATGCTACTTGCATAACTTCATTACAAAGATTTTTTTATTTCTACAAAATATTTTCACGATCTTCTGAATTACATCGGGACACTCGACGGTGCTATGGAGTTTGTGCACTGTCGCTGAGATCTTCCTGTGTAAGAAAGATATCGGAGTACACATGTTTCAGTTTCAATTTCAGTTTGGAATATCTTCATTGCACTCCGGACATGTCCATAGGTGCTCTGATCTCCTTCTCAATATCTCCAACAGTGTCCAGCGACTGACCGTACCAGTTCTATTTTGATTGATGAGCCTACTCGTATACCTGTTGTACCGTTCTTTTCTTGCCACACCAATCTTCAAACCCAGTTCTGCTAATCTAGTAGTTGACGTGGATTGGTTTAGATGAAGGTCTTCTCTGCGGCCACACTCTATGAGGGCGTTCACGATGTCAGCTCTCTCCATTGGCTGGCCGTCTGATATAGCGGCAGAGCCAGCCAGCCTGTCTGCTCTCTCATTGCCAACGACACCCATGTGCCCCGAACAAAGACAAGTGTAATTCTGGGAGTACACATGGTTATTCACCAAGGTGCAAAGATGATGGTCCTATCAATCAATCAATATGCTACTTATGTTATGGATGAAGGGAAGTAAACTACTTTTTGTAAGCTAACAGTGTGTCTCTCTCCCTTAGTATCCTGTTTTAAAATGTACGAGTACACATACAAGCAACCACATAAAAATGGATGTATAGCAACAAGAGAATACGGAAAGATATGTGCACACATTGTATATATCATTCAAATGTCAAAGGTTATACACATAGAATTACACAAATCACATCATTGAATTATTACCTACAGAAATTATCTCAAAACAAATGAAATCACTCTTTGTTGCAAAAGTTTTCAAAAATGATTTGTCAAGTTTTCAACCATATTACTAATGAACTCTTAACAAACATACAACATTTTTATTTTAGTTTACTGAGGATCAGTCTATTTTCTGTAGACAATCACATGCATCTGCACAAGTTCATTGATATCTGGTGTGTGACTCTCTCAAAGACATGTTTTTCAGTACCACTGGTATGCATCAACAGACTTTAAAGGCTGACCAAATCTCTCCCTTTTGTGAAGCAGACTCTTGTATTGATGGGGTCTGCAAGGGAAGCAATGAATAGTAACACTGCAAACTACAAGGCATCGTCGTAAGAGCGACTAAGTTAAGGGCATAGGTAAGCTACCTAGAAAATAAAAGCGTCGCAGAAATCGGATGTGCTGGCCTACTTGTAGGCACGTAACTGACACATTGTACAATCACTCTTATGCTCAGATCACATACAAATCACAAAGTGGTTTAACAAGTGGTCGATTTTTTCCCCCCCGATCCAGAAGCACTTGAGCTTTGAGCTCTTTGGCTCGGTGCCATGGACATCGTAACCCTTCGGTTCGGTGCCACGAACACCGTGAATCTGGAGAACCTGTGGCTTTTCTGCCAGTCCGTGGAATTGAACCGCACTCACAGGGAGCTTGTCACCCATCGTCCAACGTGCTACGAACACGCTGGGCAGACGAGCTACAAGTGGTCAATATGGAGTGTTTGAAGAAGAAATGAAGCAGATCTACAGGTGTTCAAGATAATTGCAGCCCCATTGATAATTCCAAAGTTGCCAGGTACACATTGAGTTGTGTTTATTTACTATTTAAACCGGTTCTGACTAGCTCGTCCTACGTCACATTTGTTCATCGCCCCTTCTCGCACTACAATTACACACCGTCACACAACCTTGACCTATACTACGTCATAACTGAACCTTCCCATTTCCATACATATATGCCAGATTAGCTCCATTCACGGGCTGCTTTTAAGTTGAACACCCTGTAGTTCCCAGCAGAAAAAGGACAACAGTGTTTACATGTCTGCTAGACAAGTAAATGTGTACCTATATAATCGAGATGTGAGACAGTCGGGATAGAAATAAAAAAAAAGCTTGGCATAAGTTTCTATAAAATCCTGGCCATCACAAGTCAGCAGGTGATACGCTACTGTTATTTTATTCCCGCCATGTATGATGTGGCAAAGTCTCTGTATCCGCAAATCCCCCAACATTGCGGAGACTCACTCTGCAAAGAATGCTGTGTCCCCCTCCCCCGAGCTACAGTGCATCATGTCCATTCTGGTTGATCCTGCCAGTAGTCCTATGCTTGTCTCAAATGATTAAGCCATGCTTGCCCAATTTCAATGTAGTCCTAATGGAGACTTGCAAGCTAAGGAAAGTAAACCCAAATCAAATGCAGCCATGCAGATAGTGTGGACTGTCATTTGTTTGCGAGAGTGAAATCAAACCAAAAGCGCATGATGAAATTGGATGCTGGACCAAAAAGTACACTTCTTCTGAAAATAAAACACACTTAACTATAACGATTGGCTCAAATCACAGAGTAGTTTGTTGCTGGTTATTCTAGTACAAATGGGGAAAAAAGCTCACCGTCAGCTATAAGCAACCTGCGATAGAGATCATTGTCTTCTTCTTCTTCTAGGTAAATATTTGATCTTCCTCTAACTTTCCTATACAGATGTTTCATCTTCTTTTAGCTATTCTCTCGCCTGTGTGTTGCCAGGGCTGCAAGTGGAGCAAAGAATAGTAACACTTCGACCTACACGGCATGTCGTAAGAGGCGACTGAGGTAGGGGCCTAGGGAAGCTACCTAGTAAATAAAAGCATCACAGAAATTGGATGTGTTGGCTTACTTGTAGGCGAATAACTGGCACAAGGTACAATTGTTCTTAGGCTCAGATCACATACCAATCACTAAGAGTGGGTTAACAAGTGGTCAATGTGGAGCGTTAAAAGAATAAGCTATCTTCTACAAATGCCATGTCTTCTTCACACTATCATCTGTCGATGTTTGGGTCTTTTGACTTGCACAGAAGTTATGCGTTTCATTTCTCAAAACATAACCTTTTCATCTCTCTCAACCGATAAACTGACCCCCGTATTTTTAAGATGACAGACTACTAGTACACTGTCTAATTTATTATACATTGTAAAGTAAATGGTCCGGAGTTCCCCAAAAAAATAATGGAGTGAATGGGTTAATGTGCAAATTCATTCTGTCAAATATTCTCCCTTTCCTTATAAACAACATCTATAAAGCATTGCTATAAAGTTTATTTCCATCAGAATGAATCATTTATACCGAGCAAATTAAAATGTTAAGACTGGAAATTGCTATAAACAGGATATTGATCAATGCATTACGGAGATCTTATCTGGAAATTTATTAGAAAAATATTTTCAATTATATTCCTACACAATATTGTCACCATCTTCTAAATTACATCAGGGACCCTTGTCAGTGCTACGGAGTTTGTGCACTGCCGTTGAGAACTTCCTGTGTACGAAAGATATCGGAGTACACATGGTTATTCACCAAGGTGCAATGATGATGGTCCTATCAATCTGGTAGCAATGAAATGGCTACAAGATTGGTGTTTTTAACTGTTCCTAAATGCTCAACTGAATTTATATTGTGAACTTTATATTCAATTGTCATTTCTGTGGTGTACCAGACACTGCAGACTCAACAAACGCTTATATAGATTAGGAATAAGTCAAACAACTCTCTGCCAGTGTCAGCAAGCGAACAGACACGGAGCATGTTCTGCAAGACTGTCCTCTCCTGTGTGAGCTGAGAAGCAACATATGGCCACACCCAGTCAACCTGAAAACTAAGCTTTGGGAAACCTGACAGACCTGAAGCTGACTGCCCAGTTTGTGATCCACAGTAAATTAAGCGCATGACCAGAGATCGCTGAAGAAGAAAGAATTTCTGTGGTCTGATAGCATCTATCATGTTTGTATTTAATCCGATGGTATTTCCTAACAAAACTAGGCTATCTCAAACTGTCTATATGAGAGTTGAAACCATATATAACAGAAACATTAATTTGGACATGTACATAAGATCAACTTCTCTGCTATTAAAAAGTTGCAGGACACAACATTAACTAGAGAATATTTTTGTTAAATGCTTACAATGGAGCGAAGGGTGAAGATTAAGCTTACAATGGGGACTCTCAAAGTTTGGACAATCCATTACTTTTTTCTTCATTTGCTCGATATGAACTCAAGTAGTCAGGGTGCCTAGTATGGCACCGTTGTCTAGTTTTTGCATGAAGGCTAACTAGCTTTTCTAATCATCAGTGTCCCTCACCATTCAGGCAAGTCTTACTCTGGCTTATAATTGAGATGCCAAAGTAAAAAATCAGAAAACTTATATTCCAACTGCGCACCGTGTGCAGACCTAAAATTGTTTGACCCAAGTTGGCCTCGAACTCTAGATTTAGTACATCACATGGTAACTAGCGAAGCATGTTACTGACTTCGCTACTGAGTACGCATCCATTACTTGTTTTAGAAGGGTTTTAAAGCCAAGGATTGACTTCATTGCACCGGGTTTTACCCCATATGGCTCAGTCCCTCTCCGCAGAAATGACATGCCCCTGCTGAGTGTATTGCACAAAGCAAGAACTCTGTAGCTCTGGAAACAATCCTATGGGTCTCTGGAAAAAAACTGCACTCGTGGACAGAACTGCGCGGTCTGGATTCGAACCCACGACCTTCGACTCACAAGGCAAAGGGTTTAACCACAGAGACCCCCCTCCCCCAATTGTATTCCTCAAAATATAATTCCGAAAAGGTTTTATATGTCTACAAGAACTCTATTTCAAAATAATGTAACTATCTTTCTACAGAAAAGTACATCATATCGTGATGCCCTACTGAGCTGTGGGCATGAAAGACAAAAGGCATAAAATGTTGAACTCTCTCTCAATCAAATGTCCCTATACCTAATGAAATGTCAACTATAATATCTACGAATAATGAATGCATTTCTGTTTTTAACTTCAATGAAATTTTATTGGACAGAGAAGGGTTAAAGAAACATAGAAAAGGGTTAAACATAAGCAAAAAAAAAAGACATGGAATGAAATAGAATGGCTCATAACAAGAGACAGTTATAATTAATAGAACAAATTGTGCTAGTGATTCATAGTTCTGAAAGAATTCAGAGAAATCAATATGAGGAAATCATGTACAATGAAGCGAATTCTTTGCATTTAGACCCTATTTATCTTAGTACAAGAAGGAAATATTCAGTTTTGATGTTTAATAACTGACATTATTGCACTCTGGGTAGATCCATAAGTACTCAATCTTCCTCAGCAGATGGTGAAGGGTATGTATGCAGATTGTTCCTGCTGCATGCTGGTTACTCATACATTTAAAGTCCTCTCGTGTCAATCCTTGCTTGTCCCACACTTGATTCCAAACTCAATTCAATCTGATCACTGCTAACTGATCTATATCATTTAATGATCTTAATATACCTTCCGGTGGCGTCTGTGACTTAGAGGTTAGTGACTTGGTCTATTAACCCCAGCGTTCTGAGTTCGAATCACGCTGCGGACAGTTTGGTTGCAAATTTTTGAATGGATTTTAACAAAGGACGATGGCACCACCTGTTCAGAAAGCAATGGCAAACTACTGAACGTAATAATGCCTAGAAAAATCACAAACAGCGTTAAAAGCTAGGGTTGATTGGCAAAGTCCTGTAAAGGATATGCAATTAACTTTTTAATATACCTTCCATTTTCATACCAAATGTCATCAATAACAGGTGCCCTCAATGCAAGCACATCGACTTGCTTGGTTCTAATAACCCCAGCATGAACAGACAAAGCTTAGTAGTTAAATGCACACACTACTTATTTGTGTGGTCTGGCTTCAATTCAAGTTTTCTTTAAAAAAGCCTTGTTATACTACATGGTATATAGGGTAATACGGAGTTAGGCCAGTATTTTTCATTGATGGTTGGCACACGATGGATGTGGTCAACATCATGCGGGGCTACCTTTACTTCCCAGTGCTTTTCCTGGTACCCAACTGAGTCTGGGTCGACCTGAGAGCCTTTCCTGCCAGAAATAATTCAACACCCACTGTAGACTTGAACCCGGACCACTAACCTAAGAAGCGAGTTTACAAACAACTACGCTCTCCAATTCCACAGTGGGAGTGGAATTTTTTCTGACTGTAATGACTCTCAGGTCGATCCAGCCTCAACTGGGTACCAGAAAAGCACTGGAAAGTAAAGGCAGCCTGTGTGATACTGACATCACCCATCGTGCACCGACTGTCAATGAATAAAAATACAGGTCTAACACTGTATTCCCAATATACACGAGGTATGAAAAAGGGTTCCTTTATTTCTTTAACAACCTGACAGGAATAGTAAATACATACAAATTCCTGAAAGCTAGCCGATATCATCAATGCAGTACACTCTCAATTGTGTGACATGGGCGGGTCTCAGACACTGGGACGAGTTCGAGAATTAGGCGTTAAGTTTGGACATGCCAGACAGTATCGTCTTCGTGGTAGAGAGAGTAGATATAATAATCAACTTCTCATGGTACTGTGAGCAAATGGACTTTGGGATGGCTGCTGCAACGGAGGAAAGAGCACGGATGGGAATGCCCAATGTGCCATGATATCGATCGCATAACATAACATTCCTGAAAGCTGCGATCTCTATGTACACTCTACACTCATACTACAGCCACCTGCCATGTATCTTCCAAGTAATTAAGAGAAAAAGATTTACAACAAACTGCAATACAATCTTAGTGTTATGTTTCTCAACACACAAAACAAATAAATCACACAATAAATTAACAACAAAAATAAATACCTACAAATTAAATATTATCCATGCCACTGGTTAGGTACAATAAAGAAGCCTACAATACAGTTCTTGTGACCAGACGTTCTATGTTATATAAATGTTATTACTGTCTGCAGTAACACCAAACAAGTATAGAAGATGACCTAGGATACTTATAGTTTGATATAGGTTTACTAGTTCAGTTTGGAATATCTTCATTGCACTCCGGACATGACCCATAGGAGCTCTGATCTTCGCAATATCTCCAACAGTGTCCCAGCGAGTGACTGTACCAGTTCGATTTTGATTGATGAGCCTACTCATATACCTGTTGTGCTGTTCTTGTCTGGCCACTTCAATCTCAGCTCTTGCAATCTAGCAGTTGATGTGAATTGGTTTAAATGAAAATTTTCTTTGCTGTCACGATGAGAACGTTCAGAATGTCAGCTCTATCCATTGACTGACTCACTGATATGGTGGCAGAGCCAGCCAGCTGTCTGCTCTCTCATTACCAACGACACCCATGTGCCCCAAACGAAGATAAAATAATTCTGCAAATTAGTTGGCGCTTGTAGTTATTGTCCATCGCCTGCGTACCTCACCAGCCTCCACTTTTTGGATCATACTCAAAGAATCACTCAGAATGCACGCATGACTGTAGTTTTATAAACTCTAGCTAGAGTAGCGCCTTAGACACCGCCAGTACTTCCATTGTTATGCTACTTATTGTCATACTAAATGCACCACTGGCTTCAATAACTTTAGACCTGTTAAAATATGTGCCCTTGAAGAATGTTGGCTACACTACTTGACTTGTTACAATGTGACAACCAAAGACAATAACTGTGTTACATTTTCATGTGATAACATGTGGCTAAGTGGTTACGCCCTTGTCTTGTGATCCAAAAGCCATGGGTTTGAATCTGGACAGCATCAATCTGTTCACGGGTGCATTTTTTCCATAGATTCCTAGGATTGTTGCCGGAGCTACAGAGTTCGTGCTTTGTGCTATACTCAGGGCAGATGGCGTGCCAATTCTGCGGAGAAGGACCAAGTCATATGGGCTAAAACCCGGTGCAATAAAGTCAATCCTTTGGCTTTAGACCCACTTTAACCCTTTAGCTGCTAAGGACATATATATATATATATATATATATATATATATATATATATATATATATATAATTTTTCATTCACTTTTAAAGACGCATTAACACGTCTGTTATTATCTCTCCTCTGTGGGCTAAAGACGTGTTAACATGTTATACATTGCTACTGTCACTGCTATAGGCGTACATTCCCGTTTGTAACCTAGAAACAAAGAGTAGCTATTTTTAGCTCTGCCTTCAGAAAGTATGTAGCAGCGCAAGGGTTACGGTGATAATGATCCCATGTCAACCATTGTTTTGAAGCCCAATGAAGTAGGAGCTTTCACTTTTTTCCTTTTCATTTCTGGGAAGTCTCCAGAGTTCTTTCATACCGTGCGGTGAATCTTCTACTCTTGAGTGGATCTCTTGCAACTACATTAGCAGTTATTCTGAAAGGTTATGGATGTGAAGTCAACAGACACTAAGACATATTCTCTAGCAAAGTGCTTCAGGCAAGGATCATCACTACAGTCATTTGGGACAAAAGTTTAGTGTACTCTTTGGGGAATCCAAATTATGGTACTGTCTCTAAGCTCAGACTTGTCACTTCTTGGACACAGTTCCATATAAGGATCATTCATCATCATCATCAAGTAGCTTGTCCCTTCCCGAACTTGAAAAACTCTCTGTTCTGTGCAAGTTTACCGGTGCCAGCAGCAGTCATTCTCAGATCGTCAATGACGTCTTGCACCCATCGTCTTCTAGGTCTTCCTCTCATTCTTCTTCCAGGGGCCATTCCCTCCAAAATTATTTTCTCTAGGCACTCATGTCGTTTGATGTGTCCAAAATTTTTAATTTTCCTTTTTATGCTCTTTAGAAGCCACCTCTCTTTCTTTAGAAGCCACCTCTCTTTAATATCAAGCTGTTGCAGAACAGAAGCATTTGTTCTTGTAATGAACATTACTATTTTGATATTTTGGGACAAAGATTGTTTGTCTTCCGCAGATAGCCTAAATTTTCACTTTTCATCTTCTTCTTCCAATTTTTTCAGACATCGACTTGTATACTTTAAAAGTAGTTAGTTGTCAACTGGAGTCTGTGTACATTTTTTTTATAACTTGTCTTGACATGGGGACTGAACATGTGTTTCCTCTGTTCATCATATGTTGGACATTCTTGAAGGATGTGTCTTTACCTTGCTGGTGCCACATGTGCATACACCAGTAGTGCCTATTTTGTACTTGTTAACAGACAGTATCTCAGCTTCTTGTGCACAGTATGTAGCCGGAAGTTTTCCCTCTGATTTGTTTTCCTGTCTGGAACAAGGAAACTGGTTTGCCTGTGAACGTGAGCACTGTGCGTCTTCATTTTTTGCGCCTATGGCACATCCAAATTTTGACCTAAATTAATATTTATTAACATTTAGCTTCTTTCTACAGTAACAATCGACTTAGCACAATGGGAACCTGTTGGATTTGTGCATTAGCTTGTAGTGTTCAATTGTCAGTTCAGTCAATTTCCCTGTCACCTCTAGATGAAAACAGGTATCCAAACTTTCTACTGAGTTACTTAAAACTTTCAATTAGCCGAAATGAGATGATTGCCTATATGATGGTCTGACTATATAGGCACTAACTCTACCCAGTTTGCTACAGCAAGAGGAATTATATTTCAACCTGTCTGTGAAATGAGCCAGTTCTTAATATTAAAACACACATTTCTGAACACTGTTGGACTAGACGCCAGAGCATATCCTGTTAGACTGTGCTCTCCTGTGTGAGCTGAGAAGCAACATGTGGCCTAACCCAGTCGACCTGAAGACTAAGCTTTGTGGAAACATGATAGAACTGAAACTTACTGCCCAATTTGTGATCCTCAGTGGATTAATCACATGACCAGATATATTGCAGAAGAAGAAGAGAACCTTCAGACACTAATAATCATATATTTTCTCCTGTCATTTAAAAAGCTTAATCATCATCAATCCTCTCCGCTCCTCGTGGAGCATAGGGCCTGAACAGTTGTTCGCCACTCTTCTCGCTCTCTGGCTGTTCTTTTTATGGTCTCCCAGGTCAATTGAGCACTCTTCAGCTCCTCAATAAGACCTCGTCTCCAAGTCTGCCTAGGGTGTCCTCTTTTCGTTTTCCCTGCGGGTTCCACTCGAGCACCTGTCTAGTGACGCTCGACTGTGTCTTCCGCAAGGTATGGCCTATCCATCGCCATCTTCTCCTCTTGACCTGTGTCATCATAGGTTCCTGCCCTGTTCTTATCCACAGATCCGTGTTTGTAACTCTATCATACCATCTCAATCTGAGAATCCGCCGCAAACATCCGTTGACAAGGTCTGGATCTTATTTGTATTTGCCCTAGTGACTCACCAAGTTAAAAAGCTTAATGCCCTTAGAAATTTCAAAAATATTAGGAGATTAATTTTGGTAATTTAATTGACTTAGTTGAACACTAAACAAACATTTATATTATTAATATACTTTAAACTAATATTTAGGTTAAAAAACAAATCTCCCTAAAAGAAAAAAAAAGTTGTAAACCAGCAACACTATACTTTTTAAACTATAAATTCATGTAGCAACTAATGATGATCTGAACTGATGATGTCTGAAGACAAAGTTGCCTTGTCGTCATGTTACTGGTTAGAAAGGCAAGCACACATTTCTGAAGTAATATAACTGAACTATACAACTTGTGACAGTGTCTTGAGGTCAAACCAAGGAAAGTGCATCTGAGCTTCGACTAAGTTGACAAGGATGTGAAGGACTTCGTATCAGACGTGTACGAGGTATGCGATCTAGAGCCTTGGCAATCTGGGAAAAGTCTGGACGATCGCTGGAGCGAAATGCCCAACATGACATCAAAATTTCCTGAAAATGGCAAGAAATCTGTTAGTGATAAGCAATAGTCCATAATGTTCTGGACAACACTAAAACAACTCTTGAGTTTAAGCAAATTTGTTGCTTAACCCATAGAGCTTTTGATCCTGATATTTCGGTATTGAATGTAAACATTACATAACATCCCAAATGTCTTTCTGAGAAGACTCCATCATTATTTGTCGGTGATCGAAGATAGATTGTGAACAAATGTGATGTTAAACCCTGTTGTGTGATATATTTTTGTGCAGATAAGGTAAGTTAAGTCATGATGAAAAGACATGCTGAAAATTTCGGAAATGATTACTCTTAAAAGATAACAGAGCAAGCTGTTGGACTTGTTTTGAATGAAAATGAAGATGAATAGGACTTATAAAGTGATTATTCGGATAAGGATAGTGAAAGTGAGTGAGAAGATCATTGAGATGACAAAGAATTGTTTGAATCAATTGATATTCAAACCATAAATGTTTAATCTGGAGAACTAGCTACATTACCTGGGAGTATTCGGGGACGTGACCCACATAATATATCAAGTAAATTTTAAACAGTTTAGTAATCTGCAAATATATAATAAGCAGGACTAACGAAGATGATGGGGTAAGTCAATAACAAATTATAGAGCACTCAATTGTGCTAAATTATTTGAAAATGTTTTTAATATCACACTGATATAGGCTGTTTTTGCTCAGGAGCTCTGGGAACAGGTTTTAAGGTACAGATAGCTCGGGTTCAAAGAGTTAATTCTGTTATAAATATGTCAACATTCAAACTCTGCCACAAATAGTCATACGCCTGGGCTGAGAAAGAAGGAGAGATTCGAACCATTGTGCTTTGTGCTTCTAATGAAGTAGTGAATAATGAAGTAGTGAATAATGAAGTAGTGAATAATGAGTAGGGATAATGGTAGTGAATAATGAAGTAGTGAATAAAACTGCATGCTAATCAGATCGTCTGCAACACAGCAGCACTTTCACCATTCAAAGGCACCTGTTTACCATATAAATCTAGTACAGGATGAGAGATGTTTTGTCTCTCTGTGGTGAAGTAGTATTGAAGTGTGCTTTGCTTTCTGAAGATTGTGGTCTGAATGGTTTGAAACTAGATTTATATGTGTGCATTTTTTCCCCAGAGATCCCTTAGATTTGTTGCTGGAGCTACAGAGCTTCTAAAAAACTAGGCCAGGTAATGTGTCATTTCTGTAAAGAGAGCCATAGGATTCAATTCTGTGCAATGAAGTGAATTCTTTGCATTTATATCATTTTTATCTTAGTACACAGCTTGCTGTTATCTTTTAAGAGCAATCATTTCCAAAATTTTCAGCATGTCTTTTCATCATAAAATCCTTAACTTACCTCATCTGCACAAAAATATATATCACACAGCAGCTTTTAATGTCACATTTGTAGACAATTTATCTTTGATCATCGACAAATAATGATGGAGTCTTCTCAGACAGATACTTCTCAGACAAGTGCAGCAATTTAAATACCTCGGAATCCTGGTAACATCAGATGGCAGATGCCGATCAGAAATAAAGAGCAGAATAGGACAAGCGAAAACATCATTCCTGAAAATGAGAAGCATTATCTGCAACAAGTCCTTGTCAATCCCGATCAGAATGCGAGTTATTCAGTGCTACATAGAACCAATACTGACATACGGATGCGAGTCATGGACAATGAACACACAGATCGAAAAATCTCTGAGGGCCACAGAAATGTGGTTTTACAGAAGAATGATGAGAATCAAATGGACTGCTAAAATGACTAATGTTGAGGTGAAGAATGAGATCAAGACACAGAGAAAGCTTATCATCAATATAAGAAAGAGGCAGTCATCATTTTTCGGGCATGTGATGAGGAGGGAGGTTTCGAGCACATTGTGACAACCGGTAAAATCAGGGTAGCGAGACAGGAAGACAGAGAGAAAATGTTGGATGGCCTGACTTCATGGCACGGTAGAGCGTCAACATCTGAATTGATAGCAAACACCAACGATAGAGATTTGTGGAGATCCATGATCGCCTACGTCAGCCGGCACGGCACCTGATGATGATGATGACACTGAAAAAACAGTAACAACAGCTGTTCCTAAAGGTAACATGGTCTTGACAACCAGTTATGATTTCATAACAAAAATTCTCTGCTCCATATATTTGATGGATGCCCTTCTTTTGCTAATATTCCATACAAAATTACTTGCCAGACACATTCCATGGATGTCCCTCTTTTGCTAATATTCCATTAAAAAATATTAGTTAGATATATTCCATGTACATTTATTTCTAGTTTTTTTGTCTGCATCTGGTACCTTGATATATGTTTCAAACTCTTCTACTTTCTCTCTTAGTTCTGTCATGTTTCTTTCTGTCACTGAACCATACTCTAATTTAGATGAAGTTTTCCAACTAAATTTTTTTTTTTAACTGGATTGCGTCACATGCCAAGCACATCTTAGACAACATACCGGCAGAGCACATACTGCAAGATTGTCAATTGATAGGTCTAAGAAAAGAAACCTGGCCACAAAACACAGAGCTTCGCAGAAGTATGCGAGAACGGAGTCCCTTAAGGCGGGAGACCCACCCAGAACAAGGGTTGTATTTTTTTAAAATTCACAGAAAATAAACTAACAAAGATATTGTCATACAATTTGGCCCCTTGTTGCAAAAGGCATTGTTTTCGATGATCAACAACGTTTAGTGTATGCAATGTAATTAGTTATTTTAACAAATTAATTTTCTTGAAAATATATTGTAAACACCCCTCTTCATCGTGCAGTGAATTTCACAAATATAAGAAGTGCAAAGAATACCAAACTAGCATATGATGTACATATCACACATAATTATAGCGTGAACCTCCACTTTTTGTCTAAACTGTATATAAGCAGAGATGCTGTTCTAATTTAAATTATTTTTATTTGGAAGGGTTACATTGCAAAAACCATATCTACAAAACCAATTGAGTTAGACATTTTTTGGAGGTTCACGCTATAATTATGGGTGATATGTACATCCTATGCAAGTTTGGCATTCTTTGCACGTCTTATTTTTAAAATCCACTGCGCGATGAAGTGGGTTTTTTAACAATATATTTTCAAGAAAATTATTTTTTAATCAATAATTATAATGCATACACTAAACGTTGTTTATCATCAAAAACAATGTCTTTTGCAACATGTGGCCAACTTGTATGAGAATATGTTTCGTAGTATTTTTCTGTGAATTTAAAAAAGACAACCTAGTTCTGGGTGGGTCTCCTGCCTTAAAACCATGGTAAAATGCAAGATAAAAGTTGGTTCATCAGTCTAAGCCAGGATTGCGAGAGAGAGACAACATACAAGCTCAAGGGAAATGAAGATGCTGACAGACTGGCTAAAGAGGGAGCAGAAATACCCCAAGGTGACAACCGTGTCAGCTATGAAGAAGCAAAAACCATCACCAGAGGACACTACAAATCAAAGTGGGATAAAGAACACCCAAAACACAACAAGGATGATGGATTTTACCAAATGTCCAGAAGGGGCCAGACTGTCATACTTCACTTCTGGACGGGTCACAACAGAATGAGACACCAACTGCACACTAGATAGGCACCAACGACCTATGCCCCTGCGGCTTGGTGAGTACAACAACAGAGCATATCCTAGAGAACTGCCCCAGTATGCAGACCTGATAAGAAAGAGGTGGCCCACTTACACCAGCGTCCAAGACAGACAAACTGTATGGAATGGCTGACAATTTGAGGGAGATGGCGGCCTTTATTAGAGATCCGAAATCCCAATCTAGTGAGAATGCAGAAGAAAAAGACAACATACACGGCAGAATAAAGAGTTACTATTCTTTGTCCTCTTTCGTAATCAGGTAACATGGGCAAGATAAAATTGTGGCAATTTTAGATGTCATGTAAACAAACAAATAAAAACATAAATATGAGATGCAATTTATGGTGATGAAGTAAATGACCTTAGTAAGCATATTCACAGAAGACGAAAAACTAGACAGAGAGATGGATAGAGTGCAAAAGCAAATACTGTAACCTACCATCTAGCCCAATTGTTAAGGCACAAAAACATCTCACTGAGTACTAAGCAACAGATGATCAACAGCATTTTCATGCCTACTTGATGTTAGCAGAGCCAAACATGGACAATGAGCACAGCAAAATCACACAAAAATAACTACATGTGAAATGTGATTATGGAAAGTTACCAACAACACCAGAAAAGACAGAGTCATCAACATCAGTATAAGAAAGAAAGTTGGCACAGAACATTGCTTGGACTACATTAAGAAACAAAGAATGAAGTGGTTCGACCCTTTAATAAGAATGCAAACAAGCTCCAATGTATACAGTCTTCTACAGCAGAAGATGATAAAAGAAGGTGAGAGGAAGACCATGAAAAAGATGGCATAGCAGAATCCTGTAAAAAAAAAAAAGCAAAAATCACTATCACCCAATCTACTAGAGCAGGGGTGGGCAAACTACGCCGCGGGCATGGCTCCGCCATTGGATATTTTGCGGCCCTTAAACACATTTATCCATATTAGAAAATATACTGTTATAGTGTAAGTCTTTTAGAAATATAATTTATTTCAGAAGTTATCTACATTATGTAAAACTACCTTTGTTTACAATAAAAATATTTAATTGATTACTTACGAGAATTAAACAAAAATATACATAATATTATATGTGGCCCTCCAATGGCTTTACAATTTTCAATGTGGCCCTCTGCACAAAAAGTTTGCCCACCCCTGCACTAGAGCAACGCAAGACAGAAACAGAAAACCCTGACACTGGGGAACAACCCGGTAACAGTGTGATAACCAAAAAAAAAAGAAGAAGAAGCAAATGATACCATGTGGCTACCAAAAAAAATATGACATGATCAACAAACAATAATGACCTTGACCTCTCTGGGAGCAGTCACTGTACTTAGTGACTGCTTGATGCCCCAGTCAACTTGCCAGATGATAGTCTCACAAGGCTGACTGCGAAATGGCCAATCATTGCATAGCAGTTCATACCAGACAGTCCTGCATTCAGTTTTTAAAAAATAAGTGAAAACAATATAGGATTTTAATAACTTGACAAAAAATGTGTTTAGAAATGTATAAAATAATTTACAACTATCTTCTTCAAATGTTGTTCTTCCATCTCAAATTTTGCATTCACTCTCCTACGGAGTGTTGAGGTTTCTCCTGAGCTTTTTTATAACCAAAGGCTTTGACTCGGTATGGTGTACAATGTCATGAGGTGTGAGGAATCCTACCATAAAGGGGTCAATGAGAGTGTCATGATGTATGAGAGCTCCTACTCCAAAGGGGTCTATCAGTGGTTTAGTGGCACAGATTCATTATCTATGGAGAAGTGATCTGGGTCACCAATACAGCTGTTTAGGACAAACCTACTTCACATCAACTCAGCGATCTGTGGGTTTAATCTTTCTTCTTCTTCGAATGCTCCATATCGATCAATTTTTAACCACTATGTGTTATTTGTATGTGATCTGAGCCTAAGAGTGATTGTATGCTGTGCCAGTTATGCGCCTACAAGTAGGCAAGCACATCTGATTTCTGTGATGCTTTTTATTTACTTGGGTAGCTTCCCTAGGTACTGCATTAGTCGCCTCTTTCAGTCGCCTTGTGTTGCAATGGGACTATTCTTTGCTTCCCTTGTGAGGTTTAAAAGTGAAAATCATCATTGAAACAAAACTATTGCAGCCCCCAGGCACTGAGCCGCTTTCTCTGGAAAAATGCTTCAGTCAAGTGAAACAAGGCTACAATCAATGTGACATTGGTTGCTTGTGTTTGGTTGCCAACAAACTAGATCAACTTTTTGCAACAAACCGAGTCCAGGGTCAATTTGTAGGATTACAGCAGTGATCCTGAGCATTCAATCATTTTTGTTGTCTGGGAAATTATTCCACAAGTGAATTATGCCCAGTCGTTTGGTACATGCATCACTTTTATTATTGGTTTCCATTTTCTTTTTCTGTCAGGCCACTAGTGGGACTCAACCGCATCATCTACGTTGCGAGTCAACCTGGCATCTGTCAGGAACATATTACTTTGGGTGCAAACAGTTACCAGGTTCAACTGTTTGTGACTCCCATGAGGCTACACTGTTTTTCAGTGGTACTTTCCTTTCCAATCCCTACTCCCTTTGCTAGACTACAATGATGCAGCCTATTTCCAGGATCATCAAGAGGAGTGATTAGGATCTTAGTCAACACCAGATCACCGACTCATGGCAATGAATTTTTCTCTTAATCCCTCTTCCCAGTCCATTTCTCCAATTTACTCAACAAATTTTAATTATATGTATGAACATAAAAAAACACAGGTTTTTAGCCCACTGATGTATGAACAGGTGTGGCCACTGATGTATGACAGGGTGTTGAGCACTGTGTTGAACAGGTGTTGAGATATAGAAACCAACAACCTCAACGGTTTAATGTTACAGTTTTGTATGTGGAAGGAGAAACAAGTTATAGTTTTGTATGTCGAAGGAGAAACAAGTTATAGTTTTGTTAGTGGAAGGGAAACAAGTTATAGTTTTGCATGTGGAAGGAGAAACTAGTTATAGTTTTGTATGTGGAAGGAGAAACAAGTTATAGTTTTGTATGTGGAAGGAGAAACAAATTATAGTTTTGATGTGGAAGGAGAAACAAGTTATAGTTTTGTATGTGGAAGGAGAAACAAGTTATAGTTTTGTATGTGGAAGGAGAAACAAGTTATAGTTTTGTATGTGGAAGGAGAAACAAGTTATAGTTTTGTATGTGGAAGGAGAAACAAGTTATAGTTTTGTATGTGGAAGGAGAAACAAGTTATAGTTTTATATGTGGAAGGAGAAACAAGTTATAGTTTTGTATGTGGAAGGAGAAACAAGTTATAGTTTTGTATGTGGAAGGAGAAACAAGTTATAGTTTTGTATGTGGAAGGAGAAACAAGTTATAGTTTTGTATGTGGAAGGAGAAACAAGTTATAGTTTTGTAGTGGAAGGGAAACAAGTTATAGTTTTGTATGTGGAAGGAGAAACAAGTTATAGTTTTGCATGTGGAAGGAGAAACAAGTTATAGTTTTGTATGTGGAAGGAGAAACAAGTTATAGTTTTGTATGTGGAAGGAGAAACTAGTTATAGTTTTGCATGTGGAAGGAGAAACAAGTTATAGTTTTGTATGTGGAAGGAGAAACAAGTTATAGTTTTGTATGTGGAAGGAGAAACAAGTTATAGTTTTGTATGTGGAAGGAGAAACAAGTTATAGTTTTGTATGTGGAAGGAGAAACAAGTTATAGTTTTGTATGTGGAAGGAGAAACAAGTTATAGTTTTGTATGTGGAAGGAGAAACAAGTTATAGTTTTGTATGTGGAAGGAGAAACAAGTTATAGTTTTGTATGTGGAAGGAGAAACAAGTTATAGTTTTGTATGTGGAAGGAGAAACAAGTTATAGTTTTGTATGTGGAAGGAGAAACAAGTTATAGTTTTATATGTGGAAGGAGACCAAAACTTGAACTTACCCAAAAGCATACAAGTCTGACATTTTTGTGAAAGGCAGGTCAGATTGAGACTGCTGCATAGCTTTGAGAGAACGGATAATCTCTGGGGCAAGATAACACAGCCAGCCCTTTGGAACACAAAGCCAGTTGTCCTTACTGAAGATAGACAAAAGGGGGAGCATGAGAAAAGTTACATAGTAGTGAAGTACATAATTTATTAAGCAATAACTTTCAAATTTAACTTTTCCAAAAAGTTCAAAGTTCAGAATAATAACAAAATAAATGATCTTCAAACTACCATAGATAGAAAGCTTCGGATATTGTAAAATAAGAAAAGCTTTAAAATGCTATGAAATGAAAATCGTGGCATATCCTTTACAGGAGTAGCCATCAACCACAGTAAACGAGTCGTTGATTTTCTAGGCACCACTTATACATTCAGTAGTTTGTCATTGCTTTTTGAACGGTGAGGTCTATTTTTACCTTTCATAAAAAATCTCACAGAAATGAAATTTGCTTCCAAACTATGTTTGGATTGTGAATCAAGCTCACTACCGCTTAAGCTACAGACGCCCACAGTAAAACGCTATAGTTATATTACATTTAGGATACAGTAGAAGCAATATAACACTATTAATATAGTTTTTTAAGAAGGGGTTGCTCTGTGGCTAAGCCGTTTGCCTTGTATTCTGAAGGTCTTCTTCTTGTGCTTTTCTCGAATCCTGATTTGCCTCACAGTATCAGGATAAGAAGAGATTTTTCTCTCTCTCTCTCGATCCCCACCTAGACCTATGAACCAAACTTTCTCATAAATTCTGCTGTTGTTTTTAGGGACTCTGTCCCTCCTACAGCTTCTGCGAAGCTCTGTTATCGGGCCATGTTTCATTTCTCAGGCCTGCTAACAAACTGACAGTCTTGCAGTATGTGCTCTGCTGTCATGTCCGCCTTTTCACAGTGGAGAAAAGATTTCTATAACGGCTGTAGTGTGTGCTTCATAAATAGTGTTTTTCACCACCTCTGTTATTTCTGAGATTCACCTTTTGCATGTACTGCCTTTTGCTTTGTATCCACAGTATCTACTACTGTAGCAGTCATCACCGGCAACCCATAGTTTGTTCTGAAAGATTGTTTCTGTTGGCCAGATTTCCATTCTCACGTTGCTCAGGCAGCTGAGTCCCTGAGATCCATTTCATAGAGGTGTGCTCTGAGACTGCAGTGTCCTGTTCTAAGTCTGAAGATTGTCGTCTGCATTTTTCTGTTTAATATATTTATATTGTCATGTTTGGGGGTCTCTGTGGCTAAGTGGTTAAGCCCTTTGCCTTGTGAGTCGAAGGTTGTGGGTTCGAGTCCGGACCACGCCATTCTGTTCACTATGCATTTTCCAGAGACCCCTAGGATTGTTGCTGGAGCTACGGAGTTCGTGCTTTGTGCAATACTCTCGGCAGGTGGCGTGTCATTTTTGCTGAGAGGGACCGAGCCGTATGGGGTTAAACCCAGTGCAATGAAGTCAATCCTTCGGCTTTTAAACCCTTTTAAACTTATCCACTGTTTGTTCTTCTCCATGTCTTTGCTTCTGTAAAGCTTTGTGTTGTGTGTGGTTGTGTTAGGCTCCCTCCAGCCCTTGCATGTTTGTCAGCCTTTTCATTTCCTGGGATGCCACAGTGTGCTGGTATCGTATTGATTTAGAAATGAGTAAGAAATAGATAAAAGACTGAATCTTACTTGGTGCCCCTGCATAATTTGGTAACATGGAAGAGGCCAAAGTCTGTAATAACCACTTTCCCACTGTCCATGAAAATATTCTTTGTTCTTAAGTCTTTGTGTATGATTCCCCTTGCATGGAGGTAACTCATGCCCTATACAGAGACATAGAAAACAAAGCAATAATTAGAACACAACTTTCATTCTTCATTATTAGCTCTAGAATGAAATGAAAATCATGGCATATCCTTTACAGGACGTTATCAACCCCAGTAAACAAGTTGTTAATTTTCTAGACACCAATTATACGTTCGGTAGTTTGCCATTGCTTTCTGAACGGTGAATTTTTCTGAAATCCACAGGGACAAATTTGCTGTTGTGGAGTTTGAACCAAGTACTCTTGGGTTGTGATCGAGCTCACTACCGCTAAGTCACAGACGTCCACTCTAGAATAGCTGCTTATAAATCACTGTTTGTGATTTTAGCAAAAAAAAGTCAAGTTAAAAACATAGGAGAAACAAAGCTTTATAAAACTATACTATTTTGTTATTATGTCTTTTGCCTAAGCTACATAGTTTTACTGCAGTCTTCCCTTATATAGATAAAGTTGAAAACACCAATTTTCATTCAATGTGATATATTTGGGGATCTAGGACCTCCCAGAAAAGGTAGCGAAACACTTAGGGTCTACACAAAGACTTAACGGTTAAAAATAACCGCACCAGTAGCAAGTGGTGTATATCCCAAATGACACTGATGGTGATTCTTAATTCAGAAAACTTTCCCTGAGATAATGTCTGTGTACCTGGTATGATGCTAGATAGTGCTTCCACAGAGAAGAAACACAAATAACCCTATAATTAATGACGAGACTGTCATGTGATAGGGAGAGTAAACTTCAACCCATGCTGAAATTAGAAAATCAGGACCTAAATGAGCAACAAGTCGCAGCTTTCCAGCCACAAACCAAAGTGTTTTTTACTGTCTTTACTGCATATAATACCACTTTTTAACGAGGAACTCAGAGAAAGAACAAAGCAGATGCCAGTGGAGAAAGAGCTCAGGAAGAGAAGCCACTTTTAAGAGCAGTGTAGGACAGGGGGAAGGCATGAGCCTAACGAATTCAATGGCTGCATGTCTAGTGTAATCGCCGCAAAACTGTTTGAGTATGGATTATTTATTTATACCCTGACGTAAAAGAACTCCTGGCCTTACAGGATTGAACCTGGGTCTCCCATATGGGAGCCCATGTTCTAATCCATTCGACAAGATGCTCACGTGCACTCTCTCATACATGTGTGAAACGTGTACTTGAGTGCACTGTTGTGTGTTTTCAACAAACATAACGCAACTACATTCCCTTGGATGAAAATTGTGTGGTCATCATCAATTGTGATGGACGAGCATCAGTCAGTGTGATTTTAGAACACAAAAACACAAACCTAGGCTGATTTCATGGTCTCAGCTTAGGAATTAACATATGAGAAGTGCACACTATCAAATATGTTGTATGCACACTGTCAACAAATATGTTGTAAAAGTCAAGTTAGAAGCTTGCTTGCAACATTTTCCTGTAAAAATAATTTCTCCAGAAACCTCCACTGTAAAAGAACATACATGATTATTTTATCTCAGGCTTTCAGAAAGGCTGTCAAACACAGATGTGACTCCATGCTCCAAATGGGGTGAAACAATAAGAAAGAAAGTAACTATCAAAAAGTAACTTCTCTGACTACAGATGCCTGTACTATTTGTACTAAGATATGGTCACAAAATTCTGCAACTAGTGTCTGGGCAGTACAGAGGGACTGAGATGGTATGATAGAGTGACAAATGAGGAGCTTATGGAGAGAACGAGACAGATTTCAATGAACCAAGAGGTGAAGAGAAGGTGCTGAATAGGATACACCTTGAGAAAATAAGAAAGGAATATAACAAGAAAGGCCCTTTCCTGGAATCTTCAGGGAAAGCAAAAGAAATGGAAACCTAGAAATACAATGAGAAAAGATTTGGAGGCAGAGATTAATGATATACGAGAGCTGGAAGGAGCTGCACGAGATAGCTAAAGATAGGAAGACTTGACATAAGTTGGTTGAGGGCCTATGCCCCAACAGGTGTTAACAAATATAGCTAAAGATAGAAAGACTTCTTACGAGTTGATTGAGGGCCTATACCCCAATTAGGGTTAAAAAAAAATATATGCTAATGACAGGAAAACTTCTCATAAGTTGGTTGAGGGCCTATACCCCAATCAGGGTTAAAAAATACTGCTAATGACAGGAAAAATTCTCATTAGTTGGTTGAGGGCCTTCCCAATAGTTGATTAGTGGGCCTATACCCTAATCGGGTAAAAATATAGCTAAAGACAGGTAGACTTATAAGTTGCTTATACCACAAACAGGGTTAAAAAAGGCACCAGAGAGAAAAGAGAAGGTAACAAGATAGCATGGTAACTATAGCACATGGGTTATTAGATTATATGCTTACCTGAGCTATCTGTGAGGCAACGATAATGGCTTTGTTTATCTTGAATATGTTCTTGTTGAGGTGAATCATGGTATACAACGTCTGCCCTTTGCAGAAACTAAATTTAAATAAAAAAGGCACAATCACACATCAAAAAGTAAAAATTCACAAAGGAGGCAATTATACGATTGATTGATTAATAGGACCATCATCGTTAAACTTTGATGAGTAACCATGTGTGCTCCGATCTCTTTCCTACACAGAAATATCTCAGTGCAGTGCACAAACTCTGTAGCACCAGTGAGGGTCTCCGAAATTATACATATTTACAAAATCATATTTATGTTATGTTAATTTATACCATCAACGTCATGGCACATTGGGCATTCCCATTTGTGTTCTGTCCTCCACTGCAGTAGCCATAAACATATAACGAGTTCAAAGCAAGAGGACGACCCAGCAAAAGATAAAGTCATGGCACTAAGAACAGCTGGAAGAAAATGAATAACAACTTATAAAGTGCCTTAGAATAAGGACACACAAAATCACTACTTCTTCATTTCAGCGGAGAGGGACCAAGCCATATGGGGTAAAACCTGGTACAATGAAGTCAATCCTTTGGCTTTAGACCCTTTTAAATAGTGGAAGAGAAGAAAAACAATGGTAGAAAAGCAGAAAACTATAGATGCAAGAAATGACCTAATACACACTCATGTTTAGTTTTATTTTTAAAATATGTGTAATTATATATGTGTAGATTTACCTGGTAACTATAGCAAATCTTGGTGGTGTCATACATGCACCCATAAATAATACTAAATTTTCATGTCGAGTCTTGCGCAGAATTGCAATCTGCAACAGAAAACACATTTCATTCACAAATTAATAAATCTTATATATTTTTATTCTATGTTCCCACTAGCGTAACCACTTATAAACCACTTTATGTTATTTCAGCTAATGAGTCTAAGTATGTTGTGCTCTTCAGAACACACTTATGTTTATTGGTGCAGCCCAAAAAGAACAACATACTAAATATGCAATATACATATGAATAATTAACATCGAACTGGCGTGTTGGGCCGCTGGACGCAGTTAGATTTGCTGACACGGAGATAGGAGCACCTAAGGACATGTCCGGAGTGCTATGATGATAGTCCTCTGATAACTGATGTGCTGATGGCTACAACACAGAAAAGTCCAACTAATTAGCACAAACTAGAATTATGACTTAAATAAGCCCAAATAATTCTAGTTTTTCTTCACATAGTATAAAGATACTGTTATCCTAGAAATAATAATAATAATTCCTCTCGATCCGTTAATCGTTACATAGGGCCTGCAAGCAATTTTCCATACTGCTCTATCCTGGGCAACTCGCTCAATCTCCTCCATGGAACTGAGACCGATATTTCCTACCTCTCTCAGTAAAGTTCGTTTCAGGGTTTCTTTAGGTCGACCTCTCTTTCTTGAACCCTTTGCATCACACTTCAATGCCTGCTTTGATATTTGTTGATAATTTCTCCTCAAGGTGTGCCCAACATCCTAGAGATATTTACTGTTAATAAGTAGATCGACCTGGCTGAAGTGGTGACATTAGCTGGAGAGGAGGATACTGCCGGTGTCTCCATCGACAAGCGCCCATTAAGACAAGGTCAAGGACTTCACATGCCTTGGGAGCATTTTTGCAGCAAAAGGAAGAATAACTAACGGAATCCAACATAGAAGTAACAAAGCAAATCAAATAATAGAATAAACTGCGCCAATTTTAAAATGCAAATATGTCACCATGAACTCAGAAAGAGCACTGTTTGACACATTCTTTCTCCCCACATTATGCTGTCACTGCCCGGACAAGATGTTGACATCGAGTGATAGAAGAGCACATCACGACAGACATGAAGTGTCTGAGCAGAACGCTGGGAGTAGCAAGAGGAGACCGGTTTGGAGATGAAGACATCAGGAAAAAAGGGTGTACAACATCAGTACTGAATTTCATTCAAGAAACAACAAAATTAAATCGTTCAGCCACATAAGCAGATTACCAACAGACAGTGCACCTCAGAGAGCAATCTTACTCCGATACAGTGGATGTAGGAGCAAGGGGCCTGCCATGCAAGTGGTGGACCTCAGAGATAACAGAGGCGACAAGAGACACTGTCTATAAGACGCACACAAAGGACTGTTCTATAAATTTCTTCCTATTCTAACGCTGTGAGGCAAAAACAGGATTGAAGAGAAGAAAGAAAAAGTAGATATGTCTGTTTGTCAAAAAGTCTTGAGCAGCATTAAAGGTTCATTAAAGCTGGCACATATTTGTCTTCTTTTTCCTCTTCCGCTCCATATTGACCACTTGTTAACCACTCTGTGTGATTTGCATGTGATCTGAGCCTAAGAGCGAGTGTACATTGTGCCAGTTATGCGCCTACAGTAGGCCAGCAGATCCGATTTCTGCGACGCTATTTATTTACTAGGTAGCTTCCTAGGTCCTACATCAGTCACCTTTACGACATGCCTTGTAGGTTGCAGTGGTACTATTCTTTGCTTCCTTTGCGGGCCCCGACATCACACAGGTGGAGCAGCATTAAAGGTCCAATAAAGGTGGTACATATTTGTCTAAAAGTTTCTCTCAACACTTACCTCAAGTTTGAAAGCAGCTACTTGCGACTCATTGTCAGTACTGCTCCCAGTATCCAATACTTTAATGGCTACATCACCATGCCATAATCCCTAAAGAGAATAAGAGATAGCTTATTTTCTGTATTTTGTACCAATAACAAGTCCACATTTTACGTTAAAACTAGACATGCATCTTTATAGCAAAGGAATTAGTTATTTGCCTAAATTTGTATTTAATCTTCAACTTCTTAAAACGCTCCATATAAATCACTTGTAAAACCATGAGCCTAAGACCGATTGATCGTTTGCTAATTATGCGCCTACAAGTAGGTCAGCGTATCCGATTTCTGCTACGTTTTTTATTTACTACAGTAGCTTCCCTAGACAGGTACCTGAGTCGCCACTTACGACATGCCTTGTAGGTCGCCGTGGTATTTTTTTTTTTTTTTTCGTCCGCTTTCAACTCAGGCGAAGTTCCATCTCTGAAACTGATTTTTGCGTGAAAATCTGTTTTCCAATTTCTTACAACGGCAGCAGCGTGCACATTGTAAATTACTTTACACTGGCAGCCGTGTGCTCAATGTACTCGTAATTAGTATTCCTCGCCATACAGGCAGATTTTCTCCGACTTCAGAGGTACTCACGTTATCGTCCTGAGTAAGACCAGGGACTCGAACAAATGCCGGACAGTAGGTTCGAACCCGAGCTATGAGGCGTCTCACAGCTAGCAGGCGAGCTACTATCAACTACTCTAGGCAGTCCCCCGCCGTGGTACTATTATTTTCTCCCCTTGCAGAGACCCGGTACTTATATCATGTCTTGTTTTTCTTCTTCATATATTATATATATTTATATATTCCTCTCATACAGGGACTATGGAGTTTGTGCAATACTTTCGGCAGGTGGCTTGCCATTTCTGCAGATAGGGACTGAGATATATGTGGTAAAACTCTATGCAATGAAGTCAATCCCTCAGCTTCAGGCCCTTCAAATATCAAGTGTGCATGAGTCGCTATAAGCTTTATCTACAGGGAATAAAACCTTGGTAATCATGTCATCCTTTCATCAACTGGTGTCTGCGCAGAATAGAGGGATTGAGATGATATGATGGGGTCACAAATGAGGAGCTTATAGAGAGAACAAGACAGATTCCAGTAAACCAAGAGGTTAAAAATATATGCTGCTGCTGGATAGGGCACACCTTGAGAAAATCCGAGGGGAATATAACAACAAATGCCCTTTCCTGGAACCCACAGGGAAAACAAAGAGAGTGAAGATGGGAACACATGAGGAAGAGATTTGGAGGCAGAGATTAACAATATACAGAAGAGCTGGAGGAAGCTGTAGGAAATAGCTAAAGATAGGAAGACTTGGAATGAGTTGGTCGAGGGCCTTTGCCTTAATCAGGGTTAAAAAGGCATGAGAGAGAGAATCATGCCAATCTGTTTTGCTGCCACCAGCAGAAGATGGAATAGCTATGGAGAACAACTCAGACAGAAAACACATGATGATCTGCAAAAGACGTGCCGAATACAGAACCAAAAGCAGAGGTAAATCAGGGCATGAACTCAAATACTGGGATATAGACACACAACAATCTAAACATCTTTATGATACTGAACATATCAGATACAACTGAGGGGAAAAATGCTTGGCCTTTATGATGTTGTCCAAACTATCCAACTATGACTACCACACACTCGACAGACAAGGACAGACCATCTTCTGACTCGGGACAGGGCACAACAGACTGAACACTTACACAGGCTACGACTATCTCCATCCCATCTGTGTCCCTGTTGCACTGCTGATCAAATCACAGAACATGTCCTGCAAGACTGTCCCCTGTATAGCCCCCACCTAGAAAGGGCTGCTGACCCTACAATACAACACTAACATTCAAAACTACATGGCACCAGAGAGGAGCTGCAGACAGCAGTTGACTTCATCATAAAAACACGTCTGATGGTATAATCATCAAAATAGCGATAGCAAAAATAAAAGAATGAAGTTGTCCCCTGGACCTGCAGAAGAATGGGAACTTTGTCCTGATAACAAGCTTGAAGATCTAGTAAAACCAATGATCTGAACACAGAAAAAAACAACCATTAAAGACCATTACTTACTTATAGACTGTACCAATCCTTCCTTTGCCAATAGCCTCCATAATATAGAGATCTTCAAATGGTATATCCCACTCTCTCATAGTTGCTGCCAGCTGCAAGAATACACATAAGATGAGTCTAGGAACAGCTGTGTGTATTATATTCTTATAAAACTGTTCAGTCTAAAATCAGCTGTGTGTATCGCATCTCATATAAACCTTTTTAGTCTAAAATCAGCTGTGTATATCACACTCATATAAACTGTTTAGTCTAAAATCAGCTGTGTGTATCATATTCTCATAAAACTGTTCAGTCTAAAATCAGCTGTGTGTATCATATTCTCATAAAACTGTTCAGTCTAAAATCAGCTGTTCATATCAAAACTTATGCAGCACTAGTATAAACCTGTTTAGTCTAAAATCAGCTGTGTATATCACATTCTCATAAAACTGTTCAGTCTAAAATCAGATGTGTGTATCATATTCTCATAAAACTGTTCAGTCTAAAATCAGCTGTTGTATATATTCTTATAAAACTGTTCAGTCTAAAATCAGCTGTGTGTATCATAGCATAAACCTGTTCAGTCTAAAATCAGCTGTTTATCATATTCTCATAAACTGTTCAGTCTAAAATCAGCTGTGTGTCATCGCACTAGTATAAACCTTTTTAGTCTAAAACTGCTGTGTATATCACATTCTCATAAAACTGTTCAGTCTAAAATCAGCTGTGTGTATCACATTCTCATAAAACTGTTCAGTCTAAAATCAGCTGTGTGTATCAATTCTCATAAAACTGTTAGTCTAAAATCAGCTGTATCACATTCTCATAAACTGTTCAGTCTAAAATCAGCTGTGTGTCATCATATTTATAAACCTGTTTAGTCTAAAACAGCTGTGTATATGCACTGTCATAAAACTTTAGTTAAATCAGTCTGTTTATCATTATTCTCATCAAAACTGTTCAGTCTAAAATCAGCTGTATCATATTCTCATAAAACTGTTCAGTCTAAAATCAGCTGTGTGTCATCGCACTAGTATAAACCTGTTTAGTCTAAAATCAGCTGTGTGTATCACATTCTCATAAAACTGTTCAGTCTAAAATCAGCTGTGTGTATCATATTCTCATAAAACTGTTCAGTCTAAAATCAGCTGTGTGTATCATATTCTCATAAAACTGTTCAGTCTAAAATCAGCTGTGTGTCATCGCACTAGCATAAACCTGTTCAGTCTAAAATCAGCTGTGTGTATCATATTCTCATAAACTGTTCAGTCTAAAATCAGCTGTGTGTCATCGCACTAGCATAAACCTGTTCAGTCTAAAAACAGCTGTGTGTATCACATTCTCATAAAACTGTTCAGTCTAAAAACAGCTGTGTGTATCACATTCTCATAAAACTGTTCAGTCTAAAAACAGCTGTGTGTATCACATTCTCATAAAACTGTTCAGTCTAAAAACAGCTGTGTGTATCACATTCTCATAAAACTGTTCAGTCTAAAAACAGCTGTGTGTATCACATTCTCATAAAACTGTTTAGTCTAAAAACAGCTGTGTGTATCACATTCTCATAAACTGTTCAGTCTAAAAACAGCTATGTGTATCATATTCTCATAAACTGTTCAGTCTAAAAACAGCTGTGTGTATCATTGCACTGTCATAAAACTATTGTATAACCATGTCTTATTTTTCATTGCAATTGCTTCTACTTCTACAAAATTTATCCTCATAATCTTGACATTTCTCTATAACTCAGATTCTTCTGTTGTGAGCCTTTCTTTGTTGCTGACATGATGTAAAAGTAAATATTAAAGATAAAATAGCATGACATAACTATGTGAAACCCTATGAAGGATCACCACATGTCAGACACAGTGGAGATTATGTTGCATGCGTGATGGTCGCTAACTGCTTTGATAATCAAGTATAAATGAAGAAAATTAGAAGACTGAACCACCCGTGTGGTGCTGGGACCCACAAGGGAAGCAGAGAATAGTACCACTGCAACCTATGCCACTGCAAGGTATGTCGTAAGAGGTGATTGATGTAGGACCTAGGGAAGCTACTGTAGTAAATAAAAAGCGCTGCATAAATCGGATGTGCTAGCCTACTTGTAGGCACATAACTGGCACGATGTACAATCGCTCTTAGGTTCAGATCACATACAAATGACAGTGTTTAACAAGTGGTCGATATGGAGCATTCAAAGAAGAAGACTAACAACTGTCTACGAAGTATCACCACAGGCCAGACACAGTGAACATTTAAGTTGCTGGCATGATGGTCACTAACTGCTTCGATAGTCAAATACAAAAGAAAACTGTAACACTAAACCGTACTTCTAAGTATTACTTACACTGTTTTGCCTGTTCCAGCTAAAGGGATCATCCTGACTATCTACAGAGTCCACTCTGTCCGGCAGAGTGCGCTCAGATGTGTTACTCTGTAAATGTAAGACTAGTGTTAAAATACATAGATTTACTATCAACATCATTTCTTCATTTATTTTGACTTACAAAATGTATGCCTTTACTTACAGCATTCCTTTTCTTTATGTTACCAGTGCCAAACCTGAACGCTGACAACAAATGATAGAAGAAAACTAGTCACAACAGAGATGAAGTGTCTACGCAGAATGCTGGGTGTAACAAGAAGAGACCGGTTGAGAAATGAAGACATCAGGAAAAAGTGGGTACAACATCAGTACTAGACTTCATCAAGAAGCAACAAATTAAATGGTTCGGCCACGTAAGCAGATTACCACCAGACAGTGCACCCCAAAGAGCAATGCTGCTCCGATACAATGGGTACAAAGCAAAAGGCCGCCACACAAAAGATGGACCTCAGAGATAACAGAGGCGACGAAAGAGACTATCTACGAGGCATACTAGGACCTGTTTTAGAAATCTCTTCCTGACCTGACGCTGTGAGGTATACAGGATTGGAGAAAGAAGAAGAAGATTCCTTTTCTTCTTTTCTCTAATCCTCTTTTGCCTCACATCATCAGGATAAAAAGATCATTATAGAATGGGTTTTTATGTGCACTTCCTAAGTAGTTTTTTTTCACTACCTGTTATTTCTTAGGCACACCTTTAGCATGGACAGCTGTTTTTCTTTGTATCCTCTGCATCGCAGTAGCATTGCCCTTTGAGATAGATAATCTGCTTATGGGGTCAAACCTACAACCTTCTTAACGCAAGACAAAGGCTTAACCAGTTAGCCACAGAAATCTTCATCATCTATTACTTTCTCCATTCTTCATTTCAGTCTCCATTTGTAACCACAATATTTATGTTCTGTTTCTCTTGTCTGCATGATCATTCAGCTATTTTTCTCTTACCTTAATTATAATTAATATATAGAAAGTGAACATGAATTAGGGACTTCTATAAAAAAAATATACCAAACACAGAATTCGAACCTCAAACCTTTATTTATTACTATGTAAGGTACAGGGTGTTCAACTTAAAAGCAGCCCCAGTGATAAATAGAAATTTGCCAGGTACGCATTGCATCTCGTCTATTTACTATTTACACCGGTTCTGACTAGCTTATCCTACGTCACATTTGTTCATCGACCCTTCCGCACTACAATTACACACCATCACACAACCTTGACCTATACTACGTCATAACTGAACCTTCTCATTTCCATACATATATGCCAGATTAGCTCCATTCACAGGCTGCTTCTAAGTTGAACACCCTGTATAACGGTATGAGGAGAATTGATTGATAGATCCATCATCATATCACTTAGTTGAGTAACCATGTGTGCTCCGTTCTCTTTCTTACACAGGAAGATCTCAGCAGCAGTGCACAAACTCCTAAGTACCGGCGAGGGTCCGAGATGTAATTTAGAAAATGGTAAAAAAAAATTTGTAAGAATGTTTTATTGACATCTTTCTAATGAATTTTGCCTTGGCAACATCTTTCCAGCCTGCTCTTCTTGGTTTGAACTTCCATGGTTCTTTTCCTTGCTCAACTTGAACATGGGATGTATGTTTTATTGTCCATCTCTGATAAGACTTTAGAGGGCAGGGTCCCAGGATGCAGAGGCAGACCAAGAAGAAGATGGCTACAAGATATTAAAGAAACCATGAACATGACCATTGACGAAGTGGGTGAACTGGCAAGAGACAGAGTGAATTTCAGATGTGCTGCAAAGAGAGCAACGTCCTATAAAGGATACGCACCTTGATGATGATGATAAGACTTGGAACTCGATCTCAGTCTAACCATTATACACCAAACTGGAGGGTTGTTGAAAATAGTAACAAATGAATACAACTATACTAAGTCGTTATGGTACACCTGACATGGGTCTTACCGTCTAATACATTTTATTACATCCAAATACTCACATCTATCAATGTTTTATCACTGTCATTGGATGTGTTGGTACTCACAACATCGCTGTAAACAACAATATTATCCAATAATTGCAAGAAATTTACAACTTCGTTAATTTTTTTTTAAATAGACGCATGCTGCATAAAATCACCACAATGATTTAACTAGAAAAGGTTCAATATAACTAAAGAAGAACAAGCAAAGTCACTTGCGTAGATTTGTTGTTGTTTGCATTCCTTCTTATCAATCAAATTATAACTTATCTTTGTGATCTGTGTGGTTTGCACCAAGAATATGAGTATGTTGGTCCTGTTAGGCTCCTACGGTAAGTAAGACAAGAACATCCAACTTTGGCTAAACTTGTGTAGATGCCTTTGTCTGTGTATTTTCTGACTGGTTATATATATATATACTCGCAACTGGTGCTAGACAGCATGGACGCCTATTACTATGCTTCATTGAGACCTGGAAGCATGATCTAACTTCGTGCATCATAGACAAAGAAAATTGGGAGAGGCTGGCCAAAAACAGGCAAACATAGCGAGCGACATTGAGGGGAGACTCAAGAAGAAAAGATGAAAACACCATAACATATGGAGGCAAAAGAGAGCATAGAGAGACCATCCTATCAGCTCGTTTCGCCTGTAATAGCTGTGGCAAGGATTGCCACTCGAGAATAGGACATTGCAGCTACAACAGACTACGCTATTCAGCATAGAACAAACTACATGACAAAAAACATATTGTCTCCTGAGACAAAGAGGCCAATGAATATATATATAAATATTTTTTAAATAATATATATATATATAAATTTAGTATTACAATATTTATACACCTTGCTTTTTTTTTTTTAAACAACATACTACACAACATTATATATATATATATATATATCAGCATAGCAGATACCAGTGGTGTCTGTGGATTAGGGATAGTGACTCGGTCTATTAACCCCGAAGTTCTGAGTTCGAATCACAGTTTGGTTGCAAATTGTATGGCATGGATTTTTACAAAAGGACGATGGCACCACCCGTTCAGAAAGCAATGAAAACTACTGAACGTAATAATGCCTAGAAAAATCACAAACAGCGTTAAAAAGATGTGGTTGATTTGCAAAGTCCTGTAAAGGATATGCAACTAACATTTTTCTTTATAGCAGACACCCCAATTGATGAATGTTTGCAATTTATGAGTTATTATTTAAGTAGTTCTCCATGTTTCTGATTCATACAGCAGAACTGTTTTAACATTGGAGTTAAATATTTCTCTATAAGCTTGGGGTAAAAATAGAACCACTATTACCTTCCACATGCTGTATATGACAAAAGCAGAGGTTTGGTGTAGGATTAGCTACACCCCCCTTCCCACAAAAACACTCAGTTATAAAAACCCCAACCAAGCGTATGAGAGATTGCAAGGCTTTGGTTGAGAACCTATGCCTCCTTAGAGGTGAAGGATAAGGAAGAAGCAAACCCTATACATGTCCTTCATTTTGCATAAGGTTCATTGTATATCAAATGATTATCTTTCATAACAAAACCAAAGTGTTTCTTCTTTTTCTTTGTTCGTTTTACAACCAATTTTAATCACTCTTTGTGATATGTTTGATCTTTGCCAAGAACGTGTATACATTGCACATTGGTTTGGTAGGCCCCTAAACGCATAGACTTCTACACGTTTAGGACACATGCATCCGATTTCAACCAAACCTCCTTAGTCGCCTCTTACGACATGCGTGGCAGGTAATAGTGGTTCTATTCTTTACGCCCCAAATTTGGGCTCCGGTAACCTCTCGGGCGAAACAAAGTGTTTAGAAACCATAGTTCCTAATTATACTTACATGTCAGGAGATCCTGTTCCACCAAAGTCAGCAGGTAACGTTGAGGCAACATCTGTTAAACCAGATTGATAAATGTTTAACACATATAATTTCCAAGACATATGTTAACTTTGTTATCGTGAAATCATTCTTCTGACAGGCATATTTTCTTTACATATATGTAATTTTAACAGCCTACCCGAGGCACAAGAGGAGACTTAACATCTTTCGCCTTCGATGTCTCCGCAAGATTATGAACATCAGGTGGTATGCCAAGATAACCAGCTATGAGGTGCTGCAAAGTTCACACTTGCCTTCCATCATAGACAAGCTCAGCATTCAAAGACAAAGATGTCTAAGGCATGTGAGAAGAATGGACAATTGCTGCATAACAAAACAAATGTTCTGTGAACTTTTGGAGGGTAAGAGGCACCAAGGAATACCACTGCTCAGATACAAGGATATCTCCAAGGCATCAGTGAAGAACTTTTTTATCGGTCCCAACAAATAGGAAAAACTAGCTGATGACTGAGTTATGTGGAAAAAAAAACATTACGCAAAGGTGCAGAATCTTTAGAAAAGAGACTTAGGGATGAGCTGAAAATAAGAAAGAACAGCGAAAACTCAGAAGTTGTCACAGTAAAACACTTGCCAATTGACCGTCTGAAAAGACGAAAAAGGACATATATAATTTGAACAATGAGCCGCCCGTGTGGTGCCAGGGCCCACAAGGGAAGCAAACAATAGTACCACTGCAACCTAAAAGGCATGTCGTAAGAGGCAACTGATGTAGGACCTAGGAAGCTACACTAGTAAATATAAAACATCGCAGAAATTGGATGTACTGGCCTTCTTGTAAGCGCATAACTGGCACAACATGCAATTGTTCTTAGGCTCAGATCACATACAAATCACAGTGTTGAACAAGTGGTCGATATGGACCGTCTCAAGAAGAATTTTAAAAATCAATATTTAAAAAAAATGAATAAACATACATGACAAGGAGAACATGACTATAAAATGAGTTGTTTAAATCAATATTGAAACTAATTGATGATGTTTATGGTTTGTTTATAATGTGAAATATGTTAATATGAAGGGAGGAAATTTTGCAACGAATAAAAACAAGGTACAGTGATGCTTCAACCAAAATGCGTTTATCAAGCAATGGATACATGATTTTTGTTTGTTTCATTCACCCGCTGTCAATTCAGGCGGAAGTCATGACGTCTGGTATTGCGCTCAGACTGAGTTTTGCGTGAGGCCTGCTTACCATTTTACGGTGTCCTCGCCATGCGGTGAGCCTTCGCCGCCTTCAGAGGTACTTGAAGTTTAGATCCTTCAAGTCAGGAGATCTGTTGTCCACAAAACACTTGCCTTGAGTCCTCGTACCATCTCTCTCTCTCGATTGTTCTTCTCTGCCATTTTGATCATTCTAAATGCGATATATAAACAGTCTTTGCCAAAAAACGTTTGTTTTACATCACAGTCTTCAGTACCATTTGGAGCTCAAGTGCTTGTCCTTCGGCGACGTGTTCCGATTTCAACCAGCTTTTACTGGGCTCGCTCTCCGTTGGCCTTTGGCTGTCCTCAACCAACCTGCAAGGCAGCGGGTTGCTATTTTCTTTCGGTAGCGACCTTAGACGACCTGCCCACCCGGGTTGATGAGCGTCATCTGCCCAGGTAACCCGTCTTTTTGTGGACTACTTGGTTTACCTACCGTCCAGTTTTGTGTACGGTTTGCTCCACAAGGCAGTAGTACTAGTACCATCTGTACTTTTACGGCCAGTGTTGATTAATGAAGTTTGACTTCTCTATCAGATTTCCTGCCTTTGGAGAAGTTGTTCCGTACGCATTGTATGATAAACACTCTTTACTGATCTTTTAATGCTGTATATTTGGGCTTGGATCTACGCCAAAGAGCATTTACTAGAGCACATGATGATGGTCACATATAACATACATTATGTCATTGAAACAATCGATTCCTAATTGCCTTAGATCATGAAAATATGTAACAAAAATAGATTTGACAACTAGAGTTGTGGGTTCAGTTCTATCTTATTCTTCTACTTCCAATGTTTTCAGACGTCGATTTGTATATTTATAAAGTAGTTAGTTATCAACCAGAGTTCATGTACATCTCATTATAGCTGTAATTACAATTCGTTGCTCGCAACATAAATTGTTCATACACACCGCCCGTGTGTTGCCGGGGACCACATGGGGAGCAAAGAATAGTAACACTGCGACCTACAAGGCATGTCGTAAGAGAAGACTAAGGTAGGGGCCTAGGAAGCTACCCTAGTAAATAAAAAGCATAGCAGAAATCGGATGTGTTGGTCTACTTGTAGGCGTATAACTGACACAACTCATAATCATTCTTAGGCTCAGATCACATACAGATCACAACTAGAAGGTTAACAGGTAGTTGATATCGAGCGTTTGAAGAAATAGAAGCTCACACACACCATTTTTAACGGACTACTATAGCTGTTCAAAAATGTAAGCAATTTCGTAAAAACAATACAGACGTTTCAAATTTGAAGTATGAAAAATGTAATGCTGCTATCTTCATTAATTGCTGAGAAATAAAATATGGTCAGGAAAAAGTGGGTACAACATCAGTACTGAACTTCATTAAGACACAACAAATTAAATGGTTTGGCCACATAAGCAGATTACCAACAGACAGTGCATCTCAAAGAGCAACGTTACTCTGTTACAGTGGATACACAGCAAAAGGCTGTCCATGCAAAAGGTGTACATCAGAGAAAAACACTTTATGAAGCGCACACAAAAACCTGTTCTAGAAATCTCTTATTATCCTGATGTTGTGAAGCAGAATAGATTTTAAAAATGAAGACTTACTGAGCGCCTATTACATTTCTCAGATACAAAAAGTGAAATACATGTTTCAGTATCTCACTATCAATTCCCATGTTCAGCTTTTTCCTATCCACTGTTTTGCTTATTGCCGTTGTTTTTCTTTTTTTCTTTATTGATGTCTTCTTCTTCACCCTTCGCCCCTAGGGAGGCACAGGTCTGCAACCAAGGCCTTCCTAGCCCACCTATCCAAGGTGATCCAGATCTCTCCACTATCTTCCCATTTTCTTGCCATGAGTCCCTCCTTGTGGGGTTCTTCTTCCTCAGGTGGCAAGCTATGAATTTTCCTGATTGTGATTTCTGTAGATATCTAGTGATTTTTACGGGGTGGGGTAGCTAGCCCCACCTCCTTAGTCACCTCTTATGACATGCGTGGCAGGTAAGAGTGGATCTATTCTTTACACCCCTAATTTGGGCCCCGGTAACCACCCGGGCGTTATTGATGTCTAGTCCATATTATTGACTTCAGTTACTGGCTTTGTCTTCCAATTCTTATTCATTCTCGGCTAACAGCACTGTGTTATCTGTTACCGTTACCTTAGATTGTTTTCAATTCTTTCACTGATGCTAAACCATGACATTACTTCCATCATCATCTAATACTTTGTCATGAGCAGAACTTTGTCACTCTAACAGTCATTCTGAATTTCTCTCTCTCATAGGCCAGATGTACCGCCTCTGCAACCATCATGCTCAGACCATCAGCTACATCCTGAATCCATCTTCTGTGTGGTCTTCCGCTGCACGCACAAGTGTGGGTTGTGCATACCGGTGGGTGCGGCGGGACGAGAGTGAAACCCAAGTGGCTGAATTGGCTAAAACAGAACAAAAGTTGTTAATCTAAACACACTGAAATACATGTTGGGGAAGAGATCGGAGCAATTATGGACATTGGTGTGCGATGAAGATGATCCTCAAATCAGCAATAAACTTCCCCTTCTCCTCTTTGCCGGGATGTCTCCTTCAATAATGGTCTTCTCCAACCCTTCATGGCTCTTTATATGTAAAAAAATACTTTTAAACATGTCTAACGGCGAAGGATTGATTTCACTGCTCCGGGTACTCCCATATGGCTTGGCCCCTCTCTGCAGAAATAGCAAGCCACCTACCAAGGGCATTGCACAAAGTCTAAACTGCTTAGCTCCACCATCAATCCTAGGGATCTCTGGAAAAAATAAACTTGTGAACTGAATGATGCAATCCGGGTTCAAATACACAACCTTCAAAGCGCAAAGGCAAATGTCTTAACCACTCCACCACAGGTGTCTAGACAACATTTCAATTGTTGTAAAATCATCCATGCATAGTTTCATCTATAAAAAGCAAAGCCTTACTAAATAGCAAAACCAAGCAAATATTTTCATCTTTAATGACATGACTTACCAGGAAAACTAAACTGTGTACATGGGTTACTGTAAGGTGATAAGGCTGGCAGAGGAGAGGTTATGGTATCAGATGAGGTCTGGTGGTAGGCAGGTGAGGATGGGGAGGAGGAATTACATGACGATGATCCAGAGTCAGGCAAGGGACCACCAGGAAATGTTGGCATGGATTTGACTGGTTTCAGGCCATCATCCCAGTTAGTAGTGGTCAGAATGTTTGTCTTGGCAAACCGTGGACGAGTTATGGGAGATTCTGTAAAATTGAGTGAGAGAGAAAACAGCTTTTCTTAAATTAAGTTTTACTGGTAGTATAGTCAAGAATTTGCCAAAACTGACTGCTATTAAAATTATGTAATGTATAATTGAAACGAGCTACATAAATAAGTTGATACGGTTGTGACAGAAAGTAAACAAAGGACTTAGTTTGAATATTAAGAAGACAGAAGTTATGATCATATCAAAAGAGCAGATTTTGCAAAAATGCACCATCACAGTAAATGGGGCTGATCTAAGACAAGTGCAGCAATTTAAATACTTCGGAATCCTGGTAACAGATGGCAGATGCCGATCAGAAATAAAGAGCAGAATAGGACAAGCGAAAACATCATTCTGAAAATGAGAAGCATTATCTGCAACAAGTCCTTGTCAATCCCGACCAGAATGCGAGTTATTCAGTACTACATAGAACCAATACTGACATATGGATGCAAATCATGGACAATGAACACACAGATCGAAAAATCTCTGAGGGCCACAGAAATGTGGTTTTATAGAAGAATGATGAGAATCCCATGGACTGCTAAAATGACTAATGTTGAGGTGCTGAATGAGATCAAGACACAGAGAAAGCTTATCATCAATATAAGAAAGAGGCAGTCATCATTTTTCGGGCATGTGATGAGGAGGGAGGTTTAGAACACATTGTGACAACCGGTAAAATCGAGGGTAGACGAGACAGGGGAAGACAGAGAGAGAAAATGTTGGATGGCCTGACTTCATGGCACGGTAGAGCGTCAACATCTGAGTTGACACCAACACCAACGACAGAGATTTGTGGAGATCCATGAATGCCTACGGCACCTGATGATGATGATGATTGAAACAAGATTATGGGAATGGTAAGAATATTAATTTATATATATATATATATATTTCTAATGTACCGTATACATTACATAGGGCCTGCAAGTAATTTCTCCATTCTGTTCCAGGCAACTCGCTCAATCTCTTCCATGGAAGTGAGTTATATTCTTGCTTCTCACAGCAAAGTTTGTTTCAGGGTTTCCCTAGGACGTCCTCTCCCTTCTTGAACTCTTTGCATTCCACTTCAATGCTTGCTTTGGATTTGTATTACAAAACATCACTATTAAGTAAGACTGTGAGAATGATAGTTTTTGCTTCTTCGGTGATCCAGTAGCCCTTTTGTCCAATGCTATGTAGTGGTATCTGCATGTGTTTGTAAGTTGCTCTTTCGTTCCATATAATGTGTTCCATATATCTGGCCTTGGAGGAAGAAGGATCTTCCTGACATCATCCAGCACTTGGCATCTGAAGAGGTGGTGGTGAATGGTTTCATCATGATATATACATAGCTGGCACTCTGTAGTGTGTTGTTATTGAATTCTTTTGTCATCACACTGTTACCGGATTATTGCCCAGTGTCATGGTTTTCTGTTTTTGTCTTATGCTGCTCTAGTGGCTTGGGTTATAGTTATTTTTGCTTTTGTGGTTGAATTCTACTGTCTATTGTCAAGCGGATTATGAAATTGGTTGTCCCCTTGTCATTAAACATAGGGGTGGGAGTTTTAATTTGCACTACATAGCCATTGTGTTATATCTGTGGGTTTTTTTATGTCTTGATATTGTCATTCCATCTTTTTTTTCAGTATTCTTTAGCTCTATTACCTGATTTCTTTTTATTGAATCCTGTTATTGGTGGTTGGTTGTATTGCATTCTCATTAAGTGTCCGAACAACTAAATTTATTATCTTTCAATGTATTCTGTGCATGAAGTTATGTCCACTCTGCTTCTGATGTCCTCATTTGGTAGTCTATCTTTCCTGGTGACTCCCACCGCCTTTCTCAAGCATTTCATTTCACATGTGGTGAGCTGTCTGTGGTGTCTTTCTGTCAGGGACCATGTTTAGCACTGGTAACAAACTTATTAATTCTATTCATGATAAATTTAGGTTAAAATTCATTCATCAATAATTACCTTGCCAGTCGATCAAGGCATCGACTGTAGCATCTGTAAGACCGCAGGTAGGAGGGGCTCGCTGAGCACAATCCTTATGGAATTTTTTCCTGCAATAGCGTCGCAGGATACAAATATTACCTAATTGCATGTTATTAAATATGATATTATTTATATATAAATGAGCAATGTTTAATATATTTTAGAAAACTACTTACAAACAATTATTTGTAATTTTTTTCTCACTATTCCACATTAAATTCTTGAACTATTTTTTACAATTAAATATGTCCAACTGCTGACTAATTTTAA
Source organism: Arion vulgaris (assembly GCA_020796225.1). Taxonomy (NCBI): domain Eukaryota; kingdom Metazoa; phylum Mollusca; class Gastropoda; order Stylommatophora; family Arionidae; genus Arion; species Arion vulgaris. The sequence goes on along the minus strand of CM036754.1, from coordinate 81,236,930 downwards.
AAAACTGTTTATGTGAATTTAATTTGTGGATTAAAAACAAGATATTTCTGTTTCTAATTGATACTTATCAAAACAATACATTTCTTGATTGCAATACACATATTATTTTTCTATTGAAGAAAAACGGTACTTTGATACAATTTCACAGGATATTCGAGTATTCGACTTGACCTAGGTCATAGAACGTTACTAGGTAGGTCAGGATAGACGACCGGGGTTCAAAGGTCATCCCTTGCGTGTAATAGTAAGATTTGGGTTTCAATAAGATTTGGGTTTCAATAAGAAGTGTAACTTTTGATTTCGTTGTGTAGCCTTAAAAAGGACTGTGGGTAGACAGGGCAACGGGACTGTGAGTGGGTTATAACTCTGGGGGCCAGAAGCTAACAAAGTCAGCCATAATTGCTTCAAATGGGTCCAAACCTCTGCATCTTGTTCGACGGCACCACATAAACTCACTCATTTATGAATGCAAGAGATGTCGATGTGTTTCATTGTGTTTCTTGTTTTGTTCCTTCGCCATTTTCCAGAGGCGCTCTATATTCTGTGTATGTGTTCCTGTGTTTGGGTCCACAAAGTGTACAGAGTGGTTGATAGCAAATGCCACCGAACACCCACTGTTGCTGTCCTGTGCATAGCGATGACATCTCCAACAATCTTGTCTTGGCATCAGCGATAGCACCATATGATTATTTTTACATTTCCTTGCTGAATGTAAAATTCCATGGTCTTGTAGATAAACAACACAAGTATTTTTGTTGCTAACCAATGTTGACAAAGACAAGAAATCCATGTTGAGCTGGGCGGAAGTACTAATGTTGACCCAGTAACTTTCCGTGACCTAGGTCAAGTCGAATACTCAAGTATCCTGGGAAATTGTATCAAAGTACCAAAAACGTAAATCAGGGTCTATCAGAGTAATAACCAACAAAACAAATTATCATGTGTCATGTGAAAGTCAAAATAAAAACTATAATATCGAATGACTTTATATTAAGTATTAACAATGAAGGTATGCTAACATCTTTAGTGTTATCGTCGATATATGGTAAGATAGCAGTAAAACTATGTTGCAATGGCGGAACACGTAAAAACAAAGTACTATATTGTTTTAGTACTTTGTAAAACTACAGTACTTTGTTTTTACGTGTTTCGCCATTTTAACATCTTTAGTAAGCATTAATTTAGTTACTGTTATAATAAATTATGTACATAAATTAATATAGCATGCACATGTTTTGTGCAGTTATATTTTCTGAGTAACTACAATGGCCCCCACCATGTTACAGACTATAATATATATATATATACATATATATTTGTATACATATGTAAGCAGTTCAAGGAAACTATGCAGCAATTGGTGTTCATGAAACTACACAGATATTCTCCTATCTAAAAATGGGAGCTTTTTTCCAAAATGTCCTTACATTGCATAATTGATGGTTTGATTGATTGATAGGACCATCATCATTGCATGTGTGCTCGATATCTTTCTTACACAGGAAGATCTCAGATGAGTGACGACTCCCCAGCACAGGCGAGGTCACCAATGTAATTTTGAAGATGGTGAAGATATTTGTGTCGGAATTTTATTTTTAATCTTTTCTAATGAGTTTTGCCCAGGCAACGGCTTTCAAGCCTCCTCTTCTCGATTTTTAACTGCCAAGGGTTCTTTTCGTGCTCAAATTGAATACGGGCTCTAGGTTTTATCATCCATCTCTGATAGGACTAGGAACTTGATTTCACCTACACTAAGATCAGGGATCTCTGGAAAAATATTCAGATGACTCCACGAGGGAGCGAACCTGGTACCTTTGGCATGAGAGACGAGCACCTAACCTCTACGCCACAGAGATCTCTGATTGCATCATTGTTACTACTTGCATTTTCATAAACTTTCCAGATTAATCTAACTTAGTTGCTTATTTAATAATAATAATAATAATTCCTCTCGACGCTATACGTTACATAGGGCCTGCAAGTAATTTCTCCATACCGCTCTATCCTGGGCAACTTGTTCAATCTCCTCCATGGAACTGAGACCGATATTTCCTGCCTCTCAGCAAAGTTCGTTTCAGGGCCTCTTTAGGTCGACCTCTCTTTCTTGAACCCTTTGCATCCCACTTCAATGCCTGCTTTGATATTTGTTGATCATTTCTCCTCAAGGTGTACCCAACATATCTCCATCTTCTCTTTTCTATAACAGTTGTCACTAGTGGTTGACCAGACATATCTCTGATTTCATCACTTCTCATGAATTCATTCCATTTTATATTCATTATTTTTCGAGACATCTATTTTCAAATGCATTCAACTTGCTTTCTATATCTTTAGTCATTTTCCAACTCTCGCTGGCATATGTTAGGATTGATACAACATTTGAATTGAAAATTGTAATTTAGTTTTAATACTATATAACTTGCAGTTCCATATTTTATTTAGACTTTTAAAAGCTGATGTTGCTTTGCCAATTCGTATCATAATTTCTTTTTAACATTTCCTGTGCAATCAAAATTGCTACCTAAATAGGTGAACTGCTCTGTTATTTTTATCATTTTAGATTCCAGTGTGATATCTGCATTACTTGCCATAGTTGCTTATTTACTAAAAGTAAAAGGATGTATCGAGACAGAAAACGCCAAGAAGATGCCCTTCTTTTTATGTTTCCACAGGTTTTCTCAAGGTATGTCCTATACAGCACTCATGTCTTTTCTTCACATCTTGGTTTACTGGGATCTGTCTTGATCTCTCTATAAGCTCCTCATTTGCAATCGTATCATACCATCTAAGTCCCTCTATTCTGTGCAGAGTTGACAAATGTTGGCAATGTATTCGTTATTTCTAGATTTTACTCACAAAGAAATTATATTATTTCTCTCTCTCTCTCTCTTGCGATCACCACTTAGACTGATGTCCCAGACTTTCGGGAACGCAAAGGAAGGCGGGAACGCAAAGGGTATGTATAAAAATAAACTGGTTTCAAGTTGTTATCATGTTTAGTTATTTTTCTACAGCCATTTGTGGCTTACTTATTGACTTCCCCCGTAGTTTTCTGTTTATTGCTGTCATCATTAAATATTTAGTTGTATAGTGACTTCAACTTCATCCACACATTGTTCATTTGAGGATCATCTTCATCGCACATCAGACATGTCCATAACTGCTCCAATCTCCTCCCAAGCATGTATTTCAGTGTGTTTAGACTAACAACTTCTGTTCTGTACTGGTTGAGGCATCTACTTGAGTTTGTCTCATGGTTTTTCCCATCTTGCTGCACCTATCGGTATGCATAACTTGCGCAACCGAGATAAATAATACTTTTTATCTCCATAGACATCTTCCGAACATTTGTTTTCTCTTGGAGCATTGATCATGTCGCTTTTGTCTATATGCCCATTCTCGATCGTAGCATTGCTCGCCAGTGCATTCGCACTCTTAATGTCCTTCACCCCAGATTGACCTGTGACAAAGATAAGGTGAGTGTCTGGATTGTCACATTTTGTATTAATTGCATCCACTGCCTTCGTATATAACCAGTCTTGATCTTCTGTATCATGCTCATAATCGCTGAGCATGCACGCAGGAGTAAACTACATCCACATTCAAAATCAACTGCTCAGAATGAGCGAGTCTCATGTGAATACTTTGATGACTCAACACACAAAAAAACCCAGTAAAGATATACTGAATTTCGCCCGAGTGGTTACCGGGTCCAAATTTGGGGTGTAAAGAATAGAACCACTGTTACCTGCCATGCATGTCGTAATAGGCAACTAAGGAGGTTTGGCTGAAATCGGATGCATGTGTCCTAAATGTGTGGAAGTTTATGCGTTTAGGGGCCTACCAAACCAATGTGCAACGTATCACGTTCTTGGCAAAGATCAAACATATCACAAAGAGTGATTAAAATTGATCGTAAAGAATGAACGCAAAGAAGAAGAAGATACTGAATTTAATTTTCTGAAACAATAACAGATCAATTCCTACCAGAACATACCATTTATGTTTCTTTATTTTCAACTAATGATAAGTTAGTTTATAATAATAACTATGAGTGTGAAACTATAAAAGACAATTTAAATAAAAGACAAAATTAAATCATCATGTTATTATGTGGTCATTAGTATTGTACCCACGGATTAATACATTTTATATTGCTTTCCCCAGTCATTTGATTTATTTTCAGTTTTTTTTTATTAATGCATTTGGTTTCCAAGAATAAAGTTTACATAAATTCCTTTCTTTAAAAAAACATGGCTTATTGGATTGGCAATGTCTTCAAGTTTAAACATGTCCTGTGATTGTATTCCATTTGTTTCTCATATGATTTTCTTCATTTCATTAAGTAATATCAACGTTTGTCATTCAAACTGTTTCATTTATTAGATAATAAGATGGTGGTTATATGACAAATTTATCATTCATTAGAAATTGATGATTTTGTTTTTATGAAACTTCTACATTTCATTAAAATATTGATGATTGTTATTATGACACCTTCTATTTTATTAGGCATATTGATGATTGCTTTATTAAATTCTCATTTCATTAGACTATTATGATTTTTATTCATATCTTCATTTATTAGGTAATATTGATGATTGCTTTGTCATTTATGACAACTTTCTTCATTTTCTTAGATAATAATGATGATTGCTTGCATTTATGACAACTCTTCTACATTTTCATTAAGCAATATTGATGATTGCTTGTTATTTATGACAACTCTTCTACGTTTTCATTAGTCACTATTGATGATTGCTTGTTATTTATGACAACTCTTCTATTTTTCATTAGGCAATATTGATGATTGCTTGTTATTTACGACAACTCTTCTACGTTTTCATTAGGCAATATTGATGATTGCTTGTTATTTATGACAACTCTTCTACATTTTCATTAAGCAATATTGATGATTGCTTGTTATTTATGACAACTCTTCTACGTTTTCATTAGGCAATATTGATGATTGCTTGTTATTTATGACACCTCTTGTACATTTTCATTAAGCAATAATGATTACTGGCTGTCATTTACAACTCTTCGTTGTTTTCATCAAGCATTACTGATGGCCTGTCATTTATGACAACTAAAGACAATGGTAATGTAAAATAAATTGAGGGGAACTCAATTGCAACGATAAATAGAAAAATTAAATATACAAGTAACATCATATGAAACACAACATAATCTTTACACAGTAACAAGATAACAGTAATGATAAACACATCTCTTTGAGTTTTAAATATGATGGAAGATAACAATTTATTAAAGGGATTGCTACATAACAATTGCTATTGCCTGATTTCTTAATGTATTACAATGTGTTACAGAACATATTCTAATTAACATCTGTATTGATGTTTTAACTTTTTGTAATGTGTAAAATGTAAAGAAACCCTTTCTATATCTCAAGGTGTATTGGGTAATACGGTGTTAGGTTCATATTTTTCATTGACCATCTGTACATGATGGAGGATGTGATCAATATCACCCGGCCGCCTTTACTTCTCAGTGCTTTTCCTAGTACCCAATTGAGACTGGGTCAACCTGAGAGCCATTACTGTCAGGAAAACATTCCACACCCACTGTGGAATTGAACCCGGACCACTAGCCAAGAAGCGAGTTCACTTAACAACTACTTCTTTGAATGTTCCATATCGACCACTAGTTAGCCCTTCTGTGCAATTTGTAGGTGATCTGAGCCTAAGAGCGATTGTACGTCGTGTCAGTTATGCGACTACACGTAGGTCAGCAAATCTGATTTCTGCGATGATTTTTGTTTACTAAGGTAGCTTCCATAGGTCCTACATCAGTCGCCACTTATGACATGCCTTGTAGGTCGCAGTGGTACCATTCTTCGCTTCCTTGCGGATCCGGCCCCACATGGGCATCTTAACAACTATGCTACTGCAGCTCTCAGTAGTTATTGCTTAATTGCTTAATGTGTTATTCTGTATTACATAACATATTCTAACTAACGACTATTTTTTATAAATTAATGTGGGAACAAAAATGAATGATTTTGATACTTCCATTATGTATTCCTTATATCTCCACCTGCAGAACTTTGCAATGATTAACCATTTCATACGCTGAATCCAAGACGTGGGACCTATATTGTTATAATCTACTTACTTGCATGTTTTACAGGCTTTTCCGCGAATGGCAAACGTCATACACAAATCACAGGGAGCAATCACAAACATGGAAGCAGTCAATCTAGAGACATTGGGAGTGTGGTAGGTAGGAAGGGCCAGAAATGGGGATGACAAAAAAGATAAAGCTAGATACAATATCAAACATTAAGCATGCTCAGAGATAACAAAAGTGCAGTAGTGGCAGCTACTTGCGGTATAAGCTAGACATGAGGTATCCAACATTCAAAGATCAAGGCTGAGTTTTTAACGCTAGCTGCAAATGTTAGGATTATGAAAACTTGCTCTGTAAGCATGTGCAATCTCAGGGCTCATCAAATGGTTGACTACTCAAAAACATACTATAACAACTGGCAATCACATATTATTTAGATACTCGAAGACACAATCACATTTTATTTAGATACTCGAAGACACAATCACATTTTATTTAGATACGGAAGACTGCAAAAAACAACAAAACTATGTAGCAATTTAAAAACAAAGTACTGTAGTTTTATACAGTATAAAAACAATGTTTCGACCAAAAAGACTTTTATCAAACAATGCATAAAAAAGAAGCAAAGAAATTCAGACTTCCTATACAGCAGACATAACATATACCGTCAGACATTGAAAATAGGTCATATATTTTCATTTTAGGTCGGTTAGAGATTTAATGTTTGACTGTATATGTTACTTCTGCTGTATAGGAAGTCTGAATTTCTTTGTTACTGTTGTATCCTTTGCTTGATAAAGGCCTTTTGGTCGAAACGTCTCTACATATTGTTTTGTACTTTGTAAAACTACAGTACTTTGTTTTTAAGTGTTTCGCTATTATTTAAATAAAATTTGGTGTTTTGTTATTGTTTTCTTAACATTTAAAAATAATTTCAAACTTCATTAATATTTTCTCAGCTTAATAACTTATTTATAATTTCAAAACATCCGTTCTGTTTCTCAATTTATTGCACTCTTATCGCTGCAAGTTTTCTTTACTAATGCATGACTTCAAAAAAGTTATGAATTCTTTACTGCGATAAAAATCAATATGATTAACATAACAATTCATGTCAATAACCACGATGGTCTGGACTCCAAGAGAGAAATACTGACAAATTGAAGGTACATCAACAATTGTAATGACGCTACAGAGATTTCAAAATCTTATTTCTTCTCTTATTTCTTATCTTATATTGCAAGGAGAATAAGAATTATTTTAGTACTCTCATTTTCAAAAATCACAAAACTACTATTTGACAAAGAATAACTAAATCTTCTTACCGAAACAAATATTTTAAAACTTAACTCGTTCCATGCTTTTCACCGCACACTGCACCACAGCGAAATTCCGTTGAACGTCATTCGCTGTATGCTGTGCCATTAGAGTTGCCTCCCTTATAAGAAGACTTTCTAGTTTTACTTCTACTGTTTTACTGCTACTACTTTTTAACCTTGTTATTCTAATAGGTTGTCCAGTTTTCTTAAAATTATTATATAATCAGATATATATATGTTTATTTATTGACAAGTACTTATGATTTTATTTATTGATTTTTTTGCCTCCCTTAAAGTTAATTGTTTAAAAATTGAGAAAATAACTACGCGTAGAAAGAGTTAATAACTTCAATAGTGCGATGTAAATCAGTTGATAAAGTCGAACTATAATAAATAAAAATTGTTCTTCAGAACACAGCTATGCAGTAAATGAAAAACTATTCGAACGAGTTCATTTTTGTTTTTAAATACCTGAGAACTCTGATAACTTCACTTGGAAGATACATTTCAGAAATAAAGGATAGAATAGACCAAGCAAATAAAGCATTCCAGAAAATGAAAGCATTTTATATCACAAAATCTTTTCAATGGAGGTAATTGATTCATTCATTGATAGTATCATCATCATTGTGTTTCGATGAGTAACAATGTGTGCTTCGATCTCTTTCTTACACAGGAAGATCTCAACGGATATGCGTGAATTCCATAGCACCAGCGAGGGTCCTCGATGTAACATTGTGAAATATTTTGTAGCAATTTTAATTCTTAATCTTTCTAATGAATTTTGCCAGGGCAGCAGCTTTACAGTCTGCTCTTCTCGATTTTTAAATGTCAAGGGCTCTTTTATGTGCTCAACATGAACACGAGACCTATGTTTTATCACCAGTCTCCAATAGGACTAGAAACTTGATCTCACCTACAGCCTCTACGCCCAGAGACCCCCTAGAATGCAGAATAAGAAGTGTTGATGTTAGTGAGCGTATTTGTTTATAAGAACTATGTGGCAGTTGGTGTAGCTCTGTTGAGTTTACACACATACTGGCAATGTTCGATTTCCATGTGAATTCTCCAGCTCACTCAGATCCAGAATTGTATTCTCAAATGGAAGTGAGAGCTGCAATAGCATAGTGGTTAGTAAACTTACTGCGTAGGGTGCGTGCTCTTACGATCAAATTCCCTAACTGAGTGTAATTTTTCCAATCGTTACATCTCTCAGGTCGACTTATTGGGTACCAGAGAAACAGTGAGAAGAAAAGGTGATTGGTGTGATGTTGACCCCATCACCCATCACATGCAATTAGTCAAAGAAAAATACAGGCCTAACACTGTATTCTTCAATATACCGCATGGTATGAAAATGGGTTCTTTACTTTTTACTTTTGTCAATTAGAGAAAGACAAGTTTGTTATAAAAAGTAAACCCTACTATCAAATAGAAACAAATCATGAAAAATATTTCATTACTGTCTGTGATACCACTTTTATGGGTGATGTAGGACAGGGGGGGACATGAGCCTGTGGAATTTAATAGCCGCATGGCTAGTACAGTTGCAACTAAACTGTTCAGGTTACAATTTTTTTTTATTCCTCAACAGAAAAAAACTGATTGGTCGTGACGGGATTGAATCCGGTCTCCAAAATGAGAGCCTGCGCTGTATTCCAGATGCTCTGCCATGAAAAATCAATAAACAATCATGAAGAGTTCTGGAGGTCACAGATAGGGTTTTAGATAAGAATACTATAGCACACAGACATGGTTTAATATATATATATATTTTTTTCCCGATCCAGAAGCACTTGAGCTGAAAGCTCTTCGCTCGGTGTCATGGACATCGTAACCCTTCGCTCGGTGCCACGAACACCGTAAATCTGGGGAATCTGTAGCTTTTCTGCCAGTTCATGGAGTTGAACCTGCACTTACAGAGGACTTGTCACCTGTAGTCCAACACGCTTCGAACACGCGGTTTAATATAAAATACTATAGTACACAGACATGTGGTTTAATATAAGAATACTACGATCAGTTAAAGCCGTCATTTATATAAATTAAATTAAATGTCCCGTAGTCTTTTCAAACCTTTGGATATGAAGTGCCCGTCACTTAATATTTCTAGTCCCTAGTGTACAGGAGGTAGGAGGGTCAATTCCTTTCCTTGCATGTGGAATGTCAAGTGTGGGAATTGAAACCATAACCCTCTTGAGTCTGAGTCGATAGGTGAACGCTTACGTATTACACGAATCTGTCCCACAGTCTTTTATATACACAACTAAAAAATGGGTCTTAAGATGATAGATTCACTTCACTGTACTGGGATATATCTCAAATGGCTCAGTCCTTTTCTGCAGAAATGGCGCACCACCTACCGAGTGTATTTAACACAGCACACTCTGTAGCCCCGGCAACAAACCTATGAATCTCTGGAAACAATGCACTCATGAACAGAACAGCCGGTCCAGATTCTAACCAAGAACAAGTTTCAGAAACTGAAAACACGGACTTGAACACTTGACCACAGAGGACACACCTTCCTTCCCTCCTCTCTATACAGAACTATACTTCACAGAAAGCAAGGTGAAGGACAACAAAACAGAAGTAACAAAGATACATGATTGCTTGAAGGTGACAGGTTTAAAGTGGTGTGACAAGAACAAGTTTCAAACTGAGAAAGGTCCTAGTAAAACAAGTTCAACAAAAGATGAAGACAAGATGCTGAGAATGGATAAGAAACAGAAGTAACAAAGATACATGATTGCTTGAAGGTGACAGGTTTAAAGTGGTGTGACAAGAACAAGTTTCAAACTGAGAAGGGTCCTAGTAAAACAAGTTCAACAAAAGATGAAGACAAGATGCTGAGAATGGATAAGAAACAGAAAGCTGCCAGGTAGTAATAAAATAGTAGTTACTGTTTAAATAATTATCAAATAACCATAATAAACTTGGGACAACAAAACATTTGTAGTAGCGAAAAATCATGAAGCGCTAGCGCTGGATAGGACACATCTTGAAAAATCCTAGGGAATATAACAAGAAGGGCTCTTTCCTGAAACCCACAAGGAAAGTGAAAGAGAGGGAAACCTAGAAATACACAGAGAAAAGATTTGAAGGCAGCGATTAACAATATTTGAAAGAGATTAGGATGGATAATGGGGATGTTTTTCAGTCTCTTGGCTACCTACTGTTGGGTGAGGACGCTAAAATTGATGTTGAAACAATCCAGCGACTTAAGGAGTTTGGAATTGTACAAGTAGAGCTGGATGCTTGAGGGGCAGAGTGAGGAGTGTGTTTAGCCACAGGAACCATCAGTATGCATAACCTTCAACATCTGTTGTGGATGACTGATCACCTACATTTCTGCCCAAAGTGCTGTGACGTCAGTTCAGTAACCAATAACTGAAAGAAGCAGCAAAAGATGTCTAAAGATAGAAAGACTTGGCACAAGTTGGTTTAGAGTCTATGCCTCAACTGGGGTTCGCATAAACCTCTGAAGTCGGAGAAAGCTTGTCGAAATGTCGACGGACACTGATATGGAAAGCAAGCCTTCATGCAAAAATCAGCCAGAAACACCATACTGGATGTCATGACGCTTGAATTCATAGCAGGCGAACGAGAAGAAAAAGCACAAGAAATATTGATATGACATTTGTCTGCATAACATGCTGCTTCTGTTTTTGTCATATTCGTTTCCCCATATTACAAACATTTCTTCTATTCTTCATTCTCCAGTCCCTCCTCAATGTTTTCACTACTCTACAAACTAATTTAAGTATTAAACCCTCATAGACAATTTGGATGTGAAAAGTCCAAGTTTATAACAGTGTTGTTTGAACTATTTGCTGAGCCCTGAGCATCAACGATAACAAACACACATCAGTTAGTTCAATCCCATAGCTTATATGAATGATATTACAGCTTCAACAATCATAACAATGTAAACAAAGTTGTATTTTAAAGTAATGTCAACTAAAGTTTCATTATTTATGTGGATATTAATGTTACGACTAATTCAGTTTCAACAGTTAGATTAATTGGTATCAAACTTAGTTTCAAAGTTTACATAAGACTAAGTGCAGTTTCAATACACTTTTTAAATTACTATTTATGACAGTAGTCAATTTTGGTATGCCAAATATGATACACAAAACAAAACCCTAGTTCATAGCATTGCATCTATAGGAAAATAATGGTTTGACTGAGGACATGCTATGTACAGTTGTTATTTATAAATCAATTACGTTGTAGTCTGCTACTTAGAACTGTTATAGTCTGCTATGTACAACTGTTATCGTTGCTACTTATAACTGTTACTCATAAAACATTAATATATTATAGTTGCTACTGACATCTGTTATTTATAAACCAATTAGGCTACAGTTTACTATAATGTGCTATAGTTTGTTCCAAAATTCGTGAACATTTTTACAGACCGATATAAAATCATCCACTTTACAGAAATTATTGATTTTTACATAGGTAACAGTGACGACCTTCCTATATGCAAAATATGTAAGTATGCAAAACCCTTCAATGGCGTATGCGCACAACATTTATTTTCATTGATAGAAGTGGAAGGTATCATTTGTTCACTATGTCACATACTTTTTATAATTTGTAATAGGGATACGCATTTGCAAACATTTGCCACATTTTTGTATTACTGTAAATTCTAAACTTTGATTATCATTTTGTTGTGCTCACGAAAAAGTTTTTACATCAATTAAGCTCCCTACCACTAAGTTAAACATGATTTCGTAAAGTCGTGAGGTATATAAGACTACCTGCAGAAATTAGTATTATTCATCAGGTAGATTTCATACAAATTAAACTTTAGTGTGTTCACAAATTTTGAAACGAACTATAGTTACAAGTCAGGTATGGTAACTATGAAATATAAGTATGGTTGCTACATACTATCAGCAATACATTAATTGGACAGGAAACACTACACTACAAACATGTCTCAACATGAGACTAAATTGTTATAAACATTAAATGATCAATGTTTTGTTCAGATTGAGCATCTGCTATAAAAAAATAGGTTTTAGTTAAATATAAAGTTGATATACACAGTAGTAATAGCAGTAAAAAAAAAATAAATGTCAATAATAAACTGCCAAGCACTCATGCTGGATAGAGGCTAGGTTCACATGCTATGACTAAAATATGACCAAGGTTTGAATTCAACGATTCTGAAATGGCATGTCTCATATGTGATCAAATATGTCATCTATGTAATGAGTATGTAGGAAATCAAATGCAACAGCATGAAGCTATGTGATTATAGAAGGATAACTGCTAGTTGGATTCATATGTACTAGCCTGTTACGTATACCATATATGCATAATAGTGAATAAATGTGGCATGCTGCAATAACGGCGTTAAACAGCTTGAGTGTTCTGAAGAAGGTGGAGCGATAAGGGGACAGAAACATCAGGCACAAGGGGTACAATAAAACACAAAACAAGTTTGTCTGCTCCTGAGGCCTTACTTGCAGTCTTTACACTTGTAGCCCAGTATCATTTGCTTATGGCAGTAGTCACAAGTGGTGATCTTAAATGTGTTTGCAAACCTTACAGAACAACAAGCTTAAGATTAATATATTCAACCAAATACATTCCCTACTGTTCATATCAAATATATAATATTGTAACAATGTATAGATATAGATGTATACATAAATATATATGGACATTTTTGTCATACTTGGATTCTTCACAATACGTTTACGGCCAAAGGGTGAGAGCCTTCATAGAGCCAATAGGCAACTAAATTAAACAAATTAAGAGCAGCTCTCATTCGAAAGAATGATGATGTTCTGAGATTTTACAAGTTTTAAACATACATGGGTCTTCACGCTGCGGCACTACCAGGTAAGGGCACAATTAAAAAAAACAATTCTTTTTTATTATGTTTGTTGACCTACACATTCAGACATAACCAAAAGAGACTTGCTCTTAGGTTGAAAGACACATGCCTCTGCTTCAATCCCCAACTTAAAAAACAAACAAAACCTTTTTCATTTTTACAAACAAAAATTTACTAAGTTGGATTCTCTTGAAGGAATTCATTTTTATTTTTTTGTTTGTTTTACATTCTGATAAAACTAAAAAAAGACTAGCTCTTAGGTTTAAAAGAGCATGCCTCAGTTTAAAGAGGCGTTAAATCTGCTACATTACAAACAAACTTGACAGACGATCATTCAATGTACACACAATCTCTTATACAAAAACTGTTTGCACACTTTTATAAATACTGTATGTTGAGGTATTTAGAATGGTAGTTAGAGGGATTAGCATCAGGAACTTATTACTTTGTCTTCTTCTTTGAACGCTCCATATTAACCACTTGTTAAACCACTCTGTGATTTGTACATGATCTGAGCCTAAGAGCGATTGTGCCAGCTATGCACCTACAAGTAGTCCAGATTATCCGATTTCTAATATGCTTTTTTTATTTACAAGAGTAGCTTCCCTAGACCCCTACCTCAGTCACATATTACAACATGCCTTGTAGGCCACAATGTTACTATTCTTTTCTTCCTATGGGCCCGGCAACAAATGGGCGGGAACTTATGACAAGTATTATATAGCTTGTCAGTACTGATCAATATTGCACTATTTACAATAACTACAAGAAAATACAGACCATAACATCCCAAAGATAACAAGAAATACTAGTATATCTTTTATATCTAAAAAAATAGTTTTGCTCAACTAAGCTAAACATCTTTGCATATATATAAGCAGTTCAGGTATGTTCTATCCAGCCTTGAAGATGAAGTTCTCCAAATCTCTGTTGTTGATATATTTCAGTTTTCAAATTTGAGATTGCTCATGTATGTACAGATATCTTCGAAGAAGAAGAAGAAGATGGAGATATGTTGAGAATACTTTGAAAAGAAACGATCAAAGAACACTAAAGCAGGCATTGAAGTGGGAGGCAAAGGGTTCAAGAAAGAAAGGATGACCTAGGGAGGAAACCCTGAAATTAACTTGACTGAGAGGCGAGAAATATGAGACTCAATTCCATAGAGGGGATTGAGCGGTATGGAGAAATTGCTTGCACACTCTATATAATTATAACAGTACGAAAGGAATATATATATATTTATAAACATGAAATCAGTTCTATCAAAGTACTACAACTGCAAATAATATTGAATGATCATGTAGAAAAGACTGGACGGCAATTTAAATAAAGAAAATGCATACACAGAAGGTGCTGGAACAAACAGGTAACTTAATTTATGTTCATAAGTCACCATCTGTAAGATGAGGGCAATGGAGATGTTCATGAGCAGAGAATTGTAGAATCAGTGGGTAGTCCAGATTACCTCATTTGTCAATAAAACAATGAAAGAGACTGTTCAGTGTCAAAAAGTTTGCGTATGATGATTCTGATGGCACCCAGTTCAAGCCAAAAAAGTCAATGTGGTCATAGACCTAGAGCAGTGCTATGCAACGTTTTTATATATTGGGGCGCATCTGACCCGTAGTTGTGGACCTACGGGTGCCATGTGAAGATTGCAATACTACTACCTACTACCACTACTACTAACAACAATAGAAATGTTAATATAGATAATATGACGACACTTTTTCCAGTAAAAAATTCAAAGGACGGGATATTCACAATTTCTTTTTTTTTTAATAGAGCATTTCAAAATATAAAACTATAAATTTGTTAATCACATCACCCGTGTGATGTCGGGGCCTGCAAGGGAAGAAAAGAATAGTACCACTGCAACCTACAATGCATGTCATAAGAGGCGACTGATGTATGTCCTAGGGATGCTACCCTAGTAAATAAAAAGCTGCACAGAAATTGGATGCGCTGGCCTACTTGTGGGCGCATAACTTGCACAACATATAATCGCTCTTAGGCTCAGATCACATACAAATCACACAGAGTGGTTGGCAAGTGGTTGATATGGAGCGTTCGAAGAAGAAGAAGTTAATCACATTCTGAACCAAGAAAATAATCTAGTTGTTATGTTATATTGATTTGAGAAAAATCAGAGAAGAACTGACTGGCATGTTTATTGACATTAAATTATTATACTTCTTAACCTAATGTTTATGTGAACTCTAAAGAAATAAACAAGACTCTCAACTTATACATGTTGTTTGAAATAAACTATAATCTCAGTAATAGTTTCTTGGAAACCTACTACCATGTCCAATAAAATAAAGCTCAGGATAGCCAGCTCAAATATTTAATCTAATTTGTTGAATGGTTTGGAAATGTGATAAGTCCAATAAGTTTAATACAAATTAGATTCAAACCTTTGACAAAAAATCTCTTTAGTGGATTCTCACACCTATGTGGTGCCGGGTCCACTAGGAAGCAAAGAATAGTACCACTGCGACCTACAAGGCATGTTGTTAGGGGCGACTGAGGTAGGGGCCTAGGATGATACCTAGTAAATAAAAAGCGTCTCAGAAATCGGATGTGCTGGCCCACTTCTAGGTGCATAACTGGAACAATGTACAACTGCTCTTAGGCTCAGATCACACAGAGTGGTAAACAAGTGTATGGAGCATTCGATATGCTCGATATGGAGCCTTCGAAGAAATGGATTCTCAGACTGATATGGTATGACAGAGTGGCAAACACAGACCTTTGGATAAGAACAGAGCAGAAACCCATGATGACCCCGGTCAAGAGGAGAAAACGGTGGTGGGGCGAGCATACTCTGCGAAAGAGACAGTCAAGTGTCACTAGACAAGCACTTGAATGGAACCCGCAAGTGAAATGGAAAAGGAGACGTTCCTAACAAACCTGGAGACGTAATCTTCTTAAGAAACTGATTAGATGCTGGACTATTCTGGAAAACAATAAAGAAAATGACCAGAGACTGGGAAAAAAAAGTAAAGGAACCCTTTCATACCTCGTGGTACATAGGTTAGTACAGTGTTAGGCCTGTATTTTTCATTGATTGTCGGCACACGATGGGTGATGTGGTCAGCATCACGCCGGCCGCTTTACTTTCCCAGAGCATGTCTGGTACCCATTTGAGGCTGGGTCGACCTGAGAGCCGTCGCGGTCGGGAAAAATTCCACGCGTACTGCGGGAGTTAAACCCAGACCACCAGCCTTGAGAAGCGAGTTCACTAACAACTACGCTACCGCAGCTCCCAGAGACTGGGAAAGTGAAGGATAAATGTTGAGACCCTATGCTCCATGAGGTGCATAGGAATAAGTAAGCAACATCTTCAATAATGCAACAACTAATCCAATAATTCATTGATGCATACCCTCAATTTGAAAGATTAACTTATTAAAAGTCTTAACTGATTGGCTCGTATGAGCTGCTGGGAGCGCCACAATGTATTTCTTTTAGATCTATTTTAAAGAAAAATTAATTTACCTACAAAATGGTATATTACTCATAAAAATTGGTTAATAATTAAGGAAACTGCAGCTGAAGTTGTACATACACCTGCAACGGGAAAATAGGGCATACATTCAATTCAGCCACAACCCGTTTTTTCCAATTCGGTAGCCAATCAGTTAAAGGCATACAAGTTTATGTGGTGATCTAGTAGTAATCTGATTTTTCACTGGGACTTTCCAATGATACCGCTTTTATTGGAGGGATAGGAGTTCATAGTTAAAAAAAGTCTTGGAGAAGGATTTACAGGTCACACTTTGAGAGCACTTGCTGGTTTTCTTGTCTTTTTTTTCTCAACTTACATGTTCCTCTCCACACTCCTTATGGAGCGTAGGGCCTTAACAGTTGTTCACCACTTTTCCTGGTCTCTGTTTTCTTTATGGCCTCCCAGGATAGTCTAGCACTGTTCTCTCTCGCGCGATC
This sequence comes from Arion vulgaris, assembly GCA_020796225.1. Taxonomy (NCBI): domain Eukaryota; kingdom Metazoa; phylum Mollusca; class Gastropoda; order Stylommatophora; family Arionidae; genus Arion; species Arion vulgaris. The sequence goes on along the minus strand of CM036754.1, from coordinate 81,219,701 downwards.
ACCGTCCAGACCGAGGTACCAGATCTCCCCATAAATTCTATTCATGTGGAAATCTGATTCATGTAGCCTTAGCATTGGTGTGTTTACGTCACATCTTCAGCACCATTTGGAGCTCTGAAGCTTATCCTTCGGTGATGTGTCTGGTTTTATCCAGCGTTTACTCGGTTCGCTCTCCGTTCTGTGGCCATTTAGTGTTTTTTACAGTGTGGGGTAGCTAGCCCCATGCTCAACCTCCTTAGTTGCCTCTTACGACATGCGTAGCAAGTAACAGTGGTTCTATTCTTTACACCCCAATCTGGGCGCCAGTAACCACTCGGGCGTAGCACCATTCAGTTCCTCAAGAAGACTTCATCTTCAGGTCTTTTTTCAAGGATATTTCTTAACACTTTATAAAATTGATAAATACAGATAAGACCTTTGAAAGTTCTACAGGTGAAACATAATCTGCTTTCCTTATTAAATGATGTGAACTCAGAGTTAACATACCTGTGGCAAATTTGGTGATGAATCTTCAAGGGAGTTTTGGGAGACTTGGGCACTGTTAGAGTGTCTGTGAAGGTAAAACATCCAACATGACACTTAGTTAAGAAACATTACAGATTTGCCAAAAGCAACTCATCATCATCAAATAGCTTGTCTTAAGCAAAACGTTGATACCCTAAAGAGTTCTTTTGAATATCTTTCTCTCATAGGCCTCTGTCTATAGAAGGAGTTTTTTCTGTCAGGGGCATGAAGAAAACTTCATAACATGAACAGCTTCGTGGTGACTGCAGTAGCCATTAAATTCCTCAGGCTCATGTCCCCCTGTACTACACCACCATAAAAAGCGGCAGTAAAGACAGGCATAGGCATCTGCAGCCATCATGCTCAAATCATCAATCATATCCTGAATCCATCTTCTCTGTGGTTTTCCTCTTTGTTAATGACCTTCCATAATGGTCTTCTCCAACAGCAGCTAGACCATAATATATTCAAATATATCAGATAGATTGCTAAAATGTGGTATAGTGGCATATTTTGCAAAACAGTTCAACCTCTCAAAGTTTTACAAACTACTAATGACTTAATATAACTTATGATTTGATGTTTTTCCAGCTGATTCTTCTTCTTTCATTCGCCCACTATGAATTCAAGCATAGTCAGGGAGACCAGTATGGTACTTCTGAGTCATTTTTGCATGAACACTTGCTTTCCTTATAATAAGTGTCTCTTGCCATTCATGCGAGTCTTCTACTTCGGAGGTTTTTCAGCTGATAATTTTGACTTTGTCCCTTTTCAGTTAGAATTGATTCCATCAAAAATTTTGTTTGTTTGTGTTTTATTTTGTCATAAGTTTGCATTTTTATACAGACCCAAAATGGCTTTGGGAATAAAAATCAAGACCTAAACAATGATCACATGGTTTTTTTTGTTTTTATGAAAGCAAGCAACACATGCAACAAAAAGTGTGTAAATGAAATGTAAAGACAGAGAAAGTTTCAGGAGTAACATAACTAATAAATTAATCTTCATTATTCAAGACTAAAATATATAAAAAGTTTAATAAAAAAAACATAAAAAAGCATTTCTTTGGTCTACGCCTTTTATATATTTTTTCTGTTTGTATATTGTTACTCATATACTGTTATATGTTTTTCTGAGTTTCCTAACAGAGAGAGGATGTTTAAACCATTCTTCTTCTTCTTCTGCGTTCTCACTAGATTGGGATTTGGATTCTCTAATAAAGGCAGCCGTCTGCCTCAGATTATCAGCCACGCCATACAGTTTGTCTTTGGCGCTAGTGTAAGTGGGCCACCTCTTTCTTCTCAAGTCTGCATACTGGGGGCAGTTCTGTAGGATATAATTCCTATGATTTCTGCTTCCCTGATTGTGCCGACCTCTTCCCGCAGTAAGTTTTGGCCACCTCGTGATGGTAGGTCTGACATTCTTACTGCGTGGCTAAATCTCCAATTCAGATTGGCGACCGCAGAATTCGTTATCCCATTCCCCATTGTGAGGGTCATTGCACCATGTTATGCGCCTTACGGCCTGGTGCATCCATTTCTGCAAGCATTTGTTTCGGGTTAGCATTTCCTAGCGGACACGTGTATCCGATTTCAGCCAAACCTCCTTGGTCGCCGACATACGTGGCAGGTAACAGTGGTTTTATTCTTTACACCCCAAATTTGGGCCCGATAACCACTCGGGCGGTAAACCATTCAGGGAACGGTGATGAATCTACAACACTAACCAAACTGTAGGAATACCAGATCAAATGTGGTGTAGCTAGACCAGAGCGCTATACTGGAAGCGGAAGAAAAATAGTAAACCAACACAGAACTGGTGTTGTTAGTTGACACACGCTGAGAGACATACTGACGCAGAAATCAGAGCACTTATGGGACTTATTGGTTTAATGTGCAGTGATGATGATCTGACAACTAAACTAAACTATTCAGACGAGCCTTACTCCGACTTCAGGGGTAATTGTAATTTAGATTCCCAAGTAAAGGATCAGGGTTTCCTGTAGTCCAACCTCGTACTGTGCGCACTCTGAAAATTTTTTTTACCTGTGCTGTCCTCCGACCCTGGAATTTCCACATTACTAGCGTAGCATGTTATTAACCAGCTAACGACAACCACATCTGATTAGCTTTAAAATACACTTCTTCACAAATCACAAATAACATCCCATATCCACGATTTGTTAAACCACTCTTTGTAATTTGTGTCTAAGAGCGATTGTACGGTGTGCCAGTCATGCGCCTACAAGTAGGCCAGCACATCCGATTTCTACAAGGCTTTTTATATACTAAGGTAGCTTCCTTAGTAAAATACACTAATAAAATAGAAAATGTATTTTCTTTGATCCATTCTTTTCATAATGTTCTTTATTATCAATATCAAAGTAAATGACTTTTCTTTTGTGGATAACTTTATGAGAAAGCAGCTCGAAAACAAACCTGCAGTCTTTGAGCCGTGGAGTTATTGATAAATTGAGCATGTTTTATGAACAGGGAAAAATGAAAATTGTTGGAGATTAAACAGAGACAAATCAATTTTTTTCAAAACATGAAGAGACATGACTGCTGAAATTCATGCTGGATAGCAAAGGTAGATGGCTAAGCAATCAAGAAGAAGACAGTGACATAAATGGGTGGGAGAGTGCATTGCAAACTAATAAGAACACTAGATCTACAGACAGAAGGACAGTAAGTATCCTGTTCACATGCTGTTCACTTATTGTATTATTGATATAAGGAAAGACTGTAGTAAAACTATGTAGCAATGGTGAAGCATGTAAAATAAAAGTACTGTAGTTTTACAAAGTACCAAAAAAAAAAAAAAAAAGTGACATTTTGACCAAAAGACCTTGATCAAGCAAAGGATACGAAAGAAAGTGAAGAAATTCAGACTCCTATACAGCAGACATAAATCTCTAACGGCCATAAACTGAGAGTTTAAATTAAGAGTTTAGGGTTGTTAGGGATTTATTGTCTGCCATATTTGTAGTGATGAACATAGGATGATAGTATGCATCCTTGTCTTACACCTGACCCAACGTGAAACTTTTCTGATAGACCTGTGATTGTTCTAACTGTACACTGGTTATTTATATAGATGCTTTTGCATAGATTAATTACGTGGTCTTTAACCCCATAGTTTGACAATACTTTCCACACCTTGTTTCTGTCTACGCAGGCAAACACTTTATTCTTTGTCTACAAACGCAACGTGCAGGTGTTTGTAAAATTCGACAGTCCTTTCCACTAACTGCCTGAGAGCGAATATTGCGTCTGTACAGCTTCTATTCTTCTTTAATCCCATTTGTGAGCCACTAGGCTGTCCCTTATTAATGATTAAAGAGGCTATAATCTCCTACATAACAAACCAACAAATAAGTACAGCAACAAAACAAGAAAGAGGAAGACTGTTGTTTAAACAACAAGAAATCAGAAATTTCAGAAAGGAATTCCAGCACATGCTTACTGGAGTACTTGGAGTGGTCATCTACCAGCACAGCACCGAGTCATGCTTGTAAGGCGGGAGCGAATCGGGAGGAGATGACAGGTGATGTGTGACCTGAGGGAACTCTGCTTCCAGTATCGGAGCCATCTGTTGAGGGTCGCCCCGAACAAAGCCTCATGGCTGCCACTTTTTATGTTGATAGTAGATGGCTTGTACCTATTCTTGTTGTTCCTATCAAAATTCCAGAGCAAAGATATGTTTTTGGTAAAGAACTTTAATAATTTTACAGATCTAAGTAGTTATAAGTTCAACAAACACAAATGCGAACATCACTACATCGTCCTCAGGTACCGTGCTGGCTGGCGTAAGTGATCATGGATCTCCACAAATTTCTATCTCTGGTATTTGCTATCATCTCAGATGTTGACGCTCTTCCATGCCATGAAGTCAGGCTATCCAAAATTTTCTTTCTCAGTCTTGTCTCCCCTCGATTTTACTAGTTGTTACAATGTATTCTAAATCTCCCTTTCTCATCGCATGTCCAAAAATGATAACTGCCTCTTTCTTATATTGATGATAAGCTTTCTCTGTGTCTTGACCTCATTCAGCACCTCCACATTAGTCATTTTAGCAGTCCATGGGATTCTCATCATCCTTCTGTAAAACTAAACGTACACATTCACCAAAACAATATATTTTTAAATACTATTATTAACACATACACAGAGTATCGTAAATGGATTAGAGTGAGCGCTTACATTCGCGAGACTCAGGTTCAATCCTGAGTACGGCCAAGTAGTTTTGTTATGTTGGGGAATAATGAAAAAATCATAACCTGAAAAGTTTTGCGGTGGCTGCATTAGCCATGCGACCATTAAATACCTCAAGATCATGTTCCCCTGTCCTACACCAACCTAAAAAGCGGTAACACAGGCGGTAAAGACAGTTTTTAAAAAATTATTATTAATTCTTTTATCTATCTAACTTGCATAGTGTATTCCAGGTTAGATGATTGTTGTGGGAATTTTGTCTTCATAGTTAAGAAATAAAGACATCTTGCTGCCATCTCACAGTGTTTCCCTTTTATTGGAAATATTATTTCTTTTCATCGTAGATAAAGGAATTTGTTTGTTTTTTTCGATCCAGAAGCACTTGAGCTTTTTTCAGATCTTCGGTTCGGTGCCATGAACATCGTAACCCTTCGGATCGGTGCCACGAACACCGTAAATCTGGGGAATCTGTGACTTTTTCTGCCATCCCGCGGAATTGAACCCGCACACACAGAGGATAGTCACCCGTAGTCCAACGCGCTACGAACACGCTGGGCAGACGGGCAGATAATGGAATAAAGACATCTTACTGTCATCTCTTTTCCCTTTTATTCTGTCATTTCCCTGTGGAATTCAACATGTGTAAGATATAATATAAAGATAATTACAGTAAACCCTCGTTAAACGAACTCGCTTAACACGAACACCCGGTTAACAAGAACAAAAATGTGGTCCCGTCATAAATGTCTATTTCTTATCAGTAAATAACACGAATTTCTGTGTACCACGAATCACGAACTGTATTTTAGTCCCTCCGCCTAATTTTATCTCATTTAACCCGAACTTCCAAAGCTTCACAATGTTTGTTGTCACCTTAAAAGCCTTTCATTGTTAGTGATCGGAAAGGTAACACTAACAGTTTCATTTACCTGTGGGATGCCCTTGAGTTTGAGATAAGAGGGCGAGATAGGTGGAGACATTAATATGTACACAAAGCATTTTCGGTCAGCGGGGAAAAGATTAATGCGTTCCCGGAAGGTGCGATAGCAGATCTGTCGGAAGTAAATTCATCGTTTCCAGGATTCGGCTACATCGTAGAAGCTCTGGGTACTGTATTTTTATTACAGGTACGAGAATTTTATAGCCAGAACACCCAATTAGAAGTAAAGTATGGTTTGGGCAGGGTGGGTGGGGGTGGAGGAGAGAAGCAGAAAGTGAAAATGAAAGTGAAATTCCAGTTGATAAAAATCTGGTGAGAAAATGTTCAGATAGGACGGAAAGTTAGATAGAGTCAGTTGAAGAGTCATGTCTAAGAGGAAGCAGACAGGCATAGATCTGGAAACAAAACTAAGAATTCTAAACGAAGTAGACCGTGGTGCATTGAAGGAAAAGACAATTGCTGAACAGTATGGAATTGCCAAGTCTACCTTATCCACAGTACTTAAAGACCGGGAAAAATTCTTAATGCTGTTGCATTAGGTTCCAGTAACAAATCTAAGCGACTTCGTAGTGCTAAGTATGAAGATATCTAAACGCTACTTCTAGAATGGTTCAACCATATGCGCACTTCCAATGTACCTTTAAGTAGACCTATAATTCAGTCAAAAGCAAATGAGATTGCCAAAAATTTGGATATTCAAGATTTCAGCTGTTCCGCTGGTTGGCTGTACCGGTTCCAAAAGAGACACTCAATTTCATCAGTAGTGATTTGTGGTGAAGCAAATAAAGTTGATGAAGAAGGGGAAAACAACTGGTTGCATGGATTTTACAGAGTGAGAGAAAAGTATGCCTCGTGTGACGTGTACAATATGGACGAAACTGGACTTTTTATAATCTTTTCCAAGTCATATCCTCGGAATAAAAGGTGACAAGTGCCATGGTGGAGTGCGCAGTAAACAACGTCTAACTGTTGTCCTTGTATGTAATGCAGGCGGCAGTGATAAACACCTCCCATGGGTGATAGGCAAGTCCAAGAAACCCCGTTGTTTTAAAAACATGAACATGGATACTCTACCTTGCATCTACTCTCACCATAAGAAAGCTTGGATCGACAGCACATCATTTCGTAAGTGGCTTCTTCATTTCAACAGTCGAATGGTGGCTCAGAATAGGCATGTTCTTCTGACAATGAACAGGTGTATGGCCCATAAAATACATGATCTGAACTTAACAAATGTAAAGGTTCAATTTTTCCCCCAAATGCAACAAGTCGTCTTCAGCCTTTAGATCAAGGCATTATTGCTCTTATGAAGAAAGCTTATTGCGACTTGTAGAGCTGCAATTCGCGCTGTTGAAAACAACACGATAACCCCAAGTTGGAGTGTGCTCGATGCAATAAAGCTATCGCTGTCTCCTGGGAATCTGTGCCATCAAAACAATTGCAGAACTGCTTTAGCAGAGCCTGGAGACATAGCAACACTAATCCTATCGAAGAGTTAGATGGTGACATCAACACCACCTCTCATGACGAATGGGATATTCTTCAAGACGTTGCAAACCCTGGAGTTAGTTTTGAGGAATTCATTAGTGCAGATGACGATGTTGCCGTGTGTTCTCCAGAGGAATCTGATGTACATGTACAATCAGTTGTGTGTGAGGTGCAAGAAATATCATCAGAAGAAAGTGATGAAGACAATAGTATACCGCCCACCCGCCAGGAAGTGTTACTGACCTTGGACACTTTAGACGGTTTGCTACAACAGCTGAAATGACCGCTAGGTTTACGGAAGCTATACACACAGTTGGCCGTGAAGTTACTATGCACTTTCGCCCCGTCTGCGACAGCGCAATATACAGGAATTTTTCTGCAGAAAATAATACGTGAGTACTTCTTTAAAAGTTAATTACTGTAGTAGTGTTTATATGATGGCATCTGTATTGTATATGGTTAATACTGTGCTGCATTGCAATGCCAAAATTTGAGTCCCCCGATTACACAAATTTTTTTAACATGAACTCGTGATTTTTCGGTCACTTCGAGTTCGTGTTAACGAGGGTTTACTGTATTTGATGAAAATGGAAGTATTGAAAGTCAGCAGAACTCCATTAAAAAATCTACTCAATTAACCGTTAAACAGCACATCTATAAAGCAAGTTAAAGAATTTCTTCTTCGCGATCGCCCTTAGACTGATGTATCAGATTTCCCGATAAATCTCATTCATGTGGAAATCTGATTCATGCAGCCTTAGCATGGGTGGGTTTCGTCACATCTTCAGCGACATTGGGAACTCTGGTGCGTATCCTTCGGCGATGTGTCCGGTTTTAGCCAGCGTTTACTGGGCTCGCTCTCCCGTCAGCCTTTGACTGTTCCCAGCAAGCCTGCAAGGCAGCAGGTTGCTATTTTCTTTTAGGTAGCTACCCTTAGACAACCTTCCCTCCCGGGATGTTGAGCGTCATCTGCCCAGGTTACCAGTCTTTTTTGGACTACTTGGTTTGCCTGCCGTCCTGTTTTGTGTACAGTTTGCTCCGCAAGCCTTTGATTGTCCCCAATCAAACTACAAGGCAGTAGTAGTTCTCTGCGATGAGAAACGTGATTATTGTTCTCTGGATGGAGACCCCATCTTCGAGGTTGCACTGGATTCAAGTCTCTGCTGGGCTTTCCTGCACATTTGGGTGGTCCGCTCACCCCTACGTCTGCCATTTTAATATTTAAGAATTATGTTCAATGAAGACAGCAGAATTGACAGGGAAATTAAAATCAGATGTTAAAAAGCAAGTACAATAACAGAAAAGTGACAGCTGAATAAAAAACAAATCTATCCACAAATGATATGAACACACAGGCACTAAATTCTGAAGGACAAAGCAACTAAAAAAACACCAAGATAATTAAAGTAACTGCCATATCATACTTATTGATAGTTTCATTGATAAAAGTGACACTTTTTAACTTACTTGACAGGGTCAATGTCCACAACCTTGTTTGCTAGCTGGGACTCATGACTTTTGCTCTTTGTGATTGAGGTTGACTCTGGAAACAGTTTATAATTTTTCACAGGTGGAGGGGTAATTGGGTATTTGACAGCCGGGCTGCTCACTGATTTGGAACGGTTTGAGGGAGGGAACCATTGTAGGTGTGTTGGGAGGCGTGGAGAAGATGGGGTACTTCTTGGAGGAGGCATGTCTGTTACACTTTTTGACATCAGAGGTGGAGGTTTGCCTCTTCCTGTCCAATCCAAACCAGTCTCTGACCTTATTGTTGCGTATGTTTCAGCAGAAGAGACAGAAGTTGCGGAGGAGGTGGAAGAAGTTGTTCGCTGCTGGTGCTTTGGTGAATTCCCTGCAGCTGGACTGCCTGTGGTGGAGCGTGATGCCGCAGTAGCAGCCACAGCAGCTGCCTGTAAACATGCCAAGTCTGTAAAGTGCCAGTCATGTTCTGTTGTTGACTGGCCAGTCATTTGTTTCTCTTTTTTTTTTGAAAATAAATAATATAATATACATATATTATCAAATCACACCTCAATCTGTTACTATGACTGAACATTTTTTTTTTTAAATACATAAAAATTGTATTTATCAGACCACACGTATCAACAAACACTTAAATGGACTAGGAACAGCAAGTCAAACATCTCTCTGCCAGCATCAGCAGGCGGGACAGACCCTGAAATAGACTAGGAATAAGTCAAACAGCTCTCTGCCAGTGTCAGCAGGCGGAACAGACATTTACATAGACTAGGAATAAGTCAAACAGCTCTCTGCCAGTGTCAGCAGGCGGAACAGATACTTATATAGACTAGGTTCTTCTTCTTTGCGTTCGTTCTTACGATCAATTTTAATCACTCTTTGTGATATGTTTGATCTTTTCCAAGAACGTGTATACGTTGCACATTGGTTTGGTAGGCCTATAAACGCATAAACTTCTACACATTTAGGACACATGCATCCAATTTTAGTCAAACCTCCTTAGTCGCCTCTTATGACATGTGTGGCAGGTAACCGTGGTTCTATTCTTTACACTCCAAATTTGAGCACCAGTAACCACTCGGGCGACATAGGCTAGGAATAAGCCAAACAGCTCTCTGCCAGTGTCAGCAGATGGAACACTTACATAGACTAGGAATACGTCAAACAGCTCTCTGTCAGTGTCAGCAGGCGAAACAGACATTGACATAGACTAGGAATAAGTCAAACGGCTCTCTGTCAGTGTCAGCAGGCGAAACAGACATTGACATAGACTAGGAATAAGTCAAACGGCTCTCTGTCAGTGTCAGCAGGTGGAAGAGACACTTACATAAACTAGGAATAAGTCAAACAGCTCTCTGCCAGTGTCAGCAGATGGAACACTTACATAGACTAGGAATACGTCAAACAGCTCTCTGCCAGTGTCAGCAGATGAAACAGACATTGACATAGACTAGGAATACGTCAAACAGCTCTCTGTCAGTGTCAGCAGGCGAAACAGACATTGACATAGACTAGGAATACGTCAAACAGCTCTCTGACTGCCCAGTTTGTGGTCCATAGTAAACTAGGCCCATGACCAGAGATCGCTGAAGAAGATCACATCCAGTAATAGATGAACACAAGTATTTATTAATTCTTAATAGAATTATCTGATGAACACTGGTATTAATAAATTTACATAATAATTTTGATATTTATATGAAATATAAAGCTATGAGTCACTGACTGCTACAAGTCCATACAGCTTGTGCGTTGTCCCCCGAAGGGAGAACGTGGCATTTGGCCCCGTTGTCTAATATACTTCTTCTGCATTCTCCCTAGATTGGAATTTCGGATTCTCTAATAAAGGCAGCCGTCTGCCTCAGATTATAAGCCACGCCACACAGTTTGTCTTGGACACTGGTGTAAGTGGGCCACCTCTTTCTTCTCAAGTCTGCATACTGGGGGCAGTTCTATAGGATATAATTCCTATGATTTCTGCTTCCCTGTTTGTACCGACCTCTTCCCCAGTAAGTTTTGGCCACCCTTGTGATGGTAGGTCTGACATTCTTACTGCATGGCTAAATCTCCAAGACAGATTGGTGACAGTAGAATCCGTTATCCCATTCCTCATTGTGAGGAGTCGTTGCACCATGTTATGCGCCTTACAGCCTGGTGCATCCGTTTTCTGCAAGCATTTGTTTCGGGTTAGTATTCCCTAGCGGACACGTGCATCCGATTTCATCAAACCTCCTTAGCCGCCTCTTACGACATGCGTGTCAAGTAACAGTGGCTCAATTCTTTACACCCCAAATTTGGGCCCCGGTAATCACTCAGGCGTGTCTAATATACAAGCAGTTAGATTAATCTAATTTGATAGTGACAGCCTACAATCTACTTACCTGTGCATATTTTAAGATTCTTAAAGGCAGTGAGCAAAGTTCTGATCTCTAGTTCAGAACAATCCAGTTGTCTTAAATGTGATGTCAACTTTTCCTCCTCCATGTGCAACAAATCGGAAAATGTCAGTCCCTCATCCAGAATCTCCTGCAATGAAAAAGTAGTTTAAATAAACATTCTATCTATCTATCTATTCTCTATCGCTGTTTTGCCTTATGGCGTCAGGCCTAGAAAATAGGCACCTGAAACGAGCCCCTGGTACAAAAGTTCAGGGAAGCCTAAAGAGACATGTCTGATCTTTCTCTCTGCTTCCTCTCTACAGCAAAATTTATCTATGTATTTTCTATTTTATTTTTCTTCTTAATTCTTTCCACACCTTGTGAAGCATAGGGCCTCAATAGTTGTACTCCACTTTCCTCAGTCTCTGACCATTTTTTTTATGACTTATCTGGATAATCCAACTGCTTTCAGCTCCTCAAGAAGACGCATGTCTCTGGGTGGTGCCCTAATTCATCTGAGACTTAAGGACAGACCGCACCCCTACATTTAACGATTTTTCTTTAAAAATGAAATTTGAGTTTTTTTTATATTTTAGGTAATACATCCAATTTCGAACAAGAATCTATCTTTAGTTTGCAAAAAAATGTAGTTTTGTATTTTAATTACATTTTTTAACTAGGCATGTCTCCGTTTTTTTTAGCTAATTATATAGGAATTATCCTAACTTTGCTTCAACAGATGGTAACAAAGTGTTTATAGTAATATGGTAGTGCAGATAGATTAACTAATAGCATCATTAAACTTATGTAGCGTCATTATGATGCAGCTTGTATGAAAAATTCTGGGAAACTAGAGCACATTGGTTGGATAAATAGTATTTGAGCCATATTTAAACATCACAAAGATAACCATGAGAACGGCAATAGGCTGAGTAGCTAGTGCCCTAAAGATACAGTTTTAGTTGATTGAGAACAAACTGCCTAATTTTATTGTTGGCAACATAATGCAAGTATTTGTCAAGCTATCTTGCGACTTCGTTGCCAAAATATATTCATGGTGGTTCTCACAATGCTAATGAATCTTTCCATAATCGTATATGGACATGATGTCCTAAGATCTCATTTACTTTGAGGAGGAGGTTAAAAGTAACTGTCAATGATGCCAATATTATAGTTAATAATATGAAATTGTACCGATATGATACTTTTGTTTTAATTTAACTTTTCCTTTGGAAAACATTATTTTCAGCATTTTGCAGTAACCTATAAAAACTACATATCTTCCTTGCTAATACAGAATTTAGGCACAAAAAGATAGAAAGATGTAAAACAATTAGCGTTAGCATCTAAAGTATGTGCTGAGGCAAGTTTGTATGCTCCTGGGGATCTTAAAGTAAATTAATTTGGTCAATAATTGAAAATATGTTAGTTTTTTTGCTTTTTCTCAAAATTGTTATTTTCCATAAATGTACGTCGCTAAATACACTTTTTCAAAACTACTCAAAGGATTGCTATATAAATTTGCACACTTCTTTCTTACGCATATTTGATCATCCCCTACCACTTTAAAAAGAATTCATGGAACAGTTTTTGTGTCTCATGCAAAACAATATCTCCTACCCCATATTTTTGAGTCAGAAATCTGGATTTGCATTAAAAAATTCAGAAAAACTCATTTTATTATACTTTATAAATATTTTGCTACCAGCTCAAGATATGCCGATGTACAATAACATCTGAAAGTTCTATAGTGCTAACCTGAATAGAACATAAATCATCCTGTATTTTGCAAGGTTACTTTTTGGGCTTTTTTCCTAAAAAAACCTCTATATTAAATTTTTTTCATAGAATATACATGCTTGGATTTTAGAAATTTTTCCCGAGTTTTAACATCAAGTTGATCATTTAGAATCATAAACGCAACCTTAATGATCAATATTTATGTGCCGTTTGTCCTTAACTCCTGGTTGACCAGGCGCCACACTAAGTGGCGTTTTTACTCTAAATGGCTTTTATCCTGCTCCACTAAGAGTTAAGATATTTGTGTTGAACATGGTTTTAGTTTATGTAACTCCGCCTGTGTGGTGCCGGGGCCCATAAGGGAAGCAAAGAATAGTACTACTGCGACCTACAATGCATGTCATAGAGGCGACTAATGTAGGTACTAGGAAGCCACCTAGTAAATAAAGGCAGCGCAGAAATCGGATGTGCTGGCCTACTTGTAGGTGCATAACTGGCACAGCGTAAAATCGCTCTTAGGCTCAGATCACATACACATCACACAGAGCAGTTGACAGGTGGTCGATATGGAGCATTCGAAGAAGAAGTTTCTGTAACTGCGCCTTTATTGTATATTAATGGGTAGTTAGCTCATCGCACAACCCCTACAATCTGAAAGACACATTTAGTCTGACCTCTCTTCTTTGACCTGTCCGATGGGTAACCCAGTCAGGAACAATGTTTTGTACTACCAGCATAGCTCTCCAGGTCATTGATTTTCAGCACAATATTAGGGAAAAACCATTAAATTTATCAGACTCTCATCCCACCTGTCCTACACAGCCCTAAGAAGTGGTACTACAGTCAGTAACCATAGTTTTTTTCTGGTTTTTTTTTTTTACAGACAAATATAACGACCATATATATTGATCCAAGAAATTGAAACAGCAATAAAGAACAGCCCAAACAACAAATCACCAGGTGCAGATGGCATACCCAATGAAGCAATTAAAACATGCAAAGAAATAGGTGTAAAATGGTTAAATAGAATATTCACAGCAGCTTGGACAGAAAGAAAAGTTCCAGATGACTGGCAAAAATCATTAATAGTCCCATTATGGAAAAATAAAGGCAATAAAAGAGAATGCGAGACATACAGAGGCATTTCACTATTAAGCCACACTGGTAAAATATACGTAAAAATATTAGAACAGCGCATAAGACACACAAATAAGCCCTCTCAGTTTGGATTTAGAAGAGGAGTGGATGCACAGCGCTCTATTCACTCTGAGACAACTGAGTGAAAAAGCAATAGAATATAATAAAGAGCTACACTTATTATTCATCGATCAAGAAAAGGCATTCGACAGAATAGATAAAAGTATTCTATGGGAAACACTAGAAAACTATGGGATCAAGGAACAACTGCTAGACAATATCAGAGCAATATACACAAATAGTCACAGTGTGATAAGAACAACAGATGGAATGACAGACTCATTCGAAACAAAATCAGGAGTAAGACAGGATTGTGTGCTCTCACCTCTTCTCTTCAACATATATATAGACAGAATAGTGAAATAGGCACAGTGCGAAAAAGACCTTATTGACATAGACAATGATCACGACGATCAATTAAACAACCAAATCAACGAATTGCTTTTGGGACGACCAAAGTTTAATCTATGAAGATGAAGATCAGCTACAACATCACATGAATTCACTGCTAAGAGCATGTAGAAAGTACAACATGAAAATCAACAAACAAAATACCGAGACCATGAAAATCAGCAGAACACCAAGCCAAGCAAACATACAAATAGATAACAACAGAGTAAAGCAAGTTTCTGAATTCAAATATTTAGGCCGCATTTTCAGAGGACGGAAAACTCGATAGAGAAATAGAGACAAGGTGTCAAAAGCAAATGCAGTGGCCTACCAGTTGGCACCATTACTACAACACCCAAAGATCATGATGGAAGTGAAAAGACAGATGATAAAAGTATTTTCCTACCAACACTTTGTTACCAGTGCCAAACTTGGTCTCTTACAGCAACACACCACAGAAAGCTCACCACATGTGAAATGAAATGCTTGAGGAAGGCAGTGGGAGTCACCAGGAAAGACAGACTACGAATAGAGGACATCAGAAGCAGAGTGGGCATAACTGCGTGCATCGAATACATCGAAAGACAACAAATGCAGTGGTTTGGACATTTAATGAGAATGAAATACAACCAACCACCAATAACAGCATATGCAGGAAAAAGTGGATGCTCTGACACAACGGCTACGAGTCGGTCTTAAAATCAGTCAAGAGAAGACTAAAGTAATGCGTAGCAACAACATACAGCAAGATCCAATACTGATTGAAGGAAGGGATATAGAAGATGTGGATGAATTTGTCTACCTTGGAAGTAAGATCAGCAGATCAGGAGGTACAGTTGAGGACATTAATGCTAGGATTAGGAAGGCCCGACAGGCCTTTGCGATCCTGCACATGGTGTGGAAGTCCGCTGTCATCTCCACGAAAACAAAGCACAAGATTTTCAGCTCAAATGTGAAGTCGGTGTTGCTGTATGGCTCGGAAACTTGGCGAGTCACTAGGGCAAATACAAATAAGATCCAGACCTTTGTCAACGGATGTTTGCGGCGGATTCTCAGACTGAGATGGTATGATAGAGTTACAAACACGGATCTGTGGATAAGAACAGGGCAGGAACCTATGATGACACAGGTCAAGAGGAGATGACGATGGATAGGCCATACCTTGCGGAAGACACAGTCGAGTGTCAATAGACAGGTGCTCGAGTGGAACCCGCAGGGAAAATGAAAAAGAGGACGCCCTAGGCAGACTTGGAGACGAGGTCTTATTGAGGAGCTGAAGAGTGCTCAATTGACCTGGGAGACCATAAAGAGAACAGCCAGAGAGCGAGAAGAGTGGCGAACAATTGTTGAGGTCCTATGCTCCACGAGGAGTGGAGAGGATTAATGATGATGATGACCAATAACAGCATACAATAAAAAGAGATCGGGTACAACAGCTAAGGGAAGACCAAGAAAAATATGGATAGACAATATCAAGACCACACTACATAAACACGGATACAACACAACAAGGGCGACTCATCTAGCCCTAGAACGCAAATTAAAGCTCCCATCCCTACGCTTAACGGCAAGAGTGGACAGCCAAATACATCTTCCACCTGGGAATAGACAATATAGAATATAAATATAGAACAACCATCAATTAGCACACAAAAACTGCAACGAGAAATCAGGCTCAATCTTTAATGTCAGTTACCCTTGACTCACTGGGTCAGCACATGTGACCGTTACACAGGACAGAAATTAAGGTGATAAGACAAGCCCTTTCATCATTTTTTTTTTAAATGTTGGCATGAATGCACAATTTCTGTCAACCAATGCAATCCTACCTGCATGCTGTGTATCATACTAACACTAACTTGGCTGTACACACCTGGACATGCTGGAGTGCAGGGTAACGAACATGCTGACTTTCTTGCAAACAATGGGCAGAAGTATGGATAGGGCTGATGTCATCAATGTGATATGCCATCATTTATATGGTATGGGCAAGTCTCAGCGATTGTGCGTTGTGCGAGTTATGCGCCTACAGGTAGGCCAGCACACCTGATTTCTGTGACACTTTATATTTACTAGGGTAGCTTCCCTAGGTCCCTACTTTAGTCGTCTCTTACAACATGTCTTGTAGTTCACAGTGTTACTATTCCTTGCTCCCGCTATGGGTCTCGTCAATACCGGCGAATCAATTCTTTCAATTATTTATACATTTTGAAGTGTAAATAGCAATTCTAGCAACAACAAAAAAAAACAATTTTAAAAATAAAATCTGACGGCTAGAGAAGTAGAAAAAGCAACGCACCTATGGTTAGTTAAAAAACATAGATCTGCCAATTTTAGGAAAACTTTACGAAAAAATATATGACGCAAAATAAATCTTAAATGCTTGCAAGAAAATGCTTAAACGCTTTGAGGGAGAGGAGGAGGAATGTCTCTCTATAGCAAAGTAGTTAAGGGCGTTTGCTCGTCATACTGAAGGTTGTGGGTTCGAATCCAGACCAAGTCACATGTGTGATTTTTTCATGAGATCATGCTCATAGATAACAATTTTTTCATGAGATCATGCTCATAGATAACAATTTTTTCATGAGATCATGCTCATAGATAACAATTTTTTCATGAGATCATGCTCATAGATAACAATTTTTTCATGAGATCATGCTCATAGATAACATAACAATTTTTTCATGAGATCATGCTCATAGATAGCAATTTTTTCATGAGATCATGCTCATAGATAACAATAACAACAAAAAGGGTGTAACCAGATTGTGTTAAAAGTAACAATCAACAACTAATAATAGATCTCAAACTAAACAGTAACCTTGATAGCATCATCTGGAATGCCAACAATCTTGAGCCACAACTCAAGTTTAGGATATCCTTTGAGAGCATCAGGGATGACATCAACATTCAGTTTCTGTTTTGCCACCAGCTGATTTCCAACCATGCGGATAAGTTTACTCTGTGAAAATAATTGAAATATTATAAAATGAATAGAAGTTCAATAGATGTCAAATTTGTTTACAATAATAATAATTTCTCTCGCACCATTATATGTTATATAAGGCCTGCAAGTAATTTCTCCACACTCCTCTATCCTGGGCCACTCGCTCAATCTTTTCCATGGAATTAAGAATGATATTTCTTGCCTATCTCAACAAAGTTCGTTTCAGGGTATCCCAATGGCATCTCTTTCTTGAACCCTTTGCATCCCACTTCAATGCCTGCTTTGGTATTCTTTGATCATTTCTTCTCAAGGTATGTCCAGTATATCTCCATCTTCTCCTTCTTACAACGATGTTACTAGTGGTTGATCAGACATTTCTCTAATTTCATCACTTCTGAATTAGTCCCATTTTATGTTCATTATTTTCGAAGACATCTATTTTCAAATGCATTCAACTTACTTTTGTTTATAATATCCCTAGTTAAAAAATTATGGATGTCAAGATCTATCGCTATATCATCTCTGTATACTGTTTGACACATAAGATTTGCCATGCTGCCATGTTTATACCTATTGTTTTTCATGTCAATCACAACCTTTCAACTCTCTTTCCAAAGTATTTCTCCATGTTTCATTTAGACGTTCAAGCCATCTTTTTTATCTCCGCTGTCAGTCGAACAGCTGTCTTAGCCAATGCCCATATTGGTATATGACATACATGAATGTTAAGATACAACTAGTAAAATTATGAGCAAGTAAACTGTTTAGTTCAAATTCTTTTTATGAGTTTTAAGGAGTTTTAAGAACCCCAGGGGAAGCACAGGAGCTAATGAATGTTCATGCAGAGGTAGTTATTTACTTAAACTTCCTAATGTGTTGTATAACATGAAATGAAGACTATATTCCTTAAACGAGGTTAGAGATATGCGTTCTAGTTACTTGTAAGTATTTGCAAATATTTGTTACTTTCACAACAAAATACTCTGTACTTAGTACACATTATTTTGATTCAGCAATTAATGATATACAGAAGAGCTGGAAGGAGCTCCAAGAGATAGTTAAATGCAGGAAGACTTGGCATAAGTTGGTTGAGGGTCTATGCTCCAACAGGGGTTTTAAAAGACACAGAGAGATTCATTGCATAGCAATTATTACTGTCATTGTTGGCTATTTATAATAATACTGAAAAGGATATTTAAAAAATAACTTATAAGTATTATAGAAAGAACAATACAATTTTAAAAAGATATCAATATAATATGTAACTTAATATAACATGAAATAAAAAGTATAATATAAAATGTATACAACATTAACAAGAATAAAGTCATTAAAATTCTCTGATGTCAACTAAACTGAAAATAAGTCACATTTCATGAACTTCGATTATAAAAAATCCAACACGGAAACACTGTCGTCAAGCATCCAATAATTTAATAGGTATTCCCCAGATGGTCAACTCGTAACTGGTACTAGCCAGCATGGGCGCCAATTACCGCGCTTCATTGACATCTGCAAGTGTGATCTAACTTCATGCAGTATAGAAATCAAAAACTGGGAGCGGTTGGCAAAAGACAGGTAGGCAGGGCGAGCGGCAATGAAGGATGGCTCAAAAGGAAAATGACATCACATATGAAGGCAAAAAAGAGATCAGAGATACCATCCTATGTATCAGCACCAGTCTCCAGTTTTGCCTGCAGCAACTGTGGCAAGGATTGCAACTCCAAAATAGGCCATTACAGTCACAACAGAGATTGTGATTCAGAACAGAACTTCTTGACGCTTCATATCGACCACTTGTCGACCACTCTGTGTGATTTGTATGTGATCTGAGCCTAAGAGTAATTGTATGTTGTGCCAGTTATGCGCCTACAAGTGGGCCAGCACATACGATTTCTGCGCTGCTTTTTATTACTAGGGTAGCATTCCCTACTAGGGCCTACATCAGTCGTCTCTTACAACATGCATTGTAGGTTGCAGTGGTACTATTCTTTGCTTCCCTTGCGGGCCCCGGCACCACATGGGCGGATAACAGAACGAACAGCAAAACTTATTGTCTCCTGTGACAAAGAAGCCAATGATGATGATGATGATAATCCACCAGAATATGACCCTCCCCAGGGAGTAACTAATACCAATTTTCTAACTGTAACAAAGCTAGTAACAAATATTGGCTACATACGAAATATTTGCTAAGATAACAAGTGCTGTGAATGTAACGAATACTTACTACGTATACAGGTATCTGACATATAAAATAAGTCAACAACATCAAGCATGACTATGGCGATCACCTCTACCTCCAGAACTCTATAGTGGGTGGCTGAGCAACAAACCACCCATATGATTATCATATCAGACTCGATGAATATGCTTCAATGGATTGAATCTAAAAGTCTGTGCATGGAATGGGTGGACAGCAATCGGAGGTCACATTTCAAGACAATGACTTGGATGTATGCACCTGGAAATGCTGAAGTGCAGGGCAACGAAAATGCTGATTTTCTTGCAAACAATGCTCTGACTCAAGCTGGCAGAACGATGGACAGATTCAATGTCATCAATGCAGTGCTCACTCCTTTATGTGATATGGCTAGTCTCAGAAACTGGACCGATTGACTGAATTAGGAGCTAAGTTTGGACATGCCAGACGGTATTGTATTCGTGGTAGAGAGAGAAGATATACTAATCAACTTCTGGGTATGGTGAGCAAATGGACTTTGGGATGGCCGCTGCAGCGGAGAGACAGAGCATGCATGGGAATGCACAATGTGTCATGAAGTCGATCAAATAACATAACATACAGTCCAAAGTAGAAAGAGGCACAAGATCAAACTGAGTCAAAATTATTTGTGTCTGCCGTAAGTGTCCTTCGACACGATGAGAACTGGTGATGGTGATAAAACTAACAACTTCAAACAGTAAAAGTGAGCACAGTACATTTATCTTCAATTTAATAATGTTTCATATGATGGTCACCTGATATCTAAATACTTCAAGCCTAGTATTGCTGATCTCTAATAGTTCACACCCATATGACATCGCATAATTTGAAATACATTTCACTTTTATAAACATTGAAAGTTTGTAACTGCTTTCCATAAGCTGTTGTATAATATGTTTCCTTCAACTATTCAGTTATTGGTTGCTAAACTGATGCCATTGCACTTCGGGCAGACTCATAGGTACTCAGTCTCCCTAACAGATATAGAAGAGAATGCATACTGATGGTTCCGGTGGCTCGCTTGTTAAACAAACTCCTTATTCTGCCCCTCAGGCATCTAGTTCTACTTGTACAAAGGGTAACTCCAAACTACTTCTTCTTCAAACGCTCAATATCGACCACTTGTTAACCACTCTTTGTGATTTGTATGTGATCTGAGCCTAGAAGCGATTATACGTTGCGTCAGTTATGCACCTACAAGTAGGCCAGCACAATCGATTTTGCTACGTTTTTTATTTACTAGGGTAGCTTCCTAGGCCCCTACCTCAGTCGTCTCTTACGACATGTCTTATAGTACACAGTGTTGCTATTCTTTGCTCCTAGCGAGCCCCAACAACACACAGGGACAAACTACTTAAATTGCTGGATCAATTTAACATTTTCTTTTCATTGTATAACATATTGTTATGATAAAACTCCAGCTGGCGAAGAAAAAACCTAGACCTATATAGATACTGATTAAAATATGCCAAGGCTATCAGGGGATATCACTAGGTTCAATCAAATCTGTGAATTTAGTTCACACTAGTTAAGTGCTCTTTATATAGATCATGACTATTAATTGTGAGATATTTGATGTTCATTTCATTGTTCAGTCGGTAACTTGAGGGATTTTCTTCACTTTATTACTGCTGCTGCTGTTGCAAACCACATGAAAATATTTGCTTCAAACTCAAGGGTGATTTAACAGTTGCATAAGCTGTTCACTGTTATAGTTTCGAAGCCCCATGATGTATAAGTTATCATTTTTCAGATCAACCCAGCCTTAATTAGATCAACAATATAAAGAAGAGCTGGAGGGAGCTGCAGTAGATAGCTAGAGATAGGAAGACTTGGCATTAGTTGGTTGAGGGCCTATGCCCCAATCCGGTAAAAAAGGCAAAGAGAAAGAGCCTCAATTGGGTATCATGAAAAGCACTTGGAAGTAAAGATGACCGACATGATCATGACCACATCACCCACCATGTGTGCTGACGGTCAGTGAGAAATAAGGGCCTAACACTGTATTCCCCAATATACCTCAAGGTATGAAAAAGGGTTCCTTTTCTTTTACTTTACCCAATTCATTTTTTAAAATGCAATACCTCTAAATAAGTCAATGTAATATTTACAAAAGAATATTTTTAACATGAGAAAATTATGTATCAACAAAACTGCAGTATGTATTTATACTCTGAAAACACCTACCCTTAACTGGCTTTATCGTTACACTATATCGGTCTTCTAAAGATGCAGGAAATTAACGGGACACGGCAGCGCAAAGACATGTGAGCAGGCATTGATCAAGACTCGATCCCACCTTTACACAGTAGCCATGGGAGCGGATTGAAGTCTGGTGAAGCGGGTTGAGATCGATGGGGATGCCATTCCCATGATGAGGAGGTGTACAGTGCTGTGCATAGAGAATTGTTGCACATTAGAGGATCAGTATCTCTCCGAGTGGTAACAACTACGTGAACCTCTTGGCCGACGCCAGAAATACTATAGTAATGGCAGGCTGCCACTACAGATTAACCGGTTGATATAACCAGGATTCGTCTGTGTGTTGTTGGATTCGACTTGGGGCTGGCTACCCCATCCGGAAAAAAAAAACTTAAGCTACATAATCCAGCTAACCATGAACTAGCATGAGATGGTTGAGAGCCTATGTCCAAACTGGGGTTTTAAAGGCGAGAGACCTGTCTAGACTTTGAATAATTATTGTATAAACCTGAGTTTGAGTTAAAAATTGATTGCGAGGGAGACTGCAATAAAACTGGGTAACATTAGATGAATAAAGAGCATATATAAAAAGTGGGACTGAGAATTAGAAGTGGTTGGGGTGATGTTGACCACTTAACCTATTGTGTGCTGGCATATCATAGTATTCCCCAATAATACCCCATGGTATGAAAACAGATTTTTTAAATATCTATGTTTCATCTACTACCGTATGACAGTAGACGGTACCATCTGCAACTGTTAAACCCCCACTGCCTTGTGGAGGAGGGAGAGGGCAGCTCGGGCGAGCTAAAGGCTAGTGGAGTACGCCATCATAGAAAATCCCAACTGCCTTGTGGATCAGCACGGTTATGCAGAAGGCTGGAGGAGTAAACCTTGAGCCCAAATCCAGAGGGAGGGACACTAAGTCAGTTGATGTTTATGTGATGTTTATCCATTCTATCTTCTGGTATCCCCTGCTTGATTCCAAATGTATGAACTTTGTCTTTCTTTTGGATAAAACAGCAGAGTTTGGAGAAAATGGGCAAGGCAAATTCCCCATATCAGATGCCCAGGCTAGGCATAAATGGAGAGGACACTACATCCTTGCTTTCGGCTCAGACACAACCCAGAAAGCAAGTCACAAGAGACTTTGGGATGAGCTGAAAGGCAAGAGAAACAGGCGCAGGCTTAGAGGTTCTCACATTAGAACACTTGCCAATTGACAGCCCGTAAAGACGAAAAAGGATATATATATGTTTACAGCCACAAACATTTTTCTATGAACCCTACAATTTGTTTCTGTCCTCGAATTGCTAATTTTGTGAGGTACTTTTGGGAACCAAATAAAATATGCTATGGTATATCTTCATGTCCACTGCAGAGCATTGCTCTTCTTGCCCCCTCCCTCCCCAGCTTGTCTGAAATACTCTCAATCTCTATATCTTTATTACAATATTACAATGTGAATATTGTGGCACAATGTGAATATTGTGGCATAATGTTGATAGTTGTAGTGAAACATTTTCCAAGGTAGATTATATTCATTAAAAAAGTCACTTGGATAAAAATCAACAATTACATACCAGACGAAGTTACTGTCAAGTATAAATATTATTATATTTTTTATTGTTTTAAAAACTGTGACCAGCCTAGTATACTTCCTCCTTTACACAGTCTATATACTTATCACTAATGACAGTGACCAGAAGCCTATAAGTCTGCAGAGTGATAACGTTAATTTAAAGAATACACCTTTCACACCTTCAGTCAGGCTTCTACAGGATTTACACATTATTCTGAAGATGAAAATAAACCTGATGCAAATGTCTAATGTCATATTATATCTTTGCTGTTACTCACAAGTCTAGTATTACTACACAAGCATAAGTATAAACAATTAAATATATACGTCATAAGCAATAATTGCCAATAATAAACATAAATAAATGATGTATAATTACTATATAATAATGACATGTATAATGTAAATGTATGTGATTGTGTGTGTTGTTCGTTCACTAGCACTCAAGTTACAACAGTTAATAGGGGCAGGTCTACAGTAATGTACAATACACTACTATATGCCTGCTGTCACCTGTGTTAAGCGTTAACTTAACTGATTATATTACTAAAATAATTACTATACTATAGAGAATAGTCCTTTAGTCTTATGACAGACAGTGAGTGAGCATATTTATATATATTCAGTCAATATTCGGTGAAACTTGCCTTTAACTTTAGGTAGAAATGTTGCAAACTTTCATGAATTCCGTGGTACTACTATATTAAAAACGTGTTATTATGACTATAAACCATAGCAAAACATACCTCCGCTTCTTTTATTTCTATCTGTGTAATTTTGTCTGTTGACGAACATTGTGTTCTCAGTTCCTCAAGATGTTTGGATGTGAGGTCGATCATAGATTGGTTAGTTGTGCAAGTTTTTGTTGCATCGCGAATAGTCTTCTCAATATTTGCGTCGGCAGACATTTTGGCAACACTCAGGGTCTACTACTAATAGCATTCATACTTATCAACAGTGACTACAGCATAACGATTAAGGATTATCTGAAGAAGCCCAAATAGTGCCTGTTTATGTTAGTCAGCAGTGGCTGCTTCCCTTCACCCGCCATGTTGAAATTGCATGGAAATTAGTGATGTGCAAATAGTAACTGTTCGTTACTCGAATACACATATTATTGTCTGGATTCGAAAGTACTGAAAAGCACCTATGAAAAAGTATTCGTTACTTTATCACTACCATGTTACCTACTTGAGCTGCCCACACATGGAAGGGTGAATGAAAATGATTTCTAAGCAAATTCTGTTTCTTGCCCTTAGCCCTTTTGATACCCACCTCTTAACTATCTCTTCCCAATTAAATGTGTGCCATATAGGGATATATAAAAAAGGAAAGAAAGAATTGGTTACGTGAAGAAACATGCAAAAAATCCAAAGAAAAGAAGTTAAGAATGCTATCTGCTCAAAACAAATCAACAGCCCTTGAATACAGACAACTAGACAAAGATATTAAAGCAAATGCTCGAAAAGATAAACGTGATTACATCCAGAAGTTATCTCTAGAGGCAGAAACAGCATCCAAAACAGGGAACAGTAAAACACTCTTTCATATTATGAAACATCTAACGAATCATGCGCCGACGGCAAGCTGTTCTGGGAAAGGGAAAAGCAACGAATCCATACCATCACAACAAGCACAATCGAAAAGATGGGCTGAACATTTTAAAGAGGTATTAAATAGACCAACCCAACAATAACACTAGTTTTTGAAACAGAAATACAAATGCCATCATTAAATGCAAAACACGTAATCACAAAGTTTTAATGACCAATGTCATTAAATGAACCCATTAACAACTTCTCAATGAAAGACATTAAACAAACCATCAAGAAACTGAAAAACAACAAAGCCAGTGGTAGCGACGATATTTCAGGAGAGATGCTAGAAGAAACTGATGAGGAATCAATGGGATTCCTTCGTACCTTAATGAACGATGTTTGGCAGAATGAGACCCACCAAAGATTGGAAAGATGGAGTGATATTCAAGCTCCCAAAAAAAGGCGATTTGTCAAATTGCTACAACTGGCGCGGAATAACTCTGCTATCAACACCTGGCAAGCTATTTCTTCGCATTTTGATGGAGAGGCTGAAAAAAAACGTCGACGCAAGGCTAAGAGAAGAACAAGCTGGCTCTCGTCCACATCGTTCTTGTACCGATCATATCTTCACGCTGAGATCCATTATAGAAGAATCAATTGAATTCCAGTCACCACTAGTGATAACTTTTATAGACTTTCAGAAAGCATTTGATAGTCTTCATCGTTCTACTCTCTGTGAGATTCTTATGGCCTACGGCTTCCAGGAAAAAATACATCAATATCATAAAAGCCTTCTATTCTGAAGCATCCTGCTGTGTAAGAACAGATGCAGGAAACTCAGACTGGTTCACAGTCAATTCGGGTGTGAAGCAGGGCTGCGTTATGTCACATGCTTTTTGGGATAGCTATAGACTGGATCATGCGCAAATGTACCCAAGATGATCAACTAGGCATCAAATGGCTTAATAACAGCAAACTATTTGATCTTGACTTTGCCGATGACGTGGCCATATTGAATTCAGCCACACAAGCAACCCACAAACTAACGAGCAATCTTTGCACACTTGCAGAACAGGTTGGTCTCCAGATTAATTCTGCCAAGACCAAAACTATGGACCTCACAAACTCAACAGACAACATCGTAATAAATGGCCAAACACTGGAGAAAGTTGAACATTTTACATATTTGGGCAGTAAAGTGTCAAACAACGGAGATACGATAAAAGAAATAAACTCTCGTATTGTTATAGCTGATAGTGCCTTCACTAAGTTAACAAATATCTGGCAATCTCAAGACCTTAGTATATACACAAAAGTTAAATTGTTTAGGTCATGTGTGATTCTTGTACTGACCTACGATTGTGAAAGTTGGAAATCAACAAAGAAAATTGATAAGTAACTGAACAGTTTTGAGAATAAATGTCTCGAAAATTATTAAAGTCAAATGGAGTGATTTTGTTTCGAACAACGCAGTGAGAGATAGCTCACAGAAACAACCCGTATCAAATATTATATATGTAAGGAAACGAAGGTGGAAATATTTAGGTCATGTTCTTAGATCAGACGAAAAGAGACTAAATCGACAAATCCTTATGTGGTCACCAGTTGGGAAAAGAAAACGTTGAAGACTTCAAACCACTCTTCGAAGAACAATCCTACAAGAAAGTAAACTACTGGGATGTAAACCATACGAGATCTCCAACTGCTAGCAACGAACCGCATTACATTGAGATCTAAAACCTCTGCCCTATGTGCCGCCTTTGGCACGAAAGGAACAAACTAACATATAGGGTAGTAATATTTGTATCCCTAGTTCCGATAGAACTACGTTACGCTGACGATACAGTGTTACTGTCAACATCACAAAAAGGGATTGAGAAATTATTAGGGAAGTGAAAGATAAAAGCGAAAAACAATATCTATATCTCAATGTGGCAAAAACAAAAATAATGACAACAGATAAAACGAACATGACAAATGATATTTTTATCAACGGAGAGAAAGTAGAAAATGTGAACAGTTTTGAATATCTTGGTTCACTGCTAACAACAGATGGAAATGGAATGAAAGAAATTAAAAGAAGAACAAACATGGCTTTATAAAAAATAAACAACTAAAAACAGAGTGGAACGAAACTGATAAGAAAACAAAGATCGGAATACTCAGAGCATGCATTTTCCCAGTGGCAACGTATGGGTGTGAAGCATGGACATTTAATAAAGCAGTGGAAAAACATATAAGTGCTTTTGAATATAAGTGTTATAGAAGACTCCTTCGTATATTTTGGACAGAGAAGAGAACAAATAGATCTATCCAGAAAGAACTCAAAATCAAAGAAAACTGACTGACGCTGCAAATAAGAAAGAGAAAATTGAGATCTTTTGGGCATGTAAAAAGACAGTATAAGGGCAGTATAAGACCATCATAGGAGGCATACTGGCAAAGAGAAGAAGAGGAAGATCACGGAGAAGATGGATTCAGGATATAACTGATGATTTGAATATGACAACTGCAGAGGCAGGACATCTGGCCTATGAGAGAGAGAATTCCGGAGGACTGTTGGGGTGGCAAAGTTCTGCTCAGGCTAGGACAATCTATTTAATGATGATGAGTTCCGATAACAGCGCTGAACAGAAAACAACGACACTGGGATACAACCCGGTAACATTGAAATGACAAGAGGAAGAAGAATAAGAACTTCCGATAGTTTCTAATACTCGTTACTCTTGTGAATGTGCAAACTTCAAAAAGTAACCGTTGCTCCTCGAACAGATACACAAAAATCGTTGCCTTGCAAAATATTCATTACGTAGCTTCTAATTGGAACATTTCGAATATATACATAATTAGTCATTACTAGTTTGTTATTCAGTAGTCGCCAAACATCGCTAAGTGCTTTGTTTTAGTTACAAAATTAGTATCGTCCATCACATTCTAACTATTAAGAATCACGTGAATGAATAAGTTTATGAAGAATTGCAATATTTTGTTAAAGCTCTTCAAACATCAAACATTTTTCATTCTGTTTGACATTAGAAAATGTATGTAACACTTTTCTCACTGTGTTATTTTTAATATTGCATAAATGTTAATATACTTATATACAGTGGCGTCTCTTGAGAAATTTTATTGGTGGCGCCCGACCACACTGGCCCTTAATGACGAGCCACCAATGCTTATATATGATAAATAATTACTTTTTTTTATTTGATTCGCTCGAGTCGTTACCGGGGCCCAAATTGGGGTATAAAGAATAGAACCACTGTTACCTGCCACGCATGTCGTAAGAGGCGTCTAAGGAGGTTGGAGCGGGGCTACCTACCCCACACCGTAAAAAATACTAGATGGCTACAGAACGGAGAGCAAACCGAGTAAACGCTGACTGAAACCGGACACATTGCCGAAGGATACGCACCAGAGCTTCAAATTGTGCTGAAGATGTGACGTAAAACACACCATTGCTAAGATTGCAGGAATCACATTTTCCACATGAATATAATTTATGAGGAGGTCTGGTACATCGGTCTGGGCGGTGATCGCGAGAGATTATTTCTTTATTCAACTCCCAACAGAGCACAGGTCTTTAACAAACTTCTTCAAGCTCTTCAAGCTCTTCTGCCACCCCTTCCAATTCTTTCCATGTTTTACCTATTCTTTTAATGTCAGCCATCAGCTCTCTTCTCTAGGTATGTCTAGGCCTTGCCCTACTCCACTTTCCCTGTGGGTTTCAAAACATTACCTGTCTTGCAATGCTCCGGTCAGTCTTCTCAATGCGTGTCATATCCATCGTCAGTGTCTCCTCTTTAGCTCTTTCTCCACGGGTTCTTTCTTCGAGTTCCTCCTTTGTAATTGTATCATACAATCTCAGTCCCTCTATTCTACGTAAACATCTATTTATGAAGGTCGGTAGTTTTCTGGTGGTTTATTTTGTTGTCTTCCATGTTTCCGTGCCATATAACAGCACTAACTTCAAATTTGATTGAAAGATTCTCAGCTTTGTATTTGTTTTGGCTTCCATATTTTACTCAATGCAATAATGTTCCCCCCTTCTTTTTGTATTCTTATCTTGACATCTTTGTTTGTTCCTCCTTCTGTGTCTATGTTCATCATCATCATTAATCCTCTCCGCTCCTCGTGGAGCATAGGGCCTCAACAGTTGTTCGCCACTCTTCTCGGTCTCTGGCTGCTATTTTATGGTCTCCCAGGTCAATTGAGCACTCTTCAGCTCCTCAGTAAGACCTCGTCTCCAAATCTGCTTAGGGCGTCCTCTTTTCGTTTTCCCTGCGGGTTCCACTCGAGCACCTGTCTAGTGACACTCGACTGTGTCTTCCGCAAGGTATGGCCTATCCATCGCCATCTTCTCCTCTTGACCTGTGTCATCATAGGTTCCTGCCCTGTTCCTATCCACAGATCCGTGTTTGTAACTCTATCATACCATTTCAATCTAAGAATCCGCCGCAAACATCCGTTGACAAAGGTCTGGATCTTATTTGTATTTGCCCTAGTGACTCGCCAAGTTCTGTGTCTATGTTGCTACCAAGGTATGTGTGTGATTCTACATCCGGTAGAGCTGTTTCCTCCAGTATAATCTGGCTTAAATTTACTGCATTTGTTCTCATGACCTTGGTATTTTCTCTGTGTATTTTCAAACCTAGTTGCTGAGACTTATTATTTAGAAAATTCATTTTATCTTTAATCTGTGCGTGAATGTGGGACAGCAATACCAGCACGGCTGCCAAATGCAGGTCCTCTAGTTGTTTCATAAGTGTCCATTGCGTCCGTGAGTTGCCGGTGCTCTCAAGGAGAGCAAAGAATAGTAACACTGCGACCTACAAGGCATGTCGTAAGAGACGACTGAGATAGGGGCCTAGGAGGCTACCATAGTAAATAAAAGCGTCGCAGAAATCGGATGTGCTGGCCTACTTGTAGACGCATAACTGGCACAACGTGCAATTGCTCTTAGGCTCAGATCACAATCACACAGCGTGGTTAACAAATGGTCCATTTAGAGTGTTCGAAGAATAAGAATTAGAAGAAGATAAGTGTCTATTGTATTGCCAATCTGTTATATGTTGTTGTTGATTTCATGATCCAATCTATGGCCAGCGCAAACAGGAATGGTGATAAGAGACATCCCCGTGTCGCACTCCTGTTCTTATCTCAAAGGATTCCGTCAATTTTGCCTTTATGGATTACTCTGCATTTCAATCCTTCATATGTTTCCTTTATTATGTTTGCAATCTTGGGTGGGGTGGCGTCTGTGGCCTAGGGTTAGTGACTTGGTCTATTAACCCCGACGTTCTGAGTTCGAATCTGAGTTCTGCGGACAGTTTGCTTGCAAATTGTTTCCGTTGATTTTAACAAAAGGAGGATGGCGCCACCCGTTCAGAAAGCAATGGCAAACTACTGAACGTATAAGTGGTGCCTAGAAAAATCAACGACTTGTTTACTGTGGTTGATGGCTACGTCCTCTGGGATATGCCACGATTTTCATTCAATCTTGGGTGGAACTCCTAAAATGAAAATATGTGACTAAAAACGGAAAACGAAATAAATGTTTAAAAAATAGAAATGGAAAAAAGAAGGTGAAACAATAATAATAAAATATGTACATAGCATATATAAATTTAACGTATACCAATATGTTATGGAGCATGAGAAGAGACATTATTAAGAAGCATAGAAGGGCAGTGCGTCGAGTCCATGAGGTCGCAAGGTACCATATAAAGATATACAACGATTTCCTAGAGTAAATCGAATCTAGAAGAACAAGATCAGATAACTGTGACCCGGATATCGCGAGCTACCAAATAGTTAGTTCCATTGAAATAAGTGGCTACATGGATCACAGATCGTTCATCTACCAGCTAGGGTGGCAGGGTTACCTGACCCAGATGGATAACGGCTGAACTCCCAAGGTTATTCTTATATAGTGAGCTACCCACTGGCAAAAGAACGGTGGGGCAACACTTCCTTCTTTACAAAGACGTATGTAAGTGTGACTTTTAGGCATTTTAAAGGAATTCACAAGACTGGCAAGAGCTCACCGGGTTATTGTTTACTGAACTGACGTCACATCACTCCGGACAGACCCATAGGGACTCATCCTCCCTAGGTAGGAAATTCGAAGGGTATGCATGCTGATGGTTCCTAGTTCCTGTCACTCGCTGATTAAACACACTCCTCTCTCTGCCCCTCAAACATCCAGCTCTACTTGTGCAAAGTATATTTCAAAACCGACGAACATCCCCTTTATCGATCCAACACTCCCCATCAATCGATGCTTTCGATGCAAGCATGTCTGCTCTATCGTTGCCGCAAACACCCGCATGATCAGGGCAGTAGAGCTACGTAAGTCTCTGGAGGTTGAAACCCTTTATAGACAACATCCACTCATACCGCATACAACATCCGTCATTCTGGGCCTTCCGAAGGAGGCATCGAGAAAGAATGCACAAGATTGGCAGAAGTTCAGCAGGGAAAGATCAAAATGGAGACTTGATCTGAAAACTGATCTTATTTTCTTCTGTGATCAACTTCTGCCAAGCGACTACTACGGTATGTGTCATAAACAGGGCGGTACGTTTGAGGTCTTTACCGTTCCCCTATAGTTTGTCTTGTAGGGTTGTTTCTGTTGGCCAGATCTCCATTCTCACACTACTCAGAATGGGGCAGTCTTGCATGATGTACTCTGGGGACTGCTTAGGTGCTCCACAGGTGCAGGCTGCTGAGTCACTGACACCCATTCTGTGGAAGTGTGCTCTGAGACTTCAGCGTCCCGTTCTAAGTCTGAAGACTGTGGCCTTTGATTTCTGTTTAGTGTATTTATGCTGTCATGCTCTGGGTTGTATCCTTCATTTGCTTTTTTCCACATCATTTTCCTGGATTGTTTCAGGAGAGTCTTTGCTTCTGTAAAACTTTGTGTTGGGTGGTGTTGTGTTAGGCTCCCTCCAGCCCGTGCGAGTTTGTCAGCATTTTCATTTCCTGGTATGCCACAGTGTGCTGGTATCCACTGTAAGACCAGTTCAGATTTTTTTTACATCAAGCTGATTTTTTGCCGTATGTCCTAGAAAAACCTAAAATTAATATAAAAATACATGGAGAATTACTACATCAAGTAAAAGTTTCTTATATCTTGGTCAGATGATAACAGATGATGGCAGATGTATAACAGAAATTAAAAAGAGAATAGGAATGGCCAAAGATAATTTCAATAGTATGAGAAAGTTACTGACATCCAAACAAATCAAACAGGCTAAAAATGAGAATGATCAAATGCTATATATATCCTATATTAATGTATGGCTCGGAAAACATGGACAATGAACAAGCAGTTAGAAGACAGAATTGATGCATTTGAGATGTGGATATATAGAAGAATAGGCAGAGTTTCATGGACAGAAAAACAGACAAATAAACAAGTTTTAGGAAAACTAGGCATGAAGAAACAATTATTAAGAGAAATAAAATTCAGACAAGTAAAGTATTTTGGGCACATAAAAAGACATGACACCATGATAAAACATTTACTAGAGGGAAAGTTGAGGGTGGAAGAGCAAGAGGAAGACCGAGAGATAAGTGGGAGGGATACTTTAAGAAATGGACAGGTTACAGTCTGGCAGTGTGCAACGCCAAGGCGAAAGACAGAGGATGCTGGAGATTCATTGCAGCCAACCTTCGATGTGGAGACGGCACCTGATGATGATGATGATGTCCTGGATGAGCTTGTCTTATTTGGGACATGAGATGGCCTGGAGAACGATCTTGAATCGCTAAAGACTGCAGTATTTTTTTGCTGACACTTGATGGTCGTTGAGAATCTGGGAAACTGATCTAAGAACTGGTGAAGCCAGACTAGAACAACCTGCTGATATAAAAAGAGACTTGATATTAAAATAAATGAAAATCCACCATGAGGATTCATTCGTTGTCTTTGAGACCAACAGGATGCAGAGCCGCGCTGTACAGTTTCTCAGTATGTTGCAAGTCTTCGAAATGCCACCCCTTAAATGTTTTCAAATGATTCAAATTGTAGTTTGATCTCGCTGCTTATGCCGCCCTATTACATCCACCTGATGCGGCTGCCTCTTTGTACCGTAGCACGGCACGGCCTAGACAAGATTCCAACATAACAACTTTGAATTTTATCTTTCTTTACTTTTATCAAATCGTTTAACATATACGCAGAAAACATCATGAGGAATGTTATAGAAGGTAGCGGGAAAGAACAATACGATCCTATTATAATCGGAGGAAAAGAAATACCTGAACTACGATACGTTGACGATACAGTGTTACTGTCAACATCACAAAAAGGGATTTAGAAATTATTAGGGAAAGTGAAAAATAACAGTGAAAAACAAAATCTATATCTCAATGGGGTCAAAACAAAAATAATAATAACAGATAAAACGAACATGACAAACTATATTTTTATCAACGGAGAGAAAGTAGAAAATGTGAACAGTTTTTAATATCTTGGTTCACTGCTAACAACAGATGGAAATGGGATGAAGGATATTAAAAGAAGAACAAACATGGCTTTACAAAAATTAAACAACTCAAAACAGTTTTGAACGGAACTGATAAGAAAACAAAGATCAGAATACTAAGAGCATACATATTCCCAGTGGCAACGTATGGGTGTGAAGCATGGACATTTAATAAAGCAGTAGAAAAACATATATGTGCTTTTGAATATAAGTGTTACAGAAGAGTCCTCAGTATATCAAGGACAGAGAAGAGAACAAATAGATCTATCCAGAAAGAGCTCAAAATTAAAGAAAACTGGCTGATGCTACAAATAAGAAAGAGAACACTGAGATATTTTGGACATATAAAAAAGATATGAAGGGCTGGAGAAGACCATCATAGAAGGAGGCATACCGGCAAAGAAAAGAAGAGGAAGACCACGGAGAAGATGGATTCAGGATGTATCTGATGGTTTGAACATGACGGCTGCAGAGGCAGGACATCTGGCCTATGAGAGAGAGAGATGTTCCGGAAAACTGTTGGGGTGGCAAAGTTCTGCTCAGGACAAGCTATTTGATGATGATGCTTTTATCAAATACTTTCTAATTTTATCAATCTTGCTAAGTGTCCTTAATTTTTTGTGAAATATTTCCTTAAGTTCTACCTTTACGTTGCATTGCTTAAGTCTTCTAATTAAGATGTAAATTTAATAGCACTACTTAATACTCGTTATCCACAAGTGGTATACGTCCTTATAGCCAACTGTTCGATCGAACATTACCTGATTATTCTGTGACTAGTTATAACGAAGCGTTTGAGAAAGACACTCCTCAGTGAACCATTTTTTTTAGAATAGATCGCTGGTTGTGTTTGTAAGGACGCTCGTATTACTAGGCTAGGCGATGGGTGTCGTAAGAAATGAGGGTAAGTGTTTCGAATCCTGTGTTTGTCTATTTGTTTTTCGGAAGCTCTTAATACCTGTACATTGTTTATTTGTTGATCATATTCTTTGCGTCCGTTGCTTCCTCTTGGGTTCTTGCAAAAATGTTCTCATTATAGCCAACTATCACTAAGTAACGATAAAGTAACGAGTACTAAGTAACGAGTATTTTAAATAATATAGTAAGTATTCAAACATACTAAAATATAACTGAAATGAATATCCCTAATGGAAATTTCCGATCACACGTGACTACTACGAGATTTTGATCTGGATGATACATATTACATACATATATATATATATTTATATATGTATAATACGGAGACGTACATTCTTAAAATAATTTACACGCTTATAAATATATCGTGATTGTACCTGGACTATCACTGCCAAATACGTAGATTCAAAGGTCATTTAATGACTATTAAAGATAATCAACATTCTGCTTATAATGCTGAGAGCTATAATATATTGTGTAATATTACTGTGTTTTGTTTTTTATCGATCATTACCTTACCTTTGACATTTTCTAACAGATAATCGTAATCCTTCTTTAAAAGTACGGTTTCCCACATTATATTATTTCATTATCTATGCGGTTTTTTTGTTTAATAGTATGCATCAGCATGAATGTTGTTTTATATTAAACCACACTGCGAACTACGTCTCATCTATTTTGTGAATATTGCGAACTACGTCCAACTTGCGATACCTGATGATGATAATGGTGAATTGGAATGAAAGTTGAATCAACTATGAGGTTTCGCGGAGATTTGATTATAGGCGAAGTATGCAGAAACGAAGTGATGCAGTTTAACAAAATACAAAAACAAGATTGAATAATATAAAAGTGCCATGAGAGAGTGAGCACAAGGAGTTTTTTCACAAGAACCCCAGAGGAAGCAACGAATATGATCAACAAATAAACAAGTACAAGTATTAGGAGCTTCCGAAAAACAAATAGACAAACACGGGACTCGAACCACTTACCTAGTCCTTACGACACCAATCGCCTAGCCTAGCAATACGAGCGTCCTTGCGTACACAACCAATGAGCCATTCTAAAAAAATGACTCACGGGGAGTGTCTTTCTCAGACGCTTGTTATTACCAGACACAGAAACAATCAGGTAGGGTTCGTTAATAGTGTTTGCAAGGACATCTATAAGCTTGTTGTGCCTGTATATATTAGAGACGAGACAATACCATACATACACGTATTGTCTCGTCTCTAATATATACAGGCACAACAAGCTTATAGCATGTGCCTGTGCAAACACTATTAACGAACCCTACCTGATTGTTTCTGTGTCTGGTAATAACAAGCGTCTGAGAAAGACACTCCCCGTGAGTCATTTTTAGAATGGCTCATTGGTGTGTACGAAAGGGACGCTCGTATTGCTAGGCTAGGCGATTGGTGTCGTAAGGACTAGGGTAAGAGGTTCGAGTCCCATGTTTGTCTATTTGTTTTTTCGGAAGCTCCTAATACCTGTACTTGTTTATTTGTTGATCATGAGAGAGTGACAACTCACAGAAAATTACCATTGAACGATACACCCATTGTCTTTCGAGACTAGAACTCTACAATCATCATCAAATAGCATGTCTTCAGCAGAACTTTGCCAGCCTAACAGTTTTTCTGAATTTTTCTTTCTCGTAGGCCAGATGTCACGCCTCTGCAGCCGTCATGCTCAAACCACCCGTTACATCCTGGATCCATCTTATCCGTGGTCTTCCTCTTCTTCTTTTTGCCGGGATTCCTCCTTCTGTGATGGTCTTCTTCCCTGACAGATGTCCATAAGCCGGTACACGGACAAACACTGTACAACAGTGTCAGAGACACGGGTCTGAACAAGCGTTTCAGAAACCATGCAGCAACATCAGGTGGCCTCGACAGACTTCTTCTTTATCATCTCTTAACTCTCCTTGAAGCATAAGGCATCAACAAATTTCCTCCAATCAGATCTGTCTTGAACAAGCCAACTTAGTTCATTCCAGGTCTTTCCCGTCTCTTCTCTTTCTCTGTCTACAGTTCGTTTCCCTGTCACCCCCTTGCTAGAATTACTAGGTAGAATGATTGTTGCGTACATACCCCAACCTAAAAATTCAAAGGGGAGATGCAAACAATATTTAACAGTAAGACGTTTGTCTTACCCGAGACAAACGGAGATTCGGGACATACAGCTGGCTGGTCGTGTCAGCATATCCAATGTAAACATACGTGTCCCGGATTCACCGTCTGCGATCTACGCACAGGAAAATAATGCAAAGCTAAATCCCTTACATTGTTTTGACGGAGTAAACGCGTATGTCCCAAAACGGAGAATCGAGTATGTTTCTAACCCGGAAAAGTGTCGCCGCCACACAAGCTTGTTCGTGCTGTTTAGTTCTGATCAAACAAGTTACAAGGAATGGTTAAAAAGTTATCAGTTTATAGCAAAAACGCGACCCGCTACTTTTATGAAAAGGTTGTGACGAGAAGACAACGAGGAGTCTGTCGATGCTAGCTAACCCGAATACAACCAAATACCAAAACCCGCGTGTGCTTGGCCGAAAGGTGCAAATATCGCAGCTTTTCGGTTAGCGGTGTAAGCGAACAGCACAACGTACCCTCCCACTCTTGGGCTCAAACCACTTACAGGTCGCATCTTCTTCATTCTACTCCCCTTGAAGCATACGGCACCAACAGCTTTCCTCCAACAAGATCTGTCTTGAGCAATCTAGATTAATTCATTCCAGCTCTTTCTCACCCGTTTTCTTTCTGTCTACAGTTCATCTCCATGTAGTCCCCTACCTCTTTTCTTGTCTCCCGGATCAGTCCTCAAAGTCACATGTGGGTATCCTATATTCTGCATTCTTAATGTAGTCCCAACAACTTCCATCTCCTTTTTTTTTTTTTTAACCTGGTTGACATTGTTGATGTCTGTGCGCCGGGTGATCTCAGTATTTGATATTCTCTGGTTCCAACGAATTCGAAGAATTCTTCTGAGACATCTTCCCCCAAAGCCTCTTATGCAACAGGTGGCATAGAAGAGCCAAAGTGGGGTGTTAAGAGCGAATGCAGAAGAAGTCTTTAAGTCAGTAGTTCCCAAACATTACATTATCGCGGAACCCCTTTTTAAATTGATTTTGCTGCTGCGGATCCCAATAGTTTATATATAAGAACATCTTCTAGCGATGGAGTTATTATTACAACACATCAACAACCAAGCTGGCTCCAATTTCTCAGACTGCGGGAAACTTCAAATGATCTTTCATTTTGTCCTGTCAGACATTTAGACTCCGGTCTGCTCCGCGTCCTTTGATTTCGCAGCCGAACTAGTTTACCACCGTTTTTATACATGCTTTTAAATTTTATTTATCTGTTTGAAAAGTCAAAGATCATAATATTTCTTCAAGCGCCTGAGGACACCATGTGAGTACCTCGTGGACACCGGGGGTCCGCAGACCCCACTTTGAGAAACGCTACTTTAAGCAATTGCTTTTCATTTTCCTAGAACTAATACAACTGAATTCATGTGAGACAATCTATATTTAGTCTCTGTTGGGTGGCACGAGTCAGCTCTGATGGCATCCCTGTGACTAATCAGATCTGATACCATGCTACAGTATAACTCCAGATGTGGTACTTTAAAGCAGTGGCGGCTCGTCATTAAGGGCCAGTGGAGCCGTGCCCAACAAAAAATAAGGTGTAACGTGTATTTATTTTTTTATACATTAAAATATAACCTAACCGAAATCATGATTTTTCCGAAAATTTCTGTCTGGCCCCACCAACAAAATGATCACGAGCCGCCACTGCTTTAAAGTATGAATTTTTGTTTGTAAAATCTTAGTCTTTATAAATTTGTCTTTTTCTGGAAAAAATCTATACATTTTGACCGAAATTTACTTTCTACGACGCAGTGTTTCTGTGCTATAATAAGAGAAAACATTCGCTCTGCAGATTTCAACAAAGATAAATGGTATTCTCTATCTTGGTTAACGGCTCCCAGGTCGACCCAGCCTCAATTGGGTACCAGAAAAAGTACTGGGAAGTAACGGTTGTCGGCGGGATGTTAACCACATCACCCATCGTGTACCGTCGGTCAAGGAAAAATACGGGCAAGCAATTTTTTCATACCGCACTTTCCTGGGCAACTCGTGCAATCTCCTCCATGGAACTGAGACCGATATTTCTTGCCTCTCTTAGCAAAGTTCGTTTGAGGTTCTCCTTAGGATTCCACTTCAATGCCCGCTTTGATATTCGTTGATCCTTACATTATATATCAAGTGGACTAAAAAGGTTCCTTTACTTTTACCTTTTTACTTACTTCTATCTCTGTTGTGCCTCAGTGGCGCCTGTGGCCTAGGGGTTGGTGACTCGGTCTATTAACCTCGACGTTCTGAGTTCGAATCATGCTGCAGACAGTTTTGTTGCAAATTGTTTCGCGTGGATTTTAACAAAAGGACCATGACACCACCCGCCCAGAAAGCAATGGCAAACTACTGAACGTAATAATGCCTAGAAAAATCACAAACAGCGTTACAAAGCTGGGGTTGATTCGCAAAGTCCTATAAAGGATATACAATTAACTTAATCTCTGTTGTACAAGTTATGCATACAGACTGGTGCGGCAAGACGGTAAAACTATGAAAGAAACACCAGCACAAAACGGGAGTTGCTAATCTAAACACACTGAAATACATGCTTAGGAGATGATGGGAGCAATTATGGGCTTGTCCGATGTGCGATTAAGACGATTATCAAATGAGAAATGACCGAAATTCGGATATCCCTGTCATTCAAAAGCCTGTAGGGGCTTAACAAGTACGCAATGTACTCACCTTCTCAGCGCAAACCACACAGATCGCAAAGAGAGGTAAACTTGGTTGGTAGAACGAACGCAAACAGTCTCCGTCAGCAGTAGAGAGGACAATAGAGTGGGGGTCATTGATATCACGTTTTCACGGATCGCTAGTTCAACACTGAGACATGATGACGAGGAGTGTGATGGATATCACGATTTCGGGAGTCGCCGATAGTGAAATTGATAACACGCTTTTCTAGTGACCTCGTTTGGTGGTAGAAATTGCGGAGCTCGATGCCAGCTTGTGTTTTAAAAAAAATACCGTTCTCAGTGCGCACATTGTACGCGGTTAGGCTACCGATTCCCTGTTCTTTTACTTGCCGGATCTAAATTACAAGTACCTCTAAAGTCGGTGTAAAGCGCGCCTGAATTGCGAAGGACGCTGGTGATACGGAATGCAATCCTTCCCGCAAAAAAAAAATCAGAAACGCCATGACTACGCCAGAATTAATGACAGGGGAGTGAAAAAATGTCACGTTTTCATAAACCTCCATTCAAATATTGAGACAGGAAGCCGAGAGGTGTGATTAATATAAGGTTTTTCCCTGATCATCGCTTAACTCTTTCACCCGTCTGAATCGACATACTGGCTCGCGGTAATATTTAAAATGACGCAAAGCCATTATAATGGCTAGTTCAGTATACAGTACTAATAATCCAGAGGTAAACAAAAAATTATTTCGGAGTGAAAGGTTATGTTGTTGTTGCTGTTATTTCACTTCTTGAGTTTGTTCTTCTCCTTCGAACGCTCCATAACGACTACTTGTTATACCACTATTTGTGATTTATATGTGATCCGAGCCTAAGAGCAATTCTACGATGTGCCAATTATGTGCCTACAAGTAGGCCAGCACATCCGATTTCTGCGACACTTTTTATTTACTAGGGTAGCTTCCCTAGGCGCTACCTCAGTCGCCTCTTACGACATACCTTGTAGGTTGTAGTGTTACTAATCTTTGCTCCTGATGCGAGCCCCGCCAACACACAGGGCAAACCTTGAGTTTCAAAGTATTCAATGTTACGCATATTAAGAAAGACAAACCATTCAGTAACATGCCAGTTTCATCAAAACGATAATAAAACCAAGAAGGATGTGAAGGAGCCAGTTTTCTTTTATGTCAATCACAAAAACTACCAACCATGATGTTTGACCGTGTGCAAAACAACAGTTGCGTTCTTGCGTCTGGAAAGGCGGTCCTCTCTGTAGAGCTGGGGTGGGCGATGTAGGCGAAGCGCAAAAATAAAAGTTGCGTTCTAGCACCATATGAAACTGAACTCCCTTACTGCCTATGCTCAGCCGTGATTCAATATTTCTGCTTCTTCGGAGTGGAAAAAATAAAGTAGAAACTCCAAATTGCCCGGGGACGACAAAACGTCCAAATCGGTTGAGAATGTTTCTAAACCGGAATGACGCCAACAGTCAGAAAGTGGCAGCAACCCCAAACACGAACACACTTCTTGGTGTAGATCATACTTCATGATGCAAAAAAGATGCAAAGGATAATCAAAATTGTGTTGTTCCAGAAAAAAATAGAAATTAGGAACGTCAGCAAAGTAAAACTTACATATGTCCAAAGATACATGTCCTAAAATGGATGAAAATGTTCTTAATCTGGACCTCACCTAGTCAGAAATGTTGCAAAGTATAAATATTCAAAAATAGATGAGACTGCAGTAAAACTATTTGATTGGCAAAACACGTAATCACAAAGTACTGTAGTCTTACAAATTACAAAAACAATGACAAAATACAGCAACGTTTCGACCAACAAGGCCTTTATCAAGCAAACGAACAACAGAAGTGACAAATTTTTAAAAAAAATGGTCGACCAAAAACAAACGTTTCTAATGAAAATCTGGAAATAAAAACGAAAATCTGGGGAAAAACGAATAACGAAATAAATGTAACACAAAAACACACATAAAAACTAGAAATAGAACGGAAGAGAAACAATGAAAAATCTAGTAAATATATACCTTGAATACATGCAACATATACCCATATAGATTACAAGGCATGGGAAGAGAAAGTACTAAGAAGCATAGGAATGTAATACGTTGAACCCACGTGGTCGCAATGTACCATACAAAGAAATCAACCGATTCTCCGAGGAACACGATCGGATGGCTGTGACCTGGACATCGTGAGCACCTAAATGGTCAGTATCATTTAAATGGGTAGCTACAGGGGTCACAGAGCATTGGCGTATGTCGTGCAAGTGTTGGGCGAAGCGGTCATTGAGCCTCTTGTCTGTCTCGCCGATATAAGCCTTGTTACACCGCTTACAGATAATAGCATAGATAAGATTACGGGACTCGCATGTGAAACCATCGTCAATAAGAAACGTGGCTAAAGGAAAAGATACAGTACGCGTCTGTATCACATAAGTACACGTGCTTTGGCACAGATCATACACAAGCCCAAATATATATCGTAAAAAGATCAGTAAATAGTGTTGAACAGACGATGCACGTCGAATACCGAAATAGTAAGGGATTGTCATGTGAGACAGACTCAAACATTTCCCTAGGCCGAAAATTTAGGATGCACCTGTTCTGCACGTATAGGAGCGTATGAACCTACAAAGAGTGCTTAACCCGGCTGATAAGAAGGAACACAAACAAACAACAAGAACATTTATCAACTCCTTTGTCGTCAAGCTTACCCCACAGCGGATACCATATCATGACGAACATGACTAGACACCTCATTCAATGTGTCTTTTGGTTCCACATAAATACATACATACACTGCGCAAGTGAGTGCAGTGTGAGAGTGAACATCGACGGAACCGAAGTTATGACGTTCGCTGGAGCGCAAAGCGCTGACAGTGTCTCCATCGACGGTCGCCAATTGGGGCAGGGCCTTTGCATACATGGGGAGCATTTTTTCAGCAAACAGAAGAATGGTTATTGAAGTCCAGCGTGGATGCAAACGTGTCGCCATGGGCGCAGATGGAGCGGTGTTCAACACAATATTTCTCCCCACATTGTGCTGTCGGTGCCAGACCTGGACACTGACATCAAGTTATGGAGGAGAACTAGTTACGACAGGGATGGGGTGTCTGCACGGGTGCCAGGAGGAGACTGGTGGGGGCATCGGGGAAAGGTGGGTGCAACATTAGTCCTGAACTTCATCGGGAGACAACGGATTAGATGGTGCGGATACATGAACAAAGTGCCAACAGACAGCGCACTTCGGGGAGCAATGTTGCTCCGATACAATACATGCGAGGCAAAGAACCGGCGATGCAGGGGTGGACCTCGGAGATGGCAGAAAGCGGCGAGGGACACTGTTTATGAAAGCGACACAGCGGCTCGTTCTAGAAATTATCCCCAAAAAGAAAGAAAAAAATACACTGCAGACAATAAACTGCTCATACTTTTTAAATATTTTTAATGCCCATGTTAGGCTCTCTTAATACAGCATATGTTAATGGTTGTGTTGATAACTAAGTTTGCATCCGTGTTGATGAGGTTATACAAGGTCTATTTTTAAAGTATTTGCTCATAGAGCAATGATTTTCAGTCTATACAATGTCACAAAATATGTCAAATACACATAATAATAGTAAGCACAGCACACAACCATGAAAAGCAGCAGTAGCATAGTAGTTAGAATATTGATGTTCTATATTGTTAGTCCAAGTGACGAGGAGAAAAGGGGCGGACCCAGTCGGTGGACGAAACAGTGGCGAGCCTCGAAGATGGGGTCTCCCCTCGCAGAGAACTACTACTACCTTGTAGTTTGATTGGGGACAATCAAAGTCTAGCGGAGCAAACCGTACACAAAACTGGACGGCAGGCAAACCAAGTAGTCCAAAAAAGACTGATAACCTGGGCAGATGACGCTCAACAACCAGGGAGGAAAGGTTGTCTAAGGGTAGCTACCCTAAAAGAAAATAGCAACCTGCTGCCTTGCAGGTCGGCTGGGGACAACCCAAGGCTGACGGAGAGCGAACCCAGCAAACGCTAGCTAAAACCAGATACATCACCGAAGGATAAGCACCAGAGCTCCAAATGGTGCTAAAAATGTGACGAAACACACCCATACTAAGGATGCATAAATCAGATTTCCACATGAATAAGACAATTTATGGGAAATCTGGTACATCAGTCTAAGCGGTGATCGCGAGAGAGAGATATGGTTAGTCTGGGTTTGATTCCAAGAATAACTCTGGAAAGTAAAGTTGATCATCATGATGTTGACTATATCACCCATTCTGTATCACTATTCTATATATGTTTGGGCCTATTGTCACATTTTCCCATATGCCAGATGGTATTGGTTATTGAACTGATGTCACAGCATTGTGGGCAGACCCATAGTTGTTCAGTCTCCCTCAACAGATGTCAAAGGGTATGCATACTGATGGTTCCTTAGCTTGCTGATTAAACACACTTCTCTCTCTGCCCCATAAGCATCCAGCATACTAGTAAGGTGGTATGATAATGGAATCTTTACTTTTTTTTACAGCATGTACATTCACAGCCAAAATTTTCATCAAACTCCCACTCTTCTCTCCCAAGATGTTAGAAATACTGATTGTTTATTGTAAAGTACATTCATTAACTTTCTCTCTCGCTCTCTGTTGTCCCAAACGCTGAACCAGTTATGCAGGGAAAAGAGTTATGTTATGTGATCAACATCATGGCACATTGGGCATTCCCATTCGTGCTCTGTCTTCCGTTACAGCAGCCATCCTAACGTCCATTTGCTCACCGTACCCATGAGAAGCTGATTAGCATACACTTGCTTTCTGCCACGAAGATGACATTGCCTGGCCTGTCCAGACTTAACTCCTAATTCTCGCACTCGTTCCAGTGTCTGAGACTCCCCCATATCACATAAATGAGAGCGTACCGCATTGATGACATCGGCTCTGTCGATGCTTCCTCCTGCTTGAGTCGGGGCATTGTTTGCAAGAAAATCAGCACGCTCATTAACCTGCACACCAGCATGTCCAGGTGTGTACAGCCAAGTCATTTTATTGAGATGTGATCTCCAAATGCTGTCCACCCATTCCACGCGCATGCTTCCAGATTCAATCCTTTGAAGCATATTCATCGAGTCTGATATGATAATCGCATAGGTTACCTGTTGTTCAGTCACCCATGAGAGAGCACTGGAGACAGCGGTAATCTCCATAGTCATGC
Source organism: Arion vulgaris (assembly GCA_020796225.1). Lineage (NCBI taxonomy): Eukaryota > Metazoa > Mollusca > Gastropoda > Stylommatophora > Arionidae > Arion > Arion vulgaris. The sequence goes on along the minus strand of CM036754.1, from coordinate 81,175,457 downwards.
TAGGAAAAAGGGTACTTTACATAGCTCTTCATTCACATAACGCCTTGCATCTTTGATCAAAGTTTATAAATTAATGTAGAGATTACACAGCTCTTAAGTACTCATAACCATTGTGGGACATCCTTCAGTAAAAGTAAAGGAACCATTTTACATTCCTTGAGGTATATTAGGTAGTACAGCGTTAGGCGTGTATTTTTCATTGACCGCCGGCACACGATGGGTGATGTGGTTAACATCACACCAGCTGCCTTAACTTCCTAGTGCTTTTCCTGGTACTCAATTGAGGCTGGGTCAACCTGACAGCCGTTACGGTCTGAAAAATATTCCATGCCCACTGTGGAATAGAACCCGGACCACAAGTCTGAGAAGCGAGTTCACTATCAACTTCGCTACTGTGGCTCTATGGGGACATCCTTCAGCTGCTCATCAATTGTCTGTTGAATAAGGACACAGCAATAGGTGCTGAATCTAAACAGTGATCGAGGGAGTTTTGAATTATACATTGTATATGCAGAATTGGATGTCTGGGAAGCGGAATGAGAAGTTTGTTTAACCAGTGAGTCATGGGAACAGTCAGCATGCATACCCTTCAACATCTGCTTGGAATTGCTGTTTGTTTGTTTTCATTCTTATTTACCAAATTAAACACTCTTTATGATCTATGTGGTTTGCGATGAGAACGTGAGTATGTTACATCCCATTAGGCCACTAAGGAATGTGGGTCAGGAAAACCAAATTTCAGCAAAAATGTGCACATATTAACCAACAGAATGCACATTTGTACAGATGAGTAACTGTATAATTTTAGAAACAGAAAAACCACACTTTAAAGAACCACATTTGAAGTTATACTGTAGCATGGTATAAGAATCTGATTGGTCATAAGGAGGCAGTCAGAACTGACTCATGCCATCTGCTGGGAGAGACTGAACACCTATGAGTTTGCCTAGAGTATGCCATCTGCTGGGAGAGACTGAGCACCTATGGGTTTGCCTAAAGTGCTATACATCGGTCCAGTAACCAACAACTATCAACTGTTCCAATCTATTTTTGTCAACTGGATTACCTTACCTAACATCCAAGTAGTACAACCTGAATTGATTTCAAGCCTAATCAGCCAATATTGATTTTATAGTCTGTCACAATTCCAATGTTCTCTTTCATAAATCACACCCACTGTGACAGGACAGCCATTTCTATTGAATTGACTTCCAATCATGCGTGACAAAATGTCAGGGGAGTTCCTATCTCCAAGACTTTGGGTACACAATTAACAGAATATTTTTCTTTTCACAAAAAATTGATATTTTCTTTAGGTCTGATTTTACCACACTTGGGTGCAGTTTCTGCTGCGGTTTCCTAAAGGCATACAGCTAAAATCAGCTCTCCTGCTATTCATGATATTGTTAATAATTATACTAAGTTACAATGACCCTATGAAGTATTGTTATTCAGTTAATACTTTATTTTATAAGAATGTATCATCAATATAAGAGTTCTAAAAGGTTCTAGTGGTGAAGGATTGACTTCACTGCACCTGGTTTCCCCATATGGCCCTGTCCCTTTTGACAGAAATGGCATGCCACCTTTCAAGAGTATTGCACAAGGCACGAACGCCTTAGCTCCAGCAACAATCCTAAGAATCTATGAAAAAAATTGCACATGTGACTTGATCCGTATTCGAACCTACAACCTTCAGAATGTCAGGCAAACGTCTTAACCACTTCACCATAGAGACCGCCATAATCTGAGTATTTCTGCATAAAGAGAATGTTATTATAAATGACAACATATTGTTGTGTCCGTTTGAAAGAATAAACCAACTAATATGTAACACAAGATATAAATAATTAGTTGTGGAGAATGACATATTTGCTTGTGCCAGTCAGTATGGCAAAAGAAGATATCAAAAATGTACAATACAGTGAAATTAGTAGAAAACACTTCTGCATATCCCTATCCCCTACTAGTTATAACGCAAATGTAGAAGAGACATGATAGAACATTACAAAAATAGCAGACAATAATTTTTCTGATCATAAAAAACAAATGAACAACTTACAGAATTCTTTGAGACAAACTCAAGAGTTCTTCTTCTTCTCTGCATTCTCACTAGATTGGGATTTCGGATTCTCTAATAAAGGCAGCTGTCTGCCTCAGATTATCAGCCACACCAAACAGTTTGTCTTGGACACTAGTGTAAGTGGGCCACCTCTTTCGTCTCAGGTCTGTGTACTGGGAGCAGTTCTGTAGGATTGTAATTCCTATGATTTCTGCTTCCCGTTTGTGCCAACCTCTTTCCGCAGTAAGTTTTGGCCACCCTCATGATGGTAGGTCTGACATTCTTACTGCGTGGCTATATCTCCGAGGCAGATTGGCGACCATAGAATCCATTATCCCATTCCCCATTGTGAGAGGTTGTTCCACCATGTTTTGTGCCTTATGGCCTGGTGCATCCGTTTTCTGCAAGCATTTGTTTCTGGTTAGCATTCCTGACGGACACATGCATCTGATTTCAGCAAACCTCCTTAGTCGCCTCTTCGACATGTATGGAGTTAACAGTGGTTCTATTCTTTACACCCCAAATTTGGGCCCAGTAACCACTCGAGCGACTCAAGGGTTCAACAGGGTTATATCCTATTTCTACTTTTGTTTTAACATATGAATCAATGAAGTGCCATGCTTGCCAGCGTTGGCGATCATGTCCCCACAACTATCTCTCCCTGGTGAAGTTTATTATAAGTTCTGACACATGTGACTTGATCCGTATTCGAACCTACAACCTTCAGAATGTCAGGCAAACGTCTTAACCACTTCACCATAGAGACCGCCATAATCTGAGTATTTCTGCATAAAGAGAATGTTATTATAAATGACAACATATTGTTGTGTCCGTTTGAAAGAATAAACCAACTAATATGTAACACAAGATATAAATAATTAGTTGTGGAGAATGACATATTTGCTTGTGCCAGTCAGTATGGCAAAAGAAGATATCAAAAATGTACAATACAGTGAAATTAGTAGAAAACACTTCTGCATATCCCTATCCCCTACTAGTTATAACGCAAATGTAGAAGAGACATGATAGAACATTACAAAAATAGCAGACAATAATTTTTCTGATCATAAAAAACAAATGAACAACTTACAGAATTCTTTGAGACAAACTCAAGAGTTCTTCTTCTTCTTCTGCATTCTCACTAGATTGGGATTTCGGATTCTCTAATAAAGGCAGCTGTCTGCCTCAGATTATCAGCCACACCAAACAGTTTGTCTTGGACACTAGTGTAAGTGGGCCACCTCTTTCGTCTCAGGTCTGTGTACTGGGAGCAGTTCTGTAGGATTGTAATTCCTATGATTTCTGCTTCCCGTTTGTGCCAACCTCTTTCCGCAGTAAGTTTTGGCCACCCTCATGATGGTAGGTCTGACATTCTTACTGCGTGGCTATATCTCCGAGGCAGATTGGCGACCATAGAATCCATTATCCCATTCCCCATTGTGAGAGGTTGTTCCACCATGTTTTGTGCCTTATGGCCTGGTGCATCCGTTTTCTGCAAGCATTTGTTCGGGTTAGCATTCCCTGACGGACACATGCATCTGATTTCAGCCAAACCTCCTTAGTCGCCTCTTACGACATGTATGGCAGTTAACAGTGGTTCTATTCTTTACACCCCAAATTTGGGCCCCAGTAACCACTCGAGCGACTCAAGGGTTCAACAGGGTTATATCCTATTTCTACTTTTGTTTTAACATATGAATCAATGAAGTGCCATGCTTGCCAGCGTTGGCGATCATGTCCCCACAACTATCTCTCCCTGGTGAAGTTTATTATAAGTTCTGAAAATATCTCTTGTCGAATCATGATGTCAGACCATCCATTTTCTTCCTATTCTTTCCTCAACCTCACCCTTCCCTGTTTTTTTTTACCTGTTGTTAGAAAATGTTCCAAACATGTGTCATAAGAATTTTGATTGTCTAATTCTTATTATTTCGATATGGTTTCGTTGTGTGCAAACCTCTTTTGAAAACTCAACATTTGTTTTTTTAACATATAAATAGATATAAATAACATCAGATGCTAACTCAGAAGGTGAAGATAAATAATGTAGATTTGAAAAACGCAAAACACAATTCACTGAGTGAGTTACTATTTACAAATAGCCACAAGTCTAATATGAAAAATGAAAATTGTGGCATATCCTAAAGTACGTAGCCATCAACCACAGTCTAATATATGAAGATATAAACAACTTACAGTACCACAAAAACTCACTAAAATTATTGTGTGAAAGATACAATAAAAAAGTTAAAAACAAACACATCAGTGATTAAAAATTATGAAAGCACACAGATCACAAAGTCTACTTAGCATAGATGCCATCAGCTTGAAGGCTCTATATAATCTAACTACTATTGACAGAGACAGATTAGCGTAATGCATTAACGTTTGCCTTTTGACTTGGACACAAAAGGGTTGTGGGTTAAATCCCACACTCGACGTTCTACATGTGAGGAAAGGAGTTGGCCCTTCTGACTTCTACACACTAGGTCCTAGAAATGTGAAGTGACAGGTACCATATACATTATGTATGCCCCACCTGTGGTAGGAAATTGTGTTAGAGGATTGGACTTTACAGCCATCTCCACGACTCACCCGTGTGTTGCGGGACTTGCAAGGGAGCAAAATAGTACCACTGTGACCTACAAGGCCACAGTAAGAGGCGACTGAGGTAGGGGTCTAGGGAAGCTACCCTAGTAAACAAAAAGCGGAACAGAAATAGGATGTGCTGGCCTACTTGTAGGCGCATAACTGGTACAGCATACAATCCCTCTTAGGCTCAGATCACATACATATCACACTGAGTGGTTAACAAGTGATTGATATGGAGCACTCATTGAAGAAGAAAAATATTTTCGGTGAGCACATGGTACACGGTTGGACTACAGGTTTCCTGATCCTTTACTTGTGAATATAAATTACAAGTACCTCATAAGTCAGACTAAGGCTCGCCTTAATGACAAGGTACACTGATGATAAGGATAGCAAGTCTTCAGGCAAAAATCCATAAAGGTGCCATATAAGGCGCACCCTGAATTTATAGCAGTTGGAAATGTATTAACATGTATCTAAATGTAATTTGACAAGCAAAAGAAACCACCGAATAGTTCGCAGCTCACACTCAAATGGGACAGAAAATGGATGCAGTCTGCAGCTTTTGGTAGTTAATGTATTAATGTCTGTGTCACTACAGTAGCAACAACACAGTTCAGGCTAATTATAAAAATACGCTGAACATATAAAAAATGATTAAATATAATTTTAGTTCTAAAAATGTGGAGGCTGATATGGCACCTTTCTCTAATAAACAACATATAAATGTCTAAAGTTGTGCATGTTTGGTCCGTAACAGATTATTGTTTTGATAATTTGTTATTATGTACCAAGACTGAAGACAGCCGCAGTAGCGTAGTTGTTAGTGAACTCACATCTTAGGATAGTAGTCCAGGTTCAGTTCCACAGTGGGCATGGAAGATTTTTTCTGACAATAAAGACTCTCAGATCAACCCAGTCTCAAGTTCCAGGGAAGAGCACTGGGAAGTAAAGGCGGCCTGATTGATATTGACCCCATACCCCATCATGCACTGACGGTCAATGAAAAATATGGGCTTAACACTGTATTACCCAATATACCTCAAGGTATGAAAAAGGGTTCCTTTACTTTTTTTTTTACTAACATTGAACTTTTGTTATAGATTAATCACGCATATCTGCTGGAATATAATATTTTTGTAAATGAGTTTATTTTTCCTTCCATGCACTTTTATAGAGAATCTTAATTGTAAGAATTGTGCATTTTCAAGATCTTTCAAGTAAAGTTTATTTGTTTCAATATGTTTTCTCTCTCTCTCTCTCTCTCTCTCTCTCTCTCTCTCTCTCGCGCGCGCTCGATCGTTCAATATGTTTTCCTTTACACTATAACACTAAAAGAGCATTGTTCAACACAATCTTTCTCACAACATTGTGCTATCAGTGCCAAATTTGAACACTGACATCAAACAATAGAAGGAAACTAGTCACGACAGAGATGAATCTACACAGAATGCTGGGAGCATCAAGAAGAGATTGGTTTAGAAATGAAGACATCAGGAAAAACGTGTGTACAACATCAGTACTGAGCTTCATTAAGAAACAACAAATTAAATGGTTCGACCACATATGCAGATTACCAGCAGGCATTGCGTCTCAAAGAGAAATGCTACCCTGATACAGTGGATACAACACAAAAGGCCATCCACACAAAATTTGGACCTCAGAAATAACATAGGCAAAAATAAAAAACTATTTATGAAGTGCACAAAAAAGCCTGTTCTATAATCTCTTCTTATCCAGACACTGTGAAGCAAAACAGGATTAGTAAAAACAAAACATGCAATATTCCGTTTTTACCTATCTTGATATGACTGTTCTGCGTTACTGTTTCTTTTTTGCTGCTTTATTTCACTGCTGTTTCCAAAACCGACACAAATAAATTACAGATTGTCTTAAATATCAACACTCTACCCTGGTTACTCCCATCATGCCATGTACTTGAGGCATCCCTAAATTTCTGATCGTTCTATAATTACCAGTTCTTAAACTATCCAACCCTATATCCTCGGTCAGTTGGAAGGAGGAACTAACATTACAATTCACTGCCCAGCTTAAACCTTTAGCCTGAGCTGCTGCCAAATACCTTTTTCTTCTATTTATCTTATATACTCTGATACGTTCTTGTTCTTCTTCAGAATCTTCCAATGCACTTTCCCACCTCAGACTTTCTTTATTTTGATTGATACTTTTTGAACCAAACTGGCTAGAACCAATGAATTTTAATGGCCCTGTTGAAGAACAATCAACAGACAAGGGCATCACATTATTTATTGGTGATGATTTCAAAACATATTTGTCTTTAATATTATTTGGAGACTGCTTTCTGCCATTTTGTTTACTATGAGTGTTATTCTGTCGAGACCGGCTGTTGTTCTTGGAGGATTGCTTCTGTCTCATATTAATGTTATTAATCCCTTGTACTAAAGAGCTGACCATTGTCTGGTCAGCGCTGAGTCCACTGGTAGACTGTTTAGCGTGGAAACAGAATATATTGGTGATTCTGAAGGGTCTAGAGCTGAGTCAGTGTTGTTGAGACTAGACATCCCTGCACCATTGACTAATAGAGGAAACTTCAATGCTTGACTAACCATGTCTGTTACATCTTCCAAGTCTTGATCTGAAAAAAATGTAGAAATATTGAAAAATTGTCCAACATTTGGTTTTTTAAAAAGTCAATAACTATTATGTACATTTACTGTTGTAACTTTAATCATCAATATCATCTTCTCTGTGTTATTACAATAGGAGCATAAGGCTATACATATGTGGAAACATAATCAGAGACAGTGAGTCGCCTGTGGAAATTGGGGTTAAGCTCAGAATAGCATGTTGGTGCTGTCTGCAAGGTAGGAAGAGAAGATATGTCAATCAACCTCACTTTGACACAGTGAGTGTAGATACATTAAGATTGTTATTGCATTGGAGGATGGAGCATGTATGGACTTGTTCAATGTACGAGGATGTTGATAAGAATGAATTGAACCCGTCGTGTGCCGTTGGTCAAAAATAATTATGTGTCTAACATAACATTATATGAAAATTGGTTTCTTTTCTTTTTCCTTTATTTTTACGGAGAAGTAGAGGGTATTGTAAAAGGTACAACTGTATTAGCCACTATCTGGGCAGCAGAACTACCAGAGTACAAATTAAAGGATATACCAGCAAGTGGATGACATTAGAACAGGATGTCCTCCAAGATGGAATTCTCTCAGCAACACTGTTCTTTGGGTACATAAACTATATTATAGCAAATATCCACCAAAAAAGTACATATCTCCTCTATTTACAACTTAGCTCTATTGATCTCTGAAAAGTATATCTCCACAGCAACAGAAGAATCAGAAAGCTCTATTAGCACTAATAGAGAGGGCCAAGTAATGCATCATGAAAATGAATTAAAAGAAAACAATAAGTAGAGTACTCTCTCTCAAACAAACTACAGAATCATAAATTAGTAATAAATTGGAAAAATATAGGAATGATACGTTAACTAAGTATAACTTTTGATCACTGTTTAAAAAAGCAGCCATAAATAGAAAAAAAAGCAAGAAATAAATGGCAAATCATGAAGAAATCTGCAGACTCAACTTGGACAGAAATGAGTGTGCTTAAAAAGTTATGTTATGTTATGCGATCGACATCATGGCACATTGGGCATTCCCATTCGTCCTCTGTCCTCCGTTGCAGCATCCATCCCAATGTCCATTTACTCACCGTATCCATGAGAAGTTGATTAGTATATCTTCTCTCTCTACCATGAAGATGACACTGTCTGGCATGTCCAAACTTAATGCCTAATTCTAGTACTCGGTTCAGTGTCTGAGACTCGCTCATGTCACATAAATGAGAGCGTACCGCTTGGATTATATTGGCTCAGTCCATGCTTCTGTCCGCTTGAGTTGGGGCATTGTTTGCAAGAAAGTCAGCATGCTCATTACCCTGCATGCCAGCAAGTCCAGGTGTGTACAGCCAAGTCATTTTCTTGAGATGTGATCTCCGAATGATGTCCACCCATTCCACACGCAGACTTCCAGATTCAATAATTAGAAGCATATTAAAAAGTTATATACTAGACAAGTGAGACCAGTCCAAGAATATGGTAATTTAACATGCAATGCAAATCTTTTTTAAACAAACAAACTACAAAATCAAAAAGTCAAAATGTGAGGCATAAAGTGAATACCCATTACAGAACTGGAAAAAAATTGCATGCAATGAAAATATTCAGTAGACTTATATCACCAAATTTGTTACAGGATAAATGGTTTTGCAAAAGATTTCTGATACCGGAAAACTTTGTAGAAACAATGGAACAAATATGAGAGCAGATGCCATCAATACTACATCAATTACAAAACCAATTCACACAGCATTCAAACTTATGATCTAGAAAAAAATGATTGCCTCATTGAACTGATAAAGATTATTCCTGGCATTGAGAGAAAGAACAGACAAGCCAAACCACAAAAGAAGTTATTACATTGAAGTATATAGAGAGCCGCGTAGCGTAGTTGTTAGTGAACTCGCTTCTCAAGGCTGGTAGGTCCGGGTTCAGCTCCCGCAGTGGGCGCGGAATTAATCCCGACCGCGACAGCTCTCAGGTCGACCCAGCCTCAACTGGGTACCAGACATGCTCTGGGAAAGTAAAGGCGGTCGGTGTGATGCTGACCACATCACCCATTGTGTGCCGAAGGTCAATGAAAAATACAGGCATAACTGTATTGCTCTATATACCCCAAGGAATGAAAGGGTTCCTTTATATAGATAAACACTGTCATACCAAGATCTGGACTCATGTACACACAGATGGGTTGGCAACTAATGCAATAGAAAAATGGAGGAGGTGGAAAATTCTTCTGAATCTAAGTAACAGCACATAGCAAATATTGTCAGTAGCAACAGGTAAATTTTCCAGTAAATGTAGAGCAGCAGCAGATTCTTTGAAAACTGCAGAAGAAACCCTAATGAAAGAAGAAAGCACAAATAGGCTTTCACTGCTTGTAGTTGAAGCACCAAATTCATACAAATGCAAAACTAAACAACCTAAGAGAAACAGTATACACAAAGTGACAACAGTTCAAAGACATTCTGTCATAAAGATATACACAAGGAAATGAGAAATAGAACATTCAAGAACAGAACAAACTTTTTTTAACATATTCAAGACAACATCTGAGAGTAGACGAAGAAGAAAACAAAATAGGAATGTTTGCAGCAATTTAAAGTTTAACTTAGAGAGCTAGATGGACCAGATTATGATGTTTTTAAATTATTCTGAGATGAGTGAATGAATTTACAAATTGATCACTACAATATTACTCTAACAGAAAGACTAAATAAACTTGAAGAAGCACAGATCATGATGATTTTGTGTTTTGAATGTTGTAAATAATTTAACCAAAACAAAATACACATCGTGAACACTTACAAAACCTCAGGAGTAGACAGCATATTGGTACAGGTATATTTAAAAAGCAGGTTTGAACAGACAAAAATACAACAGAACCAATAATTACAATTTTCAACAAACTTCAGAAAACTTGTTAACTTATAAAATGACTTGTAAAAGCTATATAATATTTTTAGTATCATATTATTATGCCATTCGCTCTTATTTTTTCGTCTCACACAAATGAATACATATATAATAAGTACTTACGGTTTATTTTCAATGCTTCAACTTCATCAATGGACTGTTGATTCTTCTCATCATCACTTATGAATTTTACAGTTTCTTGTAATTCTACATATAACTTCTCTGAACCTTTTCTTTTCTTCTTTTTCTTTTTTGATTTCCTCTGCTTTGTCTCTGTCACATTTAATACCTTGCCACTGGATCCTGATCTGCTGGTACGGGAATCGAATTTATCTGGATTGAATGTCTCCATGATTTATAAAACAAATAGGTAGTCAACCATCTGTGCTCATGACATAATGATAATGATTGCGTTTTCCTACAAACCAACTTCGATAATACGCCACATAATAGTGTTATCACTTAAATTACTATTCAGTGCAATACTAATTTTCAGAGAATAAGTAATTAAACTTTTCCTTAGAAAAGCAAACCTCTATACAAGTGAAACTTATTAAATGTCAGATTTATCATTATAATATTAATTTATTATAGAAGAATTTTAATCAATTATTTTGGCACATATTGATATTTATTTCATGTATGATATCTCCGCACCCTGACCCTCTCGATTCAACTGTTGCTTTTCGTAATGTCAAAGAAAAACGAGCAAGGATAGCAGATTTTTATATTTTATATCCATTATAAGCGTAGATGTGCCTTTGTTTGATCGTTCCCTTGAACATGCGGCTCTCAAATGTAACAATATTTAACAGTATGTATGCGCTAGTCTTCGATTTTATAGACGTCACTAAGGCCTAACAACAAACAAAACAACGCTATGCAGCCAAAAATATAGTCTATTTATATTGCAGTTATCCACATAGATATGCAAAACTAATTTGAGTTAACTAATTTTATAGACAGAATGTTTTATATATTTTCTTTATATTAATAAATCTTTATAGTAACTTATATATAATCATACCATTAAATAATTGTGTGTAGTAATATGTAACTAAGCATGTTCGTTGTTACCAGTGTACAGGTGATATTGTGTTTCTCTCTTACCGTTACATAAGTTTCTATAGGGTAGTGCCTCAGCCGAGGTCAATGGTAACTATTACAGTTGGCCGTGCCTCAACCTGCAAGCGATTTCTCTATCCGGGGCGATTCGTTCACTCTTTTCTGTGTAATTGAGTACGACTTTTTTCGTCTATCTCAGTAAACTTGTCGCACGATCGAGATTGGACACCTGTGGAGCAGAAACTTGAGAAAGAGGTGTGTGTCTAACCAGAGAGCAATAGAAACCATTATAATTCACTATTTTCCAATTCTGCTGGGGAAGCTGAACACATATGAGTCTGTCCGTAGTTATGTGATGTTGGTTCAGTAATCCTCTTTTTCTCCTATTAGTTTTTTTATACTCGGAGGTCTAAACAAAAAGATGAGTTGCCTCCATGAATCCAATTGTCAGCAACAGGTCCTGGAGAGTTTTATCACAATTTGTTTTCTTCAAATTAGTCTCATTGGATCACGTTTGAGACCTCATGTCATTGAAGAGGTGGCACGTTTGCCGAATATGTTCGGGATTTTGGGGGGCCATTTAGTATGCGAACTGGTCAATTTGAGCAGTTTTTATTTTCTGAAGATGTGAGTAATTTACAATGTAGGCCTACTGTGCGGGGCCTAAATATGATAGTTTGTTGGTATATGCTTTCTTTTTCTTCTTTCTCTAATCCTGGTTGTCTAACATCGTCTCTAGTTGTTTGTTGTTGTTTGCGTCTTATCAACCAAGTTAATCACTCTTTGTGATTTGTGCGGTTCGCATTTTAAAAAAACGTGATTACGTTGTGCCCCCGTTAAGCCTCTAGGGTTTGTAGAACAGACATATACGAATTTCAGCGAACAGGACACAAATATGTACGGACGGGTAATTGTAAGATTGTGCAGACAGAAAACCCAATCTTTAAAGTACCACACCTAGAGTTATAGTGTAGCATGGTATTAGATCGGATTGATCATAGGGAGGATGTAGAGCTGAATTATGCCATTCTCTAACAGTGTCAGGAAAAAAAGATTTATAGAAAGGACTCTTGTGTACGTTTCATAATATATGTTTTCTTTCACTGCCTCAGTTATTTCTAGAATTATGTAGTCCACCTTTTGCGTGGACGACTTATTGTCTTGTATCACGTGTATGTGAAAGGCATTGCCTTTTTGAGGCGCACTGTCTGACTGCTCGTAATCTGCTTGTGGCCGAACGATTTAATTAGTTGCTTCTTGATGAAGTTATGTACTGTATGTACTGATGTAGTATCCACTTTTTTCGCCGATGCCTTTTTTCTAAACTGGTTTTTCTTGATACTCCCAGAAGTATGCGTAAACCATTAATCTCTATCACGACTAGTTTTTTCCCTGTTAATTGATGTCAACATCCAGGTTTGACACTGATAGTATAATTGATCGTGACACGCAGAACCAGTATGAATAATATGCTAAACTATAAGTCATGGAAGCAATGGCAAGCTACTGAACGTAATAATGCCAAGAAAAATCACAAACTGCGTTAAAAAGCTGGGGTTGATTCGCAAAGTCATGTGAAGGATATGCAATTAACTTTTTTTTATAAGTCATGGACAATGAACACAGATCGAAAAATCTCTGAGGGCCACAGAAATGTGGTTTTACAGAAGAATGATGAGAATCCCATAGACTGCTAAAATGTCTAATGTTGAGGTGTTGAATGAGATCAAGACACAGAGAAAGCTTATCATCATTATAAGAAAGAGGCAGTCATCATTTTTCGGGCATGTGATGAGGAGGGAGGTTTAGAACACATTGTGACAACTGGTAAAATCGAGGGTAGACGAGACAGAGGAAGATGGAGAAGATTTTGGATAGCCTGACTTCATGGCACGATAGAGTGCCAACATCTGAGTTGAAACACCACCGACAGAGATTTATGGGGATCCATGATCACCTACCTCAGTCGGCACGGCTCCTGATGATGATGGCAAAACAATAAATAAGTAATAGTTGCCAGATAGAATTATAAATTGGGAATTACAATACATTCACAAAACAGATGAGACTGCAGTAAAACTATTTGATTGGCAAAACACGTAATCACAAAGTACTGTAGTTTTACAAATTACAAAACAGTGACAAAATACAACAACGTTTCGACCAACAAGGCCTTTATCAAGCAAACGAACAACAGGAGTGACAAATTTAAAAACAAATGGACGACCAAAAATAAACGTTTCTAATGAAAATCTGGAAATAAAAACCAAATTACAATACATAATTTATATTCTTCAATAACGATTAGTATTTCGCTGAGGTCATTGCTGAACGATAATAAATGTACATAGTTATTTAATTAACATATTTTGTGAACGAGTATACAGTTATATTGTCAATTTCTTAAAAAATACATTATTTAATGAAAATCACTGAAGTCGCAACATTTTTGATGAACTTTGAAATGAAACGTTTTGAAATCTGTCAACTTCGCGTGCGATTCAAACAAAACTAAAATGCGTTTGTGCATTTATTTTTGCAATGGTGCGAGCAATCACTGCAATGTAATGTCAACAATCTCACTTTGCCTGAAAATGTGTTGTGATGTGTGTACTCTCACATGTTAATTTGTTTGGTACTACATAAAACACAATGGATGTGTGGAGCGATATAGACGAGGACGAGTGGGCTAGAAGTGGTATTTATAAAATTTATTTGCTTTAGTTTCAGTTTTAGTTTTTAAAAAACAAACTCAACGTTATTTGTTATTAAACAAAATGCTCAAATTCATGAGATTGTTATCAATATTAGATCTGTAACTGTGTAATTGTTAGTTTATTATGAAATTAAGCGGCTAGTCATATCGTAGATGAATAAAAGTCATGGGGTTTATTAGTGAAACACGTACAAACAAAGTACTATAGTTTTACAAAATACATAAACAGTGACGATAAACAGCAACGTTTCGACCAACAAGGCCTTTATCAAGCAAACGAACAAACAGGAGTGACAAATTAAAATGAAACACAAATGGACGACCAAATACCAACGTATCTAAGGAAAATCTGGAATAAAAACGAATAACGAAATAAATGTAACAACGGGAAATGCACATACACAACAAATATAACTATTAAATCTTACCTACTACGTCACAACGAATAGTTGCAGCAATATGGCGACGAATATCGAAATAGGGGAAGACTGCAGTAAAACTTGGTAAATAGTGAAACACGTACAAACAAAGTACTATAGTTTTACAAAATACATAAACAGTGACGATAAACAGCAACGTTTCGACCAACAAGGCCTTTATCAAGCAACGAACAAACAGGAGTGACAAATTAAAATGAAACACAAATGGACGACCAAATACCAACGTATCTAAGGAAAATCTGGAATAAAACGAATAACGAAATAAATGTAACAACGGGAAATGCACATACACAACAAATATAACTATTAAATCTTACCTACTACGTCACAACGAATAGTTGCAGCAATATGGCGACGAATATCGAAATAGGGGAAGACTGCAGTAAAACTTGGTAAATAGTGAAACACGTACAAACAAAGTACTATAGTTTTACAAAATACATAAACAGTGACGATAAACAGCAACGTTCGACCAACAAGGCCTTTATCAAGCAAGCGAACAAACAGGAGTGACAAATTAAAATGAAACACAAATGGACGACCAAATACCAACGTATCTAAGGAAAATCTGGAATAAAAACGAATAACGAAATAAATGTAACAACGGGAAATGCACATACACAACAAATATAACTATTAAATCTTACCTACTACGTCAAAACGAATAGTTGCAGCAATATGGCGACGAATATCGAAATAGGGGAAGACTGCAGTAAAACTTGGTAAATAGTGAAACACGTACAAACAAAGTACTATAGTTTTACAAAATACATAAACAGTGACGATAAACAGCAACGTTCGACCAACAAGGCCTTTATCAAGCAACGAACAAACAGGAGTGACAAATTAAAATGAAACACAAATGGACGACCAAATACCAACGTATCTAAGGAAAATCTGGAATAAAACGAATAACGAAATAAATGTAACAACGGGAAATGCACATACACAACAAATATAACTATTAAATCTTACCTACTACGTCAACGAATAGTTGCAGCAATATGGCGGCAATATCGAAATAGGGGAAGACTGCAGTAAAACTTGGTAAATAGTGAAACACGTACAAACAAAGTACTATAGTTTTACAAAATACATAAACAGTGACGATAAACAGCAACGTTTCGACCAACAAGGCCTTTATCAAGCAAGCGAACAAACAGGAGTGACAAATTAAAATGAAACACAAATGGACGACCAAATACCAACGTATCTAAGGAAAATCTGGAATAAAACGAATAACGAAATAAATGTAACAACGGGAAATGCACATACACAACAAATATAACTATTAAATCTTACCTACTCGTCACAACGAATAGTTGCAGCAATATGGCGACGAATATCGAAATAGGGGAAGACTGCAGTAAAACTTGGTAAATAGTGAAACACGTACAAACAAAGTACTATAGTTTTACAAAATACATAAACAGTGACGATAAACAGCAACGTTTCGACCAACAAGGCCTTTATCAAGCAACGAACAAACAGGAGTGACAAATTAAAATGAAACACAAATGGACGACCAAATACCAACGTATCTAAGGAAAATCTGGAATAAAACGAATAACGAAATAAATGTAACAACGGGAAATGCACATACACAACAAATATAACTATTAAATCTTACCTACTACGTCAACGAATAGTTGCAGCAATATGGCGACGAATATCGAAATAGGGGAAGACTGCAGTAAAACTTGGTAAATAGTGAAACACGTACAAACAAAGTACTATAGTTTTACAAAATACATAAACAGTGACGATAAACAGCAACGTTTCGACCAACAAGGCCTTTATCAAGCAACGAACAAACAGGAGTGACAAATTAAAATGAAACACAAATGGACGACCAAATACCAACGTATCTAAGGAAAATCTGGAATAAAAACGAATAACGAAATAAATGTAACAACGGGAAATGCACATACACAACAAATATAACTATTAAATCTTACCTACTACGTCACAACGAATAGTTGCAGCAATATGGCGACAAATATCGAAATATAGGGAAGACTGCAGTAAAACTTGGTAAATAGTGAAACACGTACAAACAAAGTACTATAGTTTTACAAAATACATAAACAGTGACGATAAACAGCAACGTTTCGACCAACAAGGCCTTTATCAAGCAAACGAACAAACAGGAGTGACAAATTAAAATGAAACACAAATGGACGACCAAATACCAACGTATCTAAGGAAAATCTGGAATAAAAACGAATAACGAAATAAATGTAACAACGGGAAATGCACATACACAACAAATATAACTATTAAATCTTACCTACTACGTCACAACGAATAGTTGCAGCAATATGGCGACGAATATCGAAATAGGGGAAGACTGCAGTAAAACTTGGTAAATAGTGAAACACGTACAAACAAAGTACTATAGTTTTACAAAATACATAAACAGTGACGATAAACAGCAACGTTTCGACCAACAAGGCCTTTATCAAGCAACGAACAAACAGGAGTGACAAATTAAAATGAAACACAAATGGACGACCAAATACCAACGTATCTAAGGAAAATCTGGAATAAAAACGAATAACGAAATAAATGTAACAACGGGAAATGCACATACACAACAAATATAACTATTAAATCTTACCTACTACGTCACAACGAATAGTTGCAGCAATATGGCAACGAATATCGAAATAGGGGAAGACTGCAGTAAAACTTGGTAAATAGTGAAACACGTACAAACAAAGTACTATAGTTTTACAAAATACATAAACAGTGACGATAAACAGCACGCTTTGACCAACAAGGCCTTTATCAAGCAAGCGAACAAACAGGAGTGACAAATTAAAATGAAACACAAATGGACGACCAAATACCAACGTATCTAAGGAAAATCTGGAATAAAACGAATAACGAAATAAATGTAACAACGGGAAATGCACATACACAACAAATATAACTATTAAATCTTACCTACTACGTCACAACGAATAGTTGCAGCAATATGCGACGAATATCGAAATAGAGGAAGACTGCAGTAAAACTTGGTAAATAGTGAAACACGTACAAACAAAGTACTATAGTTTTACAAAATACATAAACAGTGACGATAAACAGCAACGTTCGACCAACAAGGCCTTTATCAAGCAAGCGAACAAACAGGAGTGACAAATTAAAATGAAACACAAATGGACGACCAAATACCAACGTATCTAAGGAAAATCTGGAATAAAACGAATAACGAAATAAATGTAACAACGGGAAATGCACATACACAACAAATATAACTATTAAATCTTACCTACTACGTCACAACGAATAGTTGCAGCAATATGGTGACGAATATCGAAATAGGGGAAGACTGCAGTAAAACTTGGTAAATAGTGAAACACGTACAAACAAAGTACTATAGTTTTACAAAATACATAAACAGTGACGATAAACAGCAACGTTTCGACCAACAAGGCCTTTATCAAGCAACGAACAAACAGGAGTGACAAATTAAAATGAAACACAAATGGACGACCAAATACCAACGTATCTAAGGAAAATCTGGAATAAAAACGAATAACGAAATAAATGTAACAACGGGAAATGCACATACACAACAAATATAACTATTAAATCTTACCTACTACGTCTACACGAATAGTTGCAGCAATATGGCGACGAATATCGAAATAGGGGAAGACTGCAGTAAAACTTGGTAAATAGTGAAACACGTACAAACAAAGTACTATAGTTTTACAAAATACATAAACAGTGACGATAAACAGCAACGTTTCGACCAACAAGGCCTTTATCAAGCAACGAACAAACAGGAGTGACAAATTAAAATGAAACACAAATGGACGACCAAATACCAACGTATCTAAGGAAAATCTGGAATAAAACGAATAACGAAATAAATGTAACAACGGGAAATGCACATACACAACAAATATAACTATTAAATCTTACCTACTACGTCACAACGAATAGTTGCAGCAATATGGCGACGAATATCGAAATATAGGGAAGACTGCAGTAAAACTTGGTAAATAGTGAAACACGTACAAACAAAGTACTATAGTTTTACAAAATACATAAACAGTGACGATAAACAGCAACGTTTCGACCAACAAGGCCTTTATCAAGCAAGCGAACAAACAGGAGTGACAAATTAAAATGAAACACAAATGGACGACCAAATACCAACGTATCTAAGGAAAATCTGGAATAAAACGAATAACGAAATAAATGTAACAACGGGAAATGCACATACACAACAAATATAACTATTAAATCTTACCTACTACGTCACAACGAATAGTTGCAGCAATATGGCGACGAATATCGAAATAGGGGAAGACTGCAGTAAAACTTGGTAAATAGTGAAACACGTACAAACAAAGTACTATAGTTTTACAAAATACATAAACAGTGACGATAAACAGCAACGTTCGACCAACAAGGCCTTTATCAAGCAAGCGAACAAACAGGAGTGACAAATTAAAATGAAACACAAATGGACGACCAAATACCAACGTATCTAAGGAAAATCTGGAATAAAACGAATAACGAAATAAATGTAACAACGGGAAATGCACATACACAACAAATATAACTATTAAATCTTACCTACTACGTCACAACGAATAGTTGCAGCAATATGGCGACGAATATCGAAATAGGGGAAGACTGCAGTAAAACTTGGTAAATAGTGAAACACGTACAAACAAAGTACTATAGTTTTACAAAATACATAAACAGTGACGATAAACAGCAACGTTTCGACCAACAAGGCCTTTATCAAGCAAGCGAACAAACAGGAGTGACAAATTAAAATGAAACACAAATGGACGACCAAATACCAACGTATCTAAGGAAAATCTGGAATAAAAACGAATAACGAAATAAATGTAACAACGGGAAATGCACATACACAACAAATATAACTATTAAATCTTACCTACTACGTCACAACGAATAGTTGCAGCAATATGGCGACGAATATCGAAATAGGGGAAGACTGCAGTAAAACTTGGTAAATAGTGAAACACGTACAAACAAAGTACTATAGTTTTACAAAATACATAAACAGTGACGATAAACAGCAACGTTAAGTAAGTGTTCGAGACAAAATTTTAGATATGAAAAATGTAATTAATTCTGACAAATGTTTCATCGTAAAACAACCTGCAGAGCGAACCCAAACCAAAAACGCAAGATGACTGGATGAGCTGAACTAAAAAATGCAAGATGACATTGAATGTGCTGGACTAAATAAAAAACGCAGATATCTCCACTTTGCTCAGTTTGCTTTCTGAACTTTCTGCAGAGACGCAATGTAGAGTTAAACGGCAAATTTCTTGAAGTAAGGCAACGATTTATGTCGCTGGAGCCCGCCTGCCCAGCGGTTTTGTAAGGTGTTGGACAACGGGTGACAAACCCCTCTGTGAGTGTGGTTCAATTCTGCAGGCTGGCAGAAAAGCCACAGGTTCTCCAGATTTACAGTGTTCGTGGCACCTAAGGGATGCGATGTCTATGGCACCGAGCTGAAAGCTCAAGTGCTTCTAGATCGGGAAAAAACAATTTAATTTGAATATATGAATATGTATGCTTGTCTGCCGGGCTCACATGGGGAGCAAAGAATAGTAACACTGTGACCTACAAGGCATGTCGTAAGAGGCGACTGAGGTAGGACCCTAGGAAGCTGCCTAGTAAATAAAAAGCGTTGCAGAAATTAGATGTGCTGGCCTACTTGTAGGCGCATAACTAGCACAGCGCACAATCACTCTTAGACTCGGATCATATACAAATCACAATGAGTGGTTAACAAGTGGTTGATATGGAGCGTTCGAAAAACAAGAAGTATGCTTATCAAGAATTGTATCTCAAGATTAAAATATTTGTAAATTCTCAGAGTTAATTAAATTACTGAGTGATTTATATTTGACTTAACCAGGATTAATAATGAGCTCATTTGATCTTTAGATTTCACCAGTGACATTTATGAGATCTCCAAGTTCACCATGAAGTGTGATAAATTGCTGGAAGCAGAGGGAACACCACTTCAACGATACAGACCAAGATATTTGATAGTCTCAGACTTTGTGCAACAGTCTTGGTACTAAAGCATTTTTATTTAGTTTATAACTATGTTAGAAATCTGCATTTTGGGGAATGTTATGTTATTCGATCATCATCATTGCACATTGTGGTTTCCCATGTCGGCTCCATCCTCTGCTGCAGCAGCCATCCCAAAGTCTACCTGTACACCTTACCCATAAGAAGTTGATTAGTATATCTTCTCTCCCTACCACAAAGATAACACGGTCTAGCATGTCCAAACTTAACTTCTAATTCTCACAAACGGTCGTTTCTGAGACCGTACTTCATTTTTACATGTTTTACCTTTGGTAAACAAATTGAATTAGTTTAGACTAATTGGTGATCACAAAAGGTAGACAATAGAAATAACAGAGGCAGGAAAGACACTACGTACAATTCATACACAAGAGCCTGTTCTGGAAATCTCTTCTGATCCTGAAACTGAGACAACCCAGGATTTGAAAAAGAAGAATAAATTGAGAATAAAGGGAAAGACATAGATACAGTTGGGAAGGGAACATCAGGAGGTGGACATGCAATAGTCTGACAGAGTGTACTGTCAGGGCAAAGGACATAATTTGAAGAGATATTACAGTCAACCTTCGATGCAGAGATTGCACATGATTGATTGAAGATACACATAAAAGGGGGGTCTCAATGGCGAAGGGGTTACAACGTTTGCCTGTCATACTGAAGCTTGTGGGTTTGAATCCGGACTGAGACACATGCACATTTTTTATGAGATCCCTAGGATTGTTGCAGGAGCTACAAAGTTTGTGCTTTGTGCAACACTCTGCAAATGGCATGCCATTTCTGCCAACAGGGACGAAGGCATATGGGGAAACCGCCCGAGTGGTTACCAGGGCCCAAATTTGGGGTGTAAAGAATAGAACCACTGTTACCTGCTATGCATGTCGTAAGAGGCGACTAAGGAGGTTTGGTTGAAATCGGATGCATGTTTCTTAAACGTGTAGAAGTCTATGCGTTTGGGGGCCTACCAAACCAATGTGCAACGTATACACGTTCTTGGCAAAGATCAAACATATCACAAAGAGTGATGAAAATTGGTCATAAAGAACGAACGCAAAGAAGAAGGAGATATGGGGAAACCAGGTGCACTGATGTCAATCCTTCAGCTTTAGACACACAATCAAATACTTGTTGTACTACTTTCGTATCAGAATTTAAAATATTACTTTTCTTTTTGATGGAATCAGGTGTGAACAACAGCTGCTTTATAGGCTATCACCTGAGGCATACTTAATGAATGCTCCACCTGGAGAAGATGTCACTATTCAGGAGAGTGCGGCAGCTAAGGAAGTGAAAGATAAAGGATCTAATATACACTTGATGAGAGGTAGTTTTTCAGGGCTCTAAGGGAAATGTTTGTCTTTTCTGTAAATGCTATTCATTGTTTTCTGAATTAGTGTGTTTTTTGGTGGTTATTATGCTTTAATACTTTTGAAAAAAACCTTGATTATCCATATACAATCTTGTGTTATCGTAGGTAAACATGGACACTTCCAAGGGGGTCTCTGTGGTGTAGAGGTTAGGTGCTTGTCTCTCATGCCAAAGGTATCAAGTTTCCTCCCTCTTAGAGCTATCTGGATATTTTTTCAGAGATCCATGATCTCAGTGTAGGTTAGATCGAGTTCCTAGTCCTATCGGAGACGGGCGATAAAAAGTAGGCCCGTGTTCAATTTGAGCAGGTTGGAAAGTCGCTGCCCTGGCAAAATTCATTAGAAAAGATTAAAAATAAAATTCCTTTAAAATATCTTTACCATCTTCAAAATTACATCTGGGACCCTCACCGGTGCTACAGAGTTTGTGCATTGCAGCTGAGATCTTCCAGTGTAAGAAAGAGATCGGAGCACGCATGGTTACTCTGTGGTGAAATGATGATGGTCCAATCAATCAATCACTTCTAAATGATCATTAACATACATTTCTGCATTTAAATATAACAGGTTTATTGTAGTTTTTGGGCGAGGCAAGATAATTTGGTCCATAAAATTCATGTTTATGAGCATATGAATTTAGCTATACATCAGTCTTGTTACTACTGTACGCTTCTCCCTTCCCAACGAGTGTGCAGTTTTGGACACACTTATAAAAGTAGTCCATTTCATCCAGTTTGTATATGTCCTTACTTTCACTAACCAGTTCTCTAGAAATTGATCCAGAATCTCCCCAGACAACTTTCATTTAAATTCCATATCACATTTGAATCGAGTTTAGTAAGTGAGAGCACTTCTTCTAAAGTTGGTATGGCCTAGACTCTCTGCCCTCAATAAGGATAGATCCTGAAAACTGAATATATTTGTTCTTAGTTTGCTGGAATCATGTAAAGTGATGTTGAGGTCTTTGTAATCGAACTTCCTAATCTTCTTTCTTGCTGAAAGTAATTTCTTCTAAATGCTGCCATTATGTTGTCTCTGGTCTTCAGGATTGTATGTCGCTTGCTTGAGAGAATGTAATGTTTTCTGCATATTTCTGCTTTTGACTTTTTATACACTCTCTTTATCACTTTATTTATACTCTCTGATTCACTTGCATTTCTTGCCAATAGTGGAAACCATCGCAATTTTTTTTAAGTGACAAAGTAAAGACTCGAATAAGCGAGCAATAGAGGTGCTATATAAATGCACATAGTTCTGCATTAGCAGTTAAAGTGAAAACTTGTTAAACCTGTGCTGTACACACAGCACCATGCCAGCATGCAATGTATCAAACATAGGAATTGAATCTAATGATTGAATCTGAAAGATTGTGCGCAGAATGGGTGGTCAGCATTCAGAGATCACATCTCAAGACACTGACTTGGCTGGACATACTGGCGTGCAAGGCAACGAAGTGCTGACTTTCTTGCAAACAATGCCCCGACTTAAGCGTGTAGGGACCTAATAAAGGCACCAAATCACAAAGAGTGACTAACTTGGTTGATAAAAACAATAAAACATGCTTGTAAATCAAGATGTATTCGGTAGATTTAAAAATATTGATAGGGGGTGCTGCTATATTAAGATTCTAATTATTAACAAACTCATTCTAAGTGAACTATTATATACTAGTGTTCCTTATTATTTTTAAGATTTTCTCAGATTCCAATCTAATGTCTTTTTCACATTGCAGAGTTGGAAATTCAAGTTCCAGTTGTGGTTCCAGTAATAACCAGAGAGGATGCATGGGCAGTTAAGTTTCTAAATATTCAGGCAATGATACTGGCATTCAACAGTGGACAATGTGTATTTAGAGAAGTTCCAGTATTTGGTTTACCGTTAGGATGTGGTTTATTCTTGTATGGAATCATTGATGAGCTTCAGTACAATCCTCACCTCCATACTGTTGAGATAGTCGAGTTGAAAACTAGAAAATCATCCCATCCACCAAAACAGAGCCAACAAGATAAAGATAAATATCAGGTATGCATTCATATTAGTTTCATTGTCTAATATTTAAGTTAGTTTCAATTTGGAATATCTTCATTGCACCAGACATGTTTATATGTGCTCCGATCTCCTTCGCAATATCTCTAGCAGCATCCAGCGACTAACCGTAACAGTTCGATGTTGATTGATAGGTCTACTCATATACCTTGCTGCTGCACTGTTCTTTTCTGGCTACTTCAATCCAATCTCTTGCAATCTAGCAGTTGACATGGATTGGTTTAAATGAAAATCCTCTTTACGGCTACACTCTACGATGGCATTCAAAATGTCAGCTATATCCATAGGCTGGTCCCCTGATATGGTGGCAGAGCCAGTCTGTTCTTTCATTGCCATGACACCCATGTGCCCAGGAACGAAGATGAGTGTAATTATGCAAATTGTTGATGCTTGTAGCGATTCAGTCCATTGCCTGCGCACTATACCAGCCTTCACTTTCTGGATATTTTAAAGTTAACCATTGAGGAGGCCATTACTACTTTTATCACAACCACCAGCACTATGATAATGGAGATTAAGGGGGTAACAAAGACACTGGAATTGTTAGAGACTCAGAATTTTCAGTACAGCTTTTTATTATTTTTTTTGAGGGACTCAATGTACCTGTTGCAGAAGATCAAAGCAAGTTATATACAGACAGGGGTAGCAGTCTTGGGATTCTTCATTAATTGATACAATTACTTTTATTTTTGCTGCATATTATTTTTATTTATCTAATAAAGGGAATATAAATGAAACAAATTTTCAATATACTGAACTTATAATGGAACGAATTCAGGAGAAGTGATAAAACCAGAGAAATGTCTGGTCAACCACTAGTAATAACTGATATAAGATGGAGATACGTTGGACACACCTTAAGAAGACATAATCAAAGAATACCACAGCAAGCATTGAAGTGCAAGGCAAAGGGTTCAAGAAAGAGAGGACCCCTAGGAAACCCTGAAATGAACTTTACTGAGAGTGGCAAGAAATAACGGAAGCAATTCTATGGAAGAGATTGAGCTAGTTGCCCAGGACAGAGCAGTGTGGAGAAATTACTTACAGGCCCTATGTAATGTATAATGGTACAGTAGGAATATATATTTATAGAGCACAGCATCACCTAGTGCATATATATATATATATATATATATATATATATATTAACACATTTATTGCTACTGTTTCTCTGGTAAAACAGGTTGGCTTATATGCTCAAATCTTCAATGAACTTGTACAAGGGAAGGTTACCAAGGAAATGGTGAAAAAGCATCTGGGTCTCAAACTAGATACTCCAATCAGTGATGGTGTTCAAAAGTACATTCATAGCCTGCATAATGAGAGTAAATATTGTGCGTACACACTAGGAGATATTTTAGACACTGTTCTGTGTCAGGTAAGTTCAGTGAAAAGACATTTTCATACCATTTCGAAATCATATAATAGATAGACCTTCACCCCAAGATCCTGTTCATAGTCTATCTGCTGCACATCTTTTCCTTGAGTTTTGAAACATTTTTGTCTTTACAGATGGTCGTGTGACAACTTTTGAGTTTGCTCTAGTCTCTCTTGCCTTTTAGCTCATCCGGAAGTCTCTTTTCAAAAGATCCTGCCCTTTTGTTTAATGTTGTTTTCAGATGACTGAGACATCAGCTAGTTTTTCCCATTTGTTACTTGGGAACATGATCAGTTCAATAATAAAGTATTTGAGCTGTCTTCATTTTGAGATTACGTCTGTAGTTCATGAAATTTCTGCTGTTATCGTGATATGCTAGCAGCTTTTTTTTTGTTGGTGTGTTGTATGTTTTGCAGAATAGATTCTGTTTCCTACCTGGTTCTTCTGTTCCATTTTTGTTTTCTTTTCTTTTATCTTTCTCAACATATACAGGGTGTTCAACTTAAAAGCAGCCTATGAATGGAGCTAATCTGGCATATATGTATGGAAATGAGAAGGTTCAGTTATGACGTAGTATAGGTCAAGGTTGTGTGATGGTGTGTAGTCGGAAGGGCGATGAATAAATGTGACGTAGGATGAGCTAGTCAGAACCGGTTTAAATAGTACATAAACACAACGCGATAGGTTATCTGGCAACTTTCGATTTGTCAACAGGGCTGCAATTATCTTGAACACCCTGTATATTCATTTTTTCATTACTTGTAATGGTAGTAGGCTGAAAACAACAACATAGAAAGTCAAGAGACAGAAATCTTATCCTCCAGAGTTAAAGAGGTAAAAACCACAATCCATGACAATGACACCTGGGACTTGCAAGACCAACCTGCACTGAGAAGTCTTCTACAATTGTTGCATGGGAATATATCAACACCAAACTGGTACAGTTAGTCGCTGGACGCTGTTGGAGAAATTGTGAAATAAATTGGAGCACCTACAGACATATCTGGAGTGCATTGAAGATATTCCAAACTAAAACAAGGACATTCTTGCCTTGTCACTTTAGGTATTGTTCAGCTCTTAACCTATGCAATTGTCTTGAACGCTCCATATCGACCACTTGTTAACCACTCGGTGTGATTTGTATGTGATCTGAGCCTAAGAACGATTGTACATTGTGCCAGTTATGCGCTACAAGTAGGCCAGCACATCCGATTTCTGCAACGCTTTTTATTAACTAGAGTAGCTTCCCTAGATGCCTACATCATTCACCTCCTACGACATGCCTTGTAGGTCACAGTGGTACTATTATTCTTTGCTTCCCCTGCGCGCCCTGGCACCACACGGGCGGTCTTCATTTCTAAACTGGTCTCTTCTTGATATCTGCAGCATTCTGCATAGACACTTCATCTCTGCGATGACTAGTTTTCTTCTATCATTTGATGTCAGCATCCAGGTTTGACACTGATAAAATGATGTTGGGAGATTGTGTTGAGCAATGCTTTTTTTATGTTCATGGTGACATGTTTACATTTTAAAATTGGCGAAATTTATCCTATGATTTGATTTGCTTTGTTGCATGTCTAAACAACATGTTATGGTAACATTATATTCTCTAATCAACTTTGTGTTATGATAAAATAAATAAAATCTTCCGTAGCATTTTCAGACCTTAGTGTAACCTGCTGCTTTGCAGGTCGGCTGGGGACAGCCCAAGGCTGACGGAGAGCGAACCCAGTAAACGCTAGCTAAAACCGGACACATCGCCGAAGGATAATCACCAGAGCTCCAAAGGACGCTAAAGATGTGATGAAACACACCCATGCTAAGGTTGCGTGAATCAGATTTCCACATGAATATAATTTATGGGGAAATCTGGTACATCAGCCTTAGCGGTGATCGAGAGAGACCTTAGGGTATGAAGTGTCTGTCACTTCATATTTCTAGGCCCTAGTGAGCAGAAAGTAGGGACAATTCCTTTTTATCATGTGTGGAACGTGGAGTGTGGGATTGAACCAACAACCCTCTTGTGTCCTAGTCGATAGGGAATCGGAACGATTACTCATTACAATAATTCTGTTCACTAATCACCTTCATGTTATGAAAACGGATTATTAACTATGCTTTACTTATTGTGTTTCTGACTTAGATGCAGACATTTACCTGCATCACTATGCTTTACTTACTCATTGTGTTTCTGATTTAGATGCAGACATTTACCTGCATCACTCAGGCTACAGTGGAATATGTTCATCAAGAGAGTAAGACACAGATTTCATCAGTCAAGGTAAAGCTTGACTCTGACAAAATAAAGTTACAATTTGCACGGCATTGTGAGTGGTGGCAAGGAGAAAGGGGCACAACTGGTGTAGACATTGAGGATTGCTGGAAATGTCATTATTGTCAGTTTGTTGATTTGTGCGAGTGGCGAGCTATGAAAGCCTCTCAATTGACAAGAAAGGGAATCAATACGTGATACAGCAAAATATCATCAGATTGCATCATTCCACTGTGTGTGTAAACACAGTAAAGTGTACTCAATTCAAATTGCAATATTTCATGGTGTGATAGTTGTTTGTAGTTTGTTATGTAGGGGATTAAAGACTCTTTACGCTGAGGCAAGCTCCTTTCAACCTAAGGACAAACCTTGTTTTGGTTATATCAGAACATCTATGCCGACAAAACTAAGAATTAACTCGTTAAGAGAATCTAATAGTTTTAATGTGTAATACTTTGAAGCTAAGTTTAATTAAAGCTAAGTCGCCTCTTACGACATGTCTTGTAGGTCGCAGTGTTACTGTTCTTTCTCTTCTTGTGACCCGGCAACACACTGGCGTGTTTGCAGTATTTAAAATAGTATGTATTATTAATTTAACAGGGACCAGTTCAATGGGGGAGGGGTTAATTCTTATTCAGGACAATTTCTTTACCACTTTAAGCCATACATTTTTTTTCTTCAGGTTTCTTCAGATTCTTTATTATCACTTGTCTCTTTGTTTCTGTCCATGTTTGGTTACTCTCTGGGGTCTAATGTCTGTCTTATCTATTGCCTTTATTGTTATTTATATGGGGATTATCATCATAGCACTCTGGACATGTCCATGTGTGCTCCGATCTCCACCTCAACAAATCCAGCAGCGTGTAGCAGCCCAACACGCCAGTTCAATGTTGATTAATCAATCTCTTTGCATATTTGGTATGTTGTTCTTTTCTGGCTACACCAATATTGACAAACATCTCTCTCAATTTGGTCAGCGAGTGGGATTCACAGCCCTGAAACTCCGCCGTTCAGAAAGACTCTCAATGTGTTAGGACTGTCTGCCTTTATTATATCTTACTGTATATTGTATGGCTCGAAACATGGACAATGAACAAGCAGTTAGAAGACAGAATTGATGCATTTGAGATGTGGATATATAGAAGAATAGGCAGAGTTTCATGGACAGAAAAACAGACAAATAAACAAGTTTTAGAAAAACTAGGCATGAAGAAACAATTATTAAGAGAAATAAAATTCAGACAAGTAAAGTATTTTGGGCACATAAAAAGACATGACACCATGATAAAACATTTACCAGAGGGGAAAGTTGAGGGGGAAGAGCAAGAGGAAGACCGAGAGATAAGTGGGAGGGAAACTTTAAGAAATGGACAGGTTACAGTCTGGCAGTGTGCAATGCCAAGGTGAAAGACAGAGGATGCTGGAGATTCATTGCAGCCAACCTTCGATGTGGAGACGGCACCTGATGATGATGACTGTATATTTTGCATTCACATTGTAATGTAAAAAAGATTAATTTTTGTAATCAACAGATTATTTTTATATTCTGTATTTTGATATTGAGATTTATTTCAACAAATTATATTTTATACAAATCCATTAATATTGTACATTTTTTTTTATTCTTCACCTTTCAACTCCCAATGGAGCACAGGTCTTCAACAAACCTCTTCCTCTCTCTTGCCATCCCTTCCAATTCTTTCTACGTTTTACCTATCCAGATAAGTTGTTATTTTGATATTGAAATTTGTTTCAACAAATCATATTTTATACATATCCGTTAATATTTGTTGTACATTTTTTTTTACAATATGCAATAAAGTTTTCTGCATTTGTGATTTTCACTCGTAGTTTTGTTTTCTTATAAATTGTTATTGATAAAATGAATTATGGTTATTGTGATGCAGTGATTGGTGGCTTAGGGGATAGTGACTTGGTCTATTAACCCCGATTTCCTGAGTTCGAATCACGCTGTGGACAGTTTGGTTGCAAATTGTTCCGCATGGATTTTTAGAAAAGGACGATGGTACCACTCGTTCAGAAAGCAATGGCAAACTACTAAGCGTAATAATGCCTAGAAAAATCATAAACAGCGTTAAAAGCTGGGGTTGATTCGCAAAGTCCTGGAAAGGATATGCAGTTAACTTTTTTTAATACAGTGATTAGAAGCATCGGATCTTGGTCAATGGATGAGGGATGTGATCTACACTGTTGCATACAACCAATCAGGGCTTGCATTAGATTGACTAATAAGACCTTGCATCCAAGAAAATAATATCTTTTAGTTATATAACTACATGTCATTGATATAGTACCTCTAAAGACGGCCTGCATGGCAAGGAACACCAGTCAAATGGTAGAAGCAGGCCTTCACGCAAAAATCAGTCAGAAGCACCATACCAGGCGTCATGACTTATGCTTAAATTCACAGCGAACGAATACAGAAGAATTGATATAGTTGTGCATGAACTTCAACCCCTTATAGAATTGGAGCACCTGAAAAAATCCTGTCCATGTCGGACGATATAAAAAATAAACTGTCCTGTCACCAGAGGAAGTGGATTTCCACTGTCTGAAGATTTTTAAAAGAGACTAGTAAAAAAAAAAAACCATTTACTTACTGTGTGCGATATTGGGGAACGTAATGTTAGGTCTGTATGCTTTGAATAAATTCATTAGACAAATTTAACAAAGTTTCTACAAAATATTTTCACATCTTCTAAATTACATCGGGGACCATTGCCGGTACTACAGAGTTCATGCACTGCCGCTGAGATCTTCCTGTGTAATACAGAGATCAAAGCACACATGGTTACTCACTGAAGTGAAATGATTGTTCAATCAATCTGTATTTTTCTTTGACCAACAGCACATGATGGATGATGTAATCAACATCATGTCAGTAGCCTTTACT
This sequence comes from Arion vulgaris, assembly GCA_020796225.1. Lineage (NCBI taxonomy): Eukaryota > Metazoa > Mollusca > Gastropoda > Stylommatophora > Arionidae > Arion > Arion vulgaris. The sequence goes on along the minus strand of CM036754.1, from coordinate 81,144,964 downwards.
TCCCAGTGTTTCTCTGGTACCCAGTTGAGGCTGGGTGAACCTACAATCTCAAGACAACACAATCAAAATAGAGTTCACTATACATTGTGCCAGTTATGCGGCTACAAGTAGACCAGCACATCCAACTTCTGCTACGCTTTTTATTTGCTAGAATAACTTCTGTAGGCCCCAATCTGTCGGCTCTTACAATATGCCTTGTAGGTTGCAGTGGTACTATTTTTTGCTTCCCGGCAACACACGGGTGATGCTAAGATCTAAACAAAATTAATAATTCTGACAGCCTACAATGCTACTTCACTAGATTTATGAGACATGAAGGAATTCACATTTCTCTTGTGAATCATCACCAGAAAATCATCATGTTTTGCATGAAAACCAGCCTCAGCAGATTCTTGTTGGAGCATTTACACAGACTGTGGGCTTCCAACACAAATGATATGGAACAGGAATACAAACCTCTGAACACGTACAGGACCATCTAGCAAACAATGATCCAAGATGACATATTTACAGAGCTGAGACAGAAGCTATGGAATCATGAAAGACCACAAACTTTGCACTGATGACAGAGTATTGAACGCCCGAGTGGTTACCGGGCCCAAATTTGGGGTGTAAAGAATAGAACCACTGTTACCTGCCACGCATGTCATTTTTTTTCGATCCAGAAGCACTTGAGCTGAAAGCTCTTCGGCTCGTGTCATGGACATCGTAACCCTTCGACTCGGTGCCACGAACACCGTAAATCTGAGGAATCTGTAGCTTTTCTGCCAGTCCGCGGAGTTGAACCCCGCACTTACAGAGGAGTAATCACACGTAGTCCAACGCGCTACGAACACGCTGGGCAGACGGGCACCACACATGTCATAAGAGGCGACTGAGGAGGCTTGGCTGAAATCGGATGCACATGTCCTAAACGTGTAAAAGTCAATGCGTTTAGGGGCCTACCAAACCATGTGCAACGTATACATGTTCTAGGCAGTGCCGGATTAAGCTAGCGCGGGGCCCGTAGCAAATTTTAGCGCGGGGCCCTAGGTTTTGTATGATAATAAAATAAAACACAACTTTTACAAACAAACTTTTCTTGATTTAATGTGAGCAAATTTAGAGATAATACTAGACAAATCAATTTCTCCAAGTAAATTACTTTCAATGTTCATTAAGGTGAGGTTATTTAGACGATCTTGTCCCATCATGTTCCTTAACTCACTTTTTATACACTTTAATGTTGAAAAAGAACGTTCTCCGCTGCAGTTAGTAATCATTAAAAACTAGTAAATTCGTAAGACTATTTCTACATTTGGGAAACACGACTCTAATAAATTTTCCATTATAAGTTTATAAAATTGCAGTTCTAGAGCCTCATGCTTTTCGTTGCAAATAGCAGCAGCTACATTAGTTTTAAGAAGTTCAGTGAACTGCATAAGTTCGTCGCCTAGGCTTTCTTCCAAATCCTCTTGGTAAGAGCTGACAATATTTGGAGTTCTTTTCAAGATCTCTTCCTCTGTAATAGATTTTATCTGCCGGAGTATTCCAAATACACCAGTCACTCTATGGTACAGCCTAAATCAATAACTTTTCAAACAAAACAGAACAGTTGTCCTTTAGTTTCTGTATAACACAACCAATCTTTCACGTGAGTTTTGTTTGTTGGTGTATGTGTGTATGTGAAAACGACTTTCGACAAAATCGTGGATTGTTTGAAGTTGTTTGGCCATTCACCTATATCGTTGGAGTACATTTTACTTTCGTTGTGTTTTTGGCTTGTAGATGATGTTGCTACATTAGAAGCATGTGCTGTGCTTTCTGCCTCTCTTTGGCTTGAAGATGATATGGCTAAATTGGGAGGACTTGTTGTACATTCGATTTCAGTTTGTCTTGTGAAAAATGGGGCTAAATCGTGAAGAGTTGCTGATCTTAATGGTAATATTGGTAATGATGATTCTTCTATAGCACTGCTTTCATCTACTACACAGTAGGACACGTCTTCTGTATTTTCTGCTTCGATTTCGTTGGATTCAGCACCATCACACACGACATTTAAAAATTCAGACAGCTTGCGTGTTTTTGATATAACATCTGGTTATTTTTCCATTTTCATCTGTCACATAGGCGCGGGGCCCCCTAGAAGCGCGGGGCCGTAGCATTTGCTACTTCTGCTACTAGGCTAATCCGGCTCTGGTTCTAGGCAAAGATCAAACATATCACAAAGAGTGATTAAAATTGGTCTTAAAGAGCGAAGAAGAAGCGTATTGAAGTTCTTTCATGATCACAGATCTGATCGAAGAAGGTCTTATGTAAATGTCGGATTAAAACACTAACTAAAGCACCTCCAACCGCGCGTGGATTGCATTCGGAGATCACATCTCAAGAAAATGACTTGGCTGTACACACCTAGACATGCTGGAGTGCAGGGTAACGATCCTGCTGACTTTCTTGCAAACAATGCCCCAACTCAAGCAGGTAGAAGTATGGACAGAACCGATATCATCTATGCGGTACGCTCTCATTTATGTGACATGGGAAAGTTTCAGACACTGGAACGAGTTCGAGAATTAGGTGTTAAGTTTGGACGTGCTAGACAGTCTCGTCTTCGTGGTAGAGAGAGAAGATATACTAATCAACTTGTTCATGTGTATGTTGAGCAAATGAACTTTGGATGGCTACTGAAGTGGAGGACAGAGCACAAATGGGAATGCCCAATGTGCATGACGTTGATCGCATAACATAACCTCCATCTTATGTATTATGTAAATTGTTGAATTTGAGGTCTGTGGTTTGCTTTATCATTGCTTAGGGATTGAGTCGAGCATAAGTTCTGTGTAGCGTTAGAATAGCTGAAACACTGTTGAGAATTAGCGAAGGATCCCCGCCTACACGCACGAACTCCGTTGCGAGGCAGAGAATCCATTTTGATTGATGAGCCTACTCGTATATATGTTGTACTGGTCTTTTCTTGCCACACCAATCTTCAAACCCAGCTCTTACAATCTAGTAGTTGACGTGGATTGGTTTAGATGAAGGTCCTCTGCGGCCACGCTCTATGAGGGCGTTCAAGATGTCAACTCTGTCCATTGGCTGGCCCTCTGATATGGCGGCAGAGCCAGCCAGCCTGTCTGCTCTCTCATTGCCAACGACACCCATGTGCCCCGGAACAAGGACAAGTGTAATACTGCAAATTGTTGACGCCTGCACTCCGGACATGTCCATAGGTGCTCCGATCTCCTTCGCAATATCTCCAACAGCGTCCAGCGACTGACCGTATCAGCTCTGAGATATGTATTGACCAGAAGTTCTGTAGTAGTGCTGACTGCAAGTCTGTCTGAAATCTGTTCACTATAATCACTGTGCAACCGTACAAGATCCGTCAACCTAGTACATGTCGGTCTCAATGACAATGTGTGGTCGTCCACCACCGATGTTGACACATGCTAAAGTGTTCAATGTACGAAGATGTAGATCAGGAGAACTAAACTGAGTGTTCCGCGTCTTTTTTTCTAATTGTTTTCCTTTAGTATTTTTCCTTAACTATTAGGACAAAATGTCGAAACAATTATTAAACGATGAGAGCGTGTAATGTTTACAGTTTTCGAGCAGTTCATTCCAGACGGCAGACGCTGTTATCCACATATAAAGATAGAGCATAGCAGGTTCACTGCTCAGTTATTTTAAATTATTAGATAATTGTCTGTTACTTTTTCGTGTTATCTAACGATATCCAATAGTAAATTAACTTTTTGTTTCCGCACTGGTAGTCAACGTGTCGTGAAACAATGTACATTTACTGAGACTGTATTCGGTCTGAGACATTACAGTCTAAGTTACTGCCTAAGTCTAGACTACAGTCAGTACAGTTGACGTTGAGTACAGTTGTTACACACTACTACACAGTAGTAATACTACTGTGACTACGAGTGTACGGTACCCGGTACAGTGGTGTAGTAACTTCGTAAGCCATACTTAATTTGCACACACCTTACCGACCGCGACGTGTAGTACAGTAGTAGAGTCCATAGCGTAGATTAGATAAGCTGATATAGTTGATATACAAATTTATCATATACTAAATATTACTGAAAAGTAATATCCAATTGAATATGGCTACCAACAAAAAAATAAAGCACACGTTGTACAGCGATTCTACTATTACACTGGCACTATATACCGGCCTTGAGTCTTGTAAAGATTTGAAAAAGTCTGTAATGGATGGAACTGTTCAAGCAGCGCTTTTGAAGTCATCAATGGTAAGTTTAGAAGTTGTTGTTCGATTTGTTAAAACTGTTAGTGAAGCAATTGCTGAGCCTTAAAATAATTACAGATTACATGATATAGAATATAAAGTAAAATAAAGTGTAGTGTGAAATACGAATAGTTGCTGCGACAAATGGGTAACTTATTATCCCTTATAAGTTATCGAATTTCAATAACATTAATAACATTGCATTGATTGAAAGACAACAAATGCAGTGGTTTGGACATTTAGTGATAATGGAATACAACCAACCACCAATATTGAATAGCAGCATACAATAAAAAGAGATCAGGTACTAGAGCCAAGGGAAGACCAAGAAAAGATGGATAGACAAGACCATACTAAATAAATAAACATATGGATGATGGACATAACACAACAAGGTTTACTCATCTGGCCCTGGAACGCAAATTAAAGCTCCCACCCCTATGCTTAACCGCAAGAATGGACAACCAATTCCATCATCCACCTGGTGACAGACAATAGATACATTGTCATCATGATCATAGTCTCTTTCTTACACATGATCTTAGCCAGCACAAACTCATCAGAACTCCATAGCACCTGTGAGGGTCCCTGATGTAATTGAATATGGTGAAAATTCAGAAATAACTTTAAATATGTAAAATTAATAAAATAAGATATATTTCCATCTATCCGAAAATTTTTGTTACATTGACAGAAATTCAATGACTGAGAGAAATGTATTATCAATTGCACAAAACCTCAGATCAATATGAAACATTACTAATCTGAATATATTATTTACTGCAGCTTAGCCTAGTATATTATGTGATTTACATTTGTATTTTCATCATAGTAATTTTTATTTTTGTTCACCTACTGAAGGTCTAAGAGGGTAAAAAGGTGAGGATTGACTTAATTACACCTGGTTTCCCCATATGACTTCGTCCCTCTCAACAGAAATGGAATGCCACCTGCAGAGAGTGTTGCACAACTCTGTAGCTCCAGCGACAGTCCTAGGGATCTTTGTAAAAAATAGTACATGCTACTCTGTCCGGATTTGAACTCACAACCTTCAGAACACAAAGCAAATGTCTTAACCACTTTGCCAAAGAGACTCTCGGCTATGAATTCAGGCACTTAATATGGTGCCTCTTCCTGATTTTTGCATGGAGATTTGTTTTCCTTATCACTAGTGTCATTCGCCATTCAGGCGAACCTTACTCTGACCTCAGACGTACTTGTAATATAGATCCTCAAGTAAAAGATCTCGATCTGTAGCCCAACCATGTGCATGCCCAAGAATTTTTTTGGCTGAAGCTGGTCTCCTACCCCGGAATTTCCACAGCACATGGTCACTAACACAGCGTGTTATAAACTTTGACGACCCCTGTCATTGGGCCTAGGTAACAGAAGACTGACTAGCTCAGACGAGATAATAACAATTCCTGTTTAATTGGGGAGGGTCTGGTTTTTATGTGTTTGATAGAACACTACAGTTTCCTGCAATTTTACACAATTCTACGAGTCTATGGTTATTTATTGATGCAAAATGTTAATAATACTGATATTCCTTAGTGTTAAACTTAACTTGTAACATAATATAACCTTGATTTAGCAAGTTGTATTGTTTTTAACATGAATTTGTCTATATCTAACAAAACTGGAATGCGAGGTCATGCTTCAATTGTGGTCTGATTTCCATGAATTTTTACCTGAGCCTGTCAGCCATATGTTATCAGAGGCCACGCTCTCACTTAGTTCTTTTTGCGACAGCATTGAGAACTAGTATAAAGTCTCGATCTGCCTTGATTTAGATACTGCATACTATAAAAATATTAGCATAACTCACCAACATTTACTTTTGTCTGTCAGATCGTGGACTACTTCCAAGTTTTAATTGCAGCCAATAAAGCAGTCCATTTATACCGAACAAAATCAATGACAACAAAAAATGTGCACTCTGAGATATTGTTTTGCTTGTCTCCAAGTAAAAATGTAAGTATTTGTAGTTAGGCCAACTTTGAACCTTAAAAACACAATTTCATTCTATAGTTTGTGTATTGATAGGACTATCATCATTCCACTTCGGTGAGTAACCATATGTGCTCTGATCTCTTTCTTATGCTGGAAGATCTCAGTGGCAATGCACAAACTCTGTAGCAATTGTGAGGGTCATTGACATAATTTAGAAGATTGAAAATATGTTGTAGGAATTTTACTTTTTAATCTTTTCTAATGAATGTAGTACCTTGAACTAACTTCACATCTTAGTATCTTTAGCTTAGTATTGGACTTGATTTCTTTTGATTTCCATATATTTATATGTATGAATCCACATTCTGCAGAGCTGTGTTTACTAGTTTAGTCTGTTTTTGATGTGTTGTATTTATTCTCAAAATTTATATCGTTTCTCTGTGTCTAACCCCATTTGCTGTGAACTTTTTTTTGATCCAGAAGCACTTGAGCTTTCAGCTCTTCGGCTCGGTGCCATGGACATTGTAATCCTTCGGTTCGGTGTCACGAACACCGTAAATCTGGAAAACCTGTGACTTTTCTGCCAGCCCGCGGAATTGAACTCGCACTCACAGAGGGCTTGTCACCCATCGTCCAACGCGCTACGAACATGCTGGGCAGGAAACAAAATTAAGATTCCTGAGAACAGGCATATTCCCTGTGGCAACTGTGGATGTGAATCATGGACCATAAGACAAACATTAAAGAACAAAATTGAAGCTTCTGAAACAAGGTTTTATAGAAAAGTTCTTAGAACATTCTGGACAGAGAAAATGAAAAAAACAAAGACACCCTACAAGACCCGCATATTAAGTAGCATTTTCTCATAAATAACATCATGTCCTGGAAGAGGATATATTTTGGCCACGTTAAACGTCACAGCGGTTTGGAGAGAATGGTAATGGAATGCATGGTTCCTTGAGTATGAGGCAGGGGAAGACCAAGATGAAGGTGGCAACAGGACATCAAAGAAACCATGAACATGACATTAGAAGAGGCTGGAGAACTTGCTAGAGACAGAGAGTTTTTTAGACATGACTTGATGAAAACGACATTCCGAATGGACACGCTACTTGATGATGATGATAAATAAAATACATTTGTTTCCTTCTTAGATTTCTGAATCGTTTCGTTCATTTGGAGTTTCTGATGCAGACACCAGTGTTTTTGTAGCAATTGTAGATGACCAAGATGACAAAACGTTAACAAAAGTATCAGACATTCTAGGACAGTTGCCTGTGTTGTTGGAAGAGGTGTCAAGCATTGCAGATACAAAATTAATTACTAAGGTAAGTTACTGCTTTTAAAATTCAAGTGACCTGTTTATCTATCTATCTATTCTCTATCCCTGTTTTGTCTTATGGCATCAGGCCGAAAAAAACTCACCTGGAGCGAGCCTCTTTATGCGCTTTGTACACAGTAGAATTTAGTGCCCCAGATATTTCATCGATCCATCGTTTATGTGATCGTTGTCCGTTGATGTTGTATCTGAGTGCTAATGCTCTCTGTGAGAGACTATCTTGTGGTAACCTTGCTACATGTCAGAACCATTTCACCTGTTGTTTCTTACTATATTGTAGCACCAACAAGGATCTCACTTTTTTCTGATTTCGTCGTTTCTGATTTTATCTTTTCTTGTTACATTTAGAATTCATCGTAAACACTTCATCTCTGTCGTTTGGATTCTTATCTATTGTCAGTATCCAGGTCTGATACTGATAGCACAAAGTTAGTAAAAACTGTTGAGCATTGATCTCTTGAACTGTTTATCAATATTTCAATATCTCAATTTGAAGCTGTCACTGAAAGCGAAGTTGATGACTCTGTTCAATGACCACGGACTTGGAAATTCCAGGGTTCAAGACCAACGTGACCAAAATTCTCAGTGTGTACACGGTACGCGATTGAACTACAAGTGATCTTGATTCTTTATTTGGTGATTCTTCGACTTTGAACGCTCCATATCGACCACTTGTTAACCACTCTCTGTGATTTATATGTGATCATAGCATAAGAGCAATTGTACGCTGTGCTAATTATGCGCCTACAAGTAGGCCTGCACATCCAATTTCTGCAACCCTTTTTATTTACTAGGGTAGCTTCCCTAGGCTCCTACCTCAGTCACCTCTTACGACATACCTTATAGATCACAGTGTTACTATTCTTTGCTACATTTGTGGGCCCCAGGAATACACTGGCAATTTGGGGATTCAAATTACAAGTATTTCTGAAGTGGGATTAAGGCTCACTTGAACTGATATATCTAAATAAATTGATAGGTAGATCCATGTTTTTGTTTTTTTGTTAGAGCAAAGTAGAAGCTACATGTTTTGCCTTCAGTCAATTAAATTAACTGTTCTATCTCTTGGGTTTGAATATACTCTTCACCGTTGCAGTTTTTAATTGAAGTTGATGTAAACATTACAGTTGTTGTGAACTGAAAATCGTGGCATATCCTTTACAGGATGCAGCCATCAACTACGTAAGCGAGTTGTTGATTTTCTAGGCACCATTTATATGTTCAGTAGTTTGCCATTGCTTTCTGGACAGTGAGGTCTAATTTTACCGTTCGTAAATATCCTTAGGAACAAATTTGCTTCCAAACTGCCCAACACAGAGATGGAACCAGGTACTCTTGGGTTATGATCGAGCTTATTACCGCTAAGCCACAGATGGCACCGGTTGTTGTAGTATCATTAAATATGTCAGCTACCACAAGTGCTGGCCTTGTGACTATCTTTTTAGTACTATCAAAATTGCAAATTCAGATCAGTGTTTTTGTTGTTTCAGGTTTCCTTGTTATGTATAGACTTATCACTGCTGTTGAAACACATTTCTAGCCTGTTTAGAATTTAGACAAGATGTACAAATGCTGTTTGGGATACTATCACTGGTTGCCATTGTGAAAATATTTTCTATGATTTAGTAACTAAATTGAAAAAATAGGTTCTTCCCCGCACCAACGACATGGAGAAATATTGTCCAGTGGGATACAAATCTGTGCAGATAGGTTACTAATAAGATTTTATGAACATGAAACCTCACTTTATGGTACCATATCTATTGAATTGTACTGTAACATGGTGTAAGATCTGATTAGTCATATCAAAGGCTGTTAGGCTCTGACTCCTGTTCATTTGTAATCTATAACGCCAGAAAAGATGTTCCAGACTTTGGTTTCTTGTACATAAGTGGGGTATCTGTGACGTAGGGGTTAGTTGCTTGCCTCTCGTTCCAAATGTACTTAGTTTGCTCCTCATGAAGCCATCAGGATATTTTTCCAGAGATCCCTGATCTCAGTGTACGTGAGATTGAGTTCCTATTCTCTTTGGAGATGGATGATAAAATATAGGTCCTGTGTTCAGTTTGAACGCGTAAAAGAACCCTTGGCAGTTGAAAATCGAGAACAGCAGGCTGGAAAGCCGCTGTCTGGGCAGAATTCGTTAGAAAGATTAAAAATAAAATTCCTACAAATATTTTTACAATCTTGAAAATTACACTGGGGGCCCTCACCAGTGCTACGTAGTGTGCACTGTCACTGAGACCTTCCTGTCTAAGAAAAAGATTGAAGCACACATGGTTACTCACCGAAGTGCAATGCTGATGGTCCAATCAATCAACTAAACTATGATTTTTCTTAGTAAATTATTAGCATTTGTCACAAGTAGATATGATAAGTTAGGTGAATTTGCATAAAGCATTCGCTTATTGAATCGGACACAAGAGGGTTGTGAGTTAAGTCCCACATTCGCCATTCCATACACGAGGAAAGGAATTTACTTTCTACCTCCTGCACACTCTGGACTAGAAATGTGAAAGTGACATTCACCTCGTACCATAACCCTTTCACTCTAATTTATTTTCATCTCGGAACACATTTATATTGCAATGTATACTGAATTAGCCAGTCTACTGGATTTGCATAATCTTATAAAATACTGCAAGCCAGTATATCAGCACAGAAGGGTAAATGGGTTAAGGTCTGAAAAGGCTGTAGGACTTTTTAAAAATATATGTTGCAGAAACAGTTCTGACCATATTTTAACTCAGTTGTACCTGTGCAAAGTCACCAACAACACAAGAATCAAGAGTTAAGAATACCAGCATGAGAGAAAAGGTTGGAACAAGACCGTGCTTGAACTATGTAGCAAAACAGAGAGTGAAATGGTTTGGCCACTTAGTAAGAATGCGAACAGACCAAACTGCCTATGAAGCTTTCCACAACAGAATGTCAGGAAGGAAGTCGAGAGGAAGACCGAGAAAAAGGTGGATAGATAGCGTAGTTGGATTCTGCCAGGGGACTAAGAAAACCTTCACAAAAGTCACCAGAGAAGCGCAAGACAAATACATAAAACCACGACACTGGGTTAACAACCCGGTAGAAGTGTGCTGACAACAGAAGAAGTACCTGTGATCACATAAGACTGACACACATACTTTCATTCATGTCTAGCTCTTCTTTCAAACATAGAGAGGAACTGTATGTATATACAAATAATTGTTTTCTCATTTTTTGTTGTTGCAGGCGTACAAACTAACAGCAGAAGAGTTGTCCAGCTTTTCTATTTTAGATGCAGTAGTTTCTAGAATTGCTGCAAAAGAAATAATTTCAGCTGGGAGAGGAAAAAATTGAGTCACAGTTATGCATGTAGATAAACAGTGTTGAGAGTTGTAAACATAATACAGAAAAACAGGCATGTACATTGGAAGCAGATCCACCCGTGTGGTGCTGGGGCCGGAAGGTAAGCAAAGAATAGTACAATTGCGACCTACAAGGCATGTCGTAAGAGGGGACTGATGTAGGACCTAGGGACGAATGAGAGTTATTATAGTCTGAATAAATTGCACTCCTACTGGGGAAGTAAACACAGATCACATGCTTGTGAAGCGAGTGCACTAACCACTGCGCTGTCGCAGCTGTCAAACTGGCATGAAAGACAATTGCATACAACAAGACCTGTATGATAATATTACTAACATAAATATTTACCATTAGATCTATTTTGTACATGTTATATGTAAGCATTGAACGCATTGGCACAACAGATACAACATTTGCTGTATGAATCAAACAAAAAATAAAGATTGTTGGTCCATTACACACAATCAACATTTCACAAGTGATGAAAGGAATTGGCACACTCACCTACTGCATACTTGAAAATGATTATTTTGCCACCAAAAGTCCACTTGGGCCTTTTCTTTCTGCAAGCTCATACAGTAGAAAGATCAAGGAGGCCAGTTGTACATTTAGTACGACAAGTAGTATGGTAATGGAGGTACTGGCGGTGACTAAGACCCTACTCTGGCTTGAGTCACAGAACTATATTCATGCATGCATTTTGAGTGACTATGCAATTTGAGCCAAAGAGCATAAGTACACACTGTACTGTAGTTTTGAGCAGTACAAGAGAAGAAGCTAACAAATTATCAGTATGTGATGAAGATAGATTGTATTGCTATAAAGTTCTTTGTGACTGGGAATTATTGAACAAGATTTGCTGAAAAACTTGATGTAAAATTAACCCATTTTAAATTGTAACTTTTCTTTGTTTTTAATTTAGTCTAGTTTTTACTGTTCAATGCTTGTAACATTTCAGTTGCACATATTTTAAAATAAAACATATATATTACACAATTTGTTCACATTTTAAAACTTGTTTTTAATGATAGTCTTCTTTTACGAATGCTCCACATCAACCACTTGTTAAACCACTCTATGTGATTTGTATGTAATCTGAGCCTAAAACCAATTGTATGTTGTACTAGTTATGCGCCTACAAGTAGGCCTGCACATCCAATTTCTGCACCGCTTTTTACTTACTAAGGTAGCTTCCCTGGGCTCCTACCTCAGTCGCCTCTTATGATATGCTTTGTAGGTTGCAGTGTTACTATTCTTTGCTCCCCTTGCGAGCCCCGGCAACACACGGGCAAGTGATCTTACTGAAAATTATTTGTTCTAAGATTCGGTTCCCCGGAACATCTACAACAAGGAACAACTAGTGAAAATTCAACTTCTCTAATGGATTTCCACGCTTTCTGCTTGTATGGGTTTGCTTTTGGGGGAGGATAGAATAATACTAACCATCACTCACAAATGATAAACATAAGTCAACCTTGACAGTCTTACTTATGACCAATGAGATATGGCACAATGCTACAGTATAAATCAGTATATGTGGTACAATCAAGTGGATTTTTATGTTAGTAATATCAGTATGTGGGCGTCTGTAGCTAAAGCGGTAGTGAGCTTATTCACAACCCAAGCGTACCTTGTTCTGTGGCAGGCAATTTGGTAGCAAATTCGTTGCTGTGTGACTTTTACAAAAGCAATGGCAAACTACTGAACGTAGAAGTGGTGCCTAGAAAATCAATGGCTTGTTTACTGCGGTTGATGGCTTCGTCCTGTAAAGGATATACCATGATTTTCATTCAATATCAGTATAACCCATCCATAAGTAAGTTGAATGCATTTGAAAATAGATGTATGTGAAAAATAATGAACATAGAATGGGACAAATTCAGTAGGTGATGAAATCAGAGAAATGTCTTGTCAATCACTAGTAACAACTGTTATAAGAAAGAGAAGATGGAGATATGTTGGGCATACCTTGAAAAGGAGGGATCAAAGAATACCAAATCAGACATTGAAGTGGGAGGCAGATGGTTCGAGAAAAAGAGGATACCCTAGAGAAACCCTGAAACGAACTTTGTTGAAAGAGGCAAGAAATATCGAACTCAATTCCATGTAAGAGATTGAGCGAGTTGCCCAGGACATAGCCGTATGAATAAATTACTCACAGGCCCTGTGTAAAGCTTCTTCTTCCAACGTTTTCAGACAACAATTTGTATACTTCAAAAGTAGTTAGTGGTCAACCGGAGTCTGTGCACATCTCCATATAGCTTGTCTTGGACTGACATGGGAATTTGCCATGTGTTTCTCTCTGTTCAGTGTATGTTGGACATTCTTATAGTATGTGTGGCTCTGTCAACTTGCCGGTGCCATGTGTAACGCATAATGGTCTGAGAGGAATATATTTAATATATAACTCATCCATACAAATTTGGGTCAACAGAACTTGGGCTCATGCTCTTTGACCCACTGTCATAAAATATTTATGTTATACAGCTCACACCAGATCAACACACAGTCTTTACGATTACACTTAGACAGCACACACAAGATCAACACAATTTCTCATGACTACTGTAGAGCAGAATGCAAGAAGCACAATAAACGGTCATTTTTAGCACTAATCCCAGACTACACAAAGAAAGAACGTCAGTGTGCTCTGGTATTCCTCCCTTTCCCGATCCAGAAGAACTTGAGTTTTCGGCTCGGTGACACGAACACCATAAATCAGAGAGCCTGTGGCTTTTCTGCCAGCCCGCGGAATTGAACCGCACTCACAGGGGCTTGTCACCCGTCGCCCAACGCGATACCAAAAGTGTGGGACAGATAAACGTTCGCCTGTCGATTCGGACACAAGAGGGTTGTGGGTTTATGATCTTAATGTGAAATGAGGTGACTTCGTACTCTAATATCTGAAAAGGCTACATGAAATTTTATTATACAGGGTGTTCAAGATAAAAGTAGCCCAACTGACAAATCAAAGTTCCAGTTAGGAATTGCGTTTTGTCTATTTACTATTTAAACCGCTTCTGACTAGCTTGTCCTTTCGTCACATTGGTTCATCACCCCTTCCGTACAATAATTACACACCATCATAAAAAGACTGGCGTACTTGACCTATACTGCGTCATAATTGAACCTTCTCATTTTCATAAATATATGCCAGATTGGATCCCTTGACAGGCTACTTTTATCTTGAAAACCCTGTATTATAACCAAGAGAAGACATCTGTCTTAGGTTGAAAAGTGCATGCATCACATTATGCCTGCGCCTCCACAACTATAGTCAGATGCGCCCCAATACATACAAGCTTTGGACAGTCCTGCTATACAATATATGCAAGCAATTTAAAGGAGCTGTGTTACAGTGACTCTCATATCATTGTAGCAAATCTGACAATGATGAAGCCGACAGACTGATAAAGGGGTGAAAGTATATTTTAATCTGATGTAAGCATAAACTACGAAATGACAAATAGCTTTGTTACAATAATGGTTTCAACGATGCCGTCGATAAACAAAACATTCGGTTCAAAATCAAACAAACGATGAATATTACCAGCTCTTTTCAGATAAGAATAAATCACAAACGTTAGATTTCATGCAATATCGATTTATGGGGAGACTGCAGTAAAACTGTGTAAAATGGCGAAACACGTAATAACAAAGTTTTACAAAAACAATGACAATACACAGCAACGTTTCGACCAAAGGGCCTTTATCAGGCAAACGATACAACGAGAGTGACGAATTTCACAGCACACTACATATAGACTACGACAGAAATATTCCAACGGGCATAAAATGAAAATCTGTAACTAAAAAGGAATAACGAAATAAATGCAGAAAACTAGAAGTGTAAAAAGAAGCGAAACAATAAAAATCAAGTGAATAAGTAACATATACATCTAACATATTACACATAGAATATGGAGCATGAGAAGAGAAAGTACTAAGAAGCACAGGAATGTAGTGTTGAGTCCACGAGGTCGCAAGGTACCATATAAAGAAATAAAACGATTCTCCGGAGCAAATCGACTACGATCATCAGAGGAACATAATCGGATGGCCGTGACCTGAATGTCGCGTGCTCCCAAATGGCCTGTTCCATTGAAATGAGTGGCTACAGGGGTCACAGACTGCATGTATGCAACTAGCTAGAAACTGAAACACAATCTTTTCAAAACGCTAAAGATTTGAACTTCTGATGCGTGTGATTATTGCACCGTCAATACTACTTATGAACATTTTTTAACAACGATATCTACAATGTACACGGAGCAGAGAAGATCGATATGACTGTTCATTCAGTTATCCTGTCCTCGTCGCGCCTAAGACGGAACGTTTAAAACTCATTTCGATCTTTTATCTTTTCACTATGGCATCTGAATCTTTATGTAGTTTGAATTTTTCATGTCTATGTAGGTTTTCCCATCACTGTTGGGTCATCGAACTTACGTCAAACCGCTCTAAGACGTTTTTTACGACATCAGAGAACACGCAATAGTTCTATGCTTCGTTACCCCGGAAACCACACTGGAGTACAAGTGTCGTTGCAAGGCAAATTCTGAGGCGTACCTCTGCTATTTTGAACATATTCAAGTTGACGTCTAAGAATGACTGAAGAAAAACGACAACTATTTACGGCGTCCTTTGTATCGGTTAACTAGGGTGATTGTTGTGCTTCGGAATGTCCAAAGCAGCAGGTTGCGGCATGAGTGGATGTAGCATACCGGTGCTTTCAACTTCCATGCGCTTTCATTGATCTACTGGATTGGACTTGCATGTACTATCGGTAGTGATACTTCTGTAAGATTACATTGGGAACAAAATACTATTGATTGATTTTAACATTTGAAGTCTTACAATTAGTGTTCCCAAATACTATAAAACAATTATACAGTTAACTGAAAGGACGACTAACTTTTAACTTTGATAACGGCCTTTTGGTCGAAACGTTGCTGTATATTGTCATTGTTTTTATAATTTGTAAAACTTCAGTACTTTGTTATTACGTGTTTCGTAACTAACTATACATAATATATTTATTTTAGTAATTTGTTCAAATGAGAGTCTCTACACGGTCCTGGCATACTGCCCTGAAACTGGCGGAACAGGTTTCGAAACGAGTTCAGTGAGAGAAAACGAAGAACTATGAATAGACAAATATACTTCTATTTCTGTCAAACAATATTCCCGGGTGATAGCATTCTGTCTTCCTACTGTGTCCAAGGGCTGGGTTATAATTATACACACCGGACCAGTTTTTCAACTGTTCTGGGCAGTTCATACATTGAGTAAGAAACGAACAAAATACATTACAGAAAATATGTTTATATTTTATATAGCATACGTATATACTATTTCTACTTGACATTGATGTATTTGTGAACACACTTGTCATAATTAACACTAACACAGTGAGTGAGTAATACATGTAATGTGTTTAAAATATATAGTTAACACAGTGTAAAAGTATATCTTGGTTAAAATATAGAAATCTTTTAGTATTGGGATATCGCGCACAGTTACACTTAGTTGTTACATTTACAAATTTAGTGAATGAAACGTGCATGAATTTGATGAATGTCACAGAATAAGTTAGTTTCATGTTCGTTTCTTACGAAGTTACTTGTTAGCTTGCAGAATTTATAATAAATTTTGCTCAGTAATTATTTCATTGTTTCGCTGATGATGTTTTAAATGTCAGCATTGTTGACTTTGCAGTGAGACTTGGTATATTACTAACTGGAACTTAGTTTCGATAACCAACTACTGGCACTGCATCTTTCCTCTGGGTGTCTGAGTCACTGTAAAGAGGACCGTACTCGCGGTGGGCCATATCCGTGTTCCAAATCTCTGCTTGGTTTCTGAAATAAAGTTAAAGAGGGAAATTAGTGTACGATAATATCTCCTTTGGGTTTCCGGAGCAAAACTAAAGAGGGCAGTGTTTGTGTCCTACAATTTACCCACTGGGTTTCCGAGACCATGCTAAAGAGGACCGTGTTTGTGCCTCACAATCAATACTTCGCAAGGTTTAAATAGTTGATCAAGACATACGTGGATTGCAGCCGATATCTAGGGTCTCGTGCGTATATTGTCCCGGACACTCATATAACATAGATAAACAGAGCTGGCTTCGATACCATATGTAATGCGCATATTTGAGGTTTTTCTGTTCAGATGAGATGATGAGACCAGCGATCTACAGGGACTGTTAGCAGACAGAACCGTTGCTTTCTACGGAGAGTGCAGAGACATGATTTCTATTAATTAACTAACTTAGTTTCATACATACAATAGCTATTCTTCTATCTAATTATCCTTCACTGAAAATTGACATATTCTTTTAATACGTATATATATATACAGGGGCGGGTCGTCATTAAGGGCCAGTGGGGCCCCACCAAAAATATTGAGTAACGCGTACTTGTTATTTTGACATTATTTGTGCATAGTTATTACTTTCAACGGGATACTGATTAGCTTTGAAAGTTGATATATAACGCTAAAATATCACACAAAACACGTAATAACAATGCACTGTAGTTTTGCAAAAACAATGACAAAATACAGCAACGTTTCGACCAACAAGGCCTTTATCAAGCAAACGAACAACAGGAGTGACATTTAAAAAAAACAAATTGACGACCAAATAGAAACGTTTCTAATGAAAATCTGGGAATAAAAACGAATAACGAAATAAATGTAACACAAAAACACACATAAAAACTAGAAATAGAACGGTAGAGAAACAATGACAAATTTAGGAAATATATAACTTGAATACATGCAACATATACCCATATAGATTACAAGGCATGGGAAGAGAAAGTACTAAGAAGCATAGGAATGTAATACGTTGAGCCCACGTGGTCGCAAGGTACCATACAAAAAAATAAACCGATTCTCCAGAGCAAATCGACTGCGATCATCCGAGGAACATGATCGGATGGCTGTGACCTGGACATCGTGAGCTCCTAAATGGCCAGTATCATTGAAATGGGTGGCTACAGGGGTTACAGAGCATTGGCGTATGTCGCGCAAGTGTTTGGCGAATTGGTCACAGAGCTTCTTGCCTGTCTCGCCGATATAAGCCTTGTTACACTGCTTACGGATAAGGGCGATGATACAAATATCGCACACTGAAATCTGAAATTCAGCATATTTTCTCCCTAATTAGTATACACCCCTGGTCATTAAGGGCCAGTGAGAACCGGCACCACCAAACCAAAACTAATTAACGTGTACTTATTATTTTAGAAATTAATTTTTCGTAATTATTACTTTTAACTTGACATTGATTAGCTTTGAAAGTTGAATATATAACACTAAAATATAAATATTATATCAGAATAATATAAGAATCATATTAATATATATAACATATCCTTATTAAAAATATTATATAGACGAACAGTATTTTCTCTCTAATGCTTCACGCACTGTGCCGTGCACTATTTCTGGGGCCAGTGTAAAAGATGCCTATCTAAGATGTAACGTTGCAACCTTTGATCGCTATTGCAATGGTAATTGCCAAAACAATTATGTTATTTTCATTCAGCCAGAAGATTCATATTCATTCTTACGTGGTCAAACTACTTCCCAGATAAACGAGAACTCTCGATTAAATAGTCCTTTTAATTATCGATTGAAATTTGTTTAAAAACAAATAGTATAAAATTATAGAAAGTAATGGTAATAAATAACAAACCATCATAGAATAAGATTAGTTTTAGGGAATTATCCCTTGCATTAATACATCTTGTCTGTCTACAGAAATTTTCTTTCGTGCAGTGTTGAGTTAGTTGTCAACTGAGTTGAGTTGAGCGAAACAGGTAAAAACATTTTTAACAATAACAAAGTTACAAAGTACTAGAGATTTACAAAAAAACAATGACAATATACAGAAACGGTTCGACTAAATTGCCATTATAAAATTGCAAAGAATACAACAGTACACTACATAGTGGCATATCCTTTACAGGATGTAGCCATCAACTACAGCACGTTAACCACAGAGTTTATATATTACAAAATTATCTAATATCTATACGGCGCGTTGATCTCAGTGACAAGTTCATGGTTTTTTTGTTGTCATGCGGGTGACGCATGTTCAATGTGCATTCCAGACAAGTTTTAAAAATTTTAATCTTCTCTAGGCGCTCCTGTCGTTGATGTGTCCGAAATATTTAATTGTATTTTTTTTATATTATTTAATAGCCAACTCTCTTTAGTATCAAGCTGTTGCAGAACAGAAGCATTTGTTCTTTTTCTGAAAGGGGTAATAACTTCCCGGAATAGACAAATAATGGTAAATACTCCAAAAAACCACGATTTCTCCAAAATTTTTGCCGGGCCCCACCAAGAAAAATGACCACAAGCCGCCACTGTATATATATATATATTATACTGATCTCACTTGGCATGAGTTGGTTAAGTGTCTATGTCTTAACTATAGTTAAAAAGGTGCTCGATATAGGTAATTCATTTAATGTTGCTGTATTTTCTTCAGGTTGTCATGTGGCTACCAAAATTCTTGCAGTTTCTAGCTCTTATGACCTTGTGTCAGTGTCAGACAATATATCAACAGGTCTGCTCCACTAATACATTTATGACAAACCTTCAACCCGGTGCTGATGTTATTATTGGTGGACTGTTTGAAATTCGAACCAGTGGCATCAATGGTTCAGGATGTGGCAAGCCATTATCAGGTTATTCATTTTGTTTTAGCTGTAAATTGTATTTACATATTAGTACTACTAGACGCTACTTAAAGCGTTTACAAATTAGTAGTGTTTCAAATAATATTATAACTCTCTCTCTTGTGCGTTTTTAAAAAACCCATGGTCGGGACATATGCCCTCAATTAACTCATGCCAAGTCTTACTATCTCTTGCAGCTATTCCATATATCATTAATCTCTGCCTCCAAATCTCTTCTCCATGTATTTCTAGGCTTCCCTCTCTTTCATTTTCTAGTCTTTCCTGACTTCACTTTCCTGCGGGTTCAGGAAAAGGTCCTTGTTATATTTCCCCCAAGTTTTCTCAAGGTGTGTCTTATCCAGTACCATTATTTCTTCCCTCTTCACTTGAATCTGTCATGCTATCATTCACTTGAATCTGTATCGTTCTCGCCATAAATTGTTACAATAAACTTGATTTACATTTCGAAGTCTTTTCCAATATGTATCACATGACATATTACTGAGAAGGAAATAATAGTGCCACTGTCCTTCTTGTTTATCTAAGTTGTTTTAGAACCATATCTTGCCTGTGTGTTGCCGAGGCTCGCAAGAGGTGCAAAGAATAGTAAAACTGCGACCTAAGAGGCATGTCGTAAGAGGCGACTGAAGTAGGGGCCTAGGAAAGCTACCCTAGCAAATAAAAAGCATTGCAGAAATTGGATGTACTGGCCTACTTGTAAGCGCATAATTGGCACAACATACAATCATTCTTAGGCTCAGATCACATACATATCGCAACGAGTGGTTTAACCATTGGTCGATATGAAGTGTTCGAAGAAGAAGAAGAACCACATCTTCTCAGTCAGAATGGATTGTGATCCGTTATTGATTCTGACATGTTATAGTTGATGCAATGTGTGTTTTGATACTTAGCTTTGCTGAGTTAGGAAGTGGAAGTTATAGAGAAATAAACTGGCAACCTCATCTTTAAAAACTATGGTCCAGCACTGTGAAATTTTTAACACTTTATACACCTGTGTAGTTATATGTTATGTGATTAGATTTTCCATACCCTACTATCTTATCTTTCTTGAACGTGGACCCATGAAGACGTTGTGGTTGAAATGCCTTGTAGCATCTTGCAGGACAGACTTCTTATGAGAATAAATTGAGTTGACATTTTTTGGTCTCTGTTTTATATGCTTTTGGACATGGCAGGGTCTGGTAATGTTTATAATGATAATCAATGCACAGGTAAAGAAAAAGATGCATTAGTGCTTAATTTAAAAAGCTTCAAAAGAATCCAAATGCTTTAATGTAAATTAAAAGCACACTTTACTCTGAAACAAAACATGATGTTCAGTGTTATTGGTTACTGAACCAACGAGTTTACACTCTCGCAGACCCATAGGTGCTCAGTCTACCCTAACAGTTGTTGAAGGGTCTGCATACTGATGGCTCCTGTGGCTTGCTGGTTAAACATACTCCTCACTCTGCCCCTCAGGCATCCAGTTCTGCTTGTACAATGGGTTACTCAAAACTCCTTTAATTGCTGGATTGATTCAACATCTATTTTAGTGTTCTCATCCAACAGACAGCCACGAAAAGACGAAAGAACATCCCCCTATTCCATCTTCAACTCCTCAGCAATCAATGCTGTTAATGCAAGCCTGTCCACTCTCAATACTGCAAACACATGCATGCCCAGAACAGTAGATCGATGTAAACCTCTGGAGGTTTGAAGCTTGAATTGATTGATTGATCCACTGATACTGCATGGCCATTCTGGATCCTCCGAAGCATTGACTGAGAGTCAGATACAACAATGGCCCCAGTAAACAAGTCTCAGAGAGCCAATGGAGGGCAGCAGTAACTGCCTTAACCTCCATCCTCATTATGGAAGAGTTGTCTTGTATGCTCCACTTCGCTCTGCAACAACTCTACCATAAGCAGTAGCCAAGAAACCCCAGCTTGACCTCTCACCATGGTACACAGACCATCGGTATAAACAACAGCATCATCATCACTTGCATTATCTTCTATCAGGTGCTTAACTATGAGTTCTGCCTTCATGTTGCCCTAATCTCTACATTCTCTTCCCAACAGTAATGATAACTTTGCAATAGTTGGACATGCTACCATCTATTGGGATAGATTCTTCTCCTTTTGGTAGATTCGCAACTGTGGTCACCTAGGACTATGGCGAAACTGATTAAATTCTTTGACAATTATAGTTAATGTTTGCATCTTTGCTGTTGTTATTTTCTAAAAACGGATCAGGATGAGCACTTGATCCAAATATGACCACGAAAGTAAGTCTGATTTTTTAAATTTCTTTTGTTGTTGAAATAAGTTGTAGTAATTAATTATTTTGTTCCACAGATACAATGCAGATTTTTGAGTCTGCTAGATTTGCTGTGAACTTCCTGAACAACTGCAACAATGGAAGTGGATACATTAGTGGATTAAAATTTGGTATGTTTTTCTTATTTGACACAGTAGAGTTGTCAAGTCCCTCTCTCTATATCTTTTTCTTTTATGTCTTGTTAACCCAGATAGGGGCATAGACAGTCAATCAACTCATGTCATGTCTTCATATCTTTAGCTATCTCTTGCAGCTCCTTCCAGCTCTTCCTTCACTTGTTCATGGTTGGTTTAATTTTGCGGGTGACATTTTCTTTCGGTTTGAGTTGCCAGCCGTACACCAAACTCTACCTTAGTCACCTCTTATGACATGCCTTATAGGTTGTAGTGCGACTATTCTTTGCTCCCCTTGTGGGCCAAAGCAACACACTGGCGAGTTAAGTGTTTTAAAAAAATAGTTTCTGATTTTGGACCAAAAAATCCCGGTAAGCTCATAGCAAGAGTTTTGGACTATAGGTTCCCTGACCACAGATCAATACATCGCCCGAGTGGTTACCGGGCCCAAATTTGGGTGTAAAGAATAGAACCACTGTTACCTGCCATGCATGTCGGCGACCAAGGAGGTTTGGCTGAAATCGGATGCATGTGTCCGCTAGGGAATGCTAACCTGAAATAAATGCTTGCAGAAACGGATGCACCAGGCCGTAAGGCGCATAACATGGTGCAACGACCCTCACAATGAGGAATGGGATAACGAATTCTACGGTTGCCAATCTGCCTCAGAGATTTAGCCACACAGTAAGAATCTCAGACCTACCATCACTAGGGTGGCCAAAACTTAGTGCGGGAAGAGGTCGGCACAAAAGGGAAACAAAAATCATAGGAATTATATCCTACAGAACTGTCCACAGTATGCAGACTTGAGAAGAAAGAGGTGGCCCACTTACACTAACGTCCAAGACAAATTCTATCTATGGCGTGGCTGATAATCTGAGGCAGACGGCTGCCTTTATTAGAGAATCGAAATCCCAATCTAGTGAGAATGCAGAAGAAGAAGAAGATCAATACGTGAGCGGTGAGGATCTAAACTACAAGTATCTCTGAAGTTGGAGAAGGCACATCTGTATGGCGTAGAAACTGTTAATAAGGAAATAAGGCCTTCACGCAAAAATCAGTAAGAAGCACTATTCTTGCTGCTCTGACTAAGCCTGAATTCATAGTGGGCGAGCGTAAGAAGAAGAAGAATAGTTTCTCATTTACTTTATTGTGATGTAAACTTTTAAACCTTCTTAGGTTGTCAAGATTTTTAATGAGCCTGAAATGACGCTAATGCCATATCATTCTTCCCTGCTCCTCGTAAGCTGGACATCTTTGTAGAAAAAAGTGTTCACACCTCAGTGCAACAGACATAATTGATAAGACAAGAGAAGATGGAAGATGCTGGAAAATTTAATATAATGACATGAAAGAAAATCAACTGCAGAACTAATAAACAAGTAACAGGGACAAAATATTTTGCAAGACATGTGAGAAGTCTTCCTTTCTTTTCTCGGATTCTGTTGTGCCTCACAGCGTCAGGATAAGAAGATGTTTCTAGAACAGGTTTTTGTATGCGCTTCATAAATAGTGTTTTCCGCTACCTCTGTTATTTCTGAGGTCCACCTTTTTACATGGACAGCCTTTTGCTTTGTATCCACTGTATTGGAGTAACATTGCTCTTTGTTGGTAATCTGTTTTTGTAGCCGAACCATTTAATATGTTGTCTCTTGATGCTCAGTACTGATGCGGTACCCATTTTTTTCCTGATGTCTTCATTTCTAAACAGATCTCTTCTTGATACCCCCAGCATTCTACATAGACACTTCATCTCTGTCATGACTAGTTTTCTTCCATAGTTTGATGTCAGCATCCAGGTTTGGCACTGATAGTATAATGTTGGGAGAAAGATTGTGTTGTACAATACTCTTTTAGAGTTCATGGTGACATGTTTGTATCTCAAAATTGGTGCCATTTGTCCTATGATTTGGTTTGCTTTATTGCATCTATGTTGGATTTCGTTAGTTATTCTTCCATTTGCTGACAAAATATGACAGAAGTAAGTATAAGAATAGTGACTTCTAGAATTCGTATAGAAGTGATGAATAAATGTGGTTTTTTTAAACATCCAGGTTTGGAAGCATATGATACATGCTCTTCAGCCATCAATGCTCTTAATGCTCTCGAGAAGCTGTATCCACAATCCACATCCAGTAATCCATTTTGCACCATCAACAACAGAGTAATTGCAGGTAAATATTTTCTTATTAATATATGTTACAATGGTTGGAGACACTGAAGATGTCTAGGCCGACAAAAGTATGTTTTTATTTTTGGACAGGGCATGCAGGTGTAAGGGGAAATGGATGTGCTGATAGGTTTGCAGGTATCGCTGCTGTAAAAAGTCGGGCATGCAATGGACCAGGCTGATATTCTAAATTCCCCAATCTTAAATTCGTGATTATTTTCTATGTATTTTTAAAGTCCAGATGAATGTGGTAATTTTTGCAATGAAAACTTGAGATAATAATATTATTTTATAAATTATTTTTCTAATTTCAGGTACTATTGGGCCATTGTCAAGTTTGACCACAATCTCAACAGCAATCCTGGCTGGTCAGTTACCTGTTAGCCTCATTTCCCCAGCATCAACCGCTCCCGAGCTTAGTGATAAGTTCAAATATCCAACATTTTTACGGACAGTACCATCTTATTCAGTGTTTGCCACGGTTGGTTATCAGTTATAAAATTATAAAAGGAATGTGTACATTAAAATGAAAAGTTACCAGTGTGTTGCTGGGGCTTGCAAAGGGAGCAAAGAATAGTATCACTGCAACCTACAAGACATGTAGTAAGAGGTGACACATGTAGGGGTCTAGGGAAGCTACCCTAGTAAATAAAAAGCATTGCAGGAATTGGATGTGCTGGCCAACTTGTAGGTGCATGACTAGCCCAATGTACAATGGCTCTTTGGCTTGGATCACATACAAATCACTCTCAGGCTTGGATCACATACAAATCACAAAGAGTGGTTAACAAGTGGTCGATATGGAGCTTTCAAAGAAGTAGAAGAAAAAATAAACGTGATCTTTTAACTCTTTGTATGCAGTTACTCTGTTCAAAGGACAGAATGTTGGTTGTTTGTTTTACAGCAGATTTATTAAATAGACATCCATGTTTGTTTTGTTTCTTAAATATATTTGTAACATTTATTGTTTTATTATTATGGGGGTCATCACATGAAACATATCCAAAAGAGACGCTAGAAATCTATCGGACATCTGATATGCATGGAGACTAACTCTGTCACAAAAGCTGCACTGACAAATATTTAAAATGGACATAATTTTCTTTGCGATCAGAAACAGTTGTAAAGCTCCTGGATTATTTATAATGAACAGATAGACCTATCCTTGAATGAAGTTGGTTTGATGGGCATCAGTTTTGGGGCATGCTGTTACATTTATGTACTTAAGAACATATAATTTGCAATATTGAAAATCTAAAATTGTTTTCATAAGTTATTTAAAATATTGTGATTATTTTTTGTCAGTATCGATATTTTAAAATCTTTATTTATGAAATAGATCATCCATTTGTGCACAATTTGACACATAAAACATTATTTTGGTATCTCAAGACAATGACTTGGTTGGATATGCTGGAGTGCAGGGCAACGAATGTACTGACTTCCTTGCAAGTGAAGCCCCGACTGAAGCTGGAAGAAGTAAGGACAGAGCCGATGTTATCAATGCGATGCACAATCATTTATGTGATATGGACGAGTCTCAGACACTGGACCAATTGCGAGAATTAAGAGTTAAGTATAGACATGCCAGACAGTGTCGTCTTTGCGGTAGAAAGAGAGCTAATCAACTTTTCATGGGTATGGTGAGTAAGTGGAATTTAGGATGGCTGCTGCAGCGGAGGATGGAGCTAGCATACAAATGCCCAATGTGCCATGACATCGATAGAATAACATAACATTATTTTGTTTTTACTTATAAAAATGTAGTACACCATCCGGTAGAAAATATTTGCTACAAAATCCAACCAACCATGAACAAGTCAAATACACAGAAAATAAAAATGGTGCCAACCAAGATGAAAGGAAGCCCTTCTAGAAGATGTGAGATTAAAGATATACAGAAGCGCTGGAGGGAACTGCATGAGATAGCTAAAGATAAGAATCCTGGTATGAGTTGATTGATGGCCTATTTACTTAAGCTTAAGTAAAGAACTAATTCCATTCTGTAAATAATGAAGCGTATGAGGAGAAAACTGGCTAATGCTACAAACAAGAATGAGAAAATTGAAGTATTTTGGACATAAAAAGACACGAAGGGTTGGAGACCATCATGGAAGGAGGCATCCCGGCAAAGAGGAGTAGAGAAAGACTGCAGAGAAGGTGGTTTC
The DNA here is from genome assembly GCA_020796225.1 of Arion vulgaris. Lineage (NCBI taxonomy): Eukaryota > Metazoa > Mollusca > Gastropoda > Stylommatophora > Arionidae > Arion > Arion vulgaris. The sequence continues at coordinate 81,118,600 of CM036754.1, read as the reverse complement.
AGGATGTAACTGATGATTTGAGCATGACGGCTGTAGAGGCGGGACATCTAGCCTATGTGAGAGAGAAATTACAAAGGACTGTTAAGATGGCAAAGTTCTAATCAGGACAAGCTATTTAATGATGATGATGAGTTAGCTTCTGTGAAGATTAGAACAAATATAGATCCTAACCTGAAAAAAAAAAGTAAAGGAACCCTTTCATACCTCGTGGTATATAGGGCAATACAGTGTTAGGCCTGTATTTTTTAATGACCGTCGGCACACGATGGGTGGTGTGGTCAGCATCACGCCGGCCGCCTTTACTTTCCCAGAGCATGTCTGGTACCAAGTTGAGGCTGGGTCGACCTGAGAGCCGCCTTGGTCGGGAAAAATTCCATGTGCACTGCGGGAGTTGAACCCAGACCACCAGATTTGAGGAGCGAGTTCACTAACAACTACGCTACCGCTGCTCTCATCCTAACCTGAACTATAGTTAAACAAAATCTTTCTACAGGTGATAGTCAAACTTCTGCAGCAGCTACAGTGGCAGAATATACTGGTTATTTACACAGATGAAGTTTTTGGTCGCACTGGATACGAACAGCTACTCATGGCCACACATAATCATGGTCTATGTGTGACATATGCCTTAGAATGGACACAAAAGGCAACAAGGACTCTTATAAGACAACTTTGAGTGCTATAGGTAGCGTGTCCTCACCTGTTGCTGTGCTTATGGCGCCAAATAGTTTATCAAATATCATACTGCAAGCTGTTGATGAGGTAAGATGTATATGAATAAGTCATTTACAAAGTAAATATGTCATGTGAATTGCATTCCATTGTGTAGAATTTTTTTCTAATATTTCCTTCCATATATATTTTATAGATTTTATTGTAGTGCCTGAGAGCCACAGAAGCATAGTTAGTGAACTCGCTTCTTGGGCTAGTGGCTAGGGGTCTGGGTTCAATTACACAGTGGGCATGGAATATTTTTATGACCGTAAGGGCTCTCAGGTTGACCCAGCCATAATTGGGTACCAGCCAATTCTTCACATGCTCCTGGTAAATGTCAGTTTCAGTTTGGAGTGTCTTCATTGCACTCCGGACATGTCCATAGGTGCTCCGATCTCCTTTGCAATATCTCCAATAGCATCCAGCGACTGACCGTACTAGTTCGATTTTTATTGATGAGCCTACTCGTATACCTGTCGTACTTTTCTTTTTTTGCCACACCAATCTTCAAACCCAGTTCCCGCAGTCTAGTAGTTGATGTGGATTGGTTTAGATCATAGATTCCCAAACTTTTTCGGCCCACGCCCACTTTGCACAATATAAACTTTGTACCCCATTAAACAGTTTGCCAATGCCCCCACCACCACTTAATATATACATGCTCTATTTTCTCTTTGACATAGAAAATTGCTATATATTTCTGTCAAACGTGGTCAATTTTCAAATGATTATATGTATGAAATAGAAAATTGATGAAAAAATTGATCGTGTAAGACGGGCATAAGATAAGATGAATTGAAATGCAGAATTCAAATTTTAAATGATTATTCAATTGCAAAATCAAGAAAATAATTTATTTTAAAATATATATTATTAATTTCTTCTTTAAGGAGCAACCGACCCCTAATTGCCTGAACATCCCTAAATTCTTCTGAACCCACCATTGCCCCCTAGAACGCTTCAGCGCCACCGGGGAGTACCACCCACATTGGGAAACGCTGGTTTAGATGAAAATCTTCTCTGCTGCCACACTCTATGAGGGTGTTCAAGATGTTAGCTCTGTCCGTTGACTGGCCCTCTGATATAGTGATAGACCCAGCCAGCCTGTCTGCTCTCTCATTGCCAATGACACCCATGTGCCCCAGAACGAAGACCAGTGTAATTCTGCAAATTGTTGACACCTGCACACCGAACTGGCTTCCACCTTTCAGATCATTGTCAAGAGTCACGAAAATCAGCATAAGAAAGAGTTGGGACAGAACCCTGCTTAAATTACTTTGAGAAACAAAGAATGCAGGGGTTCGGCCACTTAATAAGAGTGTAACCAAACTCCACTGTATACAGTCTTCTACAACAGAACACCAGGAAAGAAGGTGAGAAGAAGACCACGAAAAATATGGTTAGATGGCATAGCAGAATCTGTCGAAAAGCAAAAATAACTATCACCCAAACCACTAGAGCAGTGCAAGACGAAAACAGAAAACCACAACACAGGACAACAACCTGGTAACAGTGTGACGACAAAAGAAGAGTTCATAAATTTATGAAATTGTATTGGTTGGGTCTCTGTTGCGCTGAGACACTATGCTTGCCTCTTACTCTTGCATGGAGCAATTGGACTATTTTGCCAGTGATCTTGCTCTCAATGTAGGTGAGCTCAAGTTACTAGTCCTATTAGGGACATTAAAATCTATCTCCTGTGTTCAAGTAGTGTGTAAGAGAACTGAAGTATTATTGCATTATCTATCTGTTTTGATTTCTAATAGTAGCAGAGGATAACTACTGAATTAGTTTTCTTTAACAGAAACTTGCAGGAAGACGATAATATTTTATTGTTTTTAGCGATGCCTTTTATTTGTCCATATCTGACATTATGTTGGCAATCTTATATGTTATAAAATAGTCCTTTTATCACATGACAGGTTCCATCTTTGGCTAATATGCAATGGATCCTCGGTGACATAGATATGACAAATGATTTCACCAGCATAAGACGAGTCCATGGTGCTATGGTTGTTGTTCCTCGATCTCAAACTATAGATGAGTTCAGAGATTATTTCATCCAGTTGCAGAGAAATCCACAAAATAATATTGGAAATCCCTGGTTTCAGGACTGGTTAGTACCTTATAATAATAATAATAATCCTCTTGTACCGTATACTGTTACATAGGGCCTGCAAGTAATTTCTCCATACCGCTCTATCCTAGTCAACTCGCTCTATCCTGGGCAACTCACTCAATCTCCTCCATAGAACTGAGACCAATATTTCTTGCCTCTCTCAGCAAAGTTTGTTTCAGGGTCTCCTTAGGTCGTCCTCTATTTCTTGAACCCTCTGCATCCCACTTCAGTGCCTGCTTTGATATTCTTTGATGATTTCTTCTCAAGTTATGTCCAACATATCTCCATCTTCTTCTTCTTATAACAGTTGTTACTAGTGGTTGACCAGACATTTCTCTGATTTCATCACTCTGAATTAGTTCATTTTATGTTCATTATTTTCGCGACTCATTGTGTGAACTTGAACATCAGTGACAGAAGAAATCCTTGATGAACTAACAAATACACAACATACATCTAAAGCCGGACTTTATTATGTAACATTGAACATCAGTGAATGAGAAGAAACCACCTTGATGAACTAGCAAATACAACAACATACATCTAAAGACCGGACTCATTATGTAGACATTGAACATCAGTGAATGAGAAGAAACCACCTTGATGAACTAGCAAATACAACAACATACATCTAAAGACCGGACTCATTATGTAGACATTGAACATCAGTGAATGAAAAGATGAAACCTTGATGAACTAGCAAATACAACAACATACATCTAAAGATCGGACTCATTATGTAGACATTGAACATCAGTGAATGAGAAGAAACCACCTTGATGAACTAGCAAATACAACAACATACATCTAAAGACCGGACTCATTATGTAGACATTGAACATCAGTGAATGAGAAGAAGAAGAAGACCATTGTTACATAGTCTTCCTTATATTGATAACTATTACTATTCTTATTATATTACTATAACTATTACTATTATAACTATTATATTACTATTCACCTTCACTAAGCAACATGAAACATTTTGATGATATAAGAACTGAACAAGACTTGTCTGAAAATAAATTTATTAATATTGATATTTTTTTTTGGGTAGGTTTGAGGAAACTTATGGATGTTCACTGACCGGTACAGGAAATACTTGTCCAACTCCCACAGCAACCCAGTTTGTACAGAGCCCATGGGCAGTACCAACTATGAAAGCTGTGTTTGCCTATGCAGAGATGATCCGCACTGTTTGCAAGAATGAAGGTGGTGGCTTATGCACAAGTCTTACCACAATGACTCCAAATGAATTTAATCGTGCATTATTTGATCTGGACTTTACACTTCCAACTACTTTCCCCAATGGTCTCAAAGGACAGAGAATCAAGTTTGATACTAATGGCAATCCTGAGACCTCTGATTTTACAGTTTTCAACTACAACAACCGCGCAGGAAACTTTATGTTTGAAGAGGTACTACGCTAATTATTTTTACTATTAACATTATTTAAACACACTTTGTACTTCTGAACTCTTCACCCCTAGGGAGGCAAAGGTCAGCAGCCAAGGTTTTCCAAGCCCTCCTATTCAAGGCCATCTTTACCAAATCTCTCCACTCTCTCCCTATTTTCTTGCATTCTGTTTCCAACTCCCAACTCCAGGTGTTCCTGGGTCTTCCCTTACCAATACTATCCTGGGGGTTCTATCGGAGGGCCTGTCTCGTGATGCTGTCAGGAGGTCTCCTCAGCGTGTGTCCTATCCATCGCCACCTGCTTACTTTGTACTGCGATTAAAAATATTAAAATGTCATATTTTGAAGATATATTGAACTAATTGTAATTTTTCTCCCCATTTGCCCGCTCTGAATTCAGGCGACGTTGTGGTGCCATTAAGGCACTTTTTACTGATTTTTGCCTGCAGATTTGTTTTCCTTTGCACCAGTGTCTGTATGACAGAAGCCTTACTCCGACTTCAGAGGTTCTTGTAATTTAGATCCTCCAAATAAGATATCAAGGTGTCCTGTTCCGTGTGCAACAAGAATTTTTAGCGTCACTAGCCTCAAACCCAGAATTTCTACATCATGTGGCTGCTAGCGCATTTTTATCAGCTTTGCAATATTCAGCGTTGCAAAATTCAGCAAAATGTAGTTTTATTTGGTGCTCGACTCTCAAAAAATTGCAGTAGTCTTTCAGTACCACTAATAGCTTAGAAATGCAATATGTTTATGAAGCGAGTGTGTTTTCCATCATGAGTTTATAATGGTAGAGAAATGCAATATATTTATGAAGTGAGGTGTTTTTCCATCATAACAAGTTTCTAATGATAGAAAAATGCAATATGTTTATGAAGCGAGTGCGCTTTGATAAAACGGAAAACATGCCTTCACGCAAAATTCAGTTCAAAGCGACATACCAGACACTCTCTTCTACACCTGAATTCGTAGCAGGTGAACACAATAATAAGAATAACAGACATATTTATCGGACAAATATGTAAGTCATATTATTAAGTTATTGACAAAGTGATTTGTGATGTTGAAAACTTTGTAAGAACGCTCTTCTAAATTAGAGGTTAATTTTGTACATTAACTGCTATTTTTGTCTACATCACTCTTCTAAATTAGAGATTCATTATGTTCATTAAATGCTATTTTTGTCTACAGGTTTACCGTTTTGAATCAGATGTTTTCACCCTGACCATGCAGCCTACACTGTATGATTCAACACGTAGCAATATCCTTACCAATAACCCTACAGCAAAATGTGCTGATCTGGGCTGTGAAAACTGTTTACTACCTCGGCGTTCAGTTACCTATCGGTACCAACCTGGTGATATAGTAATTGCTTCATTGATCAATGCACACGAATCTGGCAGTTCTCCGTTCACTTGCGGCATAGGCAGGGTCTCACAGCTTGCAGCACTGGTGGCAGCAGAATGGGCTGTATCTCAGTACAAAATAAAGAATCCAACAAAACTCCAGAATGTTACTCTTGGCAGCTTGGTAGCTGATGTCTGCCCGGATACTGCGGTAGCCCTGGACTTCCTAAAAGATTTATTGAGTGGAAATAATCAACTTGTGGATCTTACTGGAGCCGTTATACCTTACAGTAACATCCAAGCTTTTGTGGATGAAACAGGTATGTTCACTTTATCAAAAACATACTTACAATCTTCTTCTTTTTCTTCTTTTTTGTCGTCACACTGCTACCGGGTTGTTGTCCAGTGTTGTGGGTTTCTGTTTTTGTCTTGGGCTGTTCTGGTGGACAACTAAATATGATATCAAACTAACCAATACTATTCTACATTGGTAATAACTAACAGTAGTAAGAAATATTATTACTTGTATTATAGTGAGTGTCCATGGCTTAGTAGCAGTCTTCTTCTTCAACCGCTCCACATCAACACATGTTAACCACTCTTTGTGATTTGTATGTGATCTAAGCCTAAAAGCAATTGTATGTTGTGCCAGTTATGCGCCTACAAGTAGGTCAGCACATCTGATTTATGCATTGCTTTTTATTTACTAGGGTAGCTTCCCTAGGCTCTTACCTCAGTCGCCTCTTACAACATGCTTTGTCGGTCGCAGTGTTACTATTCTTTGCTCCCTTGCGAGTCGTGGCAACACACAGACGTCTTAGTGGTAGTGAGCTTCATCACAACCCAAGAGTACCTGGTTCAAATTCTGCAATGGGCAGTTAGGAAGCAAATTTGTTCCCATAGATTTTTACGAATGGGAAAATTAGACCTCCCAGTTCAGAAAACAATGGCAAACTGCTGAATGTATAAGTGATGCCTAGAAAATCAACGACTCATTTACTGTGGTTGATGGTGACGTTCTGTAAAGGATATGCCACAATTTTCATTTGATTGATAGGACCATCATCATTGCACTTTGGCAAGTAACCATATTTGCTCCTATCTCTTTCTTACACAGGAATATCTCAGCGGCAGTGTACAAACCTGTAGCACTGAGGAAGATCTCAGCAGCAGTGCACAAACCTGTAGCACCGGCGAGGATTCCCGATGTAATTTTTGAAGATGGTGAAAATATTGTGTTGAAATTTTGTTTTTTTCTAATGAATTATGCCCAGGCAGCGGCTTTCCAGCCTGCTCTTCTTGATTTTGAACTGCTAGTGATTCATATACTACTCTATATCACAGTTAGGGATACATATAATGTTGTATATCACAGTTAATGATACATATAATATTCTATATCATAGTTAGTGATACATATACTATTGTATATCAAAGTTAGTGATACATATACTATTGTATATCACAGTTAGTGATACATATACTATTGTATATCACAGTTAGTGATACATTTACTAGTCTATTTCACAGTTAGTGATACATATACTATTCTTCTATTACAGCTAATGATACATATGCTATTCTATATCACAGCTAGTGATACATATACTATTCTATATCACAGCTAGTGATACATATATTATTCTATATCACAGCTAGTGATACATATATTATTCTATATCACAGCTAGTGATACATATACTATTCTATATCACAGCTAGTGATACATATACTATTCTATATCCCGCAGTTAATTGATACATGAAATACTATTCTATATCACAGCTAGTGATACATATACTATTCTATATCACAGTTAGTGATACATATACTATTCTTCTATCACAGGTAGTGATCAGACAGAGATTATTAGTCCTATCATCTCAGAGTACCAGATACCAGAAGTACTAACAAGTGTAACTACATCAAAGGTGTCCCAAGGTGGTGTTAATACACCATATTTCACCAGAGTAGTCCCTAGTGATAAGGTTATCTATACAGCTATTTCAAGTCTGCTACAGCGACTAGGATGGAAATATATTCAGGTAAGGGGAAAAAACACCAACTGTTATTGTGATATCGATATAAGGAGACTGTATCTTTTCCTAAAGCCTCTTTTGTTATTGAGGATAGTTTTATATCGTCCCACAACATTATCTACACTATCATTTTTTAAAATGTTGTCTTCTTCTTCTTTGCGTTTGTTCTTTACAACCAATTTTAATCACTTTTGTGATATGTTTGATCTTTGCCAAGAACGTGTATACGTTGTACATTGGTTTGGTAGGTCCCTAAACGTATAGACTTCTACACATTTAGGACATGTGCATCCGATTTCAGCCAAACCTCCTTAGTGCCTCTTACGACATGCATGGCAGTAACAGTGGTTCTATTCTTTACACCCAAATTTGGGCCCCGGTAACCACTCGGGCGTTAAAATGTTGTGACAAAGCATATATAGGAGAAATGGGCATAAAAATTAGTGACCGTTTCGGCTAACACATGATATATGCATACACTCTGTGACCCCAGTAGCCACTCATTTCAATGAAACTGACCATTTGGGAGCTTGCAATATCCAGATCACCGCCATCGTATCTTGTTCCTCTGATTATCGGAGATGCTCTAGAAAATCGTTTTATATCTTTATATGGTACCTTGCGACCTCATAGACTCAACGCACTACATTCCTAACGCACTACATTCCTATGCTTCTTAATATTGTTTCTTCTCATACTCCATAACATATATGTATATATTTTATTATTGTTTGTCTTCTTTTTTCCGTTTCAAGTTTTTTTTACATTTATTTCATTTTAGTCACATATTTAAATTTGAGGAAGTTAGGGATTTATTGTGTGATTGGGGGACTGCCTAGAGTAGTTGATAGTAGCTCGGCCTGCTAGCTGTGACGCCTCATAGCTCGGGTTCGATCCTACTGTCCGGCATTTGTTCAAGTCCCCTGGTCTTACTCAGGACGATAACTTGAGTACCTCTGAAGTCGGAGAAAATCTGCCTGTATGGCGAGGAATACTAATTACGAGTACATTGAGCACACGGCTGCCAGTGTAAGTAATTTACAATGTGGACGCTGCTGCCATTGTAAGAAATTGGAAAAACAGATTTTCACGCAAAATCAGTTTCAGAGATGGAACTTCGTCTGAGTTGAAAGCGGACGAAAGAAAAAAAAAAAAAAAATTGTGTTATTGTATATTTTTATGTCTGCCATCCAAGAAGACAAAACTTCTTCGCTTCTGTTGTATCCTTTGTTTGATAAAAGTCTTTTAGTCAAAACGGTGCTGTATATTGTTTTTATACTTTGTAAAACTCTAGTACTTTGTTGTTACATGTTTCGCCATTGTTATTGTGATAAAGGAAGTGGTTGACTTCTGTTCTTTTGTTAGTGCGAAAGATTGTTTATATATATTTAATGTTGTCTCTTGTATAAACTTCAGCGTTATTTGTAGCTCCGACAGAAGTCAGTGCAATTTTATTTCCAGTTTTATTTTGCTAGACTAGTGAGTTTGTCTCAGTATATCATATTCAAGGCAGTCTTTAAGTATGGGCTCTGCAGTTTAGAGTATCTGTACACACGCTGAATTGCCAATCTTGAATTTTGTATACATTTTGGTGTGGAGTTATGAGTCTTATTCGTAGACGGGTGACATGTTCTAATCTGCTAATACTGTGGTAGTCATCCTGTGTTAGTATTGGTGGCATTCTGATTGATTTAATCATTCTTTTGACATGTTCTAATCTGCTAATACTGTGGTAGTCATCCTGTGTTAGTATTGGTGGCATTCTGATTGATTTAATCATTCTTTTCCTTTAGAGTAAGATAGCTGGTACATCCGGCTGCTCTCCTGTGGAACCTTCCTTTGTCAGTCGGTCTGCTTTCTAGTTTCCTGGTTTTTCACAGTGAGACTGTATCCAATGCAAGTTGACTTTGCACAGTTCAGACAGTAGAGCCTGTAGACCTGGAAATGTTCAGGACAAGTGATTAGAGCGCTGATTTTGCAATTGGCAGTATACAATGTACAATTGTCTAAAGTGATTTAACTAAACATATTATGTTGTAGCTACATAAATCTGGAGTTTTAAATGTCTATAAACTCTTAGCTAAAGTAAGTATGAATAACAGCAGATATGTAGACATATTGGTGGCATCAAGGAGCTTTGTTATAAACTGGAAGTATTGGTCTGCATCTAAGCTTGCACAGAATATTTGTATTCTATTTGGTGCAGAGAGAGCCGCTATAGCGTAGTTGTTAGTGAACTCGCTCGCAAGGCTGGTGGTCTGGGTTCAGCTCCCGCAATGCGCGTGGAAATTTTCCCGACCACGACAGCTCTCAGGTCGACCCAGCCTCAACTGGGTACCAGACATGCTCTGGGAAAGTAAGGGCGGCCGGCGTGATGCTGACCACATCACCCATCGTGTACCGACGATCAATGAAAATACAGGCCTAACACTGTATTGACCTATATACCACGAGGTATGAAAGGGTTCCTTTACTTTTTTTTTTTTATTTGGTGCAGAATAGTGCAATAAATATCCAGTTATCAATGTCAAATATGGTACATAACAAAATCCCAAGAGAGAGAAAGATCATAACATGTGAAGTAAATTGTTTAAGAAAAGCAGTCAGTGTTACAAGACGGGATTGATTGGGAACATTAGAAATGTCTTTGGGAATCACACCATGCATCCAACATATAAGAAAAAAACAAATAAAATGGTTTGGTGACCTAATAAAAATGAAACCTGATCTTAGCCTGTGCCACTGTGAAAAGGGGACATGTCGGCAGAGCACATACTGCAAGACTGCCAGTTGCTACCAGGCCTGAGAAACGAAACCTGACCCGATAATATAGAGTTTCGCGAGAAGCTGTGCGCTGGTTTATCAGTCTAAGCGCGGATCGAGAGAGAGAAACATGATCTGCTACTATCTCACACCTATAACGACCAAACGCAGAGGAAGACCAAGAACCTGATGGATAGATAATATCACATAGATCCTGCAATATCAAAGACTAACAAATATGGATGCAACACATCTGGCACAAGATAGAAAACTGAAACTCCCCACGGTGCTTCACAGCACATGTGGAAAAGACAATGACCTGTTTATATAATCAATATGGTGCAGAATATTACACAAAATTACCTATTCACATCCGATTGAAATTGGTAACTAGGAAATGTAAATTGTTAACATATTTGAGATTGAAGTACATATTGTTATGTAACATTAATGTGACAAATATTTAGCAAACGTTAAAATTCTGCTATATTGGTTTCAGGTGGCAACACATAAATCTGGTGAATTTAGAGAAATGGCTGAAACATTTACACGTATTGCTGCTGGGTTAGTGTGTTTATTTAAAATGTGAAGTAATTTATCAGTAAGCAAAATATTTTTAAAATAAAAATAAGTTTGTTTCAGTAGATAGTTTCTTGTGGACGCTATTTTACTTTTGTCTCTTATCAAGTAGTAGCATTCCATTGCGAAACATCACATTCATCACAACCCACCTGAAAAGCTCTCTGTTTCTTGCAAGTTCTCCTGCCTCCTCCAGTGTCATGTTCAAGATCTCTTTGATGTCCTGCTGCCACCTTTGTCTTGGTCGCCCCCTGCCTCATTTTCCAGGAACCATGCCTTCCATTAGCTTTCTCTCCAGACCACTGTGGCGTTTAATGTGGCCAAAATATTTCACCTTTTGGGACATGATGTTATTTATGAGCCATTGCTCCTTGATATTCAGGTCTTGTAAGATGTCTTTATTTCTTCTCTTCTCTGTCCACAGGATGTTCTAAGAACTTTTTTGTCTCTTATATGATGTTTAATTAGCCAGAAAAATCTGAGTACTGCAACCGTTTACTATCAACTTTGCTCTACAGGAGAATGACAGAACGAGAAATGTCCAAACTCTTTACCTTCCGTACAACTTATTTGCAGAAGATCTTACAGATGTTCTGGTCAAATACTATCTTTACGAAAGAACTTGTAGTTTATTTTATGATTTTGACATAACATTTGTACTTTATTGTTTAAAAACATAACCATTAAAGCATTACGAAAACATATATAGCATTGTACATGTTTGTAAGAAGTGATATCGGCTTGTAAAGTGGAGGACATACATTTTTTTTAGATTGGTTTATGGAAAAAAAGGCTACCTTATTTGGTAGTAAGTATGGTGATAAATTTAACTTTTTCCACGCCTTTCGCAACACACTGTGCCATGGTAGAAGTCTGTTGCATGCCATTAGCCACACACTGCGCCATAGAGTTGCTTCCCTTATAAGAAGTCTTTCTAGTGTTACTTCTACTACTTTTAAACCTTGTTATTCTATTAGGTTGTCCAGTTTTCTTCAATTTAGTATATAATAAGATATATGTATATGTTTATTTATTGACGAGTAGTCAGGATTTTTTTTACCTCCTTGAATTAACTGTTTAAAAATTGAGGAAATAGCTCCTCATGGAAAGAGTTAAAATAAATTTATGATTTAAAAATAATGTATGAGAAGAATGCTTTAAAACTTCTGGCCAAGTATAATAAATGAAGAGCTTTTAAAATGAACAAATTGTTCATCATTGGAGACCATTATTAAATAACAAAGATGGAGATGGATTAGACATGTGTTTAGTTTTAGTTTAGTCGTCGGATCATCATCACTGCACGTTGAACCAATTAGTCCATAAGTGCTCCGATCTACCCTCAGTATGTCTCTCAGCCTGAGTGGTTACTGGGGCCCAAATTTTGGATGCAAAGAATAGAACCACTGTTACCTGCCACGCTTGTCGTAAGAGGTGACTAAGGAAGTTTGGCTGAAATCGGATGTATGTGTCCTACACCTGTAGAAGTCTATGCGTTTAGTGGCCTACCAAACCAATGTGCAACGTATACAAGTTCTTGACAAAGGTCAAAGATATCACAAAGAGTGATTAAAATTGGTCGTAAAGAACGAACACGAAGAAGAAGTATGTCTCTCAGCATGTGGCGACTAACAACCCCGGTTCTTTGTTGGTTTATTATTCTTCTTTGGCTCCCAGCATAGTATTCTTGTCTAGCTACACCACACTTTACTTGAAATTCTTGCAGTCTGGCCAGTGTTGTAAATTCACCACTATTACTTGACATGTGTTCCATAGGCTAGTAGGGGCTTCTTTTTTTGTCTTCACACTGTTACCGGGTTGTTGCCCAGTGTTGTGGTTTCCTGTTTTTGTCTTGTGCTGTTCTAGTCGCTTGGATGACATTTATTTTTGTTTTTTTAACAGGATTATGCAATGCCATTTAACCATTTTTTCGTAGACTTCCTCTCGCCTTCTTTCCTGATGTTCTGTTGTAGAAGACTATTCAGTGGAGTTTGGTTGCATTCTTATTTAGTGGCCAAATGGCTTCATTCTTTGTTTCTCAATGTAATTCAAGCAAGGTTCTGTCCTAACTTTCTTTCTTATACTGTTGTTAGTGACTCTTGTCTTTTCTCTTATTGTTGGTAACTTATTGTAGGCATTACATTTCACGTGTAATTTTTTTGCGACTGTGCTTTGCTCATTGTCCACTTTGGGCTCCGATAACACAAAGTAGGCATCAACATGCTGTTGATCATCTGTTGGTTAGCTGTCAGTGAGATGTTTGGGTGCCTTAACAATGGGGCTAGCTAGTAGACATCTCATTAAATCCTATAATCTGCAAGGAACTGAAAGTTGCAAATAAACAAATCTGCATTCAAATTTAGTCTATGTACTGACCGATCTGCACACTTGACTAACTAATTGACTTACTATTCCGTAGATATGGTATTTGTGTTGTGGACATGGTTGATTATTTTGGTGATGGAATGATGGAACCCTACAATAGAACAGTTTCGTCTTTGCTGAACAATAGGGACACTCAAATTGTTGTTGTATTTGGTAGCATGGTGGATGTTCGAGGACTGCTTCTTGCTTCTGGACAAAGAGGTAATATCTTTCGACTGTTTGTGCTTTTTGATACTTGATTGTTATTGGTTACTGAACTGACCTCACAGCTCTCCAGGCAGACCCATAGGTTCTCAAGTCTCCCTCAACAGATGTCGAAGGGTATGCATACTGATGGTTCCTGTGGCTCACTGATTAAACACACTTCTCTTTCTGTCCCTCAAGCATCCAGTTCTACTTGTACACCGAGTATTTCCAAACTCCCTAAATCGCGGAATTGATTCAACGTCAATTTTAGTGTCCTCATCCAACAGTAGGTCACCAAGAGACCGAAGAACATCCCCTTTATCCATCCTCAACTCCCCAACAATCGATGTTTTCAATGCAGGTATCTCAGCTTTCTTGTTGTCGTAAACATTCACATGACCAGAAAAGTATATCCTTGTGAGTCTCTGGAGGTTGGTAACCTCTATAGAACACATCCACTCTTGTGGTCGTCTGCCATTCTGGATCTTCTGAAGCACCAACTTAGAGTCAGTAACAACAACAGCCCCAGTAAACAGTCTCAGAGAGCCAGTGGAGGGCAGCAGTAACGGCCTCAACCTCCATCCTCATACTGGAAGTTAAATATTTGATTGATAATAATAATTATTAACTCTTCAAAACCAGAGGAATTGTTTAGATAGGATAATGCTCTGTGCTAGCTAACTATTTGAGCAAAAATTTCAAGGTGAAGTGATCTTGAATTTGTACCCATAACTTCATTTCTTTATGACTTAAATTTATACTTTTAATATTAACTCTTTCCTCAGTTTTACACAGTTAATTCAAGGGAGGCGAAAAAAAAGCAATTACAAAAAATATATATATAACTACTTGTCAATAAATAAACATATAAATATCCTATTATATAATAATTTTAAGAAAACTGGAGAACCTATTAGAATAACAAGGTTAAAAAGTAGTAGCAATTATAAGTTATATGAGGACTATCATCATAGCACTCCGGACATGTCCATAGGTGCTCTGATCTCCGCCTCAGCAAATCCAGCAGCGTCTAGTGGCCCAACATGCCAGTTCGATGTTGATTAATCAATCTCCTTGCATATTTAGTATGTCGTTCTTTTCGGGCTGCACCAATATTGACACCCATCTCTTTCAATCTGGTCAGTGAGTGAGATTCACAGTCCTGAAACTCCTCTGTTCGGAAAGAGACTCTCAATCCGTGAAGAATGTCATTTCGATCCATGGCTAACTCTGAGATTGTAGCCAATCCTGCCAATCTATCAGCTCGTTCATTACCCCTAACTCCTGCGTGCCCAGGGACAAAAATGAAGGTAAAATAGTAGAAGTAAAACTAGAAAGACTTCTTATAAAGGAAACAACTCTAATGGCGCAGTGTACGGCAAATGACATTCAATGGATACGCTGTGGCACAGTGTGCGTCGATTGGCATTGAAAGAGTGTTAATATGCAGTAAATATGTATGCATGCACACACAATGTCAGTGCATGTATACATTGTTGTTTATTAAAAATGCTTTTGTATTTAGTGTTCACTGCAATCAATAAGATGCTGAAACCATAGAGATGTAGTTATACAGAAGAATGCTGAACATTCCATGGACAGTGAAGAAAACAAATGAGGTTTTAAAATAGGCATGTGCATAAAGAAACCTTATCAAAAGAATACGATTAAGACAATATTTATAGAAATTTGATTACACTAGTACCCAATTTTGACAATTTCAGAAATTAATCTTTTAGAAAAATCGTAATCTTCTACAACCACACATTTGTCAACAATTTGCAGAATTACTCTTATCTTTGTTCAGGGCACATGGATGTCATTGGCAATGAGAGAGCAGACAGGCTGGCTGGCTCTACCACCATATCATGGGGCCAGCCAATGGATAGAGCTGACATTTTGAACGCCTTATAGAGTGTGGCGCAAATAAGTTTTCATTTAAACCAATCCACATCAACTATTAGACTGCAGGAGCTGGGATTGAAGATTGGAGTAGCAAGAAAATAACAGCATAACAGGTATATGAGTAGGCTCAACAATCAAAATCAACCTGGTATGGTCAGTCGCTGGACGCTGTTGGAGATATTGCGAAGGAGATCGAAGTAATTATGGACATGTCCGCAGTGTAATGAAGATATTCCAAACTGAAACTGAAACCACACATTCTTCGATAGAAAAGAAAATGTGAGTTATATTTGCTAATTGAGTTTTGTTAAATAAATAGGATAGTTTCAGTTTGGAATATCTTCATTGCACTGCGCCATGTCGTTGGTGCACCAATCTCCTTCGCAATATCTCCAACAGTGTCCAGCAACTAACCTTACTAGTTCGGTGTTCTTTGATGAGCCTACTCATTTACCTGTTGTGCTATTCTTTTCTGGCCACTCCAATCTTCAATCCAAACTAATGCATTCTAGCAGTTGACGTGGAATGGTTTAAATGAAAATTCTCATTGTGGCCACACTCTATGAGGGCATTCAGAATGCTAGCTCTATCCATTGGCTAACCCACCTGATATGGTGACAGTCAGCCAGCCTGTCTAATCTCTCATTGCCATCAGCACCTATGTGCCCCAAAACAGATGAATGTAGTTCTGTGAATTGTTGATGCTTGTAGGGATTCAGTCCATTGCTCGTGCACTGAACCAATCTCAACCTTTTGGATCATACTCAATGAACCACTCAGAATGCATGCATGAGTGTAGTTTTGTGATTTCAGCCACCTTGGTCACCTCCAGTACTTCTATTGTCATGCTACTTGTTGTCATACTAAATGCACCACAGGCTTTCTTGAACTTTCTGCCTTTGAGCTTGCAGAGAAGTCCCATGCAGAGTTTTTGTGGTGAACTACCGATCCACCAGTGAATAATGTCGTTTTTAGACTGAGCAGCACAAAAAATCATCCATGCAACACAATGCAACCTAGAAACCTGTTGTCTCCTTGTTTCATTGTCATCATCATCAAATAGCTTGTTCTGAGCAGAACTTTGCCAACAGTCCTTCAGAATTTCTCTCATAGGCCAGATGTCCCGTCTCTGCAGCCGTCATGTTCAAACTATATTTTACATCCTGAATTCATCTTCTCTGTGGTTTTCATCTTCTTCTCTTTGCGGTATGCCTCCTTCCATGATGGTCTTCTCCAGCCCTTTGTGTTTCATTGTACGGATTGTAAATTTGTTCATTTAAATCTTGAAGTTCTAATGTTTCACTTGTTGTATGTGATATATTTCTCTGTTATATTGTACAGTGATTTACTTGTTGCATGTTATATATATTTCTGTTTCACTTATAGGAGTTAGCAGACTGCTACAGCTAGTTGTAGGCACAGAAAGTTGGGGAACTAATCCAGAATATTTTCGAGGAATTGAATCTTTTGCTGCTGATACAATTGTGATTGATCTAGAAATGTTGCCAGATTCGGCATTCAGTTCATATCTGCAGAGATTAAACCGGGACCAGATTGTAGCCAGCCCTTTCTTGCGTGAACTGTTTGAAGTAACTAACCAGTGTGTCCTTGACTTTGCTTCTCAAAGTGTTTACACCCGCAGATGTACTAGCACAGATACTTTCATTAACGTTTATCAGGTATGTATATATATATATATCAATCAATCAAGTGCCATGCCTGCCAGCGTAGGCAATCATGTCTCTCCACAACTCTCTGCTTGGTGCATGTAATTAGTTCTGACGTCGATCTTGTGTCGAACCATAATATCAGGCCATCCAATATCTTCTCCCTCTGTCTTCCACGATCTCTTCTTCCCTGAATTTTACTTTCCCTGAATTTTACCTGTTGTCACCAAATGTTCTAAACTGTATGTTTATATATTGGAAAGGCTAGTTTCTTCTTCTTCGAACGCTCCATTTTGAGCATTTGTTAACCACTCTTTGTGATTTGTATGTGATCTGAGCCTAAGAGCATTTGTACATTGTGCCAGTTATGCGTCTATAAGTAGGCCAGCCCATCAGATTTCTGCCACGCTTTTTATTTACTAGGGTAGCTT
This sequence comes from Arion vulgaris, assembly GCA_020796225.1. Taxonomy (NCBI): domain Eukaryota; kingdom Metazoa; phylum Mollusca; class Gastropoda; order Stylommatophora; family Arionidae; genus Arion; species Arion vulgaris. The sequence goes on along the minus strand of CM036754.1, from coordinate 81,101,050 downwards.
CCTAGGTCCCTACCTCAGTCGCCTCTTACGACATGCCTTGTAAGCCGCAGTGTTAATATTCTTTGCTCCCTGCGTGAGCCCACATGCGAAGGCTATAGTAACATCATCATCAGGTGTCGTTCCGGCTCTCATAAGTGATCATGGATCTCGACAAATCTGTCCCTGGTATTTGCTATCATCTCAGATGTTGACTCTCTTCCATGCCATAAAGTAAGGCTGTCTAAATATTTATCTCTGTCTTTCTCTGTCTGCTTTTGATTTTCCCGGTTGTCACAAAGTGTTCAAAACCTCCTCTTCTCATCACATGTCCAAAAAATGGTAGCTGCCTCTTTCTTAAATTAATAATAAGTTTTCTCTGTGTCTTGGCCCCAATCAACACCTCCACATCATCATTCTAGCACTCCATGGGATTCTCATCGTTCTTCTGTAAAACTACATCTCTATGACCTCCAGAGATTCTTCCGTTTGTTTACCATCAATGATTCACATCCATATGTCAGTATTGATTCTATGTAGCACTGAATAACTCTCCTTCTCATCTCAATTAACTTTATCTTGTTGCATATAATGCTTCTCATTTTCTGGAACACAGCTTTGGCCTGCCCTGTAGTAATTTACCTTTTATTAAAGGACATAAAACCATATTTGTGAGCTGGATAATTTCAAATGGAAAGATTACTGGGAGAAGTAAACAACAGCTATATTTTGGTATCTCAGTTACAACAAATAAGAATTAGACGCTCTCTGTGGTGTAGAGGTTAGGCACTCATCTCTCGTTCCATTAGTACTCTGTTCGCTCCCTCATGGAGTCATCTGGATATTTTCCAGAGATCCCTGATCTCGGTATAGGTGAGAACGAGTTCCTAGTCCTATCGGAGACTGGACGATAAAATGTAGGTCCCAGGTTAATGTTGAGCAAATAAAAGAACCATCGGCAGTTTAAAACCAAGAAGAGCATTATTATTTTCGCCTGAGTGGTTACCGGGACCCACATTTGGGGTGTAAAGAATAGAACCACTGTTGACTTCCACGCATGTCGTAAGAGACGACTAAGGAGGTTTGGCTGAAATCGGATGCATGTGTCCTAAATGTGTAGAAGTCTATGCGTTTAGGGGCCTACTAAACCAATGTGCAACGTATACACGTTCCTGGCAAAGATCAAACATATTACAAAGAGTGATTAAAATTGGTCGTAAAGAACGAACGAAAGAAGAAGAAGGAGATTATTATTTTTAAAAATGGCGTATAAAAACATGGTTTTTGCCCTGGTTCTCTAAGAGTTAAAGTACCACACCTGGAGTTCTACTATAGTATGGTGTCAGATGTTTGGTTATAGGTAGGCTATCAGAGCTGACTCATGCCTGGAGATTTATTGAGGCGAACGTTTGAATTTGAGATGGCAATTATTTTTAATTTCTACAGATTTACATTTATACTTTGCATTTTTGATAGGGTGCAATGGTTCTATTGTTTGGATTGGACAAGACAGATTGGATCTGACAAGATTGCCCTGGTATCGCCTACCACAGAGAGCCAAACAGAAAAAGTATAACGAGTACAACGCAAGAGAAATTCCACGCAAAAGATGGAGTGACGGCATCAAGAACAGCCTTACGAAAATGAATATCAGCTTACAAAGTGCCTTAAAACAAGTACACACAAACAAGATCACTACGTTTCCCTCCCAACACTTCTATAAAGAAGTAAATGGTGGAAGAGAAGAAAGAATGATACTATTATTTCTCTCTAATAAGTGATCGCAGGATCACTCTAACTATAATTTATGCACATATTTATTTCTCTTCCAATATAAAATCACATCACCTGTATTTTTGTTCCTTCTTTTGTCCTTCTCTTCTTTTTTTTTCCGTTAGTCATCGCATGTTTAACTGATTATTAGTTTCTGAAATAGTACATGCTCAGTTGCTTGATACGCTCTGATATTGTGGAGGTTTAAGATGTCTGTAACTCCATCAATCCATCTTTTTCTTGATCTGCCCTTCCTCTTGATGATTCCATTTTCAGGTTGTACGCTCTTGCAACTGGTGTAGTCGAGTTCATCATCAGCAAGTGGTCAAACCATTTGAGACTCAGTTTTCAATGAATCTAACAAAGGTTTTCAACTGTTCACTATTTTTATGTATTTTTGTTGAAACTCATTTAAAAAAATGATTATATATTATGCATTTCTATAACTTTATATCTTTGCAGGGAAAAGTTCCTTATGTTATTCAGAGCATAAATGCAGTTGCCAGCAAGCTGCATGATATTATTGCTGATCTATGTAACAACACATATAGTGGCATGTGTTCTGGCTTCCAATTTGCTTCAGATATTGGCAGCAGATTGAGTAAAAAGTTGGCAGACGTACCAAAATCTGGAGGGTTTGGTACTAAAAATGGAGATGCTATCACAGATATATTATTCTTTGTCTTTAACCAGGGGTGGAGAACGGTAAGGAAGATGATAGTTTATTTGACACATTAATTGATGGAGTACTAGATTATATATATTCCTATCATACCGTTATACATTACATAGGGTCTGCAAGTAATGTCTCCATATCACTCTGTCCTGGGCAACTCGCTCAATCTCCTCCATATAATTGAGTCCTATATTTCTTGCCTCTCAGCAAAGTTTTTTTAATGGTTTCCCTAGGCATCCTCTCTTTCTTGAACTTTTTGTCTACCTCTTCATTGCCAGATTTGATATTCTTTGATCATTTATTCTCAAGGTATGCCCAACATATCTCCATCTTTTCTTTCTTATAATAGATGTTACTAGTGGTTGACCAGACATTTCTCTGATTTCATCACTTCTCCTGAATTCGTCCTATTTTATATTGGTTATTTTTTTCAGACATCTTTCTGCAAATGCATTCTACTTGCTTTCTATATCTTTAGTCATTTTTCAACTCTCGCTAGCATATGTTAGGATTGATAAAACATTTCAATTGAAAATTTAGTTTTCAAACTATATAAGTTCTAGATTTCTTCTTCTTCTTCACCTTTCAACTCCCAGTGGAGCACAGGTCTTCAACAAACTTCTTCCAGCTCTTCCTCTCTCTTGCCATCCCTTCCAACTCTTTCCATGTTTAACCTATGCTTGTAATATCAGCCTCCAGCTCTCTTCTCCAGGTCTGAAGTTCTAGATTATTGCTTGTAAAATATATTTGAGAATGCGACCAGGTTATTTTTACAACATGCTAAATCCTTGTTGAAATCAATTTGTTGAATTTTGCTTGATATTTTTGTTTTATTGACTATTGGTATTCAGTTGTACTAGAAAGTGAGATGTGAAAATAAATATCTGCAAAAAAATGAACATAAAGCTGGACGAATTCATGAAAAGTGATGAAATCAGAGAAATGTCTAGTCAATAGCTAGTAACAACTGCTATAAGAAAGAAATGAAGAAGATATGTTCGGCACACTCTGATAGAAATGAAACAATCACAAAACAGGCATTGAAGTAGGAGGCAAAGAGTTCAAGGAAGAAAGGACATTATAGGGAAACCCTGACATGAATGTTACTCACTTTTGAGAGTTGCAAGAAATATCAGACTCAATTCCCTAGAAGAGATTGAACAAGTTGTCCAGGATAAAGCGGTATAGAGAATTTACTTGCTGGCCCTATGTAATGTATAATGGTACGAGAGGAATATAATAATAATTCAGTTGTATTAGTTTAGTTTAGTTTAGTCGTCGGATCACCATCACTGCACGTCGAACAAATTAGTCCATAAGTGCTCCGATCTCTCCCTCAGTATGTCCATCAGTGTGGCGACTAACGACACGGTTCTTTGTTGGTTTACAATTCTTCTTTGTCTGCCAGCATAGCGTTCTTGTCAGCACACCACACTTAACTTTGAGTTCTTGCAGTCTGGTTAGTGTTGTGGATGCACCGCTATTACGTGAATCATGTACACGCCCTCTCTCCCTTAAGGAATTTATAATATCAGCCTGGTCCATTGCTCGTCCGCTTTGGACAGCAGCCATACCTGCAAGCCTATCCGCATGTTCATTCCCCTTACACCTGCATGCCCTGGCACAAAATAAAACTGATCTTTGTCAGCTTAGACCTCCCCAGCGATTCTATCCAATGTCTCCTAGCCCATCCTGTTTCAATCTTCCTGAGCATACTCATTGAGTCACTGAGAAAACATGCATGGATAAAAGTCTGTGATTCTAGCCAAATCATCGCTTTGGTAACCCATGATTTCCATAGTGAGACTGCTTGTAGTCACGGCAAAACCACCACTGTCTTCCTTCACAACATCACCTCCGACCTGAGCAGTGAAAGCCCACGAGCTCCGCACATCTCGAATCACCGAACCATCCGTATAAATGATTACATCATGCTCAGATGCGTTCTCAGAAATTAATGCCTGAACCTCTGCCTCCACAACAAGTGGGTTGTGTTGCCTGCATTCTTTATCAAGTTCGATGCATACAGAAAAGGATGTAGCGAATGCTCTTGGCACTGGTATCCATTCTTCACCGGGATCAATGTCTTCAAGTGTACACACCTGTTCAATACAGTCCTCGGCCTGACCCATCCAAGATTTTCCTCTTTTAAACCTATTTCCTTTTTGTCTCTTTATTTCCAAGTGCAGAGGATGTTGTGTGTCAGCATTGACTCGAAGGTATGCTCGTGCACGGCTCATCAGTATTCTATACTCCATAGTAGGATAGTCAAGGAGAGAGCGCATCGCCCTGCACGACGTGTCTTTAGTGCAACCAAGTATAATTGTATTGCTGTATGGCAGCAAATCATGGACAATGAATAAACAATCAATACGATCATTGGAAGCCACAGAGATGTGGTTTTACAGAAGAATGCTGAAAATTCCATGGACAGCGAAGAAAACAAATGAGGTTTTAAATCAGGCCTGCACACAAAGAAAAATCAAAAGAATAAGAATCCGGCTAATCAAGGTTCTTTGGGCATATAATGCGAAGAGAAGGTTAGAACAGGTAAAATTCAGGAAGGAGAGATCGAGGAAGACAGAGAAGATGATTTGGATGGACTGACATCATGGTTCGACACAAGATCGACGTCAGAACTGATTACATGCACCAAGCAGAGAGAGTTGTGGAAGACATGATTGCCTACGCCGGCAGGCATGGCATAATTGATTGTCACTATGAGTTACAAGCATCTGTGTGGTGCAGGGGCCCCCAAGGGAAGCAAAGAATAGTATCACTGCGACCTACAATGCATGTCATAATAGGCGACTGATGTAGGACCTATGGAAGCTACTCTAGTAAATAAAAGTATCGCAGAAATCGGATGTGCTGGCCTACTTGTAGGCGCATAACTGGCACAAAGTACAATCACTCTTAGGCTCAGATCACATACAAATCACACAGAGGGTTAACAAGGGGTTTCGATATGGAGTGTTCGAAGAAGAAGATCCGACCAGTTCCAAGTTTTAAAAAAAAAATGAAATACATTTTGTTTTACCATTGAATAAATTATTTTTCTTCCATGCACTGATAGGTTGCTAATTTCAACACAGAGAGTCAGACACTTGTCTCAGTAGACACAACCTTGTTGTTGAATTACCAGGTCAAACTGTCCACATGTGCTGGTGAATGTATGATGTGTCAGTATATGTTCACAATGCAGACCAGTGTTTACAATATGGGAGATTGGCTTATTGCTGGAGCATTTGGGTATGTGAATATTTGGGGGTCTCTGTGACTGAAAGGTTAAACCCTTGCCTTGTGTTCCTAATGTTGTGGGTTTGAATCTGGATCGCTCTATTCTGTTCATGAATGCACTTTTTCCAGGACCTCTAGTATTACTGCTAGAGTTAATGCTTTGTGTAATACTCTCGGCAGGTGGCATGCATTTTCTGCGGAGAGGGGCCGAGCCATATGGGGTAAAACCTGGTGTAATGAAGTCAATCCTGCATTGTTAGATCATTTTTAGGTATGTGAAGATTGGCTTATTGCTGGAGCATTTGGTTATGTGAATATTGAAGATTTACTTATTGCTGGAGGAGCTTTTGGATATGTGTATATTAATATCGTTACAAAAGAAGACTGCAGCAACACGTAAGAACGATGTAATGTAGTTTTACAAAATACAAAACATGACACAGCAGCATTTTGAACAAAGGCCTTTATCCTTTAAGTAAAGGATACAAAACAAACAAAGAAATTGAGTTTTCCTATAGTTCAGACATCACAGACAATGTCAGATGATAAATACCTAACCGCCTTAAAATAGAAATATGAGATGAAAAGTTAAATAAATTTGAAAAACTAGAAATGAAAAAAAAGATGAAACATCAATAATAATAATAATCAAATATATATATACCAATATATTATGGAGCCCTAGAAGAGACAGTATCAAGAAGGATAGGAATGTAGGGTGTTGAGTTCAAGAGGAAGACCAAGGAAAAGATGGATTCAGGATGTAACTGATGGTTTGATCATGATGGCTGCAGAGGCAGAACATTTGGCATATGAGAGAGAAAAATTTCAAAGGACTGTTAGGGTGGCAAAGTTCTGTGCAAGACAAACTATTTGATGATAAGATAGGCAGCAGACCAATAGCAATGGGGATCACTTGTGAGTGCATTATATATCAGCTATGACATGAAGAGGAGACAGACATTAAACAAGAAATTAAGACACTGCTTGCAAGTTGTCAGAGTATAGAGGTGAGTAGAAAAATACGCAAATCATCATCTTCTGTTAGGGACTATCAGAATAAAATGTAAGGTCTTGATTAATTATTGCTGCAGCAATTGATTGATTAATTCTCTCTCGCGATCACCGATCAGACCGATGTACCAGATTTCCCCATAAATTATATTCTCGCCTCAGTTAACTTGCTTGGCATGTACACATTGCTGCCTATTCTTTCCTCCCCTTTTGGTCCCAGGCAGCACACGGGCTGGCCCCTACCTTAGTCGCCTTATGACATGCCTTGTAGTTTATAGTGTTTATTCTTAGCTCCTTCGGACCCCGGGCAACACATGGGCAAAGAGAGCTGGAAATTGAAATTAAAAGGATAGTAATGGAAAGAATTGGAAGAGATGGCAAGAGAGAGGAAGGGCTGAAAAAAGTTTGTTGAAGACTTGTGCTCCATTGGTAGTTGAAAGGTGGTTATTGGTTACTAAACTGACTTCATTGCACTCCGAGCAGACTCATAGGTTCCCCTAACAGATATAGAAGAATATGACTGATGGTTCCCGTGGCTCGCTGATTAAACACACCTCTCACTCTGCCCTCAGGCATCCAGTTCTACTTGTTCAACGGGTAACTCCAAACTGCTAAATCGCTTGATCGATTCAACATCTATTTTAGTGTTCTCATCCAACAGACAGTCGTGAAGAGACCAAAGAACATCCCCTTATCCATCTTCAACTCCCCAACAATCGATGCTGTTGATGCAGCCTGTCCGCTCTCTCATTACCGTAAACACCCGCATGCCCAGGACAATATATCCACGTAAACCTCTGGAGGTTAGAAACTTCTATAGACGATATCCACTCATACCGAAATCTGCCCTTCTGGATCTTGTGAAGCATCGACTGAGTTGAAAGGTGCTGAAGAAGATGATTATCTGTTGACTAAACTAATTGTCAAAGTAAAATCAAATTTATATTTATTTGTTTCCAAGACTTCTCTTGAAATATCTCTGTTTTGTTTACTTCTGCCAGTGTAAGCAATAGTGGACCTGAAAGACTTCAGCCTTACATCTGTTCTGATGTTAAAACTGCTAATGGACCTCAGTTTACTATGGCTATGTTATATGCACTGCAACAAGTCAACACTGGAAAGGCTCCTGTCTCTGTCAGAGGAGTAACATTTGGTAAGTGGACTATACCAGATAGTTGAAACAAACAAACTTTTGCACTCAAAATGTTACATTTCTAGCACACAAAATCCATTTGTATCCATCCAGAAATTACTATTGTTCATAGGTTCAAGTATACAGTCTCATTTTCTTTGCCTTCTTCACAGATATGTTGTGTTCTTGTGTTTGGGCTATTAACTTAGATGTTTATAATATAATTTTTGAAACCATGAAACTATATATACTACTTTTCATATATATATATATATATATATATATATATATATGCTATGCTTTGCTTAATCCGCCATGCCTAGTGACACATGGGGCTTCAGAAAGGACTTTCCATGCTCTCCTGTCCCGTGCAACTTCAGCGCAGAGCCCCACGTCAGAGATGCGGTGTCCAGTTCTCTTCCATCATGCGCCTCCATGTTGTCCGTGGTCTGCCTTTCTTTCTCTTTTCCTCTGGTGTCCAAGTGAGGGCTATCCTTGCAGGCATTTCTTGTCTCATTCTCAACATGTCCAAATTAATCAATCAGGAAAAGTTGACAGAGATGCACGTTCATTCAATAAAGCCATTTTAGATGCTGCAAAAGGCTATACCCAGAGGGAGGAGAAAACTACTGCATATTGACACCAGAGATGAAGTTTCATAGCTCGCTGCATGCCAGAAATACACTGGAACTTGACAACGGACCAAATGTAATGCAACACAATAGAGCAAGGGCCCTTTATGTTAGAGAAAGAAACCAGCAGTGTAGAAAATCCTGGAAAGAAAAGACAGCCTCTTTGAACATGGAAAAGATACTCAAAAGTTGTGAGACTTACAAAGTCCCTGAACGATGACAACCCATCTAGAGGGAAAACAGTTCTCCAGCAAGGAGAACAACTTATCACAGGAAAGCGAGCAGCCACCCTGATGGCCCAGTGTTACAAGCAAGAAAGCTCATGCTCAATAAGTCAGGAGCAAAGGAAAGAAGTCAGAAGTGAGATAAATGCTACATTCAAAAAGCAACAAGGAACCTGTATGGAGGTAGACATCACACTGACTGAGCTGCAGAGAGCACTGAAAATCTCAATCGTAAAAGGCCCTGACCAGATGGAGTATCAAACGACATGCTCAAACAAATAGGCCCAATAGCACAGAGTCTTCTACTCCAGATTTTAACAATAGTTGAGACAGGGAGAGTCCCAGACATCTGGAAAATGCCACAATCCACCCAATTTTCAAAAGTGGAAAAGACAAAAGGATCCGCAGAGCTACAGACCTATAAGTTTGCTAAGTTGCACTGAAAACTGTTGAGAGAGTGATAACCACTAGACTCCAGTGGTTTTAGAATCCAACCATAAACTGGATCCAGCCCAGACAGGCTACAGGCAGCATAGAAGCACTGCGACCAAGTGGTATACCTCGCACAGGACATAGAAAATGGCTTCCAAGAAAAGAAGAAAAACCTCACAGTGTTCTTCGACATGTCTAAGGCCTTCGACAAAGTCTGGAAAGATGGTTTGCTACTCAAGCTTTACGCAGTGGAATACGGGTAGAAAACTATTGGATAAAAGACTTTCTTACCCATAGACAAGCATCTGTAAAATTTGATGGAGTGCACAGTCCCAGATTCAAATTAAGAGCAGGAGTCCCACAGGGCAGCCGGATGTCCCCATTGCTTTTCCTGGTATATATTAATGATCTGCCACAAACTCTGCCCAGACATGTATCACACTTTCTCCATGCTGATGATCTAGCTGTGTGGTACACCTCCGAGTTTCTGGGTCCTGCCATCTTAAACTCCAGGCCAGCCTGAACAGCGTCATAATGTGGGCAAGTAAATGGGGTCTAGAAATAAACCCGAGCAAAACTATAGCAACGCTTTTCTCATTGTCAACAAAGGAAGAACACTTCAGACTGAAATTTAACGATGATATCGCCGCTGCCCATACTCCAACCTTTTGGGAGTTAAGCTTGACAGTCGTCTGACATGGAAACATCACATAATGGAAACAAACAGAAAGGCTATGAGGAAACAAAGAGTGATGCGGAAGCTGGCTGGAACTACCTGGGGAGCTGATATTCGAATCCTGAGTCAGGTGTACACTGGTGCAGTTAGACCGACACTCGAATATGCATCATCGACATGGATATCAGCAGCCCATTCAAACAAATCGATACTGGAAAACACAAAACAGGTGTCTGCGACTTTATTTTGGGAGCCATGAAATCTACACCAATTTTAGAAATGGAAAAGGCAGCCAACATCCAGCCCTTGGAAGACAGAAGAAGGAGAAAAGTGATTCTACAGACTGAAAGGATCAAAAGAATGCCTCACCATCCACTGCATGAAAAATGGCGGCTAGAACAAAGAACAGACTAAAGCGCACAAGTCTAAACCACAAAGCAAAAGAAATAGGAAAGTCATACTTGGAACTACTAAATCATAATTCCATACCTGAAGAATTGCTTTTGATCACTGGGAACCAGACTCAGTACCACTAAACTTCTCAACCTCCATCCCTAAATTATTATGCAAAGATGCCGAGCCTAATCTAGTGAAAAAGCAATTACAATGGAACATCTCCATTACATGTTTCCAGAAGACAGCTGGATAAGAATTTACACAGATGGATCGGCAATGGAGGCAACCATGAATGGTGGAGCAGGGAGGTACATTAGGCACCCAGATGCTACCACTGTGTCTCTAGAGGCTCCTACTGGAAGAATATGTTCCAACTACAAAGCAGAACTCATAGCCCTTCTGATGGCAGCACAGCACATGAATAAGCTGCAAGCAGCTGCAAGCAAGATGGTATTTCTTACAGACTCATTGTCAGCTATACAAGCCCTGGAGGCTAAATCCACTGACAGCACAGTACAAAAACTACAAAGAGAACTTGCTCAGCTTTCAGAAAAGGCAGAAATTCACTTGCAGTGGATTCCATCTCACTGTGGCATTGCAGGCAATGAGAGTGTGATGTCTTAGCTAAGGAGGGCAAGCAAAGAGCAAATTTACCAACCCTTGTTTTTTCAAGAGGTCAAACCCTATACAGAGAAAATCTGCAGTAGACTGGAAGACAAACACTGGATATGATTATGGAAAAGACCTCAAAGACCTAAGCAGAACAGACCAGGTCATTATATTTCGACTACGCCCCGGGACACTGCAGACTCAACAAACACTTATACAGACTAGGAATAAGTCAAACAGCCCTCTGCCAGTGTCAGCAGGCAGAACAGACACCAGAGCATATCCTGCAAGACTGTCCTCTTCTGTGTGAGCTGAGAAGCAACATGTGGCCACACCCAGTCGACCTGAAAACTAAGCTTGGGGAAACCTGACAGACCTGAAGCTGTCTGCCCAGTTTGTGGTCCACAGTAAATTGTGATGACCAGAGATCGCTGAAGAAGAAGAATAACATGTCCGAGCCATTTCCATCTTCTCTTTTGAGTATGTCATTCATTGCCTCTGTCTTGTGTTTTGGGAGTAGTTGGTTATTGGATATTTTTACTGGCCAAAAGATTCCTAAGATTCTAGAAGACAAGAGTGGTGGAAAACTGACAGCCTGCTAGTATCTCCTTTGGTCATCCTCCAACACCCTGATCCATAGAGCAAAACTGGCAAAACAATGCTTTATAGAGTTTAAGCTTTGTGGTCCTATTGTAGATTTTGGACTTCCATACTGGTTTCATTCTGGCAAAAGCGGTTCTGGCCTTACTTAGACGTGATTTTATATCTTCCTCTGTGCCACCATTTATGTTAGTACGCTACCAAGATATGTAACTGCTATATATATATATATATATATATATATATATATATATATATATATATATATATATATATATATATATATATATATATATATATATATATATATATATATATATAATGTATGTCCTTGTTTAGCTTTTCTTGAACTTGTACACAAACATTCACTCATGCATGCATGCTCAGCAACTATGAGCATGATACAGAAGATCAAGACTGGTTATGTTTGAAGGCAGTGGATTCAATTTTTACAAAACATGACAATCCAGGCACTCATCTTCATCTTTGTCTCAGGTCATTCTGAGGCGAAGGACAATTAGAAAGAGGATGCACTCAGCAATGCTCATTGAAAATGGGCCTTCTATGGACAAAAGCAACATCATCTATGCTCTAAGAGAAAACATACGCCTGAAGATTTCAATAACGAAGATAAGGTAGTCTCTACGTCGTTAGCAAGTTATTCATATTGATAGATTCTGCAATACAGGAAAACCATGAAGGAAACCCCAGTAGATACATCAACCATTACAGAACGGGAGTTAGTAATCTAAACAAACACGGAAATACATGCTTGGGAGAAGATCGAAATTATGGACATGTCCAATGAAGATAATCTCAAATAAACAATGAACTTCTTCTTCTGCTTCTTTAATTTCATATGCCCTATTAATCTCCACTATTTCTTCCAACTTTTTATAATTACAGATGTTTTGTAGTTTACTGTTACTATTTTTTAACTTGACAGGTAACCTGATTGTTGACCATTGTGACAACCCTGGTCGTGCTAACTTGCTAATTTCTGATATCTATGCTGACCTCTTCATAAACAGAATGGGTGTGGATCAGAGAAAATCCTGCCTGATAACTGATACTAATGAAAGTGTTAATGAGACTGTTCGGGTTTTGGATCCACTAAGTAGAATATTTACCCTGTATCTTTGTGTAAATATTCAGTATATATATATGGAACTGAGTAAAACTATTTGATTGGCAAAACACGTAATTACAAAGTACTGTAGTTTTACAAAACAATGACAAAATACAGCAACGTTTCGACCAACAAGGCCTTTATCAACAAACGAACAAACAGGAGTGACAAATTAAAATGAAACACAAATGGATCACCAAATACAAACGTATCTAAGGAAAATCTGAATAAAACGAATAACTGAAATAAATGTAACACACAAAACACACATAAAAACTAGAAATAGAAAGGAAAAGAAACAATGAAACATCTAGTAAATATATAACTTGAATACATGCAACATATACCCATATAGATTACAAAGCATGGGAAGAGAAAGTACTAAGAAGCATAAGAAGGAAATATAACATGAATACATGCAACATATACCCATATAGATTACAAAGCATGGGAAGAGAAAGTACTAAGAAGCATAAGAATGTAATACTTGAGCCCGCGTGGTCGCAAGGTACCATACAAAGAAATCAACCGATTCTCCAGAGCAATCGACTGCATCATCCGAGGAACATGATCGGATGGCTGTGACCTGGACATCGTGAGCACCTAAATGGCCAGTATCATTGAAATGGGTGGTACAGGGTCACAGAGCATTGGCGTATGTCGCGAAGTGTGGGAGGAACGGAGTCCTTAAAACACGATAAAATTCATGATAAAAGTTGGTTCATCAGTCTAGCCGGATCGTGGAGAGAGAGAGATTTACTAGGGGAGCTTCCTAGGTCTTACATCAGTCGACTTTTACTACATGCCTTGCAGGTTGTATTGGTACTATTCATTGCTTCCCAGCACCACCCAGGCACTTTTTGTGGAGACGAATCTTTTAATAACATTTTAAAAGTATTTTTGTTCTAAATACAATGATGGTGTTGATTTCTGAGCAAATAAAAACAAATTTCTGAAAGAAAGATTACATTTTATATTTTACAGATTGAGCTAGAACAATGTAATAGTAGAATAGATTCAGATAAGCTCATTTGTCTTCTCCACATTGAAAATATTCTATAATGAAATTTAAACATTTTATTTCTAACATCATGATGGTAGGGCGGGAGCATGTAAGGGTTATGCGATCAACATCATGGCACATTGGGCATTCCCTTGTGTGTCTGTCCTCCGCTGCGCAGCTATCCCAAAGTTTTTTGCTCACTGAACGCATGAGAGTTGATTAGTACTGATTAGTACACTTTCTCTCTACCACGAAGACAACACTGTCTGGCATGTCCAAATTTAACTCCTAATTCATTCTCTAACTTGTTCAGTTTCTGACACTCGTCCATATCACATAAATGAGAGGTTATTATGACATCAGCTCTGTCCATACTTCTGCCTGCTTGAATCTTGTACTGGGTTAGTTCCACAGTGAAAGACAACCATATCCTCATGGAGATTGTTTGTTTACTCCGCTCCTACTAAGCTTGCGATGATTCCCAGAGAAAGCTATGACATCAAGCAGTGCGTGCCAATTCCACTCCCACAAACACCGGGAAAAATGCTTTGACTGGTCAACTAAATCGCACTGATCAATGTAAGAAATTGGGTCCACTTGCGCAAAGCAAAGCATCTCCTGAAACAGTTCAGAAAAAATGATGTGAGAAAACAAATTTAGGATACAACCTAGAGCCCACAACATAAATATATTAAACAGAATAATGCAGACAACAGTCTTCAGACTTAGAACAGGACACTGCGGTCTCACATCTATAGAGCACACCGATAGAATGGATCTCAGGGATGTGGCTAGCTTCACCTGTAGAGCACCAAAGCAGTCCTCAAAGCACATCTTGCAAGATTGCCCCAACCTGAGCAGCATAAGAATGAAAATCTGGCCAACATGAACAACCCTTCAGAACAAACCATGGGGGAACAGGGAAAGACCTCAAATGCACCACCCTGTTTGTGAGACTCACCGAGTATTCGACAGCAGAAGTTGATCGCAAAAGAAGGGTCCACCTTGGAAAGTTAAAAAAGAAACACACAACTACTGACAAAGGAGTTGGAAGATCTATTTATTTAACAACTTCAAAGGTAGTAGCTGGTATCAGGCTCAAAAGTGCACAAGGAGTATAAAAACTCTCAATGACAAATACCATATTTAACATATTAAATACCAAATGCTGCAGCATGTTTTAATTTGTCTTTCCAGTTTGACCACCTGCTTTGAACTGCGCCATGATTTGCTATATTGCCATATTAGCTCTAAATTTACTTTAATGCATTCTGATCGCTACAAGTTCTTAATTTATTCTTTCATATACTATTAGCTTGTCATAAAAGTACATTCACTTATCGACAGAATTACATGTCTTTCATTTAATAAAAAAATATTGAAGTGCTGTATATCCCTGATGAAATCTCATTTATTTGTTTATTAGATGTTGTCACCATGAGTCCATCTGCCACCAGTAATAGTTTGATGAATTACAAGACATTCTTCAGGACAATCCCGGTGATCCAGAGCAGCCACAGCCCTTGTCATGATTGTCCAAGCACTGAAATTTAACTACATTCAGGTTAGAGAGGAATTCTAATAAAAGTCAAGAGTTGTAAGAAATGTGAAGAAAAGGTGAAAAAGGTTATTGTGAAAGAGAGAAGACATTTGGAGAATTCATAAAATGTAAAAGTAGAGCACTATCTTGCAATGAGAGCAGAATAGATATAACCATTTTATAAAATACAGTATTATAATTATATTTCTCTTGTACTGTTATATGGTGGGCATCTGTAGCTTAAGCAGTAGTGAGCTCGATCACAACCCAAGTGTACCTGGTTCAAACTCTGTGGCAGACAGTTTGGAGGCTTATTTGTTCGCGTGGAATTTTATGAATGCTAGACCTCATTGTTCAGAAAGCAATGACAAACTGCTGAACATATAAGGGGTGCGTAGAAAATCGACAACTTGCTTACTGTTGTTGATTGTGACATCCTGTAAAGGATATGCCACAATTTTCATTTTCACTGTTATATGTTATATAAGGCTTGTAAGCAGTTTCTCCATACCGCTGTATCCAGGACAACTTGTTTAATCTCCTTTATGAAATTGAGTTTGATATTTCGCCTCTCCAGTAAGTAAAGTTCGTTTCAGAGTTTTCCTAGGATGTTTTTTTTCTTAAACCATTTGCCTCCCACTGCAATACTTGCTATCTGATAGTTTGATCATTTCTTCTCAGAATATTCCCAACATACCTCCATGTTCTCTTTCTTATAACATTGTTACTAGTGGTTGACCAGACATTTCTAAAATACATTGAAACACTAAAATAACAACCCTGAGATTCTTTATTACAATTGTGTGCCACGAGATGCTTCAAGATTTTCACCTTTATGATCATTTTTTCTTTCAAGGTAGTATACTCTGCCAACAGTTATGGCCGGGATGGATTCAACTTATTAATGACTGCTTCAGAGGCTCTAGGAATATGTATAATCAATAAAATTGAATTCTCAGTGAATACAACTAACATTGTGACACAGTTGTTGGGGGCACAGTCTAATGTTGTGATCATGTTCACCAGTGAAGCAGACACAGATGCCCTTCTGACATCAATTGCAAGCAACTCTAAAGCGTCATCGTCATTATTGATACTATTGCCCAAACCAAACAAAAAGGTAGAATTTTAAAATTAATTTGATTGTCTTTTATGTGTAAGTGTCTAGTGCTTTCTTTCATGTGTTGCCGGGGCCCACAAACAGATACAAAAAAAAGTAACACTGCGTCCTAAAAGCATGTCATAAGAGGCAACTGGGGTAAGGATTTGGCTTGGGGCTGGCTAACCCAAAGATATGGGGGTCTCTGGCTTAGTGGTTACACTTTTGCCTTGCATTCTGAAAGTCATGAATTCAAATCCGACAGAGCGGTTCTGTTCACAAGTGCAATTTTTCCAGAGACCCTAGTATTATTGCTGGAGCTATGAAGTTTGTGCTTATGCAATACATTCAGCTTGTATCGCTCCACTTCTGTGAGAGAGATTAAGCTATATGGGCTAAAACCGCGTGCAATGAAGTCAATACTTCAGCTGTAGACCCTTCGGCTACCCCATGTTCTTCTTCGATCGCTCTTCTTCGGCCATTTTGATCATTCTTATTGTGATATATAAATAGCCTTTGCCAAGAACATTTTTTTATGTCACAATCTTCAGTACCATTTGGCGCTCTGGTGCTTGTCCTTCGGCGATGTGTCCGATTTCAACCAGAATTTACTGGGTTCACTCTATGTCAGCCTTTGGCTGTCCCCAGCCGACCTGCAAGGCAGCAGGCTGCTACCCCATCTGATAGAAAACGTTATCGTGGAAGGACAGTCAATGATTAGTGTAGACATTATCAATGCCCTAAGAGATTCATTTCGTATACATGACTTCAAAATCCTTTATGAATCTGCATCACTATCTGGGGTGAAGAAGATTGGAATGAAACTGAGAACTACAAAACATGAACACTTTGTTTAAAGGCATGAGACGTTTGATTAATCAACACAGAACACATGTGTGAACAGTCATTAAATTTATCTATATCCTCTTTGTGTTCCATTTGGCACATAAATCTTCCACAAAAGATTTCCATTGTTGTCGTTCTGCCACCTTTCTATTAATTATTTCCCATGTCAGGACACAATCTTTCAACTCTCTATCCACCGTTCTTCTCCATGTTTCCTTTGGATGTCCAAGCTTACTTTTCCAATTTGCTGCCCATCGGAGAGCTGTTTTAGCCAAAGCTCCTACTGGCATACACTATACATACCTAATCCACCTCCTCCTTCATCTTTAAATGATGGTTTCCAATGATGCACAGTTTATTAGTCGTTATATGATGGTAAAGATATTGGAGAGATCAGAGACCTGTTAAGAGTGCTGTGATAATGATCCTTCTTCTTCTTCTTCTTTTGTCATCACACTGCTACATGGTTGTTGCCCAGTGTCGTGGTTTTTGTGTCTTGCACTTTTCTGGTGGCTTGTATGATTGTAATTTTTGCTCTTTGACAGGATTCTTCTACGCCATCTAACCATCTTTTTCGTTGTTCTTCAGATGATGATCCTCACAAATCACAAATTTCTTTCTTTTATATTCTGTTAGCACAAAAAGTACATTCATTTATTTAACAAAATTCCATGTTATTTATCAAATTTCTTTGAAAAAAATAAGAAAATCAATGTAATTTGTACATACACATGGAGAGTAAAAAACTAAACAATCAATTAGTCCACATATTTTTTCCAATACAGTAGTTAATGGATGTATCATAATGATCAGTGCCTTATACATCAAAATGAACAAGATCTACAACATCATATTGACACCTTGAACAAAAATTGTATAAATCATGACATGAAAATCAACACTAAAACAGAAATAATGAATATGGGAAGAAAACATAATAATCTAGACATCCATGTCAATGGCACTAAAATAAACCAAGTGAAAGAATTCAAATACTTAGGAAGCATATTCACAGATGATGGAAAACTAGATAGAGAGATAGAGGCTAGAGTGCAAAAGCAAATGCTGTAACCTACCAGCTAGCCCCATTGTTAAGGCACCCAAAATTTCACAGTCAGCTAAGCAACAGATGATCAACAGCATTTTTATACCTACTTTGTGTTACCAGAGCCAAACATGGACATTGAGCAAAGCGCAGTCACAAAAATAACTACATGTGAAATGCGTTGTCTGCGAAAAGTTACCAACATCACAAGAAACGACTGAATCACCAACATCAACATAAGAAAGAAAGTTGGCACAGAACCGTGCTTGAATTACATAGAGAAACAAAGAATGAAGTGGTTTGGCCACTTAATAAAAATGCATCCAAACTCCACAGTATACAGAGTCTTCTACAACAGAACATCGGAAAGAAGGCAAGAGGAAGACCACGGAAAAGATGGTTAGATGGCGTAGCAGAATCCTGTGAAAGAGCAAAAATAACAATCCCACAAGCCACCAGAACAGCGCAAGACAAAAACAGAAAACCACGACACTGGGCAACAACCCGGTAGCAGTGTGACGAAAAAAGAAGAATGGATGTATCATAACCCAAGCGCACCTGGTTCAAACTCCCGGGGCAAAACAGCCCTGCACACACAGAAGCTGTATCAAAAGAATAAGAATCGGACAATCAAGGTTCTTCGGGCATATAATGCGAAGAGGAAGTTTAGAACATTTGGTGACAACAGGAAGAATTCAGGGAAAGGAGAGATCGGACAGAGGAAGAAGATGTTGGATGGTCTGACATTGTGGTTCGAGAAAAGATCGATGTCAGAACTGATTAACTGCACTAAGGAGAGAGTTGTGGAGAGACATGATCACCTACGCCGGCAGATATGGCACATGATTAAGTTAATGGATTAATATAATTCATTATTTATGTTATAGTTTTAATTCTTTCCACGATAATCGCTGCACACCGCACCATAGTGTATTCCGTTGAACGTCATTCGCTGTACACTGCACATTCAAGTTGTTTCCCTTATAAGAAGTCTTTCTAGTTTTACTTCTATTTTACTTTTTAATACTTTTTAACGTTGTTATTCTAATATGTTCTCCAGTTTTCTTAAAATTAGTATGCAAGAAGATATATATATTTATTTATTGCAGAGTAATTATTATTATTTTTTTTTAAAAATTCCTTGCTTTGTCTCCCTTGAATTAACTGTAAAACTGAGGAAATAACTGAGTACGGAAAGAGTTAATAAACTCGCATTATTCTACAGATTATACAGCAAGTTGGCAGCCTGTTCAAGAACCCAATAATTAGCCTGCAACTGCAACAGGTCACTTTATCTGACTACAACGCTTACATTAATAGCTCTCCAATCACCAACCCATACTTTGCTCAGTACTACATGAAAATCATGATATGCAATGTTCCTGGGTATTCTATGTACAACAGTCTTTGCGCCAACCCTCTACAACCAATCACATCTAAGGTCAACTATGAAGAAGATAATTTTATTCTGCCAACTATCGATGCAGTTTATGCAGTTGTAGATGCACTGGATCGCACAGTTAAGGACTATTGTGGAGCAAATTACATAAAACCTTGCAGTAACTTCCTTGCGGCTGTAGACAAACGACAGAAGTTCAACAGTTATTTGAACAATGTAAATTTTGTGGATGATGGAAAGAGAACTTTCAAGTTCTTAGCCAGAGAAGGTGGAACCATTTATGATATTTTGCAGAGCGATCCTACTGGAACTTACAGTAAGGTATGTTGTGTCAAGTACTCAAGGTATATCATTTTATGTTGTATCAAGTACTAAGGTATATCATTTTATGTTGTGTCAAGTACTCAAGGTATATCATTTTATGTTGTGTCAAGTACTAGTATATCATTTTATGTTGTGTCAAGTACTCAAGGTATATCATTTTTATGTTGTGTCAAGTACTAAAGGTATATCATTTTTATGTTATGTCAAGTACTAAAGGTATATCATTTTTATGTTATGTCAAGTACTAAAGGTATATCATTTTTATGTTGTGTCTAAAGTATCATAGTGTATATCATTTTTATGTAGTGCAAGTACTAAAGGTATATCATTTTATGTTGTGTCAATACTAAAGGTATATCATTTTTATGTTGTGTCAAGTACTAAAGGTATATCATTTTTATGTTGTGTCAAGTACTAAAGGTATATCATTTTATGTTGTGTCAAGTACAAAGGTATATCATTTTATGTTATGTCAAGTACTAAGGTATATCATTTTATGTTGTTCAAGTACTAAAGGTATATCATTTTTATGTTGTGTCAAGTACTCAAGGTATATCATTTTTATGTTGTGTCAAGTACTCAAGGTATATCATTTTTATGTTGTGTCAAGTACTAAAGGTATATCATTTTATGTTATGTCAAATACTAAAGGTATATCATTTTTATGTTGTGTCAAGTACTAAAGGTTTATAATTTTTATGTACTTCTAAAAACCATTTCTTTATGGAACAGTGGAGAGTGATAGAAGAAGATATAGGCTGATAACACCAAAGACTGGTCAGGAAAGAACTTATCCATAATCGTCTGCCTCACCAAGGTGAGAGATCTTTGAGGGGACTTATGTGTTGATAATTCCACCGCAGCATCTCTACGACCCTAATGAATTATGGTTTTATTATTATTATATCTCTCTCTCATGTGCTTTTAACCGTTATTGGGGCATAGTCTTTCAACCAACTCATTTTAAGTCTTCCTATATCTTTTCGTTTCATTTTCTCTAATCCTGTTTTGCCTCACTGCTTCAGGATAAGAGATTTCTAGAACAGGTTTTTGTGCGTGTTTCATAAATAGTGTTTTAAACCGCCTCTGTTATTTCTGAGGACCACCTTTAGTGTGGACAGCCTTTTGATTTGTATCCAGTGTATTGGAGTAGCATTGTTCTTTGATGGTCACTGTCTGTTGGTAATCTTCTTATGTGATCTTACACCTTTAATTTGTTGTTTCTTGATGAAGTTCAGTACTGATGTTGTACCCACTTTTTCCTGATGTCTTCATTTCTAAACCAATCTCTTCTTGATACACGAAGCATTCTGCATCATCCGGATGTCTTCCCATCTTTAGGTACATTTCACAATATTCTTGGTAGAATACAGTTGTCTGTTTTGCTCCCCAAATTCTTTTGCTGGAGATCTAAGTAAGTACTTTATTTTTGTGCACTTATTCTTTTGAACATTGGATGAGATAATATGGAGAGAAAGCTGACATTACAGCTAAACAAGCTCTCAGAACACAACCAAATTGTTCTCCAATGGATAATAGCTCACTGGGGCGTATCAGGAAATGAGAGAGCGGCCAAGATGGCTAAAGAGGGAACAAAATTGATACAACACAAACATCCAGTGTCACTACCAGAGATCAAAACACATATCAAACAACAATGCAAGAGTTGTAGAGGCAACAAACCTACAGCAAACGCTGACAAGATCCTATGAGCCAACTAAACAGAAAACAGCACACACCAATCTTTTGCTTCAGAACAGGACACTGCAGGCTCAACCTTCATATGCACAGAATAAAGACTGCACAATGTGCATGTCAGACTGAAACACTGACCCCAGAGCACTTCCTGCAGTCCTGTCTATCATACATACATCAACGAAATGAAACATGGCCTCAAGAATGAAGCTTACAGACCAAGCTATGGGGAACTCAAAAAGAACTCCAACTGACATGCAGCTTTAACGAGGCAAACTATCTCATAGTTTAGACAAGCATATAAAACCGATCGCATAGAAGAACACTTCAAAGTGATAGAAAATATGCACGGTAGTATTTATGCAATTTTCTTATAAAAAGATAGTTTTGTAATGATTGCACAATCATCTTTTTTTTAAATGAAGGTTGGGAGTTACTCTGGTCAGTCACTGAACCTCACTGATTCAGCTGCACTTAAATACGAAAATGTGAGCTCGAAATGTTCACCATGCACGTTCTGTTCAATGAAAGCACTCAACTTTTCATATACTGTTGGAGATATTTATCTTGCAGGTACCACCATGTTGTTGCTATTATATATTACTAAATAATTTTTTCTTATTCATTCAGCACAAACATTTATTTAGAGTTCTTAATGGAGAATATATATATCTGATCTGATCAAGGACTGGAATTCACAACCCTGAAACTCCTCCATTCAGAAAGACTCTCTCAATGCGTTTGTTTAGCTTCGTCCGTGTGTTGCCGGGGCCCGGAAGGAGAGCAAAGAATAGTAACACTGCAACCTACAAGTCATGTTGTAAGAGGCGTCTGAGGTAGGAACCATGGGAAGCTAACCTAGTAAATAAAAAGTGTATAAGAAATTGGATGTGTTGTCCTACTTGTAGGTGCATAACTAGCACAATGTACAGTCATCTTAGGCTTGGATCACAAAGAGTGCTTAAAAAATAGTCGATATGGAGCATTCTAAGAAGAAGAAGAAGAAGAAGAATGCATTTAGAATGTCATTTTGACCCATTATCGCTTCCTCTGATATAGTAGCCATGCCAGCCAATATATATCAGCTCGTTCATTACCCTTGACTACTGTGTGTCCAGGGATACAAATTGTGATTTCTCTGATCCCTGTCTGTACCAGTACCTCCTCCCAGTTTCATCTCACTATTTTTTCTGTTGAGTCTTCCAATGGCACCTTGTGGAGGTTTATTTTGCTCAATTTCTTTTTGTCCACTGTCATCGGATATGTATATAATTTTTTTCTTGTTTGATATTCTTGACCTGTGTATGTATATCTGAAGTCATTGTCAATTGAGACCAGAATGTGAGTTATTCAGTGCTACATAGAACCTATACTGACATATGGATGCGAGTTAAGGACAATAAACACACAGATAGAAAAATCTCTGAGGGCCACAAAAATGTAGTTTTACAGAAGAATGATGAGAATCCCATGGACTGCTAAAATGATTAATGTTGAGGTGTTGAATGGGCTCAAGACACAGAGAAAGCTTATCATCAATATAAGAAAGAGGCTGTCATCATTTTTTCGGGCATGTTATGATGAAGAAAGATTTAGAGACACATTGTGACAAGACAGGAAAATTGAGGGTAGACGAGACAGAGGAAGACAGAGAGAGACAATTTTGGATAGCCTGACTTTATGGCATGGTAAAGCATCAACAACTGAGACGATAGTAAACACCAGAGACAGAGATTTGTGGAGATCCATGATCACCTATGCCAGCCGGCACCGCACCTGATGATTATGATGATATGTATATCTATGTTAATATCTACCCTATTGTTCTTTTATACAGGTATGTTTGATGTTCATAAACGCTCTCTGAGTCCCTTTACATGTGGAGACATCAAGACATTGCATGGATTCCTTTTGTTGGAAGCCTTTCATTATGCCATAGAACAAGTCAATTCGAAACAAGGACAGTTTAAAGATATCCTGCGAGGAACTCGTCTGGGAGGAGTTGGTCTAGATTCATGTGAATCTGATGTCAGAGCAGGACACCTCATTAGCAACATCCACAGTGGATTTGTTACACTTGCTAAGGAGAGCACCATTATATACCCATCAAATATTGATGTATATATAGGAACTTATGCCAGCACAACATCATCGTATATAGCTAGAATTCTCACAGATTTGAAAATACCCCAGGTATGTCTCATATATATATAATAATTGTTAAAATAGATACTTATATTTTGTTTCTTTGTAATTGGATGCTCATAGTTACCATATACAGCTATTCATCTCATTTTATCTCTTTCTCTCTCTGTCTCTCTCACTCTCTCCCTCTTTTGTTGATTAGACAAATAGTTTCTGTCAATGATCATTGCTTATGTTAAAACAAATAGTTTCTGTCAATGATCATTGCTTATGTTAAAACAAATAGTTTCTGTCAATGATCATTGCTTATGTTAAAACAAATAGTTTCTGTCAATGATCATTGCTTATGTTAAAACAAATAGTTTCTGTCAATGATCATTGCTTATGTTAAAACAAATAGTTTCTGTCAATGATCATTGCTTATGTTAAAACAAATAGTTTCTGTCAATGATCATTGTTTGAGTCAAGGGTAGCAAGGCCTTGGAACATTGCTTTCATCACAACCCGCCTAAAAAACTCTGGCTCTAGTAAGTTCTCCCTCCTTGTTCAATGTTTCTTTGAAATCATTGTATATATAGTTAAAACAATAATTTTTGTCAATGACCACTTTTGTTTTAAAAAGAATATTTTCTGTCAATGATTGTTTGTTTGTTTAAAGAAAAATAATTAGTGTGTTGAAACACATAAGCAGTTGTACTTTATTTTTTTCGACTGTGTATGTTGTTACTTTTTATGTTTGTAGAAACTTCTATAGTTCTGTAAAACATTTTCAACAAATTATTTTTCTTTGCTCCTTCTATAACTTATTCAGGATTTTATGCTGTCAGGTTTTGATGTCAGCGTCCAGGTTTTATGCTATCAGTGCCAAACCTGGACGCTGACATCAAATGATAGAAGAAAACTAGTCACGACAGAGATGAAGTGTCTACGCAGAATGCTGGGGGTGACAAGAAGAGATCGACTGAGAAATGAAGACATCAGGAAAAAGTGGGTACAACATAAGTACTGAACTTCATCAAGTAACAACAAATTAAATGATCCGGCCACAGAAGCAGATTACCAACAGACAGAGCAATGTTACTCCGATACAGTGTATACAAAGCAAAAGGCCAGCCACACAAAAGGTGGACCTCAGAGATGATAGAGGTGACATAAGACACTATGTATGAATTGCACACAAGGGATCATTCTAGAAATCTCTTCTTATTCTGACGCTGTGAGGCAAAACAGGATTGGAGAAAAGAAAGACAGAATTTTATTGTTTTAAAGTGAAATGTCATAATTTTATCAAATAGATCAGATCATTGAAATTTGTACTGTATTTGAAAAATCAGATAAGCTACGGTGCAGGAAGTCAAGATTTGAGTAAGAAGGAAATGTACCCATACTTCTATCGCACTGTCCCAACAGATTACAGTCAGGTAGAGGCAATGCTGAAACTTATGGACAAGTTGAATATTAGATATGTGCAGGTAGGTTGCTTTGTTGTCGGTCAGTAACTTTAAATCATCATCATCAAATAGCTTGTCATGAGCAAAAACTTTGTCACCTTAACTATCCTTTGAAATTTCTCTCATAGGTCAGATTCTGCATTTGTCATGCTCAAATCATCAGTTACATCCTGAATCTCATCTTTTTTTTTAATGGGTCTTCCTCTTCTCTTTTTTACCAAGATGCCTCATTCCTTATCTTGTTCATATTTGTAGCATCAATCAGTTTTCTTTGATTTAGATTTCTTTCTGGATATATCTATTCGTTCTCTTCTCTGTCTTTGGTATATGGACTCTTCTGTACACTTATGTTCAAAATCATATATGATTTTCCACTGCCTTGTAAAATGTCCATGTTTCATAACCATACGTTGCCTCTGGGAATTTTAAAATATATAATATAAATTATGCAGATATTTCATTGACTCGATATAGTTTCTTTCATTCAGTTTAGTTGTATTGTCTAAGGTAGTGCTATCCAACGATTTTATATATTGGGGTATGTCTGACTAATGACCAAAGAGGTGTGGGTACTGTGTGACAATTTTAATAAAAATACTGCTAATAATAAGACAGTAAAAGGATTAAAAATAAGAACAGGTAAAAACTTACCATTAATTACAAGTTTAATTTTTTTTTATATTTTTCTTACGAAAAGAAAAAATGAATCATTCTGTTATTCAAAAACCAATTTCTTTTCTTGAATTTTCTGATTAATATTAAAGCTGGAGGAATAAAAATAGGGTGCGGAGTACGTATCAATGGGCACCATGGCATTTTTGGTGGGCACTGCATTGGACAGTGCTAGTCTAGGGTATATGTTTCTAATTATAATCTTCATGAGGTCTGGTAACTTGTTCTTTATAAAAGTAAAGAGAACCTGTTTTCATACCTTGAGGTATGCTGGGTAATACAGTGATAGGTTCGTATTTCTGTTTGATATGTGGCACACAATGAGTGATCTACTTTCCTGGGCATGCTGATGTTCACGGCAACGAGAGAGCGAACAGGCTTGCATTGATTGTTGGGGAGTTTAGGATGGATATGGTAGCCGCACACCTTGAGCAGAGACTACTTGTCCTTTTGTTCGATCGACTGGTTATGTCCGTGGTAAATTTCGGACTCGGCATTCTTACGATATCAAGATTATAATGTGAACATCTCGGACAGGTTCAGAATGAAGGTGTGCATATAGTCCTGCGGTGAACTAGATACCCCCATTGTGAAGATGAGGTATATGCTTGGCCTTCTGTCACTACGCTCCCGTCATGCAATCTCCCAAACCAAGGCATTATGCGGGTTACTGCGGATAAGAGACATCCACTGCACAAGAACACTAATGATGTTAAGGATCGAGAATCAAGCATGGTATGTCTTGGATGGCCCAGGCTGAGAGAACAATTGGTCAGGTGACTACGGTTGCGACCCTACCAAAAGGGAAGAATGGATCCCAACAGATGGTAGCATGATCAACTATCTCAAAGTTATCATTACTCTTGGAAGAGAATGTAGAGATTGGGGCAACATGAAGGCTGATCTCGCAGTTAAGCAGCTGATAGAAGATAATGCAAGGGATGATGATGTTGTTGTATATACCAATGATTTGGTTCAGCGTGGTGAGAAGTCGGGCTGGGGTTTCTTGGCTAATGCATATGGTAGGATTGTTGCAGAGCGAAGTGGAGTGTACAGGACAACTACTTCTAGTATGAGGATGGAGGTTGAGGTCGTTACTGCTGCCCTCCATTGGCTCTCTGGGAATTCATTTACTGGGGCCGTTGTTGTATCTTACTCTCAGTCGATGCTTCACAAGATCCAGAAGGGCAGATTTCGGTATGAGTGGATGAAGTTTCTAACCTCCAGAGGCTTACGTGGATATACTGTCCTGCGCGTGCAGGTGTTTACGTAATGAGAGAGCGGACAGGCTTGCATCGATTGTTGGGGAGTTGAAGATGGATAAGTGGGATGTTCTTCGGTGTCTTTGCTACTGCCTGTTGGATGAGGACACTAAAATAGATGTTGAATCGATCCAGTGATTTAAGCAGTTTAGAGTTACTCGGTGTACAAGTAGTACTGGATGCCTTTGGGGCAGAGTTGGGACTGTGTTTAATCAGCGAACCACGGGAACCATCAGTATGCATACTCTTCGATATCTGTTGGGGAGATTGAGCACCTATGGGTCTGTCCGGAGTGCAATGACGTCAGTTTTAGTAACCAATAACCATTAATGATGGATAAGGGGATGTTCTTCTGTCTCTTGGCGACCTACTGTTGGATGAGGACACTAAAATTGATGTTCAATCAAGCTAGTGAATTAAGGAGTTTAAAATTACACATTGTACAAGTAGAGCTGGATGCCTGAGGGGCAGAGAGAGGAATGTGTTTAACCAGCGAGCCACAGGAACCGCCAGTATGCATACCCTTTGACATCTGTTGGTGGGGACTAAAAACCTATGGGTCTGATGGAATTCTGTAACATCAGTTCAGTACCAATAACCAATGAATAATATGACCAACATGCCAGCCACATTTACTTCCTATGCTTTTTCTGGTGCCCAATTGAGTCTGAGTCGACCTGAGAGCCATTACGGTCAGAAAAATATTCCACTCCATCTACGAAATTTGATCCAGAGACTACATGCTTCTAAAGCAAGTATACTAATCACTACTTTATTGTGGCTCCTCTTTTGTTCTTTATAGGAAGTATGAAACATATTCTCTGTGTGTTTGTATTCATTGACTTGTTTGTTTGCAGGCCATAACACAATCCTTTTGTCATTTTATCTGTTGATGAGAACAGGATACTGTACACATTTCTTGCTGATTGAGCACATGGATGTAGCTCGCTGTTGATTACATATCCTTAATTTAATTATGCTATTTTTCTTTAATCATGTTTCAATACTTAGTCAATTATCTTATTATTTGACCTAGGTCCTCTATGAAGACAACAGCAACGGTTTGTCAGCCATGACTTATTTTCTTGAAAGAGCTTCTACCTACAGTATCTGTGTGCAGAGAAAGTCCCGATCCAGACCTTGGGATTGTCAGTGCGTAAGTTCTTTTCACCATGTTGACTCTTCAAAAATAAAGAACAAAATCTTCTTTCCCTGATGATTGGACAAATAGATTTGTGCAGGAGATATATTTGAAAAATATTTTGATCGAATTTTATTAATAATAATTATTTATAAATATTAAGTGGTAACTGAGTAAGACATGGAAAGAATTGGAAGAGATTGCAAGAAAGAGGAAGGGCTGAAAGAAGTTTGTTGAAGACCTGTGCACTGTTGGGAGTTGAAAGGAAGAAGAAGCTGAGAAATGACATAGTATATTACTGGTTGAAATATACAGGTGTTCAAGATAAAAGTAGCCTATCAATGAAGCTAATCTGGCATATATTTATGAAAATGAGAAGGTTCAGTTATGACATATTATAGGTCAAGGTTGTGTGATAGTGTGTAATTCTTACAGTCAACTCTAGTTAAGTTTATAGTTGGCTCTGGTTGTGACGTAGGACGAGCTAGTCAGGTTTAAATAGTAAATAGACACAATGCAATAAGTAACTGGCAACTTTTGATTTGTCAATGGGTCTACTATTATCTTGAACACCCTGTATAATAAATTCCACTGTATACAATCTTCTATAACAGAACATCAGGAAAGAAGATGAGAGAAGGACCACAAAAAAGATGGTTAGATGGCATATCAGAATCCTGTCAAAAGGCACAAATTATCATCCAAGTCAATAGAGCAACAGCAAAAGAAAACCATGACACTGGACAACAATTCGGTCGCAGTGTGACAACAAAAGGAAGAAAAAAATAGAACTACCCTTCAAGAATAAAGAACAAAATCTTATTTCCTGAATGATTGGACAAATAGATTTGTACAGAAGATATATTTATTAAAAATATTTTTCAACTTGTTTATTAATAATACATATTTATCGCATTCTTTGCGTTCGTTCTTACGACCAATTTTAATCACTCTGTGATATGTTTGATCTTTGCCAAGAACGTGTATACGTTGCACATTGGTTTGGTAGGCCCCTAAACACATAGACTTCTACACGTTTAGGACACATGCATCCGATTTCAGCCAAACCTCCTTAGTCGCCTCTTACGACATGCGTGGCAGGTAACAGTGGTTCTATTCTTTAACCTAAAATTTGGGCCCCGGTAACCACTCAGGCGTAAATATTTATAAATATTAGATGGTAACTGAGCAAGACTTTGAAATAATTGGAAGGGATAGCAAAAGAGAGAAAGCGCTGGAAGAAGTTTGTTGAAGATCTGTGCTCTATTGGGAGTTGAAAGGTGAAAAAGAAGAAGAAGCAGCTGAAAAATTATATTATAAGCTTTTTATTATCTATGCTATTTAATTGTTTATTTGCATTCGTTCATATTAATCATATTAACCACTCTTTGTGATTGCTAGGTTTGTGCTGAGAACATGAGTATCTTGTGGCCCTATTAGATAGTATGTAATACAGGCACATCTGAGTTTCAGCCAAAAGTGATGTTTGAATTCGTTTGACAAGACATATTGACCAGGATGTAAAACTACATAGAATGCATTCAAAAGTATATAGATGAGTGAACTACATGATAGCTGCTTTGAAACAGTGTTTATTTTTCTCTGGATGCCCTGCTAAAGCTTATAGTCCACAGAGATATTCTGGTGGGTGCTCGATCCCTAAAGCTGCATTTCTCACACAATCTGTTACCAGCCTGCCACCACAGGAAGGTCTAGTTGGGATTTTCCCTTCATCAAGCTGAGACCAAAATGACATTTTTCACACATTACATTTCTGAGAACCAATTCATGATAGTCAAGTCCAGAGAAAAGACTCAAAGTAATAATGCTAAACAAGTCCTGTATTTGAACCTACTTCTTCTTCTTCTAATGCTCCATATCAACCACTTAACCACTCTGTGTGATCCGAACCTAAGAGTAATTGTACTCCAAGAGTTATGCGCCTACAAGTAGGCCAGCACATCCTATTTCTGCTATGCTTTTTATTTACTAGGATAGCTTTCCTAGGTCCCTACCTCAGTGGCCTCTTACGACATGCCTTGTAGGTAGCAGTGTTACTATTCTTTGCTCCCATTGCAAGCCCTGACAACACACAGACGATTTGATCATACAACATTTGTTGAAGAAAGTCTAAAAGTTAGCTTACTTCTTCTTTCTCGAATCCTGTATGCCTCACAGCGCAGGTCAGGAAGAGATTTCTAAAACGGGCCCTAGTATGCGCTATTTAGCTTACTATTGTTACGTTGACTGAAAACCTTGATGAATGAAAATTGCTAGCATATCCTTTATGTGATGTCACCATCAACCACAGTAAACGAGTCATTAATTTTCTAGGCACCATTTATACATTCAGTAGCTTGTCTGTTTCCAGGAAGGAAAGCAATGGCATACTACCTTCCAAGACAATGCCTAGAAAATCCTAACACAAATATAAAAAGACATGAAGGGCTGGAGAAGACCATCATGGAAGGAGGCATACCGGCAAAGAGAAGAAGAGGAATACCACGGAAAAGATGGATTCAGGATGTAACTGATGGTTTGAACATGATGGCTGCAGAGGCAGCACATTTGGTCTATGAGAGAGAAATTCCCGAGGACTGTTGGGGTGGCAAAGTTCTGCTCAGGACAAGCTATTTGATGATGGTGATTGTCTGATAAAACATTTTAAACAAAACAAAGCAGAAATTTAATCTCGTTTCAGTGAAACATCCTCCACTGTAGTAGCCAAGCTTCTTGAGAAGCCTGCAGCCAACACTGTTGTTACCTTCCTGAGTACAGTTTTTATTAACTCTGTTCTGATGACTATTCAATCTTCAGACAAGACTAAGAATAAGTTCAGGTTAGTTTTTTATTTTATTTGCTTTCATTCTTATTAACCAAGTTAACCACTCTTTGTGATCTTTAAGTTTGCACAATGAACGTGAGTATGTTGCGCCTCTATTAGTCCTCTACGAAATGTAGGACAGGCACATTAAAATTTTGGTCAAAGTGTATGCATATTATTCAATAACACATACATTTGTTACCAGTGCCTGACAAACTTAGTCTCTGACAGCAACACACCACAGAAAGCTCACCACTTGTGAAATGAAGGCAGTGGGGGTCATCAGGAAAGATAGACTACGAAATGAGAACATCAGAAGCAGAGTGAGCATAACTTCATGCACCGAATACATTGAAAGGCAACAAATGCAGTGGTTTGAACATTTAACTCCTGGTGGACCAAACGCCACACTATGTGGCTCTGGTGGGGCGCCTTTCCCGGGAGCCACACTAAAGGACGTTTTATTATAAAAACAATTGGCTTGTAAAAACGTGGCTTTTGCCCTTGTCCATTAAGAGTTAATGAGAATGGAATACAGCCAAGCACCAAAAACAGGATACTTTAAAAAAATAGATCAGGTACTAGAGCCAAGGGAAGACCAAGAAAAGATGGATAGACAATATCAAGACCACACTAAATAAACACGGATATAACACAACAAGGGTGAGTCATCTGGCCCTGGAATGCAAATTAAAGCTCCCACCCCCACGGTTAATGGCAACAGTGGACAACCAATTAAAGCAAAACTATTTATAAAGAAATATTTGTTTTATAGGTTTTTTAAACAAAACTTTATATGTGGTTTTTTTTTAAAAACATTTAAACTATTTGTACATAGATTTGTTGGGTCTGATTCTTGGGCTGCTAATCAAGACGCCACACAGGGTGCTGAAGCTCAGTCTGCAGATTCTATCACAATTGGTCTTGACGCATATGATATTCAGGTTTGTCAGATTTTGTGATTGTTGGGTGTTAAAAATAAAGTCAAATAATATTGTCTTAACATAATTTTTACCTCGAATTATCTTCTTCTCTTCTTCTTTGCGTCTGGTTTCGTATGCCTGCCTAAATCATGAGATGGGTTGCCTCTATGAAGCTGCATGTCATTTGGAGTTCTTCGAGAGTTCCCCATAGCTTGGTCTGTATGCTTTGTTCATGAGGCCATGTTTCATTTCGTTGGTGTATGTATGATGGACATGACTGCAGGATGTGCTCTGGAGTCTGTGTTTCTGTCTGGCATGCACACTGTGCAGTCTGAGCAGGCTTTATTCTGTGCATGTGGCGGTTGAGCCTGAAGTGACCTGTTCTTAGCGAAAGATTGTTGTGTGCTGTTTTCTGTTTAGTCTGCTGATGGGATCTTGTGGGTGTTTGCTGTGGGTTTGTTGCCTCCATACCTCTTTGTACTTTCTTTGATATGTGTCTTGATTTCTGGTAGTGATACTGGGTGTTTCTGTTGTAAGTTTTGTTCCTCCTTAGCCAGCATGTCTGCTCTCTCATTTCCTGGAACGCCACAGTGGGCTGGTATCCACGGGAGAATAATTTTGTTGTGTTCTGAGAGCTTGTTTAGCTGTAGTGTTAGCTCTCTTTCCATGTTATCCTGTGGTTCCTTTGTGTGGCCTGCAGGACTGACAAGCAGTCGAAAGGAAGACAAGTTTGTTGTTTTGGATGTTTCTTTGCTGCAGTATTTTGAGGCATCCACAATTGCCTGTTGTTCGGCTCTAAAATTTGTTGATAGTTCTCCAGTGGCACTTGAATTTGTTAGTGTAGTGCCATCTTGGAGTATGATGATGGTTCCGGCCCCTCCTTTCCTCGCTGTCGTGTCTGATGATCCGTCTGTGTATATATGGGTCCACTCGGGATGGGGGTATGAGGTGTCAATGTGTTCTAGTGTCTTTGCTCTCAAGATGGGGCCTGTTTCTTCACCCTTTTGTCTACATTTGGAATTGTTGTTATCACTGTGAAGTTGGGCTGTAGGTCTGTGTTGTTGAATGGTACTATCATTTTCCAGGTTGCTGGGTCTTTTGAGAGGATGTCCATGTTTTTGCAGAGAGTGATTTTGACAAGTGATGGAAGCTGTGTCTTTTTATGCGGTTTTTGGTTGGTTCGTTAATTGTTTGGTGCATGGGGTTATTTTCTGTGCGTTTGAACTTTTCTGATAGTGTGAGTATTTTTGTTCCCTGCGTCGTCCCAGGCTCTCAATGCCAGCAGTTGCTTCTAGATCTTTGATTTGTGTACTTCTTAGACCTCCGGTGATGATTCTGAGGCCTGTGTTCTGTATTTTATCTAGCTTGTGTAGATTTGCTAGTGCTGGTTGTGTAGGCTCCTGTGCCATACTCCAGTTTTGGACGTACATATCCTGTGTATATTTGGCGTGTAGTGTTTGCATCTGCGCCCAGTGGGTTCCTGCTAGTTTTTTCATGAGTCTTAATCTTATTGTGGCTTTCCTTTGTGTTTCTTCTATGTGGGGACCCCATGTGAGTCTTTTGTCGAATTTTATTCCTAGATAGGTAGGATTGTCCTCCTTTGGTAGTGGTTTGTTGTCCAGGTATGAGTCGACTTGTTCAGGTTTTGTAGAGAGTGAGAACAGTGTCGACACTGTCTTGTTTTGGTTTATTGTGACCCCCAAGTGTCTGCCCATTTCTTTACTGCATTTATGGCTCCTTGCATTCTGATCTTGGCAGTTCCTATGTATTCTGTTTGGGTCCATATGGCCAAGTCGTCTGCATGGAGTGCCTTGTGAATGTTAGATGTAAATTGTTTGGGGAGATCATTGATAAAGAGGATGAAGAGTGTAGGGATATTGCACTTCCTGTGGAACCCCATCTTCTAGTCTGACCAGCTTGCTTCTGTGTCCTTCCAGTTTGACTCTTGCACATCGCCTGTGTAGGAAATCTCTGATCCATGTGTACATGTGACCTTTGATCCCGCTTTGTGCTAGTTTTAGCAGGAGTCCTTTTTCCAGACTTTGTCGAAGGCTTTAGTCAGGTCGAAGAAGGTGGCCAGCAGCTTGTGTTTGTTCTGGAAGGCATCTTCAATTTCTTGGGCAAGATAGGTGGTTTGGTCATCTGTGCTTCTGTGTTTTCTGAAACCTGATTGGCAGTCATCTAGTATTTTCTTTTCCTCTAGAAAGTTAAGCAGCCTGTTGTTTACGAGTCGCTCCATTGTTTTCCCAAGGCAGCTGAGGAGGCTTATGGGACGGTAGCTTCTTTGTTTTCCTTGGGCTTGCCTTTTTTTGCTATAGGATTATTTCCGCCTCCTTCCATTCCTTTGGATATACTCCTTGCATCCAAGATTGGTTTAACAGGTCCAGGAGGTGTTGTCTGCCACCTGTTCCTAGGTTTATTATCATTTCGTTTGTCACCCCATCTGGTCCTGGTGCCTTTTTTTTCTTTAGTTTTTTTATTGCGCTGTCCAGTTCTTTTGAGAGAAAAGGTTTATTCATTGTGTCTTGTTTGTCTGCAAGTTGTTTGTTTATTTTTTTAGTTCTTTTTTTGTTTCCCTGACTTTGATTTTGGACATGTGTATGTTGTTTTCTTTTGCAAAGCCATCCGCAAGAATGTTTGCAGCTATTTTGCCCGTGTAGGTTTTCCTCCATCTTCTATGACTGTGCAGGCATGGCTGGTGGTGTTTTCTTCATTTAGGCTCTTTACAAGCTGCCATAGTTTTGTGCTGTCTTTTTCCATGTTTAGTGTTGCTGTTTTTCCTGCCAACTTTTTCTAATGCATGTGAGTTTTTCTTTTCTGTATATGGCTTGGTGTTTGTTGTGTTCTGTGACATTTGTGTCAGATGGGTCTTGTTCCATTTTGTTCGTGCTGCTGTGCTTTTTCTGTGATTGTTAGTTGTTGGTCCAGAAGGTCTCAAGTAGGCTTCTTTTCCTCTGAGTTTGATTTTGTGCTTTTAGTCTATAGGGGCTTTAGAGTTGTAAGTTTTCTATTTTTTGTTGTGTGAGTTCTGCATTTACCTTCAGTTATTTGATCATTCCATTTGTTGAAAGACAGCTGGCTTAGTTACTTCTTTTTCTCGATTGAGCTCCAGCCGGGTCAGGAAGAGTTTCTAAAACGGCCTCTAGTATGTTCATTACCTTCTATTGTACATTTTGATGAAACCTTATGTGAAATTGCCAGATCTCTTTGTGATTCCCATAACTCTGAGAGAAATTTGGCCCTGAAATTCAGGTTTGTTTATGAGATAGATGGTTTCCTATCAACATTGCCTATAATCTACAAAATTAGATCATAGGTAGAACCATCATGAGCTCGGGGAGGAGGATACAAAAGATGGATCAGGATTAAATTGGTTTTCTCAGCTGCATGCAGCATTTGGTCTTGAGATTCTAGGTGTTTGGGCAAAGTTTGTAACATGTATTTGGTTATGGTGATTGTCTGAAAAAATTTTAACTAAAAAGCAGATGTTAACTGCTTCAGTGAAACTTCCTGGAGGTTTTGAGGCTGCAGAACATGTTGTTTTTGACTCAGTGTTTATCCTCTGTTCTGATCTATCTCAATCTTCAGCCTACTGATGAAGCAGGTTAGTTTTTATTTGATGTTTCTATTCTATATACAGTTAACCATCTTGTTAGTTGCACATGAGGATATTTGCAGCTCTAAGTCTCTTTCAATGTAGGACAGGCATCCCATTAAAATTTTGGTAGTGTATGCATTATTACCAGTGACATTACATTTGCTTAATCCTGCTTCTCTGAGAACACAGAGCTACTGTCAGAAGCTGGGGTGATCTCAGGCAAGATAGGCACTCCGAAATGAGAACATCAGAACAGAGGAGCATAACTCATATCAACGAAATATTGAAAGGCAACACTAAATGAGTGGTTTGAACATTTTACCCTGGGCCCAAACGCCACCTTGTGGTTTGACATGCCGTCTTCATGGGAGCAACTAAGGACGTTTTATCCATCTTGGCTCTTCAAACGTGCCTGCCGGCCCATTAGAGGTTTAGGGTACGCTTCTCCCGGATTTTAATCAGGTACAGAGCCTAGGTGAAGATCAAGAGTGGTGGGTCTTCAGACTTTCAACACAGGAATAACACCGGCTAGTCATCTGGGGAATGCAAGCTCCACCCCAGGGTTTGTCCTGGCTTACCAATAAAAGCCATAGCAATTGTTTATGGTTTAAACCCTTCTATGGCATTAGGGGCCATTTATAGCTTTGTACTAGATTTTTGTCTGATTCTGGTGTTAAGGTTTAAACGGGTGTGAAGCCAGCTGAAGTTCTATCCAATTGGCTTGACTGCAGGTTTTCATTATTTGATGGGGTGTTAAAAATAAGTCAATTGCTTCCTTACCTCGAATTATATTGGGTAATGCTGTGTCAGGCCCATATTTTTCATTGTGGTTGGTATGCGATGAGTGATGTGGTCAACATAATGTCAGCCAAATTTACTTCCCAGTGCTTTACCTGGTACACAATTAAGGCTGAGTTGACCTGAGAGCTGTTAAGTCTGAAAATATTCCACGCCCACTGTGAAATTGAACCCGCAACACTAGCCTAAGAAGTGAGTTCACTAACAACTGTGCTACTGTGACTCTCAGTAAAAAATATAACTTGATGATAAACTCTTTGATAATAACTAGCAAAATGATAACAGATATAGAAAATACAAGTCTCAAATTAACTATTTTTTTCCTTCAGGATTTTGGAAGTTATATAAGCTCAAGAAATCTGGCCAGCTCTAAAGACAACCCTTGGTTTGCAGAATATTTCCAAAGAATACTTAATTGTTATATATCCAAGACAAACACTCTAGGTTATCCCAATGCCTGCCCTTCCAGCACGGTCAGCTTAATAAACAGTGTACGTTATCAACAAGATCCTGATGTGGTGTATGTCATCAATGCTGTCTATGCTGCAGCTTTTGCTATTCATGAGACCCTGATGGATTTATGTGGTATGTTGAATATTTTAGATAAATTAGTGTCAGTCTGTAGTTTAAGCGGTAGTGAGCTCAATCGCAATCCAAGTGTACCTGGTTGAAACTCTATAGTGGGCAGTTTGGAAGCAAATTTGTCACAGCCTGACCCATCCAAGATTTTCCTCTTTTAACCTATTTCCTTTTTGTCTCTTTATTTGGTCTCCAATGATCCTGTATGTTTATTTATTGTCCAAATATAACCATATTTAAAATAAAATCTCAATACAGGTGCCAACTACGCCACAGTCTGTCAGACATATTATAGTGCCACAAACCACCGTTCTGTGATTCGTGACAACCTGGCAGGTGTAACTTTTACTGATCCTGTAGGAAAAGACTTTATGTTTGTCAACCGGTCAGGGGTGGCCAGCTACAGATTTTACTCCATTGACTCTGGTATTTCTGGATACTCCTATAAACAGGTTTGACCATAGTAAAAAAATAACCTTAACTAAAAGTAAACACATACATTCAATAAGCTGATGCATATATAGGCAAATTTTATATATATTATTAAA
The DNA here is from genome assembly GCA_020796225.1 of Arion vulgaris. NCBI lineage: Eukaryota > Metazoa > Mollusca > Gastropoda > Stylommatophora > Arionidae > Arion > Arion vulgaris. Next base: position 81,063,649 of record CM036754.1, on the reverse strand, counting down.
GGTAGTTTTATTTTTGTGTCAGGGGATGCAGGTGTAAAAGAAAATGAACACGCTGATAGGCTTGCAGGTATGGTTGCTGTAAAAAGCGGGCAAGCAATGGACCAGGCTGATATTCTAAATTCCGAAGGGAGAAGAGGATGTAAATTATTCAAGTAATAGTGGTGAATCTACAACCCTAACCAGACTGCAAGAACTCCAAATCAAATGTGGTGTAGCTAGACAAGAGCACTATGCATGGTAGCCAAAGAAGAATAGTCTAACATTGCTGTCCCATAATTACGCAAAGGTTAAAGATTAGATGAACATTCTAAATAATTAGTCTCAGCGACTAGATTTGAAAATACACAGGGAAAAGACCAAAGTCATGAGAATAAATGTAGTAAATGTAAACCAGATTATGCTGGAGGAAACAGCTCTACAGGAGGTAGAACCATACACATACTTTGGTAGCAACATGACACAGAAGGGGGAACAAACAAATATGTCAATATTAGAATAAAAAAAGCAAGGGGAAACTTTATTGCATTGAGTAAGATATGGAAATCAAAGGAGATCAAAACAAACACAAAGCTGAAAATCTTTCAATCAAATGTGAAGTCAGTGCTGTTCTATGGCTCGAAACATGGAAGACAACAAAAGAAACCACCAGAAAACTACAAACCTTCATAAATGGATGCTTACCTAGAATAGAGAGACAAAGAAGATAATGCAAGGGATGATGATTTTGTTATAAATACCGATGGGTCCGTTCAGCGTGGTAAGTCCAACTGGGGTTTCTTGGCTAATGCGCATGGTAGGGTTGTTGCAGAGCGAAGTGGGGCGTACAGGACAACGATTTCTAGTATGAGGATGGAGGTTGAGGCCATTACTGCTGCTCTCCATTGGATCTCTGGGACTTCATTTACTGGGGCAGTTGTTGTATCTGACTCTCAGTCGATGCTTCACAAGATCCAGAAGGGCAGGTTTCGGTATGAGTGGATGTCGTCTATAGAAGTTTCTAATCTCCAGAGTCTTATGTGGATATACTGTCCGGAGCATGCGGATGTTTGCGGTAATGAGAGAGTGGACAGGCGTGCATCAACAGCATCGAATGAGGACACTAAAATCGATGTTGAATCGATCAAGCGATTTAGGCAGTTTGGAGTTACCCGTTGTACAAGTCGAACTGGATGCCAGAGAGGCAGAGTGAGAGGCGTGTTTAATCAGCAAGTCATGGGAACCATCAGTATGCATACTCTTCGATATCTGTTGGGGAGACTGAGCACCTATGGGTTTGCCCAGAGTGCAATGATGTCAGTTTAGTAACCAATAACCAATAAGAGAGACTGAGATGATATGATAAGATTAGAAATGAGGAACTCAAGAGAAAGTGCTAAGGAAGAGACGCTTGTGATGGATAGGACAAACATTGATAAGATCGACCGGAAGCATTGCAAGACAGGCACTGTTTTGGAACCCGCAGGGAAAGAGTAGTAGGGGAAGGCCTAGAACTACCTGGAGAAAAGAGCTGGAGACAAAGATTAAAAGGATAGGAAAACATGGAAAAAATTGGAAGGAATGTCAAGAGAGAGGAAGAGCTGGAAGAAGTTTGTTGAAGACATGTGCTCCGTTAGGAGTTGAAAGGTGAAGAAGTCGTCTGATGATTACCGATTTTTTAATTAGTTCTTTTACATTCTATTATTAGCTTGTGTTAAAAGTTTATTCATGATCTTTTTTGTTAAAATATTAGAAAACTATAGATTAATTTGTATGTATTACACATAAGAAACGAAAAAAATGAATATAAATTAATTTAGTCAGTATTTTTTTCAATGTGGTAGTTAATGTGTTAAGTTATGTTATGTTATGCGATCGACATCATGGCACATTGGGCATTCCCATTCATGCTCTGTCCTCTGTTGCAGTAGCTATCCCAAAGTCCATTTGCTCACAGTACCCATGAGAAGTTGATTAGTATATCTTCTCTCTCTACCACGAAGACGACACTGTCTGGCATGTCCAAACTTAACGCCTAATTCTCGAACTCGTTCCAGTGTCTGAGACCCGCCCATGTCACATAAATGAGAACGTACTGCATTGATGATATTGGCTCTGTCCATACTTCTGCAAACTTGAGTCGGGGCACTGTTTGCAAGAGAGTCAGCACGCTCGTTACCCCGCACTCCAGTATTTCCAGGCGTGTACAGCCAAGTAATTTTCTTGAGATGTGATCTTCGAATGATGTCCACCCATTCCACACGCATACTTCCAGATGCAATCAGTTGAAGCATATTCATCGAGTCTGATATGATGATCGTGTAGGTAACCTGTTGCTCAGCCACCCATGACAGAGCCCTGGAGGCAGCGGTGATCTCCATAGTCATGCTCGATGTTGTTGTCTCAAAAGCCCCGCAGTCCTCATGAAGTGTGCGACCGTTTCATTGTGCTGAGTAAGCCCACAATGATCTGGTGCCACGCTTGACAGAGCCATCGGTGTAGATAATGATATCACCTGGATGGGAGTGCTGATCCACGAGTGCAAGAATTTCCGCATTGACGACGCCCGGGCCTATTCTCTACAGCGGCGTCCAAGTGTGCTGATAACCTTGGCATAAGCAGTCATATCCTCTGATATAGGCATCCATTCTTCACCATGCCTCAGCTCATCTATAGTACAGACCTGTTTAATAACATCCTCGGCCATCCAGGATCGACCTCTCTTCAGTCGCCTCCCTTTGTTTTCATTTATGGATTTGTGCAGAGGATGATTTGTGTCCACAGAAACTCTTAGATGCACTTTTACCTGTGCAACTTTGTATCTCATGACCATCATTGGCAATCCAAGGACATAGCGCATCGTCTCACAAGAAGTGTCACATGTGCAACCGAGTATAAGCCTCATCGCTTCATTTTGGATCCTTTCTAACTTATCCAGCGATGTTCTGCTTACTGTCAGAAGACCAAGGCCATAGTCCACCATGCTCAGCACTAGTCCCTGATAAAGAAAGAGTAGCAGGCGTTGTTCAATATCCGCCCCCGCCATAACTTTGAGGGCGGTTAGCCCTTTTCTTGCCTTTAGGATTACATTCTCAATATGATTCTTAAATGACAGGCTTCTGTCAACTGTTATTCCAAGATATTTTAGTGTTTCGCTTCTGTCAATGTCTTTGTTACACATGCTGACAACTGGGGTAGGTGTCTTTACTATGTGAGTGTTAAGAGAGAATCATGTCAAGAGGCCTTTGCTGGGTTCACATTCACTTCGAATTCGTTGCACCAGTCACCAATCCTATTCAGTTCACACTGTAATGCTGATGCGATCTCATTTCTGTCCTTGCCCATGCAATACATCAGAATATCATCGGCGTACAACATTGTTCTGCCATTTCCGATCCTTTGTGTGCTGGTTACCCCGACGGTGTATACATTGAACAGGACTGGCGAGAGTGGTGATCCCTGAGGAAGGCTCATTGGGACCTGTTGTGGTTGTGATGCCCATGAACCACAACGCATTGATAACGTGCGCTCAAAAAGTGCAGCAGCAATCCACTTGACCAAGCATGATTCCACCTGCATATCCATCAATAACTGCATAAGTAAGGTGTAAGAGACATTGTTATATGCGTCCTGCAGATCAATGGCGGCTGCTGTCGTTTCCATCCCCATCTGAAACTCCTCATAAACATCATATGCAAAAACCGCTGCATTGCACCAGGTGTCCTTTCCTGGGCGATAGCGCGAGAGTGGAGGGAAAAGACCATTTGTCTCCATTATATTTGAAACTCTACGGGCTATGAATTTTTCAAGCAGCTTGCCGACAGTGTTTTGTACAGTTTTTCACTCTTCCTATGTAGTGGGGGAAAAAAGCAGTATAGCATACTTATAACTCAAATTTTTAAAAATTACAAAATGTAGTTTGCATTAGGTTATTATGCAAAAGCAGAGAAGATGAAGCAACAAAGAAGGTAAAGATGATTGCTAACTTAACAAATATTACACTCCAACTGGAGATTTCAAATTGGAAGTGACAATTACTCTATTGCCTGTGTGTTGCCGGGGTTCGCAAGAGGAGCCAAGAAAAGTAACACTGTGACCTACAAGGCATGTCGTAAGAGGTGACTGAGGTAGGGGCCTACTACTCAACACTACATTCAAAACTACATGGCACCAGAGATGAGCTCCAGACAACAGTCAACTTCCTCATAAGAACGTGTCTAACAGTATAATAATCACAATAGCGATCGCAAAGAAGAAGAAGGTAGGAGCCTAGGGAAGCTACCCTAGTAAATAAAAAACGTAGAAGAAATCGGATGTGCTAGCCTACTTGTAGGCGCATAACTTGCACAACATACAATCGCTATTATGCTCAGAGCACATACAGATCCCAAAGAGTGGATTAACAAGTGGTCGATATTGAGCTTTTGTTGAAGAAGAATTATTCTATAATGCTGTAATAATTTGTCATTATTTATCAAACAAACTGTAACAAATGTTACACTCTATTTTGTCACTTCAGATTGGTAGTTACAATATGACGACTGCTACGGTTTCTCTCTCCAATGCTTACTCCTCTACATGGAACAGTGACTGCAGCCGACCAGATTCTTGTGCTGAATGTCCATTAGTTAGAGACAGAGGATTGCGATATGTATTTCAGAAATCGTAAGTTTGATTTAATTCATGTCAGAACAGGTGTTTTCATACTCAGTGACTTCATGAGCATGATTCGTAAAGTAGAATCAGGAATGGTGAGACAAAACTGGGTGAAGGTACTGGTAATCATCAGAGAAATCACTTTCATTTTTGTCCCTGGACATGCATGAATCAATGGTAATGAACAAGCTGATAGATTGCCTGGCATGGCTACAATATCAAAGGGAGCTGCAATGGATCGAAATGACATTTTTAACGCATTGAGAGAGTCTTTCCAAACAGAGGAGTTTCAGGGTTGTGAATCCCACTTGCTGACCAAATTGAGAGAGATGGGTGTCGATATTGGTGCAGCCCGAAAAGAACGACACACCAAATCTGCAACGAGATTGATTAATCAACATTGAACTGGGGTGTTGGGTCGCTGGACGCTGCTGGATTTGTTGAGGCGAAGATGGGAGCACCTATGAACGTGTCCAAAGTACTATGATTTTTTTTTTTTTTTTTTTTTTCTTTTCTTTCGTCCGCTTTCAACTCAGACGAAGTTTCATCTCTGAAACTGATTTTGCGTGAAAATCTGTTTTTCCAATTTCTTACAATGGCAGCAGTGCGCACATTGTAAATTACTTTACACTGGCAGCCGTGTGCTCAATGTACTCGTAATTAGTATTCCTCGCCATACAGGCAGATTTTCTCCGACTTCAGAGGTACTCATGTTATCGTCCTGAGTAAGACCAGGGACTCGAACAAATGCCGGACAGTAGGTTCGAACCCGAGCTATGAGGCGTCTCACAGCTAGCAGGCCGAGCTACTATCAACTACTCTAGACAGTCCCCCAGTACTATGATGATAGTCCTCATATAACTGATAATGCCCGTCTGCCCAGCGTGTTCGTAGCAGGTTAGACTACGGGTGACTATCCCTCTGTGTGTGTGTGGGTTCAATTCCGCAGGATGGCAGAAAAGCCACAGATTCCCCAGATTTACGGTGTTCGTGGCACCGAACCGAAGGGTTACAATGTCCATGGCGAAGAGTTGAAAAGCTCAAGTGCTTCTGGATCGGGGAAAAAAAATATAACATTACTAACAGGAAATATTATCTATATTTTGGAAGATGATCAATAAAAATAGAAAGCCCTGCTGAAAATCTTTTAAAATTGTTTTGTTGCTATGAGTTCTTAATATTTAATAGTTATTAGTTCAACTTTTCTGTATCTTGTCTCTAGTTATAGTTGGCAAAACAAGTAGGAGGTTACTGTGAAAATAGAGACCGTCTACAGTTTATATCCTTTCACCTATTCTATTTTTGACTTATATACTTGGTAGTAAGGTAGCAATGGCGAAACACGTAAAAACAAAGTGATATAGTTTTACAAACTACTTCTTCTTTGCGTCGTCTTACGACCAATTTTAATCACTCTTTGAGATATGTTTGATCTTTGCCATGAACGTGTATACATTGCACATTGGTTTGGTAGGCCCCTAAACGCATAGACTTCTACACGTTTAGGACACGTGCATCCGATTTCAGCCAAACCTTCTTAGTCGCCTCTTACAACATGTGGCAGGTAACAGTGGTTCTATTCTTTACACCCCATATTAGAGCCCTGGTAACCACTCGGGTGGATTACAAAGTACAATAACAATACACAGTGATGTTTCGACCACAAGGACTTTATCAAGCAACGGTTACACCAGAGGGAAGAAATCCACTTCTTAAACGGCAGACAAAATATGGCTGTATATTGTTATTGTTTTTGTAAAACTACAGCACTGTGTTTTTACATGTTTCACCATTGCTACATAGTTTTACTGCAGTCTTCCTTTATATCGATGATAGTAAGGTAGACAACTGGATATTAATAAAGGAATAAGATGATGTTCTTTGAGGTCACTGAGAAGTAAAAAAAAAAAAATATAGTAAAGGAACCCATTTTATACCACTTGGGGGACTGCCTAGAGTAGTTGATAGTAGCTCGGCCTGCTAGCTGTGAGACGCCTCATAGCTCGGGTTCGAACCTACTGTCCGGCATTTGTTCGAGTCCCCTGGTCTTACTCAGGACGATAACGTGAGTACCTCTGAAGTCGGAGAAAATCTGCCTGTATGGCGAGGGAATACTATTACGAGTACATTGAGCACACGGCTGCCAGTGTAAAGTAATTTACAATGTGCACGCTGCTGCCAATGTAAGAAATTGGAAAAACGGATTTCACGCAAAATTCAGTTTCAGAGATGAAACTTCGTCTGAGTTGAAAGCAGACGAAAGAAAAAAAAAAAAAAAAAAAAAATACCACTTGGTATATAGGGTAATATGGTATTGGGCCCCTATTTTTCTTTGACCACCTGCACAAGAAAGGGTGATGTGGTAAACATCCTGCTGATCATAGTTACTTACGAGTGCTTTTCTGGTACCCAATTGAGGTTGAGTCAACTTAAGAGCTGTTACAGTTGGAAAAAATTCCACTCCTACTGTGAAATTGAACTTGGACCACGCCTCTAAGAAGTGAAAGTATAAAAAGCTGCAATTGTGGCTTTCAATTGACATATGTGTGCTGAACATATGTGTACTATTTATATATATAGTCTTGTAAAAAAAAGTATAGATTGGCTAGTATCCAGGTTATTTTTATATTTTGACATGAACACAGTATGTTTATTTCCTTTGCTCTGTACCACTATTACATCAATTATTAGTAAATAATTTTGAATCGGAAAACATGTGCTAATCAGATTTGTAAAGTGTTCAGAAATGATATTGATAAACAAAAGAGAGGAAAATTCAGAAAGACACAACTTGGACTCCACCTACTGGTGTGTCAAATGGCAGCAGCACTTTACTATGAGTAAAGAATGTGCTAGCATTTTGTACCATTTATGTGTATATTGTGGATGGAGCTCACATTGCCTTTCTCAATGTGTAAAAATGTCAATTTAGAGAACTGAACTAAATTTAAGTGTATTTTTCAGTGTTACTTGTTCATATTCTTATCCTGAATTGTATAAATATTTTTGCTTTTTTATTTGTCAGAACACAGAATATGATCCCAACAGTTGTTGCCTTCTTTGATATTCATAAACAAGGAGTTGATCCTTTCCATTGTGGAGATATCAATGTTGCAGGTTTCCAGCAATTGCTTACATTTTTCTACACGCTAGAGAACATCATTATGAATGTAAGTGAATTCTTTCATCTTATAGGTCATTTAGTTATATATTTTCATGGTTCTCTTCTTTCTTATGCGTTCTCACTAGATTGGGATTTGGATTCTCTAATAAAGGCAGCTGTCTGCCTCAGATTATCAGCCACGCAATACAGTTTGTCTTGGACGCTGGTGTAAGTGAGCCATCTCTTTCTTCTCAAGTCTGCATACTGGGGGCAGTTCTGTAGGATATAATTCCTACGATTTCTGCTTCTCCGCTTGTGCCGACTCTTCCAGCAGTAAGTTTGGCCACCCTCGTGATGGTAGGTCTGACATTCTTACTGCGGGGCTAAATCTCAGAGGCAGATTGGCATCCGTAGAATCCGTTATCCCATTACCCATTGTGAGGGTCGTTGCACCATGTTATGCGCCTTACGGCCTGGTGCATTCATTTTCTGCAAGCATTTGTTTCGGGTTAGCATTCCCTAACGGATTCGATTTCATCCAAACCTCCTTAGTCGCCTCTTACGACATCTGTGGCAGGTAGCAGTGGTTCTAATCTTTACACCCCAAATTTGGGCCCGGTAACCACTCAGGCGTTTTCATGGGTTCAAATTGTTTCAGTTTACAATATCTTCATTGCACTCCGAACACGTCCAGAGGTGCTCTGATCTCCTTCGCAATATCTCCAACAGCGTCCTGCGACTAACAGTACCAGTTCGATGTTGATTGATGAGCCTACTCATATACCTGTTGTGATGTTCTTTTCTGGCCACTCTAATCTTTAATCCAAACACCTGCAATCTACCAGTTGGCTTGGATTGGTTTTAATGAAAATCCTCTTTGGGACCACAATCTGTGAGGGCGTTCAGAATGTCACCTCTATCCATTGGCTGACCTACTGATATAGTGACAGAGGCAGCCAGCCTGTCTGTTCTCTCATTGACATCGATCCCCATGTGCCCCGAATGAAGATAAACGTAATTCTACTTATTTATGATGCTTGTAGTGATTCAGCCTATTGTCTGCACACCACACCTTTATGTTGCCGGGCTCACAAGGGGAGCAAAGAATAGTAACACTGCAACCTACAAGGCATGTCGAAAGAGGCCACTGACGTAGGGGCCTAGGTAAGCTGCCCTAGTAAATAAAAAATGCACAGAAATCGGATGTGCTGGCCTACTTGTAGGTGCATAATTAGCATAACGTACAATCACTCTTATTCTCAGATCACATACAGATCACACAGAGTGGTTAACAAGTGGTCGATATGAAGTGGAAGAAGAAGAAGAATTTTTTAAATGTTAAAAGTCATATGTTGAACCGCCCGTGTGGTACCGGGCCCGAAGGGAAGCAAAGAATGGTACCACTGCGACCTACAAGGCATGTTGTAAGAAGCGACTAATGGAGGCACTAGGATGCTACCCTAGTAAATAAAAAGCATCGCAGAAATCGGATGTGCTGGCCTACTTGTAGGTGCATAACTGGCACAACGTACAATCGCTCTTAGGCTCAGATCACATACAAATCACACAGAGTGGTTGACAGGGGGTCAGTATGAAACGTAAGAAGAAGAATAAATTTTTGAACATTCTCTCGACCATTCCCTTTTTATTCCTAATTTTAGTTTCATTTCTTCAGTTTCATTTCTTCAGTTTCATTTCTTCAGTTTCATTTCTTCCGTCCTTTGTTATTGTATGTCCAAAACATAAGCAACTTTCTACACATTCCAACATATCTTCATTAATATATTTATACCAAACCTTTGCTTCTCACTTTTACCATCAGAATAAATACAGAGTACTGGCTATTGACACCTGCTCCAACAGTCTGAGAGTTGATCAAGACCTGTACGGACTGTTAGATGGTACCGGACTATGTAACACTGAGTATGTTTGAAAGTTACTGTTCAAAAGTACTGTTAAATAATATCAAATCATCATCAAATAGCCCTGAGCAGAACTTTGCCACCCCAATAGTCCTTTGGAATTTTATTCCATATTACTGTTAGGGTTTTCTAGGCATTTTCTTGGAAGGTGCAAATGATTTTCTGCGAATGATTTCCTTCCCGGTCCATACTGGTCCATGACCGTAGCCACTGTCTCTATTACATATATCCTCTGCCTACCGACATGAGTTTTGAGACCATAATCATTGACACTGTCGGCTGCCCCCTCACTCATCCACCACCTGCTCCCATGGCTTCACAGCTTCACGTTACCCTGATGGGGGGAGCTAAATGAGTGGGTACTCCACCTTGTCCAAGGTGACTAGCGGAGGGGAGGAGGCGATTTACATCTTCTTTGATTGAGGCTTACCTCTATCTCGCTACCCAAATTTTGTTAAATAGACAAGGAAAAAAATGAAAGTTTAAACACATTTTAACTTCAGTCATTATTAGAAAAAAATAAAATATTGAATCAGAATGAACTTGTTATTATTTATTCATTTCTTGATTGGAACTTTTAGACCAGCGGTTCTGAAACTTTGCATTACTGCAGTACCCCCTTTTCTCTCTCGCTGGCATAATCACCGCCAAGACTCGATGTACCAGATTTCCCATAAATTCTATTCATGTGGAAATCTGATTCATGCAGCCTTAGCATTGGTGTGTTTTACGTCACATCTTCAGCACCATTTAGAGCTCTGGTGCTTATCCTTCGACGATGTGTCCGGTTTCAGCAGCTTTACTCGGGTCGCTCTCCGTTCTGTAGCCATCTAGTGTTTTTACGGTGTGGGGTAGCTAGACCCACACCCAACCTCCTTAGTCGACTCTTACGACATGCTTGGCAGGTAACAGTGGTTCTATTCTTTACACCACAATTTGAGCCCCGGTAACCACTTGGGATGTACCCCCTTTTAAATACATTTTGCTGCCGAGGATCCCCAAAAATTTGTATATATGAAAAGGAACAGGAATCAATTATCTTTGTGTTACAATAGTAAACAATGTTCTCAAACTGTAAGAAACTTCAAATGATCTTTCATTTTGTCCTGTCAGACATTTAGACTCTGGCTGGTCCAGGTCCTTGATTTCGCAGTGGTATTAGTTTACAACTGTTTTTATACACGTTTTTACAAGTTATTTTTCTGTTTGAAATGTCAGATCATAATATTTCGTCAGTGCTAGAGGACCCCCTGTGAGTACCTCGCTGACCCTGGTGGTTTGCAGACCCCAGTTTGGGAATCTAAATGAAAACTGTGGATAGATCTTTTATTTTAGCATTTGATGGCAAACATACATTGTTTTACTTACACATATTTTCTGCTGTTTTTTAAATTTCACACGATATTTTTTGTGCATTCTTGTTTCAGATATAACAACGGCAATTCAGTTTCGATAGCAAACATTGGTAGTGTAATTACAGTGGGTGAGCTTAACACAGTAGCAGGGTCAAGGGTTCTTGAACTTCCTGGTGTGACATATCTGAGTCCTGATGCATTGAGTCCTTGGTTGGATGACAAGCAACACCTAGTACGCACCATTGCACCAGTTAGTGCTATGATGAAAACTTTAGTTGCGCTACTGAGCGCACTTAACTGGAATTATGTTGATACTGTTTATGAACATGCAGCTATGAGTATGGATCAATTTTACAGTTTTGCATCCTATGCTAATTTGGCAGGGTAAGTGACATTTCGTATGAGAGTTGTTGAGTTAATGCTTTCTTGGTATGATATCCTTTCTTCCTTCGCTTGTTGAAACATTGTCTATATCTCTCTGCGTTTGTTTTTTCGGGCCATTTTTATCATTCTTACTTGGATCTATAAACAACCTTTGCCAAGACCGTTTTTTATGTCACATCTTCAGTACCATTTGGAGCTCTGGTGTTTGTCCTTCGGTGATGTGTCCAATTTCAACCAGCGTTTACTGGGTTTGCTCTCCATCAGCCTTTGACTGTCCCCAGCCGACCTGCAAGGCAGCAGGTATATTGTTTATATATTCAACGTTGTCTCTTGTATAAACTTAAGTCTCTTTTGTAGCTCACACAGAAGTCCTTGTCCTTTCAAGGTAGAGGACCTGACACTGCACCTGCCTGAGTGTCCGTCACAGGGCAAGTGCCATGACGTTTAGAATATATAGACATGCTCATTATTTGTTAGTGTGTGACAACCTGATTGATATAGTGCATCTCTTAGCTGGTTGCCTCCAGCGCCAGCATTTTTTTTTTCACAGCCCCCAGACTGTGGTCTAACTCGAAGGATAGGAAAGTTGTAGTAGAAGATAAGACAAGAAAGAGATGCCTCTCTGAGGAGGGCTGCCATTTAACCCATAGCTACCAAGTGAGTTGGTTGCAGGCAGAGTAACTACCACTCGCTGGTGGGTTTTTCGCTGTCACCTTATGGAGCCTCACTCTGCTCCCTCCATCCTTTTGTCTGGTCTTTTACCTTCAATCTGTTCCTCTTGGTTAGACCTACCAGGAATTAGACTCCAGCCAACATAGCCTGAAGGATCATGAAGACACACAAATCCTTCAACCACAATAAGGTAGGCTAATGTTGAGGGGCTGATGTGACATGATTGACTTGGTTTAAATGATGCAGTTGTTTTTTTGTTATGTCCTTCTTCTTCTTCATCCTTCGCCCTAGGAAGCATAGGTTGGAGACCAATTGTTACGTCCCTAGTTCCTATTTAGTGATTAATAATAAATCCTCTAATTACATTATATAGGGCCTGAAGCAATTTCTCCATACCGCTCTATCCTGAGCAACTCGCTCAATCATCTCCATTGAACTGAGACCGATATTTCTTGCCTCTTTCAACAAAGTTTGCTTCAGGGTCTTCTTAGGACGTCCTTTCTGAACCCTTTGCATCCCACTTCAATGCCTGCTTTGATATTCTTTGATTATTTCTTCTCAAGGTGTGTCCAACATATTTCCATTTTCTCCTTCTTATAACAGTAGTTACTAGTGGTTGACCAGACACTTTTATCTGATTTCATGACTTCTTCTAAATCTTAGTGATTATGTTTCCAAATTCTTGAATGTTTATGGTGCAGTTCATTTGTTTGATGGTGGTGATGTTTTTAGTTCCTTGTTAGGGACTGAGATGGTATGATAGGGTCACAAATGAGGCACTTATGGAGAGAACAAGACAGATTCCAGTGAACCAAGAGGTTAAAAAAAAAACACTGGCGCTGGATAGGACACACTTTGAGAAAACCAGAGGGAATATAACAAGAAGAGTCCTTTCCTGGAACCCACAGGGACAGCGAAAGAAAGGGAAACCTAGAAATACATGGAGATGAGATTTGGAGGCAGAGATTAACAATATAAAGAAGAGCTGGAGGAGCTGCAGGAGATAGCTAGAGATAGGAAGACTTGGTATGAGTTGGTTGAGGGCATATGCCCCAACCCTGATTAAAAAGGCAGAGAACGAGAGAGTGGTGGAGTTTCATTATTTTTCGTGATTGTGTTTTTAGTCATCTGTTGAATTTTGTGCGCACCTTGAAAAAGGATGATTGTGCTTTCAATGTGACACACGTAATATATCAAGAAAATGTAATACCGTTTAGTATCCTACAAGTATATGATAAGAAGGAATAACAGAGATGATAGGGTAAGTCAATAACAAATTATAGAGCATATGCATATACTTGTGCTAAGCTATCTTGTTTTTAATATTATCGTTATAAGGGAAGACTGCAGTAAAACTATGTAGCAATGGTGAAACACGTAAAAACAATGTACTGTAGTTTTACAAAATACAAAAACAATACACAGCAATGTTTCAACCAAAAGGCCTTCAAGCAAAGGATACAACAGAAGTGACGAATTTCACTTCTTTCACAGCACACTACATACAGAATACAACAATAAAATCCTAACAGCCCTAAAATGAAAATCTGTGACTAAATACAAATAACGAAATAAATATGAGGGAAAATATCACACAATATCTCCTACGCAACAAGGCAGTCATTGTTTTTAATACCGCACTGATATGTGATGTTTTTGCTCAGGAGCTTTGGGGAAGGGGTTTTATTTAGGTACAGGCAACCAGGTTTCAAAGAGTTAATACTATTTATCCTATGAATTGCCATATCCAGTCGCCTGATTTCTTATAAAGAAATCCTTTTAAAATCAAATTCTTTAGTTTGCTCTGAGTAAAACGTATTGATTATTTTCACAGAGTTTGCAGGGGAAGTAATGTGATGATATCTACTGGATCCATGAGTTCTGATATTCAGAAAATGCTAACAAGCTTGAATGGCGATAAAGGTTTGCTGACATTCCAACTGTAACATTATGAAATTAACTTGATTATAAGTTAATGTTGATTTTTTTAAATGTAATCATTAATGTCTGTAGTAGTAAAATCTTAGTTTGATGTTGTATTCCTTCTGTTCATGCGTTTGAAATATTGTCTTTATATTCAATGCGGGACACATGCCAATCATAGGGACAAGTCTCGCCATGGTCAGTGAGCTGGTACTGACCAAGACCCTACCCCACCTCCTTGTGGTGGCCCTGGAAACAGACAACGGTTCTTTTCTGGCTAAGTGGGTGGGGATCGAGAGAGATCTACTCTTCCTTCCTTTCGTCTCGCTTGAAATATTGTCTATATATTCAATGTTGTCTCTTGTATGAACTTCACTGTCTTTTGTAGCTTACACAGAGGTCCGTGTAGTTTTCTGTTGAGTGTTGTTTTGTTAGGCCAGTGAGTTTGCCTCAGTGAGAGCTACTTTGATATAGGAAGTAGTGCAAGCACAGTAACATTTTAGATGAGATCTACTCACAACATAGGCGAGCAGAATCCTAGAGTGAATGCATCTGCACATCTCTCCTGGCCAATGTCTAATGATGGAAAAAGTTGCATGAATGCAAAATAATTGTAAGAAGTAACAAGGTACGAGTCTTCTGTAACCTTAAACTCATGTGCATGAGCACTAATGGTCGTACCATAATTGCGCGCTCTCTGCAAGACTCGCCATAATGGTTTAACGTATCATGCGACACAAGGGAAGAATGCAGTACACCCTGTAACAGATGCCAAGCACAAACGAATTAGTTGGGTAAGGCTGGCCCAGCGCAAAACCAAAAGTTGTGTTGGTGTGCTTAACGAAACTGTCCTTCCTAGAACAACTGGGTTCGGTAATGCTGGACGAGCGCAAAATGTAGTTTCTTTCTTGTGCCTGAAAAAAACTGCCCTCCTGGAAGTACTAGGGTGGGTGATGTTGGCGAAACCTTAAGTTGCAATGTTAATGCCTAATGAAATAGTCATGGAATAGTAACAAATATTTTTGAAGTGCTTTTTGCAAACTTATTTTTTTTCATTAGGTTAAAATGTCATGCCATTATTTGAGATGGTAGTCATAAATAATGAATTTCTATTACAATTTGTTCCCAGGTTCTAAAGCTGTGATTCTTCTTGGCAGCTATAAGTTTGTACAGGATGTCTTGGCTGCAGCCAATGCTATGTCCATAGCTGATCTCTATGTATGGGTATTGGGTGGGGGGTGGAGTTTGACATCAGATGCCTTGAAAGAACTAGTCCCAGTTGGAGTTGAACTTCGCTTCATTACAATTCAACGTCTGAGCTACATGGTTGACAATTTTAAATCATATATGAATAGTCTGACCTATGCCAAAGTTCCTAGCAATGTCAATGTTCCTCAAGAGTGGTTTGATGAATTTTACCAGATGGTCTTTAATTGTACACTCAGCAATGCAGCAAAACCCATAAACATAGACAAGATGATGTGCAACACCAGCAAGGTAAAGATTTATATATATATATATTCCTCTCGATCCGTTATCGTTATATAGGGCCTGCAAATAATTTCCCCATACCGCTACGTCCTGTGCAACTCTTATCTGTTGTCCAACTTTTGATGATATAGATGACAAGTTATCTGTTATGTAAAGATTTTGTGTTGCAAAATCTAGATATCCAAAATATCTTGTTTCCGGTTGAATGTCATAAATTTAATATTATAGGGAATGGAAATCGTTTCATACCCTTTATAGAATGTCATCATCAACCACAGTAAACGAGTCATTACTTTTCTAGGCACCACTTATACATTCAGTAGTTTGCCATTGCTTTCTGAATGGTGAGGTCTACTTTTACCATTCATAAAAAAGAGGACATCTGAAGGAAGGACATCTGTGGAGTGAAGAAAGGAACCTACTACTAGTAGGCCAGCACCCCCGAGTTATGTGACACTTTTTATTCACTAGGGTAGCTTCCTTAGGCCCTACCTCAGTCGCCTCTTACGACATGCCTTGTAGGTTGCAGTGCTACTATTCATTGTTCCTCTTGGCGGCCCCGACAACACACGGACAAATATACTTAATGAATGACCTTATCAGCACATGAGCAATATCACACAACAGCCCTGACAACACACGGACAAATATACTTAATGAATTACCTTATCAGCACACAAGCAATATCACACAACAGCATCCACCATCTTTCTAAACCATGTTGTACACAATTTATCTTTGATCACTAACAAATAACGAGTCTTCTCAGACCGATATTTCAGGATCTCAGGATATGCAATGTTTACATTCAATCCTGAAATATCAGGATCATGGGTTCTAAGGGTTAAGAGAAGAAAATGGCAATAGATTGGGCATACCCTGCGGAAGACAGTTAATTGTCACAAGATAAGCACTTGAGTGGAACCCACAAGGAAAACTGAAAAGTAGATGCCCCAAACAGACCTGGAAATGGAGTCTTCTTGAGGAACTAAAGTGTGCTGGAATATCCAGGGAAGTAATTAAGAAAACAGCCAGAGACCGTTAAAAGTGGAGAACACCTATTATATATAGAGACCTTATGTTTCCCAAGGAAAAAAGCAAAATTTGATTCACAACTTGATTCACAACTTTTTTTCAGTGTGATAGTTAATGTGTTATTTTATGACAAGCTTTACAGCAATACTTTACTACCAATGACACTGCAGAAACAAGTATTCCAGTGCTATATTGAGCCAATACTTATTTATGGTAGTGAATCATGGACAATGAACAAGCAATCAATAAGATCAATGGAGGCCACAGAGATGTGGTTTCTACAGAAGAATGCTGAAAATTCCATGGACCGCAAAGAAAACAAATGAGGTTTTAAAACAGGCCTGCATACAAAGAAACCTTATTAAAACAGTAAGATTCAGACAACCAAGTTTCTTCTGACACACAATGCGAAGAGAAGGTTTAGAACATTTAGTGACAACTGGTAAAATTCAGGGAAGGAGAGATCAGGGAAGACAGAGGGAGAAGATGTTGGATGGTCCAACATTGTGGTTCGACAAAAGATAGACATCAGAGCTTATTAAGTGCTCTAAGGCGAGAGAGTTTTGGAGAGACAGGATCGCCTATCATCGCAGGCAAGGCACTTGATTGATTGATTACAGAATTATCAGAAGCCTTAAGCATAATGCTTTCATTATCAGATTATAATTTATAAACCAGATCCAGTGGTTCACACATCCATCACATCACAACTACTGCTACAACAATTGATCTACTAAAACATTGTACATTTTTGTTCCTGCTCCTCAGCAATTCTCAAGTTTGAACATCACACCAGCCCTTGATACTCTAAACATTATTGCAGCTACTTATGCTGCGATATCAGGACTCAACAATTGTGGAGGGTCATGTTCATCACCAATTAACAATGCCAGCGTTCATATGAACATCTTGTAAGATATTATTCAACAATAAGTTTGAAAAATTCATATTGACAGTGATATCAAAGATATATGTCCCCATTCTTGTTTTTTTCCAGGAAGAGTATTGTCATTATAGTTTTCTATATTTCAGGATGAGAGCCTCAGTAGTGTAGTTGTTAGTGAACTCACTTTAAGGGCTAGTGGTCCAGGTTCAATTCCACAGTGAGCATATAATACTTTTCTGACCATAACTGCTCTCAGGTTGACCCAGCCTGAATTAGGTACCAGAAAAGCACTTGGAAATAAAGGCGGCCATCGTGTGCTGACAGTCAATGAAAAATATGGGCAAACACTGTGTTACTAAATATACCTAAATGTACAAGAAGGTTCCTCTACTTAAATTTTTTATATTACAGAATACTTGCACTCAAATATATGCGCTCTTACAGTAGCTCTTCAGTTTCTCGACGTCCGCCTGTTAAATAAGGACACAAAAATGTATCGGGATCCTTGCGTTGCTACGGAGTTCGTGCACTGCCACTGAAATCTTCCTTTGTAAGAAAGAGATCGAAGCACACATGGTTATTCATCAAAGTGTAATGATGATGGTCATATCAATCAGTCAATCAGTTTTTCCTGTTAAATGATGACAGAACAAATGATGTAGTTTTAAAACAGGCTTGCACACAAAGAAACCTTATCAAAAGAATAAGAAACAGATAATCAAGGTTCTTCTGACATATAATGTGAAGTTTTAGAACATTTGGTGACAACTGGTAAAATTCAGGGAAGGAGAGATCGTGGAAGACAGAGGGAGATGATGTTGAATGGTCTGACATCGTGGTTCGGCTAAAGATTAACATCAGAACTGATTAACTGCACCAGGGGGAAAGAGAGTTGTTGAAAAACATGATTGCCTACATCAACAGGCATGGCACTTGATGGATTGATTTACAGATTGATTTGATGTTTGCCATTTTAGGAACATTAGAATTTTATTGTTGTATTCTATATGTAGTGTACTGTAAAGAAGTGAAATTCTTCACTTCTGTTGTATCCTTTTGACTTGACAAGGACCTTTTGGTCGAAATGATGCTGTGTATTGTTTTTGTATTTTGTAAAACTACAGTACTTTGTTTTTACTTGTTTTGTCTAAATGCCAGAGATAATGACAGATAGATAGTTTGACTTGATTTCAAATACTTTATAAGGAATGTTTAACCATATTTTCTGTTTCCCAGACAAAACGTTCTTAAAGTTCAATGGACAACAGATTTTGTGAAGAAGTTTCAGCTGAGTGGTCAAGTAAAACCACCAATATTAAAGTTTGACCAGGAGAATAGATGGTGGGACTCTGGATATCTATTCAAATATATTAAAGTCAAGAAGTCTGCTAGTGGAGGTTTTGATGTCCAGGAGGTTGAGGTATACAAGTTAGTTTGATTATATTCATGTTCTTTCTATATTCTATCTACATCCTCTTTGTGTTCCGTTTGACACATACAGCTTCAACAAGAGACTTCCACTGTTGCCGTTCTGCTGCCTTTCTACCAACTGTCTCTCACGTCAGGCGATTGACACATACGGCTTCCACAAGAGACTTCCACTGTTGCCGTTCTGCTGCCTTTCTACCGTCTCCCACATCAGGCCACACTCCTTCAACTCTCTCTCCACATTTCTTCTCCATGCTGCCTTTGGACGCCCAGGCCTTCTCTTCCCATCCACTGTCCATCTGAGAGCTATCCTAGCCAATGCACCCACTGGCATACGAAATACATGTCTAATCCACCTCCATATTTGTCCTTCAATGATGGTCTCCAAAGATGCACAGTCCAAGTTCTTCTATTTAATTATTTATTGTTTACTGTAGGACGGATTGGCATAATGCATAAGGGTTCACCTGTCGGCTCGGACACAGGAGGGTTCACCTGTCGGCTCGGACACAGGAGGGTTCACCTGTCGGCTGACAGGAGGTTACCTGTCGCTCGACAGGAGGATTCACCTGTCGGCTCGGACACAGGAGGGTTCAATCCCACACTCAACGTTCCACACATGAGGAAAGGAATTGGCCCTCCTACCTCCTGCACATTTTGGTCAAGAAATCATAAGTGACTTCATACCATAAGATCTGAAATGGCTGTGGAAAATAGTTTATAAAAATTATGTTTACTAGAGGGTGTTGTTGTTTTTTTTTAACTCCCAGGAAGTATGAGTTTTCACTCTTTTTCCTATAGTGTTTGGGGGAGAGTACCCGGCTTTCCTGCAGACCCAGAAACTTCCAACAACTCTAGGTGTATAGTGCTATGCTTAGTGCTGCAGATATTCCCACTCAGGTAGGGTCTATTGGTCATCACTGCAGTATTCTCCCATTTCTAGCGCAGTAGAAGTGCTAAAAACATCACTTATTGATCACAGTGGAGATCTGCGTATGATTATAATCCTGAGAGCCACTTCCACGAGTGCTCTAGAACAACCACTCTTTTGACCTATGTGGGATATGGCCTTTTCCATCTTTACAGATGGTCAATTGCCAACTGTTTTACTGTGACAACTTCTTGAGTTTTTGCTTGTCTCTCTTGCCTTTCAGATCATTTCTAAGTCTCTTTTAAAAGATTCTGCACCTTTGCGTAATGCTGTTCTCCACACAACTCTGCCCTCTTCATTTATGCCGAGCCTGAGCAGCTGATATGGAGAATTGACCTAGCCCATTTCGCACAAACCCCCTTTCTACCCTACTGTTTCATCCAAAGGAAAGACAAAGTCCATACATTTGGAATCAAGCAGGGGATGCAAGAAGATGGGATGAAATACATACATAACATATACATTTCAATTATACTATCTATCTATCTATTCTCTAATCCTGTTTTGTCTTTCAGCGTCAGGTCGAAAAAGGAGACACCTGGAGCGAACCTCTCTATGCACCTTGTCTTTCTTTCTCTTCTCCAAAACTGATTTGCCTCACAGCTTCAGGGTAAGAAGCGTTTTCTAACACTGGCTTTTGTGTGTGATTCATAACTTATTTTTTTTTTTCTTTCGTCCGCTTTCACGTCAACGAGTTTCATCTCTGAAACTGATTTTAGTGAAAATCCTGTTTTATTCATTACAATGGCAGCAGCGTGCACATTGTAAATTACTTTACACTGGCAGCCGTGTGCTCAGTGTACTCGTAATTAGTATTCCCTCGCCATACAGGCAGATTTTCTCCGACTTCAGAGGTACTCAAGTTATCGTCCTGAGTAAGACCAGGGGACTCGAACAAATGCCGGACAGTAGGTTCGAACCCGAGCTATGAGGCGTCTCACTGCTAGCAGGCAGAGCTACTATCAACTACTCTAGGCAGTCCCCCTCATAACTTATAATTTCAGTTATCTTGTTGGAAGTACAACATAAGCTTGACATAATGTTGTATTATTTCTTTGTTTTCCTCAGTTGGTTCACGGTGATTTCAATCAAACAGAGAATGATATCTCTAAGATAAAATCAACTGTTGGTATTACTTCAGCCTGCAATAGAAAAGATGCCTGTGGCTGCACATTTAATGGAATAGAAAAACCAGAACCATTAGTATCGGAATCATTCAAGCCCACCGGGCCACGAAACTACTACTATTACCATGACAATGGTGAACAGCAATACATGTGGCCAGTATGGGCCGTTGTAGTTGCCATTATCACATCAGTGGGTCTTATTGTAGATGTTGTTCTTTTCCTCATTCTCATTTTTAAGTATCCTGTAAGAAGTGGAACGTCGTTGCTAGGTTACATGACCATCATTGGTATCATGGGAATCTATGCCATCAACTTTGCCTTCTTTGTCCATGCAAGTGAGGCTTCTTGTGGTGCACGCCGCTTTTTGATGGGTGTTGTCTACATGATTGCCCTTGCCCCACTACTCATCAAAGCCTTAGATAACTGGGGATTTGGTCAAAGCAACAGCCAAAAACAGGTATACAGGTACGTCAGGATTTCTTAGATATTAGAAATATGAATATTTATAAATAACATATGTTATTAAGAGATGAACATAGTTATTAAGAGATGAACATTTTTTAGATGAATATATTAAGAGATGAAATATTTATTAGAGATGAACATATGTTATTAAGAGATGAACATATGTTATTAAGAGATGAACATATGTTATTAAGAGATGAACATATGTTATTAAGAGATGAACATATGTTATTAAGAGATGAACATATGTTATTAAGAGATGAACATGTTATTAAGAGATGAACATATGTTATTAAGAGATGAACATATGTTATTAAGAGACATACATTACTTCTGAAGTCAGAGAAGGGCCTGCCTGTATGGCGGGACACTGATAAAGGGAAAACAGGCCTTCACGTAAAAATCAGTCTGTAGCAACATATGCCATACTAGGTGCTCTGACTACGCCTGAATTCATAGCAAAAAATCAGTCTGTAGCAACATATGCCATACTAGGTGCTCTGACTACGCCTGAATTCATAGCAAAAAATCAGTCTGAAGCACCATATGCCATACTAGGTGCCCTGACTACGCCTGAATTCATAGCAAAAAATCAGTCTGAAGCACCATATGCCATACTAGGTGCTCTGACTACTCCTGAATTCATAGAAAAAAAACAGTCTGAATCACCATATGCCATACTAGGTGCCCTGACTACACCTGAATTCATAGCAAAAAATCCGCCCAAGTGGTTGCCGGGCCCAAATTTGGGGTGTAAAGAATAGAACCACTGTTACCTGCCATGCATGTCGTAAGAGGCGACTAATGAGGTTTGGCTGAAATTGGATGCATGTTTCCTAAACGTGTAGAAGTCTATGCGTTTAGGAGCCTTCCAAACCAATGTGCAATGTATACAAGTTCTTGGCAAAGATCAAACATCACAAAGAGTGATTAAAATTGGTCGTAAAGAACGAACGCGAAGAAGAAGAAGATAGCAAAAAGTCAGTCTGAAGCGCCATACTAAGTGGCCTGACTACGCCTGAATTCATAGCAAAAATCAGTCTGAAGCGCCATACTAGGTGCCCTGACTACGCCTGAATTCATAGTGGGTGAACGCAAGAAGAAGAGATATACATATGACTCTTGTAGTAAAGTATAGATCTCGAGTATATACTGAAGCATACAGTGTTTGGCTAGTAAATTTCTTGATCAACAAGACAATTTAAGTCTGAGCCTTAAGCTGAAGTATTGACTTCATTGCACGGGCTTTACCTCAAATGGCTCTGTCCCCTTCCACAGAATTGGCATGCCACCTGCTGCAAGTATTGCATAAACTTCAAAGGTCCAGTAACAATTCTAGGGGTGTCTGGAAAAAACGCACCGTGAACAGAATGCTAGCCTGGATACAAACCCACAACATTTGGAGCGAAGGCAATGGCTCAACTACTTAGAAACAGAGACCACTATAATTTAGGTTTAGTTTAGTCGTCAGATCTTCCTCACTGCACATCGAACCAATTAGTCCATAAGTGGGGACTGCCTAGAGTAGTTGATAGTAGCTCGGCCTGCTAGCTGTGAGACGCCTCATAGCTCGGGTTCGAACCTACTGTCCGGCATTTGTTCGAGTCCCTGGTCTTACTCAGGACGATAACATGAGTACCTCTGAAGTCGGAGAAAATCTGCCTGTATGGCGAGGAATACTAATTACGAGTACATTGAGCACACGGCTGCCAGTGTAAAGTAATTTACAATGTGCACGCTGCTGCCATTGTAAGAAATTGGAAAAACAGATTTTCACGCAAAAATCAGTTTCAGAGATGAAACTTCGTCTGAGTTGAAGCGGACGAAAAAAAAAAAAAAAAAGTCCATAAGTATTCCGATCTCCTCAGTATGTCTCTTAGCATGTGGCTACTAACAACACCAGTTCTATGTTGGTTTACTATTTTTCTTTGACTTCTAGTATAGTACTCTTGTCTAGCTACACCACTTCTGACTTGGTATTCTTGTATTCTTACATTAAGATAATGTAGTCAACATCACACTGATTGCCTTTATTTTCAAGAGTCTGTTACCAAAGTCACAAGAGTGAGTTGACACAAGGGCAGTGTGTAGTTTAAAAATCATAAAGTGGGAATTGTTTACCTAACTCTTTCCACAACAATCACCGTGCCATAGTGTATTCTGCTGAACACCATTTGCCGTACGCTGCGCCATTTGGTTTGTTTCCCTTATAAGAAATCTTTATAGTTTTACTTCTACTATTTTACATTTTAACCTTGTTATTCTAATAGGTTGTCCAGTTGTCTTAAAATTAGTATATAATAAGATATATATATATTTATTTATTGCTGAGTAATTTTAATTCCTTTTTTTTGCCTCCCTTGAATTAACTGTGTAAAACTGAGGAAATAACTGGCGTTCAGAAAGAGTTAACTGAAATACCCAATTTTCAAAAAACTTCCAATGTAAATGCATGTGTTCTAAATAATAGTGAATACTCTAAAGAGGAAGACCACAAAGAAGATGTATTCTCTCTCACGTTCGATCACCGATAGACTGATGTACCAGATTTCCCCATAAATTCTGCTGTTGTTTTTAGTCCCTCCGTATAGCCCATTTAGCTTGGTATTTTCCGGCCAGGTTTCGCTTCTCAGGCATGTTGGCAGTGGGCAGTCTTGGAAGATGTATTTACGAGGATGTGATAATTTGAACATGATGACAGTGTAATTAGGACATCTGACCTATGAGAGAGAAAAATCTGAAAGAACTGTTAGGATAGCAAAGTTATGCTCAGGATAATTGGATTGCTATATAATTAAATTGGGAGCTGCAGGAGATAGATAGAGATAGGAAGACTTAGCATGAGTTGGTTGAGGGCCTATGCCCCAATCCGGGAGAAAAAGGCAAAGAGAGAGAAGAGAGATATAATTAAATTGAAAAATAAAAGACTTGTTAAGTTGCTTGTGTGTTGCCGGGGATCTCGAGGGGATCAAAGAATAGCAACACTGCAACCTACAAGACACAATGAAGTAGGGTCTAGGGAAGCTATCCTAGTAAATAAAAAGCGTCACAGAAATCTGATGTGCTGTCCTACTTATAGGCATATAACTGGCACAATGTACAATCACTCTTAGGCTCAGATCACATACAAATCACAAAGAGTGGTTTAACAAGTTGTCGATATGGAGCGTTCGAAGAAGAAGAAAAAGACTTGTTAAGCATAAATTTTGTCAGTGCTGAAACTGAAACTAAATTCTGTCATTTTTTTATCTATTTCAGTGGTATTTTCTCCCCATGGGTTCTGTTGATAGTTGCAATCATTATTGTTCTGGTACAGTGCATTATTCCCATTATCTGGCTCATATTGGTTAATCCAACAGCTTCAGACTGGTCACTATATGCCTTTGCCCGACATGACAACTGGTGGTGTGATCCACCAGATAGTTATGATACAGGACTTGTGCTGTCATTCATCTTCGTGATGCTCATTGTCCTGGTCACTGTAATATTCTCGGCCATGACCTATGATAATGATAAGAATAATTTTGAAAGCAGGTGAGAAAGACAAGTTAAGATTGTTATTACAAGTTATAATAATTTTGATGCGTTTTTTGATGTTCTTCCCCACCTTTACACTTCTAACAGAGACCCTACCTGAGTAGGAATCTCTGCAGCACTAAGCATAGCACTACACGCCTAGAGTTGGAGGTTTCTGAGTCTGCAAGAAAGCCGGGTAATCTCCCCAATGGATTATAGGAAAAATTAGTGAAAACTCATACTTCCTGGGGATCAACAACAACAATACTCCCAACAGAGCACAGGTCTTCAACAAGCTTCTTCCAGCTCTTCCTCTCTCTTTCCATCACTACCAGTTCTTTCCACATCTTGTCTATCCTTTTAATATCTGTCTCCAGCTCTTCATGTATTTCTAGACCTTCCCCTACCCCTCTTTCCCTGCGGGTTCCAAAACTATGCATGTCTTGCAATGCTTCCAGTCAGTTTTCTCAATGTGTGTCCTATCCATCTCCAGTGTCTCTTCCTTAGTTCTTTTTCTGCTTAGTTCATTCTCTGAGTTCATCGTTTGTAATCTTATCATACTAGTTCAGTCTCTCGATTCTATGTAAACATCCATTTACAAAGGTCTGTAGTTTTCTGGTGGCTTCTTTTGTTGTCCTTCTCTCAATGTGTGTCCTATCCATCTCCAGCTTCTCTTCCTTAGTTCTTTTTCCGCTTAGTTCATTCTCTGAGTTCATCGTTTGTAATCTTATCATACTAGTTCAGTCTCTCGATTCTATGTAAACATCCATTTACAAAGGTCTGTAGTTTTCTGGTGGCTTCTTTTGTTGTCCTTCATGTTTCTGAATCATACAACAGCACTACTTTCACATTTGAGTATATTTTATTGTCATTTACTTGAGTGTTACTTTCAGCCCCACTTTTTTTGTTGATTATATGTCTTCTTTTTGTTTTTATTCTCTTAACTTCCCTTGAAGTATAAGACATCTACAAGTTTTCTCTAACCAGATTTCTCTTGAACAAGCCAACTTATTTTATTCCAGGTCTTTCCTGCCTCTTTCTCTGTCTATAGTTCGTCTCCATCTTTTCCTGCCCCTCTTGCCTCCGGATTTAATTTCAGAGTGACATGTGGATGTTTGGTCTTCTACATTCTTAATGTATGTCCCAACAGCTTCTATCTCCTCCTTTTTTATTTCCTCGTCGATATTGATGATGCCTGTGTATCGGGTGATCTCAATATTAGGTATCATTTGATCGCAACAAATTCGGATAATTCTTCTGAGACATCTTCCTTTAAACTTTCTTATATGACTGTCTCACAAATATCGATTATGGGGGAGAATGAATACCGACGCCTTCAATATACAGGAACACTTTTTCCACCATTAACTTTGACAAATGTTGCAAAGAGAGGAATCCTGTGGTGCTGGATGCAGATGTTAAGGCTATCATTGATGAAAACTGCAACGAAGGTGCCATTGTGATTTACACAGATGGATCGGTAGTTCGTCATGAAAAGTCTGCATGGGCCTTCTCTGCAAGCTCATGTAGCAGAATGGTCCATGAGGCCAGTGGTGCATTTCGTATGACAACAAGCAGCATGACAATGGAGGTACTGGCGGTGACTAATGCTTTACGTTGGCAGGAGTCACAAAACTACACTCATGCAGCATTCTGAGTGATTCACTGAGTATGATCCGCAAGGTAGAGGCTGGTTCGGTGCGCAGGCAATGGACTGAATCACTACAAGCGTCAACAATTTGCAGAATCACACTTATCTTCGTTCCGGGGCACATGGGTGTTGTTGGCAATGGGAGAGTAGACAGGCTGGCTGGCTCTGCCACCATATCAGAGGGCCAGCCAATGGATAGAGCTGATATTTTGAACGCCCTCATAGAGTGTGGCCGCAAAGAAGATTTTCATTTAAACGAATCCACGTCAACTACTAGATTGCAGGAACTAGGTTTGAAGATTGGAGTAGCAAGAAAAGAACAGCATAACAGGTACATGAGTAGGCTCATCAATCAAAATTGAACTTGTACGGTCAGTCGCTGGACGTTGTTGGAGATATTGCGAAGGAGATCGGAGCACCTATGGACATGTCCGAGTGCAATGAAGATATTCCAAACTGAAACTATATGACTGTCTATCTTCATACTTGTTTTGCCATGTCTCTAATCCATACAGTAACACTAAGTGCACATTTTATTAGTATATATTGAGATAAGTCTGTAGACTGGTAATCTCCATATGTTGTCCAATGATGTTTATTTCTTCTTCTACTTCTTTTTCGAACAGTCCATATCGACCACCTGTTAACCACTCTTTGTGATTTGTGTGTGATCCGATCCTAAGAGCGATTGTACATTGTACCAGTTATGCACCTACATTTAGGCCAGCACATTCGATCTCTGCAACGTTTTTATTTACTAGGATAGCTTCCCTAGGCCCCTACCTCTGTCGCCTCTTTCGATATGCTTTGTAGGTCAGTGTTGCTATTCTTTGCTCCCCTTGCTGGACCCGGCAGCACAAGTAAAGGATCAGAAAACAGGGAACCTGTTGTCCAGCCGGCACAGTATGAACACAGAAAATTTGGGTTAATGCTGACTTTGACCCAAGTTTCCACAGCACATGATTACTAGCGAAGCATGGTATCGTCGTCACTTTTGATGACCCAACAGGACTTCGGTGAGGTCATTCGTGGGTATTTGATTGAAACATTCTCAACCACTCTGGGAACATTATCTTTTAATAACATAATTTTAGATGTTTCTTCTTCTTCTTCATTTCTCTAATCTTGTTTTGCCTCACAGCTTCACGACAAGAAGAGATTTCGAAAACAGGCTTTTGTATGTGCTTCATAAATAATGTTTTCCACCACCTCAGTTATTTCTGAGGTCCACCTTTTGCGTGAAAGGCCTTTTGCTTTGTATCCACTGGATTAGAATAGCATTGCTCAGGTGTTTACTAAGAGTAAACAAAGACATGTTTATTTGATTTATTTTTCTTAAATTGCACAGTATTTCAACTGTTATTTAAATGATTGAACATCAATTTATTGAACCCGAATACGCTAGTTGCAAGAATGTACAACCTGAAAATGAAATCATCAAGAGGATGGGGCAGACCAAGAAAAGATGGGTTGATAGAGTTACAGACATCTTAAAACTCCACAATACCACAGCATATCAAGCGATGTGCACTATCTCGGAAACCGATCATCAGTTAAACATGCTACGCCCAATGGAAAAAAAGCAGAGGGGAAAAAAGCAGAGAAGGACAAAAAAAAGAAAGAAAGAAGATTTAAACTGTTACTGATTTGTTATAATTATGTTTTTATTGATACAGATGGATTCTACTGACTTGTATTGTAACTGCTGGATGCTTCCTAGTATGGATGATTGTGTCAACATATTCTGTACCACATGTCAGGTATTATTTTGTCTGAATATTTAGTCTTGTTTTGTTTTATTTCTATTTTACTTTCTAGATTCATTATTGAATAAATTAGTGATTAGTGAGGATCATCATCATTCAGGGGGTCTATATGATGTAGTAGTTAGGATGTTTGCCTGTTGTTCTCTCTTTCTCGCGCCCGATCACCGCCCAGACTGATGTACTAGATTTCCTCATAAATTGTATTCATGTGAAAATCTGATTCATGCAGCCTTAGCATTGGTGTGTTTTACATCACATCTTTAGAACCATTTGGAGCTATGGTGATTATCCTTTGGCGATGTGTCTGGTTTCAGCCAGCGTTTACTCCATTCGCTTTCCGTTCTGTAGCCATCTAGTGTTTTTTACGGTGGGGGTAGCTAGCCCCACCTCCAACCTCCTT
The DNA here is from genome assembly GCA_020796225.1 of Arion vulgaris. Taxonomy (NCBI): domain Eukaryota; kingdom Metazoa; phylum Mollusca; class Gastropoda; order Stylommatophora; family Arionidae; genus Arion; species Arion vulgaris. Next base: position 81,034,962 of record CM036754.1, on the reverse strand, counting down.
ACTCGCCTCTTACAACATGCATGGCACGTAACAGTGGTTCTATTCTTTACACCCCAATTTGGGCCCGGTAACCACTTGGGCACCTGTTGTTCTGAATGTTGTCAGTTCAAGCCACATGTGCAATGTTTTCATGAGATCCCTAGGATTATTGCTGGAGCATTGGCAATTCAGCCAAAGGGTACATGTGGGTAGACACACCAGATTGCAGAGCAAATATTTCAAAACTGCCCCGAATATGATACACTCACTGACCTAACGAAACAACACTCCACAGAAAAGATAATGTTCATACAAGAGACAAATTAAATATATAGACAATATTTCAAGCGAACAAAAGGAAGGAAGGATTGCTGGAGCTATGAGTTTCTGCTTTCTGCAACACTCTCAACAGATGGCGTGTCATCTCCACCAACAGGGGCGGAAAAATTGGCTTTCCTACCTTGTCCACACTTGGGACTAGAAATGTGATGTGAAAGACACTAATTACCGTCTGAAAAGGCTACTGAACTGTTTTTTTAACTGAAGAATAATATCAAGAAAAACAATTTCATGTAAAACTTCATTTTGCAATTGTTGTAATTTATATTGTTGTAATTTATATTCCTGACTTTTTTACCCAGAGATGTAGCTGTTACCATTGGAAACCTTGTTAATGCCACTTTTCTTATGATTACTATGCCACTTCGAAAGAGTATGCTTCTGTGCAGACATCTCAGGAGGAAGGAGAAAGATGTAGATACATCAGAAGCCTTTGACGAAGCAAATGGTAAGTTCTGTCTCACATATCTTTGGAAACATGTGTCACTATATGTTTGTTGCTTGTTTGCATTTGTTCTTTTCAATCAAGTAGATTTTCAGGTGTGCAGATAGCAAAGTCGTAACACACTTCGCTTGTAACTATGTGCCGTGCTAATTCCAGGGTTTGAGGGCCAGTATGCACACAGTATGTGGTTGAACTGCAGGTTTCCTGATCCTTTACTTCTTCTTCTTCTACCCTTCGCCATAAAGGAGGCATAGGTCCCCAACCAAGGCCTTGCCAGCTCTCGTGCACTTGGTTGCGGTTTTATAGCTGAGTATTTTTACTGGATGGGGTAGCTAATCCCACGCCAAACCTCCACTTTCACCGTATACAGCATGTGATAGGTATTAGTGGTTCTATTATTTACCCCGAATTATGGCGCCGGTAACCACACGGGCGTCCGATTTGTATGATGGGTCATCTTTGACTCGTTATTTGATAGGAGAGACGTGTAAGCGCATGTGCTGAGATTCTCGTCATCTATATTGTGATCAGATCTCATATCAGACATAAATGCACCTACCCTTCTACCAATTTCAAGTAGCTCTCATTCGATCCCTACCCACTTAGCCAGACATTAGTCTGTTACCAGGGCCACCACTTGGAGGTGGGGTATGATCTTGATCAGAGCCAGCTCATTGACTGGCGCGACTGTATATCCTTACATTATTGCGCCTATGGCCCCCTGATCCTTTACTAGGGTCTCTCTCACGCGATCACCGCTTAGACTGATGTACCAGATTTCCCCATGAATTCTGCTGTTGTTTTTAGGTCCCTCCATACAGCTTATCATTTAGCTCGGTATTTTCCAGCCAGGTTTGTTTCTCAGACCTGCTAGCAGTGGGCAGTCTTGCAGTAGGTGCTCTGCCGTCATGTTTGCATTCTCGCAGAGGCACAGACTAGTTGCGCCAATTTTAAATTTGTTGTAAAGGTGGGACCGAAGTCTGTTATGGACGGTACGGAGGCGGAATATGATAACTTGTTTGCTACGTGACAGACCATAGTACCCATCTTTGGTCAAGAGATCTAAATTACAAGTGGCTCTGAAGTCAAAGTACGGCTTGCCTGAATGTAGAAGGACATTTATGATAAGGAAAACAAGTCTTCACTCAAAAATCAGTCACAGGTCCCATTTTAAGCATCCTGACTATGGCTAAATTCCGAGCAGGTAAACAAAAGAAAAAATATCAACCAAGTTAACCATTCTTTGTGATCTTTGTAGTTTGCGACCTATGTCTTTATCTAGCTCAGAACTATCAAGCTCACTTAAATCATTGCCCATGTGTTGCCAGGGTCCACAAGAGGAGCAAAGAATAGTAACACTGCGACCTACAAGGCATGTCGTAAGAGGAGACTGAGGCAGTGGCCTAGGGAAGCTAAACTAGTAAATGAAAGGTGTCGCAGAAATCAGATGTGCTGGCCTACTTGTAGACGCATATTGCCCGTGTGATGCGGGCCTGCAGGAAACAAAGAATAGTACCACTGCGACCTACAAGCATGTTGTAAGAGGTGACTAAGGAGGTTTGGCTGAAATCGGATGCACTTGTCCTTAACGTGTAGAAGTCTATGACTTGGTAGGCCCCTAAACGCATAGACTTCTACACGTTTAGGAAAAGTGCATCTGATTTCAGCCAAACCTCCTTAATCACCTCTTACAATATTCGTGGAAGGTAACAGTGGTTCTATTCTTTACACCCCAAATTTGGGCCCCTGTAACCACGCGGGCGGATTTCTACCTTATTGTCTCAAGACTGTTAAACAGACTGTAGCAAACTTGTATATTTACCTTAGTTTTAGATTTATGAATATTCTTGCCTGCTGCCTTGCAGGTCGGCTGGGGACAGTCAAAAGCTAATGGAGAGCGAACCCAGTAAAGCTGGTTGAAATCGGACACGTTGTCAAAAGACAAGCACCAGAGCTCCAAATGGTACTGAAGATGTGATGTAAAAATACGGTCTTGGCAAAGACCGTTTATATATCACAATAAGAATGATAAAAATGGCAGAAAAGAACGAGAGAGAGAGAATATTCTTAAGTTTTGTGTGAAGCATTTTTACAGTAATAAATTCTGACTTAATCTGCAGGCCATCTGAAGACATATGAATCCTTTGAAAATCCGATGCATGAGTTCAACTTATATAACAAATAGTACGAAGCACAATCCAAACCATTGGAGCACTAAATTTATGTGGTGAGTTGAAATATTGGGATTTTTGCTGTAATCTGACATTCACAATATTTCTTTCTCACAATTGCATTCTCCCCCACACTATCTCCTCTCATTTATGGTCTCTCCCCCACACTATCTCCTCTCATTTATGGTCTCTCCCCCACACTATCTCCTCTCATTTATGGTCTCTCCCTCACACTATTTGTATATCTCTCAAGTCCTCTGCCACACATTATTTTATTTCTTTCACACACATGCTCCCACATTTTCTTCTTCATCTTCTTCGAACTCTGCATATCAACCACTTTTTTGTGATTTGTATGTGATCTGAGCCTAAGAGCGATTGTATGTTGCTCCAATTATGAGCCTTCAAGAATTCCAGCACATCTTATTTCTGCTACGCTTTTGATTTACTAGGATAGCTTTCGTAGGTCCCTACCCCAGTCGCCTCTTACGACACGCCTTGTAGGTCACAGTGTAGCTTTAACTCAGACGAAGTTTCATCTCTGAAACTGATTTTTGCGTGAAAATCCGTTTTTTCAATTTCTTACAATGGCAGCAGCGTGCACATTGTAAATTACTTTACACTGGCAGCCATGTGCTCAATGTACTCGTAATTAGTATTCCTCGCCATACAGGCAGATTTTCTCCGACTTCAGAGGTACTCACGTTATCGTCCTGAGTAAGACCAGGGGACTCGAACAAATGCCGGACAGTAGGTTCGAACCCAAGCTATGAGGCGTCTCACAGCTAGCAGGCCGAGCTACTATCAACTACTCTAGGCAGTCCCCCTACAGTGTAGCTATTCTTTGCTCTCCTTGCGAGTTCCGCCAACACACAGTTTAAATTTCTTTCTTACTCAGCAATCTTTTTCTCAATTATTTACTCACACTTTCTCTAACTCTCTCACATACACATACATCATCATCATTAATCCTCTCCGCTCCTTGTGGAGCATAGGGCCTCAACAGTTGTTCGCCACTCTTCTCGGTCTCTGGCTGTTATTTTTATGGTCTCCCAGGTCAATTGGGCACTCTTCAGCTCCTCAGTAAGACCTCGTCTCCAAGTCTGCTTAGGGCGTCCTCTTTTCGTTTTCCCTGCGGGTTCCACTTGAGCATCTGTCTAGTGACACTCGACTGTGTCTTCCGCAAGGTATGGCCTATCCATCGCCATCTTCTCCTCTTGACCTGTGTCATCATAGGTTCCTGCCCTGTTCTTATCCACAGATCCGTGTTTGTAACTCTATCATACCATTTCAATCTGAGAATCCGCCGCAAACATCCGTTGACAAAGGTCTGGATCTTATTTGTATTTGCCCTAGTGACTCGCCAAGTTTCCGAGCCATACAGCAACACCGACTTCACATTTGAGCTTAAAATCCTGAGCTTACATACACATACACTATCTCTCAATGTATCCCACACATACACACTTTTGTTATCTAGATTTCTCTCCTACCTACACACAGAGAGTTTCCTGTGGTTCGCTGGTTAAACACACTCCTCTCTCCGCCCCACAAGCATCCAGCTCTGTTTGTCTTCTCATTCTTCTTTGCGTTCGTTCTTTACTACCAATTTTAATCACTCTTTGTGATATGTTTGATCTTTGCCAAGAACAGTGTATACGTTGCAAATTGGTTTGGTAGGCCCCTAAATGCATAGACTTCTACACATTTAGGACACGTGCATCCAATTTCAACCATACCTCTTTAGTCGCCTTTTATGACATGCATGGCAGGCAACAGTGGTTCTATTCTTTACACCCCAAATTTGGGCCTCGGTAACCACTCGGGCGCCTGCTTGTACAATATATAATTCCAAACTCCTTATATCTCTGAATTGATTCACCATCAATTTTAGTGTCCTCATCCAACAGTATTTCACCAAGAGACTGAAGAACATCTCCCTTATCCATCCTCGAAAAAGGGGAAGACTGCAGTAAAACTTGGTAAATAGCGAAACACGTACAAACAAAGTACTATAGTTTTACAAAATACAGAAACTTATCCATCCTAAACTCCTCAACAATCGATGTTTTTTTTGCTAGTCTGTCCATGCTCTCATTGGCATGTACACCAGCATGCCCAGGAAAGTAGATCCCTGAGAGTCCCTGGAGGTTAGAAACCTCTATAGATGACATCCAATCATGCCGCAACCTGTCCCTCTGGATATTCCGAAGCATTGACTGATAGTCATAAACAACAACGGCCTCAGTGAACCGAGTGATTTTATTGAAAGTTTTATACAAACTTAATGTCTGTATCTCATTATATAATTTACATTTCTTACTTGAATGAACACTACTTGTAATTCAGAGAATAATTTGTTTCTTTATTTTTTAAAAACAGATATATTGTCATCAATTGTTTATACATCCCTAAAGAAGTGAGGAAATAAAACCTAGGAGAAGAAAGTGGTTGGGACATACATTAAGAATGTAGAAGACCAGGCACCCCTAATAAAGCTTTGAAATGGAATCCGAGAGACAAAAGAGATAAGGGGCAAGCTAGAGAGACATGGAGAAGAACTGTAAACAGAGAAAGAGAAGAGGCAAGAATGAACTAAGCTGACCTGCTCAAGACAGATCTGGGGGAGTGCGAAATATAATGAAAAATGTTGATGCAGTCTTTTAGTATCTACATATTTACACAACATATTCAAAAATGAAGTTGTTTGCACAATATCATCATCCCTTCCGGAACATGGCTCCCATGACAGCAGTCCTGAAAAACTCTTATGTTCTTGCAAGTTGACCGGTCTCAGCAGCAGTCATTCTCAGATCGTCAATGACATCTTGCACTCATTGTCTTCTAGGTCTTCCTCTCATTTTTTTTTCAGGCACCTCCAAAATTATCTTCTCTAGGCACTCATGCCATTTGATGTGTCAGAAATATTTAATTTTCCTTAATGTTATGTTCTTTAATAGCCAACTCTCTTTAATATCAAGCTGTTGCAGAACAGAAGTGTTTGTTCTTTTCTCTGTCCATGATATTCTAAATACTCTTCTGTAGCATTTGCATTCAAAGGCATTAATGATCTTCTCCACCGTCTTGTCAATGATCCATGTCTCACAATATACAAGATAGTAATCATTAGGTTTGAAATACCTAAATATTTCCATTTTGAAGGTGGAAAAACAATAAACAAGGCCTTCAAGAGAAAATAAGGCATAACTGGTCTAGTAAGCAGCCCTTAAAGGACTAACACTTATAGTATCATACATAAACATACATCAAGAAGGGGGCGTTCTATCTTCTTGACCATTGTCAAGGCTGTCATATAACTGGTTTCTTTGTACAGGTTTTGATATACAAGAGAACAAAATAATTTGTTAGCATAAATAAATAATTTTAAATGTTCAAACACAGACTGTAGGAGCATTGCACCCAACTAGAACATCACAACTAACATATAGATAAACAAGACAAAACAACTACAATAAGACCTATCATGAGTATTGGTCTCCCAAACAACAAAATATAGCTTTGCCATAGAAACCAGTTGTTAGGGAAGGTAGAGATGAAAAACTGATTCATTGTTGCATTTTCTACAATATTATTGATCGGATTTGTTAATTTATTAAAAAATAACTAACAAGTTATTTGATTTTCTGTTTTTGTCTTGTGCTGCACTTGTGGCTTGCGTAATAGTTATTTTTGCTTTTTGACAGGATTCTGCTATGGAATTCCTCTCGCCTGCTTTCCTGATCTTCAGTTGTAGAAGACTGTATACTGTGGAGTTTGCTTGAATTCTTATTAAGTGGCTGAACCACTTTATTCTTTGTTTCTCAATGTAATTCAAGCAAGGGTCTTTCTTCTTCTTTGTGTTCGTTCTTAATTACCAATTTTAATCACTCTTTGTGATATGTTTGATCTTTGCCAAGAACGTGTATACGTTACACATTGGTTTGGTGGGCCCCTAAATACATAGACTTCTACACGTTTAGGACATGTGCATCCGGTTTCAACCAAACCTCCTTAGTCGCCTCTTACAACATGCATAGCAGGTAACAGTGGTTCTATTCTTTATACCCCAAATTTGGGCCCCAGTAACCACTCGGGCGGGTTCTTTCCTAACTTTCTTTCTTATGCTGCTGTTGGCGACTGTTTTTTCAGGTGTTGTCGGCAACATTTCATAGTCATCGCATTTCACATATAGTTATTAGTTGAATAAAGCACCTTCTTCTTCTAACGCTCCATATCGACGCTAGTTAACCATTCTTTGTGAATTGTATATAATCTGAGCCTAAGAGCGATTGTACGTTAGGCCATTTATGCACCTTCAAGTAGGCCACACATCTGATTTCTGCTACGCTTTTTATTTACTAGAGTAGCTTTCCTAGGCCCCTACCTCAGTCACCTCTTATGACATGTCTTGTAGGTTGAAGCATTACTATTCTTTGCTCCCCCTGAGAGCCCCACCAACACACAAGGTGAAGTAAAGCAGCAAAATGGTTATGCTGCATACTATGTACAGTCTCTAATATAGAAATCTGGACAGTGCTGGCATTCCAAGCATGTACACCTTGCTGAGTCAACAACGTCTGAGATGGCTGGGACATGTGTGCTGTATGAGCGATTGTAGAATCTGAAAGGACATTCTGTATGGTGGACCCACAAGTGGTACTAGATAGCAGGACAGCCCATTACTACGCTTCATTTACACCTGCAAGCATGATCTAACTTCAAGCAGCATAGACCAGGCAAAATGGGAGCAGTTGACCAAAAACAGGCAAGCATGGTGAGATGCGGTGAGGGATGGCTCAAAAAGAAAAGTAGAGAAACAGCATTACAAATGGAGGCAAAATAGAGCGCAGAGAGACCATCCTATGGACAATGAACAGCACAACGAGCTTTTGTGTGTGGTTTATAAACAGTGTCTTTCGTCAGCTCTGTTATCTCTGAGGTCCAATTTTTGCGTGGCTGGCCTTTTTCTTTGTATTCACTGTATCAGAGTAACATTACTCTTCGGGGCGCACTGTCTGTTGGTAATCTGCTTATGTGGTCTAACCATTTAAGTTGTTGTTTCTGATGAAGTTCAGTACTGATGTTGTACCCACTTTTTTCCTGTCTTCATTTCTAAACAGGTCTCTTCTTGTTACCCCCAGCATTCTGTGCAGACACTTCATCTCTGCCAATTTTGGAGTGTAAAGAATAGAACCACTGTTACCTGCCACGCATGTCGTAAGAGGCGACTAAATAGGTTTGGCTGAAATCGGATGCACATGTCCTAAACGTGTAGAAATATATGCATTTAGGGGCCTGCCAAACCAATGTGCAACGTATACACGTTCTTGGCAAAGATCAAATATTTCACAAAAAGTGATTAAAATTGGTCATAAAGAACGAACGCGAAGCAGAAGATCTCTGTCGTGACTAGTTTTCTTCTGTCATTTGATATCAGCGTCCAGGTTTGGCACTGATAGCATAAAGGGAGAGAAAAATAATATAATGTATGCTCATAAAATTAAGAAGAGTTTCGAAAATCAGTTCTGCTGCTGCAAGAAAACAAACACAACAACAACAAAAAAGAGCGCACGATGCCGCTAAAGGACGAAGAATGGGTGCTCAATTATGATCGATATAAGGAAGACTGCAGTAAAACTATGTAACAAAGGGAAGACTGCAGTAAAACTATGTAACAATGACGAAACACGTAAAAACAAAGTACTGTAGTTTTACAAATTTCAAAAACAATAAACAGCGAGGTTATGGAGTTACTGCCGTTACCATAACAACGGCTAAAATGAAAATGGTGGCATATCCTCTACAGGACGCAACCATCAAAGACAGTGAACGAGTCGTGGATTTTCTAGGCACCACTTATACGTTCAGTAGTTTGTCATTGCTTTCTGAACGGTAAGCTCTATTTTTACCTTTCGTAAAAATCCCACGCAAACGAATTTTCTTCCAAACTTGCCCGCCGTGGAGTTTGAACCAGGTACGCGTGGGTTGTGATCGAGCTCACTACCGCTTAACCCTTTGAGACTTTTAAGCCGATAAACTGGCTTAGGCTGTTTTTAGAATGTCACTACGTCGATATGTCGGTTTTTGTGTCTCCGATGAAATAAACGAATATTTCTTCACATTAACATTACCGAAGTTGATATGTAATATGTCACACTTCAAAGAAATTATACTAGAGTTATAAATGTCTAAACAACTTGAAATTGAATGTTAAATTTGCATTGCAAAATAGATGCATCCAGGGTCAAGCTACAAACGCACACAACGGATACGAGATGTTTTAGAAGGACTGCAAGTAGTAACAAGTAAAAGGAACTCTATTAAATTCCTTGAGGTATATTAGGTAAGATGGTGTTATGCCTGTATTTTTCACTAACCGTCGGTCGGCACACGATGAGTGATGTGGTCAACATTACGCCATCCGTCTTTACTTCTCGGTGCTTTTCCTGTTACCTAATTGAGGCTCGGTCGACCTGAGAGCAGTTACGGTCGGAAAAATATTCCACTCCCACCGTGGAATTGAACCTGGACCGCGCTTCTAAGAAGCGAGTTGCCTAACAACTATGATACTGCAGCTCTCAGTAGTAATAAGGAAAGATAAAATTCAATCAATCAAGTGGCATCCCTGCCGGCGTAGACGATCATGTCTCTTCACAACTCTCTCTCTCTCCCCTTGGTGTGTAGTAGTATGACCCATGGTGAAGGAATGAATGGGGGAAATATCCTGGGCACGGCAGCCAGAAAACTGTAGCAGTCCAAGGTGGGGTAATGAGTGGGGGGTATCCTAGTCACTGCAAGACACAAAATGTACTGTGATAGTGTGGGTAGTCGTGCCATCACCGAGCACGGTAAAGCCAGAAAGAGAGATCTGTGTCCTGGTCACTAGTATATCTCAATCATTCGTATCCACATGCTCGCTCTTACTCAAGTCGATATTCAAATTTATATGTTTATTTAACTATTTCTCAACAAACAAATACATGTTTTTATCACATGTAGAATACATTATTATAAATAACATAAACCCAACAACAAAATTAATATATGTAAACACTTTTCTAACACCTAAAAAAATATCTCTAACTTAAGTATATATCTCTAATATAACGTACCTAACGTTCCACTCTGGCTTACTGTTTCTGTATTTTGTAAAACTATAGTACTTTGTACTTGTTTCACTCTGGCTTATATCCATAAGAAGTATAAACACAACTTGATCTATTCCTATGCAAATCTATGTGTCCAGTACTGAGGGTCTCTGAAGATGATGATGAAGACTCAAGTCATTAGAGACAGTATGTCTCAGTGGATGTTCTCACGAAGGTCTATTCTTCTAGAACTGTTGATAATGACGTCAAAGTCATTAGAGACAGTATGTCTCAGGTCTGGACCGTATCTCGTATACCTCCGGCTGGAGTTTCTCACTGGTTTTCTTCTAACTGCTGATAATGTGTAGCCAGAGTTCTCGACTGCCTCTGTCCGTTCTTCGTATGACCAAACAGTATCTGTAGTGACTTCTAATTCTGCCTAGGTTGCCAGACTCTACTCTCTGTGTGTTTACTGGCTCTCTCTAACTGTCTCTCTGTTTTACTGCTCTTCTGGCCTCCTCTCCTAACTGTCTGTCTGTGGCTCTCTCTCTCATCTTCTCTGTGCTATATCCTAGTATATATATGGTCCCGTTTCCTTTGATTCGCGAAATCAAAAACATCAATGAATTATCAGATGTCACCCAGATTGTCGCCAAATAGTCTGAACTTCAGTTACATTTTCAACACTCACTCAGACCCTCATAAGCAAAAAATACAACACGATTTGACAGTCTCTGTGAATGTACGCTGGCAACTTCCTGTTTTTGAATTGAGATCAAGAGACAATGCCGCACTACAACAATATTTCTGCGCAGCTGTCAACGCCCGCCATTACTGGGAAACATTGTCGAAATAAGTTACGATTACTCCCCGATGGAGGAGATGAGAGAACTGACATAGCAATAACACTATTACAGGTGGAGTTAATCAGTTCTGACGTCGATATTTTGTCGAACCCCGATGTCAGACCATCCAACATCTTCTTCCACTGTCTTCCGCGATCTATTCTTCCCTGAATTTTACCTGCTGTCACCAAATGTTCTAAATCTTCTCTTCGAATTATATGAGTTAATCGAAGCAAAAAGATAATATTAATTGAATGAATGAAAATCGTGGCATATCCCAAAGGACGTAGCCATCAACCACAGTAAACGAGTCGTTGATTTTCTAGGCACCACTTATACGTTCAATAGTTTGTCATTGCTTTCTGAACGGTGAGATCTATTTTTACCTTTTGTAAAAATCCCACAGAAACGAATTTGATTCCAAACTTGCCCACCGTGGGTTTGAACCAGGTACGCTTGGGTCTGTGATCGAGCTCACTACCAATTGAGCTACAGACGCTCACATAGATTATTAATTGGATAATAGAATTAAGTTCTTTGCTTTGTGAGTCGAAGGTCGTGGGTTCGAATCCAGACCGCGCCGTTCTGTTCACAAGTGCAGTTTTTTTCCGGAGATCCCTAGGATTGTTGCTGGAGCTACGGAGTTCGTGCTATTTGCAATACTCTCGGCAGGTGGCGTGCCATTTCTGTGGAGAGGACCAAGCCATATGGGGTAAAACCCGGTGCAATGAAGTCAATCCTTCGGCTTAAAATCCTTTAAAAAGATAATATATGCACTATGTGTAATGAACGAGCTGAAAGATTGATTGACAGGACTACGATATTAGAGGAAGCTACATAAACCGGATTAACATTCTTAACGCATTGAGAGAATCTTTCCGAACAGTAAAGTTTCAGTGATGTGAATCCCAGTCACTTTCCAGATTGAGAGAGAGATGTGTGTCGATATTGATACAGTTTGAGAAGAACGACATACCACACAAACAAAAAAGATTGATTAGTCAACATCGACACTGTGCTATTATACCAGAGCCAAACATGGGCACTGACAAAAGAAAAAGAAAGGAAAATTACCACATGCGAAATGAGATGCCTGAGAAAAGTAGTAAATAAAACAAGAACAGACCATATAAGAAATGAGGAAATTAGAAGAACAGTCGGAACAACACCTGCTATTAGATTTATTGAAAAACAGAGACTCAAATGGTTTGGCCACTTGGTCAGAATGAACCCGAATACACCCGTTGCAAGAGCGTACAACCTGAAAATGGAATCATCAAGAGGAAAGGGCAGACCAAGAAAAGATGGGTTGATGGAGTTACAGACATCTTAAAACTCCACAATACCACAACATATCAAGCGACCGAGCGTGCATTATCTCGGAAACCGACCATTAGTTAAACCTGCTACGCCTAGCGGCAAAAAAGCAGAGAAGGACAAAAAAGAAAGAAAGAAAGAAGTCAACATCGAACTTGCGTGTTGGACCGCTGGACGCTACTGGATATATTGAGGAGGGTATCAGAACACCTATAAACATGTTCCCAGTGCTATGATAATAATCATATAATTTCTTCTTTGTATGCTCCATATCGATCACATGTTAAACCACTCTTTATAATTTGTATGTGATATGAGCCTAAGAGCGATTGTACGTTGTGCCAGTTTGAGTTATGCGCCTGCAAGTAGGCCAGCACATCTGATTTATGCTAGGCTTTTTATTTACTATAGTAGCTTCCCTAGGCTCCTACATCAGTCGCCTCTTACAATTTGCATTGTAGGTCGCAGTGTTACTATTCTTTGCTCCCCTTGCAACCCCGGCAACACATGGGCGAGTCACATAACTGATGTACATGCTAAGCACGTAATGTTCTTTATCTGGTTTTGTTGTTTATCGCACGGCCAACATGACAAACACAGAACCTGGACGAGTTCGAATCTGCATTACACAGCTGTTAAGCTGACCTACTTCAGTTACGAGACACACGCATTTTTATGTATCTCAAAGTCTAAAAATAGAATAGGCAGTGACCATCATCATCAGGTGCCGTGCCGGCTGGCGTAGGCGATTATGGATCTCCACAAGTCTATATCTTTGATGTTTGCTATCAATTCAGATGTTGACGCTGTACTGTGCCATGTAGTCAGGCTATCCAACATTTTCTCTATCTGTCTTCCTCTGTGACACCAAGGTCAAAATCAAACTTTTAATTAGAATCAACTCTGTTCGGGGACTAGTGACGTAAGAAGTGTCATTAATCAATTTCGGTCGCTAAGCAAATACAATTGTTCACCGAATCATAATAAATATTTAATCATTGCAATAACAAAACGAGTAAAGTAAGTAATAGTCACAGAGCCGGATTAGCCTAGTAGCAGAAGTAGCAAATGCTACGGGCCCCGCGCTTCTAGGGGCCCCGCGCCTATGTGACAGATGAAAATGGAAAAATAACCAGATGTTATATCAAAAACACGCAAGCTGTCTGAATTTTTAAATGTCGTGTGTGAAGGTGCTGAATCAACGAAATCGAAGCAGAAAATACAGAAGACGTGTCCTACTGTTTAGTTTAGTTTAGTCGTCGGATCACCATCACTGCACGTCGAACAAATTAGTCCATAAGTGCTCCGATCTCTCCTCAGTATGTCCATCAGCGTGTGGCGACTAACGACACCGGTTCTTTGTTGGTTTACAATTCTTCTTTGTCTGCCAGCATAGCGTTCTTGTCGAGCTACACCACACTTAACTTTGAGTTCTTGCAGTCTGGTTAGTGTTGTGGATGCACCGCTATTACGTGAATCATGTACACGCCCTCTCTCCCTTAAGGAATTTATAATATCAGCCTGGTCCATTGCTCGTCCGCTTTGGACAGCAGCCATACCTGCAAGCCTATCCGCACGTTCATTCCCCTTACACCTGCATGCCCTGGTACAAAAATAAAACTGATCTACTGTGTAGTAGATGAAAGCGGTGCTATAGAAGAATCATCATTACCAATATTACCATTAAGATCAGCAACTCTTCACGATTTAGCCACATTTTTCACAAGACAAACTGAAATCGAATGTACAACAAGTCCTCCCAATTTAGCCATATCATCTTCAAGCCAAAGAGAGGCAGAAAGCACAGCACATGCTTCTAATGTAGCAACATCATCTACAAGCCAAAAACACAACGAAAGTAAAATGTACCCAACGATATTGGTGAATGTCCAAACAACTTCAAACAATCCACGATTTTGTCGAAAGTCGTTTTTCACATACACACATACACCAACAAACAAAACTCACGTGAAAGATTGGTTGTGTTATACAGAAACTAAAGGACAACTGTTCTGTTTTGTTTGAAAAGTTATTGATTTAGGCTGTACCATAGAGTGACTGGTGTATTTGGAATACTCCGGCAGTTAAAATCTATTACAGAGGAAGAGATCTTGAAAAGAACTCCAAATATTGTCAGCTCTTACCAAGAGGATTTGGAAGAAATCCTAGGCGACGAACTTATGCAGTTCACTGAATTCTTAAAACTAATGTAGCTGCTGCTATTTGCAACGAAAAGCATGAGGCTCTAGAACTGCAATTTTATAAACTTATAATGGAAAATTTATTAGAGTCGTGTTTCCCAAATGTAGAAATAGTCTTACGAATTTACTAGTTTTTAATGATTACTAACTGCAGCGGAGAACGTTCTTTTCAACATTAAAGCGTATAAAAAGTGAGTTAAGGAACATGATGGGACAAGATCGTCTAAATAACCTCACCTTAATGAACATTGAAAGTAATTTACTTAGAGAAATTGATTTGTCTAGTATTATCTCTAAATTTGCTCACATTAAATCAAGAAAAGTTTGTTTGTAAAAGTTGTGTTTTATTTTATTATCATACAAAACCTAGGGCCCGCGCTAAAATTTGCTACGGGCCCCGCGCTAGCCTAATCCGGCACTGAATAGTCATAACTACTAAAAATGATGTAATAACCATTTCTTTTTGGATTTCCCCACCTAAGATTAAGTAATGGGGACAGCTAGTAATTACTAGGATTCTGGGCAGGGGTGCCTCTGTGGTTCGAAACATTTAAATAAATATCGAAGCAAACAAATTAATGTTAGACGTGTATGGAACTCTTGGACAAAATAAACACACTCTTAGTGACAGTTTGGGACGTCGCAGCAAGACGGTGTTGTTGTGCAAACGAGGGTGTGTTGGTTGTAATTTATGTTGCCAGGCAATTTTATTTGTTTGTTTCGTTATGTTATCAGTTATCTGAGGACTATCATCATAGCACTCCGGACATGTCCATATGTGCTCCGATCTCCGCCTCAGCAAATCCAGCGACCCAACACGCCAGTTGGATGTTGATTAATCGCCCGAGTGGTTACCAAGGCCCGTATTTGAAGTGTAAAGAATAGAACCACTGTTACCTGCCACGCATGTCGTAAGAGGCGATTAAGGAGGTTTGGCTGAAACCGGATGCACGTGTCCTAAACGTGTAGAAGTCTATGCATTTGAGGGCCTACAAAACCAATGTGCAACGTATACACGTTCTTGGCAAAGATCAAACATATCACAAAGAGTGATTAAAATTGGTCGTAAAGAACGAACGCAAAGAAGAAGAAGATGTTGATTAATCAATCTCTTTGCATATTTAGTATGTCGTCCTTTTCGGGCTGCACCAATATTGACACCCATCTCTCTCAATCTGGTCAGCCAGTGGGATTCACAGCCCTGAAACTCCTCTGTTCTGAAAGACTCTCTCAATGCGTGAAGAATGTCATTTCAATCCATGGCAGCTCCCCCTGATTGTACCCAAGCCAGTCAATCTATCAGCTCGTTCATTACCCCTAACTCCTGCGTTCCCAGGGACAAAAATGAAGGTTATTTCTCTGACCATTGTCTGTACCAGTACCTCCACCCAGTTGCGCCTCACCATTCCTGATTCGACTTTACGAATCATGCTCATGGAGTCGCTAAGTATGAAAACACGAGAGTAGTTGTGAGATGCCAACCATTTCACCGCCTCCGTAAGCGCACGAATCTCCATTGTCAAACTACTTGTGGTGTTTCGTTAAATGTATCACAATTAACTTTCTTTCTTTCTTTTTTTGTCCTTCTCTGCTTTTTTGCCGCTAGGCATAGCAGGTTTAACTGATGATCGGTTTCCGAGATAATGCACGCTCGGTCACTTGATATGCTGTGGTATTGGGAGTTTTAAGATGTCTGTAACTCCATCAACCCATCTTTTTCTTGGTCTGCCCCTTCCTCTTGATGATTCCATTTTCAGGTTGTACGCTCTTGCAACTGGTGTATTCGGTTCATTCTGACCAAGTGGCCAAACCATTTGAGTCTCTGTTTTTCAATAAATCTAACAGCAGGTGTTGTTCCGACTGTTCTTCTAATTTCCTCATTTCTTATATGGTCTGTTCTTGTTTTATTTACTACTTTCCTCAGACATCTCATTTCGCATGTGGTAATTTTTCATTCTTGTTCTTTTGTCAGTGCCCATGTTTGGCACTGGTAGCACAGTGTTGGTACAAAGATTGCATTTATAATCTGTCTTTAGTCTCTACTGGAATTGCTGGGTGTTTCAAGAATGGGGTAAGCTGGTATGTAATGTTGTTGGCTTGCTGGATTCTAGTTTCGATCTCTCTGTCCAGTCTACTATCAGATGTGAAGATACTTCCAAGGTATTTGAATTCTCTCACCTGCTTTAGCGTTTGGTCATTTATTTGTATGTTGATATCTTTATGTTCTCTGCTTATAGTCATGACTTCTGTCTTTTGAATGGTAATCTTCATGTTGTATTTGAGACAGCTATTGTTGAGTAAGTTTATGTGTTATTGAAGCTGTTCAATATTATTATGGAATAAACACTGGTCGTCAGCAAAGAGCAGTTCATTTTGTTGGTCTACGTCTCGTGATGTTTCGTCTATTTTGGTGATACTATCCATGTATATAATAAAGAGGAGAGGTGATACAACACATCCTTGCCGTACTCCTGATGTTACTGAAAACCAATTTGTGAGTCCGGCGCTTGTTCGTATGGCACTTTCTATATATATGGCTCTAACACAGTCTAGTAGCGTTCCTTTTTGCGATTCATCATCATCATCAAATAGCTTGTCCTGAGCAGAACTTTGCCACCCCAACAGTCCTCCTGAATTTCTCTCTCATAGGTCAGATGTCCTGCCTCTGCAGCTGTCATGTTCAAACCATCAGTTACATCCTGAATCCATCTTCTCTGTGGTCTTCCTCGTTCTTCTCTTTGCCGTATGCCTCCGTTCCATGATTGGTCTTCTCAGTTCTTCCTTCTTGATGATTCTCATATTAATAGTACACAATCAATTGATTTAAACTCAATTTTGCTCATTTCTCGATTTGTAGCATATCAGCTAGTTCTATACACACTTTACTTGTTTTGAGCATCTCTTCACTCTGGATAGAATCTATTTGTTCTCTTCTCTGTCCATGATATATCTTATGGAGACGGACTCTTCTGTAACATTGTACTTCAAAATTATCTTATATGTTTTCCATGCTTACTTCTTTGCGATCACATCCATTACATGTACGTCATGTTTCCATTCACTTGAACAAAATGTACAATTCTTCCTTTACTCTTTCCATGTTTAATTAGCATGCCCGTTCAGGCATAATTCGATTTTGTCCCCATCCAGAATTAGCATTTACTCTATTAATACTGTTAGTATTGTTTTCTGTGTGAATTTTTGACAAATTGGATGTGGCCATTTGGCTCATCGGAAAATCAAAATGGAGGAAGACGGTGGTTGCTGATCAGCAGCCACTGAAACTGGGTCAAGATGATGCGATCCGACTTATCCATGCAGTTTTCAGTGACCATAGAGGGATTGAAAAGGATGGGCTGGACATTGGATAGAATCGCTGGAGGTTAAGCGACAAATCGTTTATTTGTACCAGGCACAGGTAAGGAATGAATGCGAAGCTTATGGCTGCTGTCAGCGGACGACAAGGCCAGCGATATTAAAATTCTAGGAGAGGCGTACGATTACTGGGCATCAAACTAACGATCAAACAAATTTGTGGTGCTCGAAGAACCTTGGCGACAAGAAGAATTGTAAACAACAGAACCGGTGCTTGTCGCACGTGGACATGGAAGATATATGACAATTTGTTCGAGCGGAGGTGATCAGACTAAACTAAAAATTAACGATGTACACAGTAGTTTCACATTCATGAAAACAAAATGTACATATTCTTCCTTTCTTCTTCCCATGTTATAATTACGCATGCCCGTTCCCCAACAAAATTCGATTTTTGTCCCCATCCAAATTAGCATTTACTCCTATTCAATACTGTGTAGTATTTTTATTGTGTGCAATTTTTGACAAGATTGGATTGGCCATTTTAGCCTCGATCGGAAAATCAACGAGGTCTTCCGGAACACTCCTAAGGTAGCGAACACAACAAACAGAACATGGTGAGATTTCGTTGATTTCAAGATAGCTTTGCTGGTTACAGAACAAACATTTAATATCTGCTCAAATTAAATCTTTTTGATAATTCATTTGCACGTTAGCCATTGTGATTCCGATAAATCTTCTTTTTTTCGGGAAAATACGTAATATAATACATCAAATTACAGACGTGACCAGTTTTCGATTGAATGAGAATTCAGAATGGTAGGATGCCCAATAGTGCCAATACCATCGTCGCAGTCACTGGACCCATACGATATATCGCTATCTTTCTTATTATATCACTCCATAGCATAGTAGTTATTGTGTATGATATGTATTATATAATAATTTCAAATAATTATCAATCATTAACGTGGAAGATATCGGTATATTTAATTAATAATTTAAATCATCAGATAATTATTTATTTTATATTTATATATTATAATCAATGAAAATTAAAACAATAATTAATTAAAACATTCATATTTCATTTTATTGAGTCGACTACGTTTTATTTTCACAATCGGTTATACCTCAGGACTCAGGAGGTTACAAATCTCTATAGATGACATACACTTATTTGACTTATTAAACTACACTTTAGTGACTTTACAGCCTTCCGTTTTGAACCGTCTCAGGTCTGAAGCATTGATTAGAGTAGTAAGACACAAGGAACTTGTAAGGGCTCTAGGAATAGTAACAGCCTCAATCCTTATACTGGAAACAGTTGTCCTGTAAGCTCCATCTCACTCTGCAGCGACTCTACTGTGTACACTAGATTGAAAACCCCAGCCTAACTGGAACCTAACTATAATAATAATGCACATATCCATCTGTTGACTTGTTTATACATCACTGTTTTGCAGTGAGTATCTGCTTAAGTGCGAGTTCGGCTTTCATATTGTTCTAATCTTTACATTCCTTTCCAAGAGTAATGATAGCATTACGAATGTTGACCATGCTTCCATTTATGAGTGTACATTTTCCCCTGTTGATAGGACTGCAACCATGGTCAACCTGGCCAATTGTTCTCTCAGCTTGGACCATATTATACAACATCTTGAACATGCCATGCTTGTTTCTTATGCCCATAATAATAATATCATTAGTATTCTTGTACAGTGGGTGTCTGTGTTCTACAGAAACCAATATATATGCTTTGGCTTGGGTGATAGCAATCATGATGATAACGTAGTGACAGAATGCAGAGCATGTATCACATCTTCACAATGGGAGTCTCTAGTTCAGCCGAGAAATATATCCATGCTGACTACATCTTCAATCTGAACACATTCTAACCGCTCACATTTTGATCATGATATTGTGTGGATGTCAAGTGTGTAATCTACCACATACATAACCATTTGATGAAACAAGAGGTTGCTGCTCAAGGTGTGCAGCTATCATAACCTTGAGATGCCCGAATGGTTACAGAGGCCCAAATTTGGGGTGTAAAGAATGGAACCACTGTTACCTGCCACACATGTCGTAAGAGGCGATTTAGGAGGTTTGGCTGAAACCGGATGCACATGTCCTAAATGTGTAGAGGTCTATGTGTTTAGGGCCTACCAAACCAATGTGCAACATATACACGTTCTTGGCAAAGATCAAACATATCACAAAGAGTGATTCAAATTGGTTGTATAGAACGAACACTAAGAAGAAGATAACCTTGAGAGCTGTGTGACCACACTTGTAATCCTGTAGAGTTTGTTCAACATGTTTGAAAAATATAAATTTAGCAAAGTAAAGAATTAAGTACATAGATAATTATAAATTGCATAATAAATTATAATTTACAAGTAGAGCTGGATGCATGAGGACACAAGAGACGTGTTTAACCAGCGAGCCACATTAACCACCAGTATGCATACCCTTTGACATATGTTGGGAGAGACAGACAGCACTTATTGGTTTGACTGGTGTGCTGTGAGATCAGTTCAGTAACCAATAATTATAAATTTGAAAATGTAATATTACCCATTTATTGTAAGCATATATTGTGGCTTAGGGGATAGTGACTCAGTCTATTAACCCGATGTTCTGAGTTCGAATCTGCTGCGACAGTTTGGTTGCAGATTGTTTCGCATGGATTTTTACAAAAGGACAATGGCACCACCCGTTCAGAAAGCAATGGCAAACTACTGAATGTAATAATGCCTAGAAAATCACAAACAGCATTAAAAGCTGGGGTTGATTCGCAAAGTCCTGTAAAGGATATACAATTAACTTTAAAATATACATTAATTAAATATGATGATGCTCGTCCATCACAGGTGATGATGACCACCATTTTTCATCCAAAGGAATAGTTGCATTATGTTTGTGTGTGCGTAGATGACTAGTGAGCCCAATGCAGGCTTGAAATGTTCTTTTACAATGTGGGCAAGGATTACTTGCACTTGTTTGAAATTTTACTGTCTTTTTAGTTTGACATTTCTGTTCTATCCGTGCATATATATATCTCAATACTGAATATGGTAATATATTTAATTAATATCTGTCTAGAGCAAGCCAGTTTAGTTCATTCCTTTTTCTTTGTTTGTCTTCATGTTATTCTGTCTTCCCCTACTCCTCTTGCCTCCTGGATTCCATTTCAAAACCACATGTGGGTGTCTGGTCTTCTGCATTCTTTAATGTATGTCTCAGCCAATACCTCCTTTTTACTTCCTCATTGATATTGTTGATGGTTGGTTGGGTCCTACTACATAACTGACAAGCTAAGATATCGATTAAGCTGCTATAGAGAAAACCTCCCTTGAAGTTGTACAAGGTAGGGAGTGCTGGAAAATGGCCTACTAGAACATACACAAGTAGGAGACATTCCAAATAAATGTGTAAGAAGTTTCCTGCACATTATCAAAACCAGTTATGGATTTATTGTCTGATTGTATATGTTATGTCTGCTGTATAAGAAGTCAGAATTTCTTCACTTCTATTGCATCCTTTGCTTGATAAAAGCCGTTTGGCCGAAACGTTGCTGTATATTGTTTTTGTACTTTGTAAAACTACTGTATTTTTTGTGTGCATGTTTCGCCATTGCTACATAGTTTTACTGCAGTCTTCCCGTATATGGATAATATAAAGTAAATGCAAGTTGAACTAAATTTATGAGAAGTTGCTAACAATAAAACCATAATACATACAAATGTTGTTTGATTTAGGATGTGTTCTTGATGATCCGCCGCAAGAAATGCACCATATTCACAGATGCTAAAGAAAGCACCACATTAGGAGAAGTTAAGAAAATAATTGAAGGCATTTTGAAAGTACCTCCTGAAAATCAGAGACTCTACAAAGATGATACTGTAAGTACCCTGTTATTTGATTCCTGTATTGACAATTTTTGTCCAGCTATATAATTTTTATTTTTTCTGTCTTTATCGTTCCTTTTTTTCTTCCTATTAATTTTATCTTTATCATCTCATTTGCATTCTCAATACACCATTTAGTGTGATTGTTTTGTTTCTAAAGTTTAAACAAATAATAGTTATCTGCTCACTTCAAGAGTACACATCAACAAAGCATACACCAATTTTTCTCTCGCACTAATCTTTCAGTCTCGCTCTATTCTTTCTATGTCGTCCAGTCACCTTAATGTATAGTTTCCTGTTTACTTCTCCATGGTTTGTTTGGTCTTTCTGTTTTTCTTCTCGTTCGCTGATGTTCAATGTCTATACAATGAGTCTGGTTCTCTGGATGTATGTTGTGTAGACATTCAACTCTATGTGGGTTGCGTGGTTGCTGGTGCACCTCCTGGCCCTGTACTTCCGACTTCAGCACCTGTTCTTTAGGCAGAGTATGCTCATGCCTCCTTTATCTGTCTGCTGTCCCTTCATAACTTCTGCTAAGGCTGAGAGGACTGCCATTTAACCCATAGCTGGGGGACATGTTGCAACAACTTTGATCCCAAAGAGCCCAATTTTAGAATATTTAACTTCAATGTTAAATCAGTTCTGCTGTATGGGTCAGAAACATGGAGAACGACTAAAGCAATAATGAACAAACTGTAAACATTTATTCTCTAGTGTCTGCACAGAATAAATAGACTGAGATAATATGATAGGGTCACAAACTAGAAGCTTATGGGAGAACAAGACAGATCACAGTGAACAGGTGAAAAACGGACAGAGCTGGATAGGACACACCTTGAGAAAACCAGAAGGAATATAACAAGAATGGCCATTTTCTAGAACCTGCAGAAAAAGCGAAAGAGAGGGAAGCCTAGAAATACATGGAGAAGAAATTTTAAGACAGAGATTAACAATATACAGAAGGAGCAGCAAGATATATTGACCAAATTTGTAAAATAGCTAACACCAGCGAAGGAAACAACCTCAGAGAACTCTTAAACGAATGATCAGGCAATCTTATTAACAACAGAAGAACAGCTACAACAACACATTAACAGACTCCATTAGCATGTAACGAATACAACATGAGAATAAACACAGATAAAACAGAAGTAATGACATTCACCAGAGAGGAAAGCACTACCAATAATATCTGCATCACAATCGCCATTAAAACAAGTAAAAGACTTCACATACCTGGGGAGAATTTTTTCAGCAAGCGGAAGAATAACTAATGAAATTCAACACAGATGCACAAACAAACAAATGATAGGACAACAAATGGCGCCAATTTTTAAATGCAAACATGTCAACATGAACACAAAAAGAGCAATGTTTAACACAATCTTTCTCCCCACATTATGCTACCAGTGCCAAACCTGGTCACTGACAACAAATGGTGAAGAAAACTAGTCACAACAGAGATAAAGTGTCTACGCAGAATGCTGGGTGTAACAAGAAGAGACCGGTTGTGAAATGAAGACATCAGGAAAAAAGTGGGCACAACATCAGTACTAGGCTTCATCAAGAAACAACAAATTAAATGGTTCGGCCACGTAAACAGATTACCAACAGACAGTGCGCCTCAAAGAGCAATGCTGCTCCGATACAATGGGTACAAAGCAAAAGACCGGCCACACAAAAGATGGACCTCAGAGATAACAGAGGCGACGAAAGACACTATCTACGAAGCGCACACAAGGGCCCGTTTTAGAAATCTCTTCTTGACCCGACACTGTGAGGCAAACAGGATTGGAGAAAAAAGAAAAGAAAGCTGCAAGAGATGGCTCAAGATAGGAAGACTTGGAATGAGTTGGTTGATGACCATATGCTCCAACCAAGGTTTAAAATGCAAAGAGAGAGAGTATGCAACTGCAAATTTTGTGAAACTGTTTCATTTGATTCGTTTTGTTTTTATTCACTTAGTTACACTAGAAGACTTTGTTAATTTTGAGCATTTATGAGTGTACAAAAATGTTTTTTTTTTACAGCCTATGTTAGATGAGCACAAGGCATTGTCAGATTATGGATACACCAGTACGGTTGCTAGGGCACAGTCTCCAGCAACTATAGGTCTCGTTTTTAAAACAGAAGGTAAATGTTTACTGTTAACAAAATATGGAAATGGTATGAAGGAAATCAACAAAAGCACAAACATAGCCTTACAAAAACTTGAACAACTAAAATATGGAATAGGACTGTTAGGAAAACAAAGATAAGAATGTGAAGTGCATGCATATTCTTAGGGAAGAAACATGTAAAAACAAAGTAATGTAGCTTTTACATAAACAATACACACTGAAAGAAGCGGTGAAAGAAGTGAAATTCGTCACTCCTGTTGTATCCTTTGTTTGGCCGAAACGTTGCCAACGGTTTTTGTACTTGGTAAAACTACTTTGTTTTTACGTGTTTCGCCATTGCTACATAGTTTTACTGCAGTCTTCCCCTACATCAGTAATAATATTCTTAGTGGCAATGTATGGGTATGAAGCATGGACTTTTAACAAAGCAGTGCAAAAGCGTATATGTGTTTTTGAATATAAAATAAGGGTCTAAAGGCGAAGGATTGACGTCATTGCACTGGGTGTTCCTCATATAGCTTGGTCCCTTTCCTCAGAAATTGTCCAACACCTGCCAAGAGTATAACATGAACTGTCAAGCTCCTGCACCAATCTTAAGGATCTCCAGAAAAAGTACTTATGAACAAACAGAAAGGAGCGAGCTAGGATTTGAACCTACTACCTTCAGAAGGAAAGACAACGACTTCGCCGCAGAGACCATAGGCCAATATTTTAAATATATGAGTTAAGAATTCCTTCATATACAATTAACAGAGAATAGAACAAATAGATCACAGAAGCGCCCCACAATCAAAGAAAACTGGCTGATACTACCGATAAGAATAGCAAAATTGAAGTATTTTGGACATATTAAAAGACATGAAGGGCTAGATAAAGACCATTGTGAAAGGAGGTATTCCGGCAAAGAAAAGACGAGGAGGACCATGTGGAACATTGTTTCCACATGCCCCACAGGGGGGGAAATTTGATTGTTAAGGGGGTAATAAAATACTTGAATTTTCTCCATTATATGTTTTGAAAATTTACTTACTGTGTTTCCTAAACAATTTCCTAGTGATCTCTACCTAAAACCTATCATTTAAGTTTCTTCGGGGAACAATTCAATTTTTGAAAATTAAAAATGATGTATATGTTACATAGGGGGGGGCATAAGAATTTTAGAAAGGGTTAGGTGGGGCATGGAACCAAAAAGATTGGAAAACACTGACGTAGAAGATGGATCAAGGATGTGACTAACGATTTGAGCATGACGGCGTCAGAGGTGGGGCATCTGACATGTGATAGAGAAATTCTGTAGGACTGTTAGGGTAGCAAAGCTCTGCTCAGGACAAGTTGTTGAATGAAGTATTCACTTAGACGTATCTTCGAATTTAGTTCATTCACTGCAACATAAGTTATATAAGAGCTTTGTTACAGAGCTGAAGTGTCTGTGCAGAATGCTGGGTATATCAAGAAGAGACAGATTTAGAAATGAAGACATCAGGAGGAAAAAAGCAGAATACAACGACAGTACTGAACTTTATCAAGAAACAACAAATTAAATGGTTCAGCCACATAAGCATTTTCATTTAAACCAATCAATCCACATCAACTGCTAGATTGCAAGAGCTTGAATTGAAAATTGGAGTGGCCAGAAATGAATAGTACAACAAGTTTGCGTTGGCTCATCAATCAACATTGAACTGATACGATTAGTTGCTGGCCGCTATTGGGAATTGAAGCATCTATGGACATGTCCGAAGTGCAATGAAGATATTCCATACTGAAACAAAAAGGAACTTAAATACCAATAAAAATGGGACATAACTCGTATATTATAATTCTAGGAAGCATTTACAGAGGATGGAAAACTGGACAGAGATTATTTTTTTCCCGATCCAGAAGCACTTGAGCTTTTCAGCTCTTTGGCTCGGTGCCGTGGACATCGTAATCCTTCGGTTCGGTGCCACGAACACCGTAAATCTGTGGCTTTTTCTGCCATCCAGCGAATTGAACCCGCACACACAGAGGGATAGTCACCCGTAGTCCAACGCACTCGAGCACGCTGGGCAGACCGGCAACAGAGAGATAGAAACTAGAGTCCAGAAAGCAAATGCAATAACCTACCAACTAGCGCCACTACTTAGACATCCAAACATCTCACTGACAGCTAAACAACAGTTGATCAACAGCATCTTCATACCCACTCTATGTTACCAATGTCAAACATGGACAATGAATAAGAAACATACACAGAAAACAGCATCTTCATACACACTCTATGTTACCAATGTCAAACATGGACAATGAATAAGAAACATGCACAGAAAACAGCAACATGCGAAATGAGATGTATCCCCAAAGTCACTAACAACACAAGAATTGACAGAACGAATACCAGTATCAGAGAAAAGGTTGGAACAAGACCATGCTTGAATTATATAGCGAAACAGAATGAAGTGGTTTGGCCACTTAGTAAGAATGCTAACAGACTAAACTGCCTATGAAGCTTTCCACAACAGAATATCAGGAAGGAAGGCGAGAAGACAGAGGAAAAGGTGGATAGATAACATAGTTGAATTCTGCCGGGGACTAAGAAAACCATCATGCAAGTCACCAGAGAAGCGCAAGACAAATACATAAAACCATGACACTGGGTTAACAACCTGGTAGCAGGTTACTGACAAAAGAAGAAGATAACTCATTCACTATACTACAAGAGCAATATCAGAGTTACGTGTGCATATAAAATGTAATGGCATATCATGTTTAGTTGGATTCAAACAGATACTCTTCTCAAACTGCCTGTTGTTATTGCTAATTATTTTTAAAATATAATTTGAATACTGTCACTGATTTCACTAGTTTCTCTCATATTTTTATTCTTCAAAACAGGAGGAGATTTGGAACTCCTTGAGATTCAACCATTATCCAATCCCCCAGAGTTACCAGATGTAATGAAACCACAGGATTCTAATCAGACACACCAGTCAGAAGCTAATGCTGTGTAATTTATTTGTTTAAAATCCATTATTTTGGGTTTATGCCTTCTGGCTTGGTAGTATATTTTTACACAAGATAAGCAGTTTGGAAGTAAGCTTGTCTAAGCCTTTATTTCTTTGGGCCTGCTTTTAGTATTCAGATGATTGTAACTTATAAAAATGTTGGCCTTTCTGAAGATATATGGAAGAAATATATCAATAAAACAGGCAGTTTGCATTGATCAGACTATTTTTGATGAAATAGAATATCTTCAGTCATGCTAACACAAATGTTGATATATGTAATATATACATACAATCACGCTACATAATAAAAGCTTGTATGCTTGACTCATCCGGGCACTAATATGGAAGTCAACATAAGAAATAGAGAGAATATGCATGTATATTCAAGTAGAATATTGTTGATAGGATAAACTTAGGAGATTAAACCCAGCAAAAATTGATAGGAATATAGATATTGTACGGAAAACATTGGATAAAGGTTAGAAGTTACTGGAATCAATGTCACCGCTTTCAGGGTGAACCCAACGGTGCTGTGCGTGTTAATACTAATGTACATTCTCTATAGCAAGTTCTGACGTTAACTTTCGGACTAATTCGTTCAGGAACCCATTTACAACAGTCGTGATCTACCACTTAAATAGGATTGATTACCAAACTCATCCATATGCCGTCTGTGGGAATTCGTAAGGCACATTGTTCAAATATCCAGATTTAAATGACACCAGGACTCGCTTTATTTGCTCTTGCAAATTTTAAATATTTTAAACTCCCTATATGGGACATACCAACATTTCTTTGGGATAATGGATACCAGCTCAATGTGCCTCTGGATTGTATACACCAACAATATATTAATTAGTCCACGAGACACATTGTTCAAATATCCAGATTTAAATGACACCAAAATGTTGCTTTGCTTTTGCAAATCTTAAATATTTTAAATCTCGGTATATGGGACCTCCCAACAATGAAGAGCATCTGTACATACCAACATTTCTTTGGGATAACAGGTCAGCGTTCCTCTAGAATTCTACACAACAGCGGCATGTTAAATAGTCTATGAGACACATTGTTCAAATATCCACAAAATAGATGAGACTGCAGTAAAACTATTTGATTGGCAAAACACATAATCACAAGTACTGTAGTTTTACAAATTACAAAATCAATGACAAATACACAACGTTTGACCAAACAAGGCCTTTATCAAGCAAACGAACAAGAGTGACAAATTTTAAAAACGATGTTCGTTTGCTTGATAAAGCCTTGTTTGAGAACGTGCTATTTTGTCATTGTTTTGTAATTTGTAAAACTACAGTACTTTGTGATTACGTGTTTTGTTCAAATATCCAGATTTCAATGAGACCAGAATGTTGCTTTGCTTTTTGCAAATCTTAAGTATTTTTAAACTCCATATATGGGACTATATGGAATGTGGGTGTCTAGGCTTAGCGGTAGTGAGCTTGATCACAACCCAAGAGTACCTGATTTGGAAGCAAATTTGTTCCTTTGGATTTATACGAATGGTAAAAATAGACCACACCATCCAAACAGCAATGGTAAATTACTGAACGTATAAGTGGTGCCTAGAAAATCAACGACTCGTTTACTGTGCTTGATGGTGACATCCTGTAAAGGATATGCCACAATTTTCATTCATATGGAACATTTCAACAACTGAAGAGCATCAGTAGAAGCTAACATTTCTTTGGGACGCTGGACAACATGTCAAGTGGGCTTCTGGGTTATATACAACAACATGTGAATTAAGTCAATGCAACAATCAGTATGATTAGATTTAAATACCAGCTCTCTAACCACCTTGACTCGACTCCCATGATATACACATTTTTTATAAACACTCAGAAAATGAATACATCATTCGACAGAAATGAAAGAGAATCAACCATTGCTGCTACTATTGACCTAATCTTTATCATGCAATTGACTAACAACTAGCAAACATATACATAACTTAGCTATTATATCTATACATTTTTGTAGACACTTAGTTTCTCACTGTCTTATTATGAAACCTATGTTTATGTTAGTGACACATGACGACAATAAACAACTGGTTTCATCAAAAACTTATATAGTTTGGATAATTTTTGATAAATGTTGAATGTATGAGAGAGATGACAAATGGAAGTATGTTTTAGTCAATCAATAGATTTTTTTTTCGATCTAGAAGCACTTGAGCTGAAAGCTCTTCGGCTCGGTGTCATGGACACCGCAACCCTTCGCCTCGGTGCCACGAACACCGTAAATCTGGGGAACCTGTAGCTTTTCTGCCAGTCCACGGAGTTGAACCCGCATTTACAGAGGACTTGTCACCCTTTGTCCAACGCGCTACAAACACGCTGGGCACGCGGGCAGAATCAATAGATTAAAACGCTGGCTCCCATTTGGGAAACCCGGGTTCAATCCTCTGTAAGGTCAAGGAGTTTTTTTTTGTCAGGATAGTAAAGAAAAATTTGAACCTGAACAGTTTCGCTGTGACTGCACTAGCCGTGTCGCCATTAAAGTGTTCCAGCTGCGATTCATTTCTTCAGCTCCTGTTCTTCTAGTGGTTTTGGGTCTTCCACGTTTTCATTTATCCTCTGGTGACCATCTCTATGCAGTTTTCATGACAGAGTTAGTCAACATGCATATCATATGTTGAGTAACATTCAATAAGTAACGGATTGATTCCTGTATGACCTGGTAACAAAGTCGATCTCTCACCTTTAATTTGATCGGACCAGTATTTTTGTATTCTGTTTTGCCTGTGTGGTGCCAGGGCCC
The DNA here is from genome assembly GCA_020796225.1 of Arion vulgaris. Classification (NCBI taxonomy): domain Eukaryota; kingdom Metazoa; phylum Mollusca; class Gastropoda; order Stylommatophora; family Arionidae; genus Arion; species Arion vulgaris. The sequence goes on along the minus strand of CM036754.1, from coordinate 81,005,454 downwards.
AAGGAAGCAAAAATAGTATTACTGCAACCTACAAGGCATGTCATAAGAGGCGACTGATGTAGGACCTAGGGAAGCTTTCTTTCTTTCTTGAATCCTGTTTGCCTCACAGCGTCAGGTCAGGAAGAGATTTCTAAAACGGGCCCTGATATGCGCTTTGTAAATAGTCTCTTTAGTCGCCTCTGTTATCTCTGAGGTCCATCTTTACTAGGGAAACTAACCTAGTAAATAAAAAGCATAGCAGAATTTGGATGTGCTGGCCTACTTGTAGGCACACAACTGGCACAATGTACAATCACTCTTAGGCTCAGATCACATACAAATTACACAGTGACTAGCGGTCGATGGAGCGTTCGAAGAAGTATTCTGTTTCAGTTACGATATCATTGCTTTTCTTCAACGATCGATTATCATTAGTAATGTATTTTAGTTCAATTCAATGTAGTGATATCTGTAAGTTGTTGCTTTGTTCGTTTGTTTGTTATGTAAGGGATTAAAGCCTCTTTAAGCAGAGACACAACTATTTCAACCTAAGGGGAACCTAATTTTGGTTATACCAGAACTTGTAGGCAAACAAACATGAACAAGCTTTTTTGGAGAATCAAAGGAGTAAGTATTCAAAAAATACTTTCAGGTAGTTACAGACTAAATGTAGTTCCACAGCCCAGTTAAATGTTTCATCAACTAAATGTAGTCAGCTAGACCAGCTTAATATTCAGCCTAACTAAATGTGTTCAAGCAACTTAATGTAATTTCAGCCCAACTTAAATGTAGTCCAGCTGACCAGCTTAGGTTCCAGTCACTTAAATGTGGTTCCAGCCCAATAGAGTTCCAGCCAGCCCAATGAATGTAGTTCCAGCAGCCAACTTGAATGTAGTTCCAGCCCAACTTAAATGTAGTTCCATCCCAACTTAAATGTAGTTCCAGCCAGAACAACTTGAATGTAGTTCCAGCCAGCCCAACTTCAATTAATTTTTGTTTAAATTCCTACCCGGAAGTACCACGACGGATGGGCGCTACCGAAGTACCACGAAGGATGGGCTCTACCAGAAGTACCAGATGGATGGGCCCTACCCGGTATGATTGACGGATGGACCCAGTACGACTGAACAAATAAGCTCCAAATGATGTCATTCTTTAGAATGAGGAGCTTGTAGTTTGAGTAAGCTTGATTTCCCATTTGGCATTTCCCACCCTTCGTAAACAAACTTTCATACATCTATACTTTCAAATGAAATGAGAATTCCAACAAAATGACTCGAAAATATCATTAATAATAGTAGAAATATTTATTATCAATAGACATAGTAACTTGTATTATAATAGACAATGGTAATTTATAAAAGCAATTAAACTGTACTCAATGAATCAATCATGTGCCATCTCCTCATCAAAGGTTGGCTGTAATTGCTCTTTGACAAATTCTGTACTTTGCCCTGACGGTATACTCACCAGACTTTTGCCTATCCATTTTATAATGTTTACCCCCCCTCCTCCAATTCCCCAGTTGTATCTCTGTTTTCCCCTTTCCTATCCTGCCTCCTACCTTCCCTTCCAAGATGGTTGTCAACAAAGTGTCATATCTCTTAATGTGATCAAATTGTATCGTTTGTCTAATTTCTATCTTCTAGAGCAGCGTTTCCCAAACTGGGGTCTGCAAGGTACTCACAGGGGTCTTCAAGCGCTTGAAGAAATATTATGATTTTTGACATTTCAAACACAAAAATAAATTTAAAAAACAGTGGTAAACTAGTTCCGCTGCGAAATCAAAGAACCCGGATCAGACTGGAGTCTAAATGTCTGACAGGACAAAATGAAAGATCATTTAAAGTTTCCACAGTCTGAGAAATTGGAGCCAGCTTGACTGTTGGTGTGGTGTAATAATAACTCCATCGCTAGAAGAATGAAATTGAAGTAATTGACTGAAACGATCTTCTATGTATCTGAACCTAAAGCGATTGTATATTGTGCCAGTTATACCCTACAAGTAGGCCAGCAGATCGATTTCTGCTACACTTTTTATTTACTAGGGTAGCTTCCCTAGGCCCATACCTTGTAGGTCGCAGTGTTACTATTCTTTGCTCTCCTTGCGTACCATGACAACCCACAGGTGCTTTTCTTTCTGTGACACTCATTCTTTTCTTCTGTGTATCCATATTTCACATGCTTCAGTTCTTCTCTGCATCTGTTACCTCATTGTCCACGTTTCTGCTTCATACAACAGTGATGAATATATGTAGCACTTGACAAGCCTTGATATAAATTACAAGTACCTCTGAAGTTGGCGTAAGGCTCGCCAGAATGGCAAGTACATTGAGGCTAAAGTAAGCAAACCTCCATACAAAAATCAGTAAGAGACACCATGATTACTCCCGAATTCATAGCAGCCTGTGTGTTGCTGGTGCTGCAAGGGAGCACAGAATAGTAACACTGCAACCAACAAAGCAGGTCATAAGAGACGACTGAGGTAGGGGCCTAGGGAAGCTACCTAGTAAATAAAAAACAGCAGAAATCGGATGTGCTGGCCTACATATAGGCGCATAACTGGCACAACTACAATCGCTCTTAGGCTTAGACCACATACAAATCACAAAGAGTGGCTACCAAGTAGTTGATGTGGAGCATTCCAGGAGGAATTCATAGCGGCTAATAAAAATAAAAATATTAACGAGAAAATACAAAATGTGAAAGAATCTCAGCAACTTGTCTAAATAAAACATGCAAGTTGTGCAGAGAAAAGATTTGAACTGGTATCAGTAGTATGCTGGGTTTATGTTCATTCCTTGTGTTCCAATAGTAACATCTTCCTCAAGTGTGTATATACTTGAATCTAATGCTACATATTTGCTGATGCCAACATTATTGAGTCTGGATGCCCAATTATGAGACTTATGCATCAATAGAAGTGCCTCTGTGATACTTGACTTTAATCCATCTAAGAATTCAGAAACAATACATAGAGTAGATATACATTAACTAAACTAGTGCCAATTCATAGACATAAATATTTATAACTACCCATAAACTTATCTTCTGTATGCATGCAGGAGTCAGTGGTAATAAACAAGATGATAGATTGGCTGGCATGGCTACAATATCAGAGGGAACTGCAGTGGACCGAAATGATATTCTTAACGCATTGAGAGTCTTTCCAGAGTTTCAGGGTTGTGAATACCACTCGCTGACCAGATTAAGAGAGATGGGTGTCGATATTGGTGCAGCCCGTAAAGAATGACATACCAAATATGCAAAGAGATTGATTAATCAACATCGAACTGGCGTGTTGGGCCCCTGGATACTGCTATATTTGTAGAGATGTGGATCGGAGCACCTAAGGACGTGTCCGAAATGCTATGATGATAGTCCTCTGATAACTGATGCACATTTATAATTATAATATGATGCACATAATAACCAATAAATCTATATCATTATCATATTCCTCTTGTACCATTGTGCATTAAATAGGACCTGCAAGTAATTTCTCCATACCGCTCTGTCCTGGGCAACTGCTCAATGTCTTGAAATTTTGTCCAATATTTCTTGCACCTCTAAGTAAAGTTCGTTTCAGAGTTTACCTAGGCCGTTCTTTCTTTCTTTAATCCTTTGCCTCCCACTTCAATGCATGCTTTGTGATTCTTTGTTCATTTTTTCTCTGAATGTATGTACCTACATACATTATTGTTACATTCCTCTCGATCAGTTATATGTTACAAAGGGCATGCAAGCAATTTCTCCATATAATTTCTATATGCACATTTATAAATTACCAAAAAAAACACCTCAATATTATATGTATTTCAAATTTGTATTCATAATCTGTGATTTAACAAATGCTTCTGTTCTGTTCTTGGGAGAAGATGTTGCATGGGCCTGACAGCATGGTTCAACACAAGATCACTATCAGGACTGATCACTATGCAGTTTGGCTGCATTCTTATTAACTGGCCGAACCACTTCATTCTTCGCTTTTTTTTTTTTATCATTCCAGAAGCACTTGAGCTTTCTGCTCTTCGACTTGGTGCCATGGACATCGTAACCCTTTGGTTCGGTGCCACAAACACCGTAAATCTTGAGAACCTATGGCTTTTCTGCCAGCCCACGGAATTGAACCGCACTCACAGGAGGTTTGTCATCTGTCGTCCAACACGCTACGAACAAGATTGGCAGCAATGTAATTCAAGCAAGGTTTTGTCCCAATTTTCTTCAATACATCCAGTATTTCACCTTAAATAAGACAAAATAGTACCTATAATGAATATACATTTTTAAAAGTAAAATGACAACATACTTGACAAACTAGGGTTGAAAAGCAGTGGGTAAATAGGCAGCGGACCCAATGAAAGAATGGAAACAATCTTCTCGGAGGAATCTTCATGGTTCCTGTAGTATCCAGACAAAACTGTAGAATCCACGGCAGCAGCCTCTACTCTAAAATCACTTACCATCTTTATTGAATTCAAATGGCAACCTGTATAATGATCAACAAATATATATACTACCATACCAGATTGAAAGGTTAATCAATGTCATATATTTCCCAAATCGTGCATGCCTTAAGGTAATTTTTTTGAAAGCTCCATATTGACCACTTGTTAAGCTACTCTTTGTAATATGTATGTGATCTGAGCCTAAGAGCGATTGTACGCTGTACCAGTCATGCACCAACAAGACGGCCAGCACATTCGATTTCTGCGACGCTATTTCTTTACTAGGGTAGTTTCATTAAGCTCCTACCACAACCGCCTCTTACCACATGCCTTGTAGGTCATATTGTTACTATTCTTTTCTCCACTTAGGAGCCTAGCAACACGTGGATGTTAAGATAGTTTAACTGCTTTCATTTTAGATTGTTTTTGCTGGAATAGAATTTGAGTTTATAGATGTGCCAGTAGATAAACAGAATGTCTAGGTTATGTCATTTATATTCTTCCTCAATCAGTTTTTCTTGCTCAACATTCTGCAGAAGGAGGTGAGATGGTTCCATGAATTCAATCATCTGCGAAAGGTTCTCACATGTGCCCTACAATTTCTCTTTAAAATTAGTCTCCTAGTTGCCCGTGTGGTGCCAAGGCCTGCAAGGGAAGCAAAGAATAGTACCACTGCGACCTAAAAGAAATATCCTAAGAAACAACAGATGTAGGACATAGGGGAAATTACGAGAATAAAAAGCATCACAGAAATAGGATGTGCTGGCCTACCTGTAGGTGCACAACTGATCCAACGTACAATCGCTCTTAGGCTCAGATCACATACAAATCCCACAAAGTGGTTAACAAGTGGTCGCTATGGAGCATTTGAAGACCTAGTCTTTAAGTTGAGGATAAAGCCCTCAAGCTTTCAAATAGATGGCATGTCTGCCAAGTGTTCATGTGTCTGGGAGGCCATGTTTGCATGAATGCTGATAAGTTTGGGCAAGTTTCATTTTCAAGAAATGAGTTTTCATTCTATAGTGTAGATTCTATAGATGGTATTTTGTTAAATTCTGTCTAGTTTTAGAATTGAGTCTTGATGATGATTATTACTTGTTCTCCTATTCCATGCATATTTATATTTTTCTTTGACAAGCAATTTTATTTCTTTAGTGAGACTGATGGAATTCAGGGCCGTGCTATGATACAGAGAGGCTGCCACATCAGGCGGCTCCGTAAGGGGGCGACATAAGCATCAAAATTACAATTGAAGGTTATTTTAAAGAAAAACATTTAATGGGCGCATTTAAGAATTGCATCATACTGAGAAAAAATACCACACAGCCCTGATGGAATTTTTTTAGTGCTTGTTTATGCCAGTCTTATTAGCGGTCTCATTTCCTGCAATGAATAGGAATCCACCGCAGTGATACTTTGCTGCTACTAGATAGTTGACTAAGGTTTTCTATGACTCCTAGACAAATGATCTGGTTTGATGTGATTAGTATTGAGAGCTGACATACAGAAGAACAGGAAGTTTGTATTTTATCATTTGTTTTCTATTATTTTCATGACTTTCTGTAGTTTTGCCCATCAAGAATAATTTTTGGTTGATTGTTTCTAAAAACCTCTTCTTCTTCATTCACTTTAGTATAATGATGTAGACATTTTTGTGTGTGATTTAGCCATTGGATTGTAAACATCTACTGCTGTTTACAGGTATGATTGTCTGCAGTGTCTGGTCCTTTCAATCAAAATGTTTTCCCTGAGGTAACCTAGTGTTACCATTGTGGTATACAAGGACTTTACTCATTTTCAGTATAAATATTTATGTCCTTTATCCATCATAAAATGTTTTGTTTTATTTAAAGCGTGCACAAGCTCTACATGCACACACAGACATACACAAATATATGGACATGAGCCAATCTCATACACTGAAACGTGTTCGAGAATTAGGCATTAAGTTTGGACATGCCAGACAGTGTCATCTTCGTGGTAGAGAGAGAAGATCTACTAATCAGCTTCTCATGGGAGCAAATGGACTTTGGGATGGCTGCTGCAGCGGAGGACAGAGCACGGATGGAAATGCCCAATTGCCATGACGTCGACCGCATAACATAACACATAGAAGGATAAATGGATATGCTCTTTGAATGCGTTTATGTGCTTTGGATGGATGGTTTCTTAAAGAAAAGGAAAAGTACAAATATGACAATTGATTGCATGAACCCACCCATGTGCAGCGGGCTCTCAAGGAGCAAACATAGTAACACTGTGAACTACAAGGCATGTCATAAGAGGTGGCTGAGGTAGGGCCTAGGGAAGCTACCATAGTAAATAAAAAGCGTTGCCAAAATCAGATGGCACAACGTAACTGAGCCTAAGAGTGATTGTACATTGTACCAGTTATGTGCCTACAAGTAGGCCAGCACATCTGATTTCTGTGACGCTTTTATTTACTAGGTAGCTTCTTATGGTCCTACCTCAATCGTCTCTACCTTGTAGGTCACAGTGTTACTATTCTTTGCTGCCCTGTCGGGCCCCAACAACACACAGGCGTGCTGTGTAGTGACTTAACTTCACGAGGCTTGGCAGATCAATCAACAGCAAAAGTTTTATCGGACAATATAATTATCATATATTAATGTGAGATGCATGATACTATGATTTCTGTTGCACCTTCTGGTCTAGTACTGCCGACTTCAGCACCACTGAGTGATCTAATCTCAAACAAACATTGACATTATATTACTATTTTTAATTTCAACATTTTTTATTTTATGATTGTGATCTCTATTTCTTACTTGCCTGACTCGATAACATTGCCAAAATATGTTGCATTGGTTCCAAAAGAATTTTTCAAGTATTGAAGTACAATGAGGTTTCCACTAAGAGAATTTTTGTCATTGTACGCCCAGCTGCAACCTTTGAGATCTTTCATTGATTTATATTTCTGTCTGAAATGTTCATGTTTTTTATTAACATAAAAAATGTTAAAGTTTGTGTAAATCTACAGTTTTTATATTTGTGTTAATCTGAAACATTTATTTTTGTATATGTTTGAACTGTTTTGAACTTGTTTGAATGTGTGTTCTGCCCCAAGCCCTGGTGGCTAAATCCATTGACAGCACAGTACAAAATCTAAAAAGATAACTTGCTCAGCTTTCAGAAAAGGCACAAATTCATTTGCAGTGGGTTCTATCTCACTGTGGCATTGCAGGCAATGAGAGTGCCAATGTCTTAGCTAAGGAGGGCAGTGCCAAAGAGCAAATTTACCAACCCCTGTCTTTTCAAGAGGTCAAAACACTCATTCAGAGAAAATCTGCAGTAGACTGGAAGACAAACACTGGATATGATTATGGAAAAGACTCCCCCTAAGACCTAAGCGGAACAGACCAGGTCATTATATTTTGACTACGCACCGGACACTGCAGACTCAACAAACACTTATATAGACTAGGAATAAGTCAAACAGCTCTCTGCTAGTGTCAGCAGGCGGAACAGACACCGGAGCATATCCTGCAAGACTGTCCTCTCCTGGGTGAGCTGAGAAGCAACATGTGGCCACACCCAGTCAACCTGAACACTAAGCTTTGGGAAACCTGACAGATTTGAAGCTGACTGCCCAGTTTGTGGTCCACAGTAAATTAAGCGCAAGACCAGAGATCACTGAAGAAGACGTATTCCACCATTGTATTGTCGGGGCTCACAAGGGGAGCAAAGAATAGTAACACTGAGACCTACAGCGCATGTCGTAAGAGATGACTGAGGTAGGGGTTTAGGGAAGCTAACCTAGTAAATAAAAAGCTTTGCAGAAATCAGATGTGCTGACCTACTTGTAGGTGCAAAACTGCAAATTTACAATCGCTCTTAGGCTCAGATTACACACAGATCACAAAGAGTGGTTTAACAAGTGGTTGATATGGAGCTTTGAAGAAGAAGAAGTATATATCTGAACTGTTTTAAACTTGTTTGAATGTATGTACATCTGAAATACATACCTGAACACACCAATAGATGTGTGCTGTGTTGGTGAAAAATCTAGTACTAGTTTCTCAGATCATATTAGAGACAGCTTTGTTACAGAAACAAATTAATTACATATCCTTTACAGGACTTTGCGAATCAACCCCAGCTTTTTAACACTGTTTCTGATTTTTCTAGTCATTATTACATTCAGTAGTTTGCCATTGCTTTCTGAACGGGTGGTGCCATCGCCCTTTTGTAAAAATCCATGTGAAACAATTTGCAACCGAACTGTCCGCAGCATGATTCAAACTCAGAACGTTGGGGTTAATAGACCAAGTCACTATCCCATGAGCCACAGACGCCACCCTTTGTTACAGAACTGAACAGAACTTATAAAAACAAAAACTTTCAGTATGAAAATGAGGCAATCATAGTGGCCTTGAAATGACTTTTTGTAACATCATTTACAGAGCAGTTATTATGTCAGTAACACTTATATTCAAAAGCACATATATATTTCTCCAATGTAATGTAACACTTATATTCAAAAGCACATATATATTTCTCCAATGTAATACTTATATTCAAAAACACATATATATTTTTCCAATGTAATACTTATATTGGAATTAATTACATTAGCCTTTGATAGTCTACACAGAATCTCTTTGTGGAATATTCTGAGATGCTATGGAATACCAGACAAAATAGTAAACATTATTAAGAGCCTCTATCATGGTTCACAGTGTGCAGTTCGCACTGATGGTGGACACAGCGAGTGGTTTATGGTTGAAACCGGAGTAAAGCAAGGCTGTATTCTATCTCCGCTATTGTTTGGAGTGGCCATTGACTGGGTGATGCGAAAATGTTGCAGGGCGAAACTGGCATCAATTGGGTAGAAAATAGTCAACTAGAAGATTTGAATTTTGCAGATGATATTGCCTTGTTAAGTAGAAACAACCAAGATATGCAAAGAAAAACAGATAACTATAGTCATCTATAGCATCAAAAGTTGGACTGTAGATAAGCTATGAAAAACAAATATAATGAAGACACCTATGGCAAGTAATGCAGATATCACACTGGAATCTAAAATGATAAAAATAACAGAGCAGTTCACCTATTTAGGTAGCAATTTTGATTGCACAGGAAATGTTAAAAAAGAAATTATGATACGAATTGGCAAAGCAACATCAGCTTTTAAAAGTCTAAATAAAATATGGAACTGCAAGTTATATATCATTAGAACTAAATTACGAATTTTCAATTCAAATGTTGTATCAATCCTAACATATGCTAGCGAGAGTTGGAAAATGACTAAAGATATAGAAAGCAAGTTGAATGCATTTAAAAATAGATGTCTGTGAAAAATAATGAATATAAAATGGAATGAATTCAGAAGTGATGAAATCAGAGATATGTCTGGTCAACCACTAGTGACAACTGTTATAAGAAAGAGAAGATGGAGATATGTTGGGCACACCTGGAGGAGAAATGATCAACGAATATCAAAGCAGGCATTGAAGTGGGATGCAAAGGGTTCAAGAAAGAGAGTCGACCTAAGGAGACCCTGAAACAAACTTTGCTGAGAGAGGCAGGAAATATCGGTCTCAGTTCCATGGAGGAGATTGAGCGAGTTGCCCAGGATAGAGCGGTATGGAGAAATTACTTGCAGGCCCTATGTACATTATAACGACGAGAGGAATTATTATTATTATTATAATTAATAGTTATATTCAAAAGCACATATATATTTTCCCACTGGCTTGTTAAAAGCCCATGCTAAGTGATTACTGATAGCTAAATTCCCAGATGCATGATTGATTCTTTCTTGTTCTTCTTCTTTGAACGCTCCATATCGATTACTTGTCAACCACTCTGTGTGATTTGTATGTGATCTGAGCCTAAGAGCGATTTACGTTGTGCCAGTTATGGGCCTACAAGTAGGTAAGCACATCCAATTTCTGCATTGCTATTTATTTACTAGGGTAGCATCCCTAGGGTCTACATTAGTTACCTCTTACGACATGCATTGTAGGTTGCAGTGGTACTATTCTTTGCTTCCCTTGAGGGCCCTGGCATGACACAAGCGATAATGATTGATTGATAGGACCATCATCATTGCACTTTGGTGAGTAACCGCGTGTGTTCCGATCTCTTTCTTACACAGGAAGATCTCAGAGGCAGTGCACAGACTCTGTATCGCTGGCAGGTCCCCTGATGTAACTTTGAAGATGACGAAGATAATTTGTAGGAATAAATAACAAATTTTGCCCAGACTGTGGCTTTTCAGCCTGCTCTTCTCGATTTTGAACAGCCAAGGTTTTTTTAACGTGCTCAACTTGAACACGGAACCTACATTTTATCATTCGTCTCCTATAGGGCTAGGAACTTGATATCACCTACACTGAGATCAGGGATCTCTGGAAAAATATCCTGATGGCTCCACGAGGGTGCGAACCGAGAACCTTTAGAACGAGAGGCGAATACCTAACCTCTACGCCACAGAGACCCCCTTGTAGCCCAGTTGAAAACTGACATGCTACTTCTATGTTTAGCTAGGAGCTCACCTATTTGATGCATGGACGATGATCTCTGAGAAATAGACTGGCTTATCTCTGGTCAATGGATGCTGATGAACTGGTGCAGCTTGGCATAGCTCTAGTTTGCCTTGATCTTTAGCTCTCATACTCAAGTAATCTGAGCTATGAACAGCCACTGAAATGATATCAGTAAATGATAGATTATGAAGTAGAGTAAGCATTTAATGAAATATACTCCCTGTTGCAATCAACACAGTCACAGAAGCTATAAAGTTACTTTTCTGAAACCTTATTGACCAGGTCACTCATTGTGACAGAACATCAGTTAATACTTTCTGAAACCTTATTGACCAGGGCACTCATTGTGACAGAACATCAGTTAATACTTTCTGAGATCTTATTGACCAGGACACTCATTGTGACAGAACATCAGTTAATACTTTCTGAAACCTTATTGACCTGGGCACTCATTGTGACAGAACATCAGTTAATACTTTCTGAGATCTTTATTGACCACGGCTCTCATTGTGACAGAACATCAGTTAATACTTTCTGAGATCTTATTGGCCAGGGCACTCATTGTGACAGAACATCAGTTAATACTTTCTGAAACCTTATTGACCAGGGCACTCATTGTGACAGAACATTAGTTAATACTTTCTGAGATCTTATTGACCAGGACACTCATTGTGACAGAACATCAGTTAATACTTTCTGAGATCTTATTGACCAGGGCACTCATTGTGACAGAACATCAGTTAATACTTTCTGAGACCTTATTGACCAGGGCTCTCATTGTGACAGAACATCAGTTAATACTTTCTGAAACCTTATTGACCAGGTCACTCATTGTGACAGAACATCAGTTAATACTTTCTGAGATCTTATTGACCTGGGCACTCATTGTGACAGAACATTAGTTAATACTTTCTGAGATCTTATTGACCAGGGCACTCATTGTGACAGAACATCAGTTAATACTTTCTGAGATCTTATTGACCTGGGCACTCATTGTGACAGAACATTAGTTAATACTTTCTGAGATCTTATTGACCAGGGCACTCATTGTGACAGAACATCAGTTAATACTTTCTGAGATCTTATTGACCAGGGCACTCATTGTGACAGAACATCAGTTAATACTTTCTGAAACCTTATTGACCAGGTCACTCATTGTGACAGAACATCAGTTAATACTTTCTGAGATCTTATTGACTCAGGGCGACTCATTGTGACAGAACATCAGTTAATACTTTCTGAGATCTTATTGACCTGGGCACTCATTGTGACAGAACATTAGTTAATACTTTCTGAGATCTTATTGACCAGGGCACTCATTGTGACAGAACATCAGTTAATACTTTCTGAGATCTTATTGACCAGGGCACTCATTGTGACAGAACATCAGTTAATACTTTCTGAGATCTTATTGACCAGGGCACTCATTGTGACAGAACATCAGTTAATACTTTCTGAGATCTTACTGACCTGGAGCACTCATTGTGACAGAACGTCAGTTAATACTTTCTGAGATCTTATTGACCAGGGCACACATTGTGACAGAACATTAGTTAATACTTTCTGAGATCTTATTGACCAGGGCACTCATTGTGACAGAACATCAGTTAATACTTTCTGAGATCTTATTGACCAGGGCAATCATTGTGACAAAGCATCAGTTATTGCTAAATAAATATTTACAATAGACAACAATGGGAAGTTGTGACTAGGACGATTTTTCCTTCTGTCAGAAGCAGACGATTTGCAATGAATCTTAGCTGGAGCAACCATACAAATACTAAGGCTCTGTGTTTCTTCTTTGCATTCAGTTTCGTATGCTTGTCCAAACCATGAGATGGGTTGCCTCTATGAAGCTGCATGTCAGTTGGAGTTCCTCGACAAGTTCCCTGTAGCGTGCACTGTAAGCTTTCTCCATGGGGCCAAGTTTCGTTTCGTTGGTGTATGTATGATGAACATGACTGCAGGATGTGCTCTGGAGTCTGTGTTTCTGTCTGAAATAAACACTGTGCAGTCTGACTATTGCTATAGCTGCTAGTGTCTTCACTAAGCTAACAAATATCTGGCAATCTCAAGACCTTAGTATATGTACAAAAGTTAAATTGTTTAGGTCATGTGTGATTCCTGTACTGACCTACGGTTGTGAAAGTTGGAAATCAACAAAGAAAATTGAAAATAAACTGGACAGCTTTGAGAATAAACGTCTCCGAAAATTATTAAAAGTAAAATGGAGTGATTTTGTTTCGAACAACGCAGTGAGAGATAGAAAACAGCAACAACCCGTATCAAATATTATAAGGAAACGAAGGTGGAAATATTTAGGTCATGTTCTTAGATCAGACGAAAGAGACTAAATCAACAAGTCCTTATGTGGTCACCAGTTGAGAAAAGAAAACGTGGAAGACCTAAGACCACTCTTCGATGAACAATCCTACAAGAAAGTAAACTATTGAGATGTAAAACCATACAAGATCTCCAACTGCTAGCAACGAACCGCATTACATGAAGATCTAAAACCTCTGCCCTATGTGCCGCCTTTGGCACGAAAGGAACAAATTAAGTCTGAGCAGGCTTTATTCTGTGCATGTGATGGTTAATCCTGTAGTGACCTGTTCTTATGCGAAATATTGTTGTGTACTGTTTTCTGTTAAATTCACTATAGAGACTAATATCGCGAGTGACGCACATTTGAATGCCACTATATTGTTTAATCTTAATGATTGAGCTACCATAACATTTGCAACATCTCTTTAAAAATACACACACAAAACTCACTAATGTCAATTAAATTGGAGGCAAACGGGTTAGCTCTGTTTTCCGTTGGTCCAGTGAAACGATCTTCGACGATGAGATCTGTTTCAAGTCCAGTTGCCTCTTCCATAACATCACGAAGCAAACTGAAGGTGTCCAATGTTACCTCGGGACACATGTATGTTAGAAAACGCAGACGAGTCTTTGAAGAACCATTCCCCGTCATTGTACTACTTTTCAACCTTAGGGAAAAATATTATTATATTAAGAACATATCTGTTAAAAAAACATCAACATTATCTCTGTTGTCGAAGAAAGCACACCGGTATGGAGGGGGACACTAATATAAAAGAAAGCAGGTCTTCACTCAAAAATCAGTCAGAAGTGCGATATCAAGCGCCCTGAATATGCCTGAATTCATAGGGGGCGAATGCAAACAGAAGAAGAAACATAAATCACCAACCTCTGACTCGAAGGCACTCCTGTATGGCGAGGAACACTGATAATAAGGAAAGCAAACCTTCACGCAAAACTCAGTCAGAAACCCTATATCAGGCGCACTGACTATGCCTGAATTCATAGCGGGCGAACACAAGCAGAAGAAGAAATAACAATCATCAGAACGTATATCTGATTTTTTCGGTAATTCTTTAGCCCAATGAACTAACACAGAACTTTTCAAGGGTCATCATCAGTTCTTGACCCGCCCAGAAGGGTACATGATCAGAGACAAAAAAACGTTCACACAAATGAACAGTTTCGAGTTTAAAAAAAAATTCCTGCAGCTGTTTAAAAAAAATATTTTTGAAACAGTGTTTAGCTAGTAGTCGGTTTACACCAATTCCTTCATATCCGCCTTTTGCGACAAGCGAGAGTGGTTCTCTTCTTTTCAACCTCAGAAACCACACGGGAACTTTTCGTGGATAAAACAGTAAATTTACAGTAAGGAACAGCGGGGATTGCGTAGTGGTTAGTGCACGCTATTCTTATACGCGTGTTCCAGGTTCAATTCCACAGTAGGAGTGGAATTATTTTTTTTTCGACCATAACGGTTCTCAGGTCGACCCAGCCTTATCTGGTACCAGAAAAGCACTGGGAAATAAAGTCGGCCGGCATGACTACGTCTCACAATGTCAATGAAAACTACGGGTCTAACATCGTATTTCTAAAAGATCCTGCTGCACGAATAAGGGTTCCCTCACTTAACTATTAAAATACCATTAATACTTCTCTCTATACTCACTCTTTTTCACTCTCCCTCCCTCTACTCTCTATACTCTCTTTCTCTCTCCCTCTCCTTTCTGTTTTGTGATCACTATTTTGATGATTATACCGTTAGACGCTTTATTATTATAAAGTTGACTGTTGTCTGAAGCTCATCTCTGGTGCCATGTAGTTTTGAATGTAGTGTTGAGTTGTAGGGCCATCATTCCTTTCTAGGTAGGACATACAGGGGACAGTCTTGCAGGACATGTTCTGTGGTTTGATCAGCGGTGCCACAGGGACACAGAGGGGGATGAGGACAATCGTAGCCTGTGTACCCCTCTCTCTATACTCACCTTCTCTTTCTCTTTCCCTCTCTCTATACTCGCTCTCTTTATCTCTCTATACTCAAACTTTCATTTCCACCCACTACGTGTTCTCGGAATTATCATTTCTACATTATATCATATGGCACATTCAACTTAAGTAATTTATAAAAGGTTTTCAAAATGTAAGAGTATCCGGTCCTCTGCATCAACAAATGTTTCAGGTCCGGCTCCCGGAATAGAAAAGGTTGGACACCTCAGTTCTCTATCCGTCCTTTCTGTAGTAAACGATCACATACAACATGCTCTAAGCATAACAGGTCTATCAAAGTTCATACAGTACTATATGTTCTAAATAACGGTCTATCAAGTTCATACAGTACTATATGCTCTAAGCATAACAGGTCTATCAAAGTTCATACAGTACTATATAAATAAACTGTCGTTACTGCATGTAGTACCGATAGTTAGGGCGGCGTTGGTGGGACGAGAGCCTGGTGAATTTAATGGCCGCGTGGCTTGTGCAGTCGCCGCACAGCTGATCAGGTAAGGATTTTTTCTTTTATGTCAACAACAGAAAAAAATCGTTGGTCTTACCGTGAATTGAAACACGGGTCTCCTGCCTGGCACCCGCGCGCTAATACATTCGGCCAGACGCTCCTATCATACGAAAATACAATCATACACTGCGTTGTATTGCGCGCGGTCGTACACTCTTGTCTGGTTTTGGAAATCACGCAACCCTTACGGGGAGTTAACATTTTAGCTGTCTGTCTATCAAGCTGTACAGTAGCTGCCCGACGTTGTGAAAAACGCAACGCTGAGGAAAGTTGAACAGTACGTAACGTAACGATGGGAATCGTACAACGCTGAGGAAAGTTGAACAGTAACTGCTATGACGTAACGTATGGGAATCGTACAACGCTGAGATGAACTGAACAGAAACGGCAGGGCTTTAAGAATAAAAGCCATCCTGAAACGAACTGAACAGTATTTGTTGTGATATGAGTATGATTACAACCTAGGACAAGCTGAACAGTAATTGCAGGGCTTTGAGAATAATACATCATTGGGACAAACTGAACAGTATTTGTTGTGATATGACAATGGTTACCTTCCTTCCTTCCTTCCTTTCGTTCGCTTGAAATATGTCTATATTCAATGTTGTCTCTTGTATGAACTTCACTGTCTTTTGTAGCTCACACAGAGGTCCCTGTAGTTTTATGTCGAGTGTTGTTTCGTTAGGCCAGTGAGTTTGCCTCAGTGTATCATATTCGGGGCAGTCTTGAAGTATGTGCTCTGCAGTCTGGTTTGCCTGTCCACATGTACACATGGCTGAATTGCCAATCTTGAATTTTGTATACATGTGGCTGCGGAGCGATTGTGTCCTGTTCTAAGGCGAAGAATAACAACTTGTTCCAATCTGCTCATATTATAGTAATCGTCTTGTGTTGGTATTTGTGGCTTTCTCATTGATTTAATCATCCTTTTCTTTTGGTGGTAGGTAACTGGCACATCCGGCTGCTCTCCTGCAGCACCTTCCTTGGCCAATCGGTCTGCTGTTTCATTTCCTGGTATTCCACAGTGAGAGGGTATCCACTGCAAGACGACCCTGCGATGCTTGGACAATTTAGACAGTAGGGTCTGTAGATCTGGCAATTTTCTGAACTGAAGTGCTTGGAGTGCTGATTTTGCATCAGTCAAAAATACAACAGGTTGAGGATCGGGTCTGGTATTCAACAGTTTTCAGTTGCCACCTTGATTGCCTGAATTTCTGCATCATAGTTGTGACAGAATTTCCCGTTGGTACTTTAATCACATCTATAGCGTTGTTTGGGTATTCTATGTACACTCCTGCTCCTCCATTCTTCACTGCATTTTCTGCTGACCCATCGTGTATACCCGGACCCAGAGGTCATGTGGGTATTCTTCATCAAGTAAACTGAGAGTGACTGTCTTGCGTTGTATGCTGTTCTGCTCATCCTTGTCGAATATTCCTTTCACTTCTGTCTGGATACATACTTCTGGTTCAGTCTCCTCTCTCCAAGGGTTTGCTCTGGCACAGACTTTAGGGGAATGCCAACTTTTGGTAGGTATGAGACAATGGTTACAAAACTAGGACAAGCTGAACAGTAATTGCAGGGCTTTGAGAATAATACATCATTGGGACGAACTGAACAGTAATTGTAGTGCTTTAAGAATCAAGGAAACGTAGGGTGAGCTAAACAGTAGCTGTACAGCGATGATTGATTCATAACAACATCACTATTGTACTTTGGTAAATAACCATGTGTGCCCAGATCTCTTTCTTACACATGAAGATATAAGCGTCAGTGCACAAACTAAGTAGCGCCGGGCGAGGTCCCTGATGCAATTTTAAAGATAAGGAAAATTTGTAAGAATTTTGTTTCAATGAATAATGCCCAGACAATGGATTTCCATCATATTCTTATCGATTTTCAACTGTTAATCTTTATTGCAGCGTCTGTAGCTTAAGCGGTAGATAGCTCGGTCACAACCCAAGCGTACTTGGTTCAAACTCCACGGCAATAATTTGAAGCAAATTCGTTTCCGTGGGATTTTTACGAAAGGTAAAAATAAACCTCACCGTTTAGAAAGTAATGGCAAACTATTGAACGTATAAGCGGTGACTAGAAAACCAACGACCCGTTTACTGTGGTTGATGACTACTTCTGTAAAAGATATGCCATGATTGTCAGTCTATTTTTACGTACTCAACTTGAACAATGGACCTACGTGTTATTGTTCGTCTCGATATGACCAGGAACTCGATTTCCTAATATGTACAGTTAGATTGCCGATCTAGGAAAATTAGCACAATCGCCTCATCCACGCTAACAGCAAATCGATTACTATTGAAACAAGAGGCGCACTGAGAATAACATTAACGTTTTAAATGGTCAAGAAAAAGTATTTTTTAAACGCGTTACATAACAGATGGTTTCGTTATCCTTTCTCGATGCAAACTTCATATTGAAGAGTTCATTCTTTCTAGTCGATAGGAAAGCAAACGACACGTCTCTAAGCACTTCGTATAAACAAAAATGTTGCCCATTGCTTCGTTAGCTAAACTATTAAAATAGTAAAGGAACCCTTTTTCATACCTGGTATATTGAGTAATACGGTTCTAGGCACGTATTTTTAATTGACCATCGGCACACTATGGGTAATGTGGACAACATCATGCCGGCCGTCTTTACTTCCCAGTGCTTTTCTGGTACCCAATTGAGGCTGGGTCGACCTGAGACCATTACGGTCGAAAAAATATTCCACGCACACCGTGAATTGAATCCGAAGCACTAGCCTAAGAAGTGAAGTTCCCTAACAACTGCGTACTGTGCTCTCTAGCTAAACTAGGCTGATACCAAGATGCCTCTGGTGGAGGAGAAACCAAGGTCCGTATCAGTATGGTCCTACCTCTGCAATGCAAATGTCTGTAATTTCGTTTCATGTTTATGATCTGTGGTAATACGCATACTGGCTGTGGTAAAGGTAAGACGAGAACGTATGAAAGAAGTCCAATCATGTTTCTCATCTTTACAATGTGAGTATTCCTTGATACGGCTTACTGCTATACGCTTGTCTTCATTCTGAAAACGTTTCAAGCTGCCATAAAAAAGATAACTATATCGTAAGGATTAATATTAAACCACAGTCTCCTGCCAGAGGACAACTTTGCCTACCCTGGCAGCATCGACATCTATCCAGATCGGCAAATATCGACTCGTGAGGTCAACAATATGATATCCAAAGCCAGTGTTGCATCTGGAAGACTGCGAACCATTGTGTGGAAATGGAAGGGAATAGGTGTTGCCACAAAGCTGAATGTTTACCGGACCATAGCACTCACCACCTTGTTGAACACCAGTGAGACATGAACAGTGTATAGCAGACACGCAAGAAGACTAAATTATTTCCACACAAGTGGTCTGTGCAGATTACTCACAATAAAATGTTAGGACAAATACCAGATACCAAAGTCCTCATGAGAGGCACGATTCCAAGTATCGAAACTCTGTTGCAGAAGGTCCAGGTGATATGGGCATGTCATGTTACGCGGATGACTTGATAAACGTACACGCCTTCCAAAACAATTAATGTATAGTGAGATAGGTGGGGAAAAACGACCCGATGATGGACAAAAAAAAACCGTCACAAAGGCACTCCTCTAAAATGCTCCAATGCAAACACCACGTGCTGGGAATCCTTGCTCAAGATCGCCACATGTGGCGCTACAAACCATAAGAGTAAATCGCATAGCCGAGAATCGTTGTTGTGAAAACAAGCTGCGCGAAAACTGTAGTATGAGGTTGCATTCTATGATTTGACTCTACAGTACAGTCACCTCCTCACAACCCAGAGAGGTGCAACTATACATGTCAAAGGCTGTTGTCAACATCGATTGAGATGGACGACTATTATATCGGTAGGATGCCAAACGACCGAAAAAAATCACTTCCCGAAGCAGAAGGACACGTAGTCGCTGTTTAATTTGCATGGCAACCACATTGAACCACATGTCTGCAAGATCTGGATTGTTCATCGTGTTGCTTGTATAAAAACTGCTACATTACATAGATCGACTAAACAAAAACGGACCTGATTTGACGTCGGCTCTATCAAACAATAACCAATGTTACTGTGATACAGAAAATACAAATACCTACAACTCAGCGACTATGCAAATAACCGACCGCAAGTCTAGCAAAGACGATCCAACGACTTCCACAAACTTGGTTGTTGTTTAATTTGACCATGACCTTCGTGGTTACCAACTAATAAAAAAAACGCGTCGCTATTGTTCACAAAGTCGCAAGATTGGTTTCATAGTAGATTCCATCTCACTGTGGCATTACATGCATTGAGGGTGCTGATGTCTTAGATAAGGAGGGCCGTGCCAAAGAGCAAATTTACCAACCACTGTCTCTTCAGAAGGTCAAAATCCTCATACAGAGAAAATCTGCAGTAGACTGGAAGACATACACTAGATATGATTATGGAAAAGACTTCATCAAAGACCTAAGCAGAACAGACCAGGTCATTATATTTCGACTACGCACCGGGCACTGCAGACTCAACAAATATTTACATAAACTAGGAATACGTCAAACAGCTCTCTGTCAGTGTCAGCAAGCGAAACAGACACCAGAGCATATCCTGCAAGATTGTCCTCGCCTGGGTGAGCTGAGAAGCAACATGTGGCCACACCCAGTCGACCTAAATCTAAGCTTTAGGAAACCTGACAGACCTGAAGCTGACTGTCCAGTTTGTGGTCCACAGTAAACTAAGCGCATGACCAGAGATCGCTGAAGAAAACTTACACAACCCAAACATTCCACTCAAAGCCCAAGAGGAAACATTCAGACTAATATACAACATGTCACCTACAAGAGAACGGGTAGCAAACAGACCCAGACAAGTAACAAAATGCCAGTTATGCAGAACAAACATGCAAGAAAAGGAAAAGCACATATTCTTTCAATGCAGCACAGTCAGACCAACCACAGAATCACTTCGAAACATAATCAAAACACACACAAATAAAAAGATAGATATATACAGAGCCATCATGCTAAACACACTACCCAAAACAACTCCAGACATACACACAAAATTACTTATACTGCTCGCAGAATACAGGTACCTCATATGGACCTGCAGAAATGTAGCAAAATTTTACATCAAAACATACAATGCTCATCTATTCCAACAAATATTCCTTCAGAAAGCCGCATCCATTATATGATGTATGTATGGAAGGTAACGACTAGATAAAAATAACATAGATCCTTCTGAATGAAACTTATTGTTGAAAGCTCATTATTTGGAAACATCACTGTTAAATTGCACATTTCCTTATTGTTCATAATGTGTTTCAAATATCACTGTTAAATTGCACATTTCCTTATTGTTCATAATGTGTTTCAAAATGTATAATCACACCATCATCACCACTTCAAATATTATAATGCCCACCATCGTATCGTCATGTCATGGACAAAGAAGATATGTTGAAATGTGTCTTATTGTGACATATTCGCACCAGCACAAGTCCAAACGTCAGGTGAGAAAACTGAACAAAGGACCTGAAAAATATTGTTATCAGTTATCAGTTATATGAGGACTATCATCATAGCACTCCGGACATGTCCATAGGTGCTCCGATCTCCGCCTCAGCAAATCCAGCAGTGTCCAGCGACCCAACACGCCAGTTCGATGTTGATTAATCAATCTCTTTGCATATTTAGTGTGTCGTTCTTTTCGGGCTGCACCAATATTGACACCCATCTCTTTCAATCGGGTCAGCGAGTGGGATTCACAGCCCTGAAACTCCTCTGTTCGGAAAGACCATCTCAATGCGTGAAGAATGTCACTTCAATCCATGGCAGCTCCCTCTGATATTGTAGCCAAGCCAGCCATTCTATCAGCTCGTTCATTACCCCTAACTCTTGCGTGCCCAGGGACAAAAATGAAGGTTATTTCTCTGATCATTGTCTGTACCAGTACCTCCATCCAGTTGCGTCTCACCCTACCTGATTCGACTTTACGAATCATGCTCATGGAGTCACTGAGTATGAAAATACAGAGTAATTGTGAGATGCCAACCAGTTCACCGCCTCCGTAACCGCCCGAACCTCCATTGTCAAGCTACTTGTGGTTGTTGCGTAGGCCCCACTGGCTCTCTTATTATTTTTCCTCCTGAGCGTGCTGAAAATATTGTTTCTTCCCTTTCCCTTTCCCCCTCCTAAACAAAATAAGGACCGAGTCGAGTAGAGACTGGACTACGTCTCAAGCCGAATGACAAAAGAACAGACGACACGGTGTTTTTATTCATGTGGGACTTTGTTGCTTCTGGCCGTCGAGCTCAGATGGGAAGTATCACCGAGAGCCTGTCCGTGAGAAAACAATTCTAAAAATGCAAATGTCATACTTTGTATGATATTTTCCTGTATTTTCTTTAAAACGTATTTTGAAATGTATGTATCAATGTATCATATTTATCATCATCACCTTCATTAGATAATCACCATAAAGCCCAATATCTCATATTTGCATCTCACGGGCATGTCACTTCAGTCCACAAATATTTGTCAAACATGAAATTGCTGATATTGTTATGTACAAAATGGAAACAAACACTTCAAGAAAAAAATAAATAAATAAAGCGCTGTCCAAAGCAGCGTCCGCGAGAGGAATGACACATACATTCACTGAACCGTATTTTACTCATCCGCTTTAACGCTATTCAGTATATATATATGGAACTGCAGTAAAACTATTTGATTGGCAAAACACGTAATTACAAAGTACTGTAGTTTTACAAATTACAAAAACAATGACAAAATACAGCAACGTTTCGACCAACAAGGCCTTTATCAAGCAAACGAACAAACAGGAGTGACAAATTAAAATGAAACACAAATGGACGACCAAATACAAACGTATCTAAGGAAAATCTGGAATAAAAACGAATAACGAAATAAATGTAACACAAAAACACACATAAAAACTAGAAATAGAAAGGAAAAGAAACAATGAAACATCTAGTAAATATATAACGTGAATACATGCAACATATACCCATATAGATTACAAAGCAGGGAAGAGAAAGTACTAAGAAGCATAAGAATGGAATATAACATGAATACATGCAACATATACCCATATAGATTACAAAGCATGGGAAGAGAAAGTACTAAGAAGCATAAGAATGTAATACGTTGAGCCCGCGTGGTCGCAAGGTACCATACAAAGAAATCAACCGATTCTCCAGAGCAAATCGACTGCGATCATCCGAGGAACATGATCGGATGGCTGTGACCTGGACATCGTGAGCACCTAAATGGCCAGTGTCATTGAAATGGGTGGCTACAGGGTCACAGAGCATTGACGTATGTCGCGTAAGTGTTGGGCGAATCGGTCACTGAGCCTCTTGCCTGTCTCGCCGATATAAGCTTTGTTACACCGCTTACAGATAATGGCATAGATAAGATTACAGGACTCGCATGTGAAACCATCGTCAATAAGAAACGTGCCTAAAGGAAAGATACAGTACGCGTCTGTATCACATAAGCACACGTGTTGCAACGCCGACGACCACACTGGACAGTGCCAAAATGAGTCTGGATATTGGACTTAAGGCGACTGTGTACACTTCTATACCTCATCCTGACGGCCTTATAGCTCTCCCGTTCTTTCTCAATAGGAGAACTAATCCACTTGTGTCAACTTCTGCTCTCCTTCGTCTTGCGGAACTAGTTCTCACTCTTAACTCCTTTCATTTAATGACCAATTCTTTGAGCAGATCAGTGGGGTTGCCATGGGTACTAAAATGGGACCTAGTTATGCTTGTCTTTTCATGGGTTATCTTGAACACCTAGTATGGACTACATATGATGGCCCCCTTCCGTCTGTCTATCACAGATACATTGATGACTGTATTGGCATCACTGATATGCCTGAAGCCGATTTGTCACGCTTCATTAATTTCATTAATGTTTTCAACCCTTCTATTCGTTTTACTTCTCACATCTCCACTACTTGTGTCAACTTTCTTGACATTACTATCACCTTACGCCTATCCGCTATCTCTACATCAGTATATTACAAGCCTACTGATGCACATAGTTTTCTCCTCTATACTTCTTCCCATCCCCGGGCTTGTCGTGACTCTTTGCCATTCTCGCAGCTCTTACGCCTTCGTCGCCTTTGTAGTGAGGACGATGATTTTCTTGAGAGAGCTCGCGAGATGCTTGATTTCTTTCGTTGGCGCCTATACCCGGAGAGGGGGCTTGTCTCGGCTATGCATCGAGTTCAGAAAATCACTCGCCAGCAGGCCCTTTCCAGTCAGCATAGGACTACTAACTCTGACAGAGTAAAACTTATCTTAACTTACCACCCCATAGTTCCCTGGTGAAAAATGTTTTATTCCGTCATCTGTCTCTCCTTAGATCAGATCCTGAGACCCGTTCTGTCTTCCCCAACTATCCTTTGGTGTCTTACAGACGGGACAGAAGTCTTAAGGATATGTTGGTACACAGTCGCCTTAAGTCCAATATCCAGACTCATTTTGGCACTGTCCAGTGTGGTCGTCGGCGTTGCAACACGTGTGCTTATGTGATACAGACGCGTACTGTATCTTTCCTTTAGGCACGTTTCTTATTGACGATGGGTTCACATGCGAGTCCCGTAATCTTATCTATGCCATTATCTGTAAGCGGTGTAACAAGGCTTATATCGGCGAGACAGGCAAGAGGCTCAGTGACCGATTCGCCCAACACTTACGCGACATACGCCAATGCTCTGTGACCCCTGTAGCCACCCATTTCAATGACACTGGCCATTTAGGTGCTCACGATGTCCAGGTCACAGCCATCCGATCATGTTCCTCCGATGATCGCAGTCGATTTGCTCTGGAGAATCAGTTGATTTCGTTGTATGGTACCTTGCGACCACGCGGCTCAACGTATTACATTCTTATGCTTCTTAGTACTTTCTCTTCCCATGCTTTGTAATCTATATGGGTATATGTTGCATGTATTCATGTTATATTCCATTCTTATGCTTCTTAGTACTTTCTCTTCCCTGCTTTGTAATCTATATGGGTATATGTTGCATGTATTCACGTTATATATTTACTAGATGTTTCATTGTTTCTTTCCTTTCTATTTCTAGTTTTTATGTGTGTTTTTGTGTTACATTTATTTCGTTATTCGTTTTTTTTCCAGATTTTCCTTAGATACGTTTGTATTTGGTCGTCCATTTGTGTTTCATTTTAATTTGTCACTCCTGTTTGTTCGTTTGCTTGATAAAGGCCTTGTTGGTCGAAACGTTGCTGTATTTTGTCATTGTTTTTGTAATTTGTAAAACTACAGTACTTTGTAATTACGTGTTTTAACGCTATTCAGACTTTCAATTTAAAAAAAATATATTTTCAATATATAATATATGAACAAAAGTGTGTTTCAGAACACGCTCTAGAAGGTGACATACGACTAGCACCCCCGACTTGGCATTCGCAACAAGTGACCTCTCCACAAAAACAGTACGTAATGTCCCAAAGCAACTCGGAGATAGTGACCATAGGCCCGTCAAGCTACAAGTAGACCTAAAATTTGTACCTGAGCCCAAAATGTCGTTGCCACGGTGGAACTACAAAAAAGCCAATTGGAAACAGTATGGGGCACTGACAGATGCCAATGTTGAGCGCATCAACATGCATGAAAAGAAAACATGCGATCCGTAGCAAGGGAATTCTCACAATCCTTCTAAGCTGCACGGGCAAACTGATGGAACGCATGGTGAACAAACGGCTATTTTGGCACTTGGTAAGCAAAGGGCTTCTCATGGTACAACAGGGAGGCTTTAGGAAGCACCGATCTACAGAAGATCAAGTAACCTATTTCGCCCAGGAAATCGAGGATGATTTCCCAAAAAAAAACATACACTGGTAGTTTTGGTAGATATGGAGAAGGTGTTTGACACGGTCTGGAAAGAGGGTTAAAACTGAAACTCCTGACCCTCGTAAAAAGGAAGAATGTACAAAAGGCTTGATAGATACCTAGAGAACAGAACAGCAAGGGTTCAAGTTCATGGGTACACTAGCATGAAAGCCACATTAGAGCAAGGAAACCCTCTTTCTAATCTTTGCCAATGACATAGCCACATGCCTACCAAAGCGAGTACACGCTGCCATGTTTTCCGACGACCTGGCAATATGGGTGAGGGAAGAATCAATGTCCATAGCAATAAATCGACTGCAAGCTACGTTAAATAACCTGGGAGTGTGGTAAAAAAAAGTGGAATATGAACATAAATCCGTCTAAAACCACTTACACTGTGTTCTCCCAGAACAACCAGGATCACAAAATTAAGCTTAAAGTCAATGGGCAAGATCTTCCAGAAAGCAAGACCCCAACGTACCTTGGAATCCCACTCGACCGAAAACTGACTTGGTGTCCCCAAATCGAAAATGCTACGACAAAAGCAAGACACAGGCTCACGATGATGCGCAAACTCGCAGGCTTCACGTGGGAAGCAAACACCAGAGTTCTCAAAACACTCTACTCTGGAAGAGTGCGACCGGTCCTGGAGTACGGCATTGCAGCGTGGAGCAGTGCATCCAACAAGCAATTCGCCAAAGAGAGCATAGTCAGAACCGTGCAATGCGCATTATCACAGGAGCCATGAAGTCCACGCCTATCAAGGCGATGGAAACAATCACAGGCATCCAACCAAAGGCAGATCGAAGGGACAGAAAAGTCTTGGTGTTGGCGGAAAAACTTAAACGGCTCGATTCTCACTCTATGTACGAAAGAATGAACGGATTCGAAAGGGACAGAATACAGAGGACCAGTTTTGCAAAAAAAACACGCGAAAGCACTGATCGCAGACCATCCGGTCCTAGCAAACTGCAAAGCCAAATCAATCCCGGCAACCGATAAGTGCCCGCTGTGAAAAATCAAAATGCCGGAACTAAGGGAATCAATCCCAGGCATACTGACAAAAAGCCAGCAAGAAAACTTCGAAAGAAGAGCGGCCACAGAAAAATACTTAGAGACAGAGTACCCTGAAAATAAGTGGTTACACGTCTATACTGACGGATCGGCTAGGAACGCGATCAGCGACGGCGGAGGAGGAATAGTGCTTAAACTCTCAAAGAAAGTGACGGTCACAAAAGCGATTGCCACAGGCAAATACTCAAATAACTACAGGGTAGAGGCAGAGGCAATAAGAAATGCGAGAATGGTAAAGAGTCACGACAAGCCCGGGGATGGGAAGAAGTATAAAGGAGAAAGCAGCTCTTGCGCCTTCGTCGCCTTTGTAGCGAGGACGATGATTTTCTTGAGAGAGCTCGTGAGATGCTTGATTTCTTTCGCAGGCGCCTATACCCGGAGAGGGTGCTTGTCTCGGCTATGCATCGAGTTCAGAAAATCACTCGGCAGCAGACTCTCACCAGCCAGCATAGGACTACCAACTCTGACAGAGTAAAACTTATCTTGACTTTTCGCCCCCATAGTTCACTAGTGAAAAATGTTTTATTCCGTCATCTGTCTATCCTTAAGTCAGATCCTGAGACCCGTTCTGTCTTCCACAACTATCCTTTGGTGGCTTACAGACGGGACAGAAGTCTTAAGGATATGTTGGTACACAGTCGCCTTAAGTCCAATATCCAGACTCATTTGGCACTGTCCAGTGTGGCCGTCGGCGTTGTAACACGTGTGCTTATGTGATATAGACGCGTATTGTATCTTTTCCTTTAGCCTCGTTTCTTATTGACGATGGTTTCATATGCGAGTCCCGTAATCTTATCTATGCCATTATCTGTAAGCGGTGTAACAAGGCTATATCGGCGAGACAGGCAAGAGGCTCAGTGACCGATTCGCCCAACACTTGCGCGACATACGCCAATGCTCTGTGACCCCTGCAGCCACCCATTTCAATGATACTGGCCATTTAGGAGCTCACGATGTCCAGGTCACAGCCATCCGATCATGTTCCTCGGATGATCGCAGTCGATTTGCTCTGGAGAATCGGTTGATTTCTTTGTATGGTACCTTGCGACCACGTGGGTTCAACGTATTACATTCCTATGCTTCTTAGTACTTTCTTTTCCCGTGCCTTGTAATCTATATGGGTATATTTTGCACGTATTCAAGTTATATATTTACTAGATTTTTCATTGTTTTTCTTCCGTTCTATTTCTAGTTTTTATGTGTGTTTTTTGTGTTACATTTATTTCGTTATACGTTTTTATTCCCAGATTTTTATTAGAAACGTTTGTATTTGGCTGTCCATTTTTTTTTAAAAATTTGTCACTACTGTTGTTCGTTTGTTTGATAAAGGCCTTGTTGGTCGAAACGTTGCTGTATTTTGTCATTGTTTTTGTAATTTGTAAAACTACAGTACTTTGTGATTACGTGTTTTGTCTCTCAAATGCGCGGTCATTCAGTGGATACCATCACACTGCAATATAAGCTGAAATAAATGAAGATGCCGACAAGTTAGCTAAAGAAGGCGGGCGACTACCTCAAACTGATCTCGAGGTCAGTTATGAGGAAGCCAGAACAACCATCGGCTGGCACTATAGAGACAAATGGACAAAAGATCATTCTCACCACAACAACAGCGATGCATACTATGGTCTGTCTCGTAGTGAACAAGTTGCCATACTTCGCCTCCGTACTGGCCACAACAAACTTCGCGCCTACATGTTTCACAAATTTAAAATTGGCACAGCTAGCCTGTGCCCCTGCAAAAAAGCGGACATGACGGCATAACACGTTCTGCAAGATTGTCAACTGATAGCAGGTATAAGAAAAGAAACCTGGCCCAAAAACACAGAGCTTCGCGAGAAACTGTACGGAGGAACGGAGTCCCTTAAAAACACGGTAAAATTCATGAAAAAGTTGGTTCATCAGTCTAGGCCGGGATCGCGAGAGAGAGAGAACACCCTCTTCCCTCTTTTGCAACGTTGTTTTCTTTTGCCCTCTAACCTCATCCTTTTCTTATTCTCATGAGACAGCCTCGGAATATCATTTCATATGTACAAACCTGGATGCTGACATCAAATGATAGAAGAAAACTAGTCACAACAGAGATGAAGTGTCTACGCAGAATGCTGGGGGCAACAAGAAAAGACCGGATGAGAAATGAAGACATCAGGAAAAAAGCGAGTTCAACATCAGTACTGAACTTCATTAAGAAACAACAAATTGAATGGTTCGGCCACATACGCAGATTACTAACAGACAGTGCACCTCAAAGAGCAATGTTACTCCGCTCGATACAATGGATACAAAGCAAAAAGCCGGAGACGAAAAACAGGGACTCAAAGAGGCGACGAAAAACACTATTTATGAAGCGCACACAAGGTTCATTCTAGAAATCTCTTCTTATCCTGACGATGTGAGGTAAAATAGGATTGGAGAAAAGAAAGAAAAGAGCATTAAATCGTCATACGGCGCACCCGCCTCCACATCCATCAGTCAGATTGAGATGTGCCCCAATATATAAAAATGTTGGATAGCACTGGTCTACGCCCTACGGCACGGCACATGCTGAATACAGGGTTGAGTTCCAACATAAGAAAGCAAGGTTGACATAGATAGCCGTCGTCGTTTATGGGATCGGACCATGCAATGTCCGATAGTCTTAGCTGACTATAACAACGTTTCACTTTAGAATGAGCCACAGCCAACTCTAGATAACTATAATGAAAAGTTTATAGTTGGTTCTGAATGGGCACGAAAGAGTTGTGCACATAAAAAGAAAGAAAAGGTAAAGAAGCGAACATATATACAGAAGCAAACATAAAATACAATATAATTGCACACAGTTAGACATAAAAAAGGAATGAAATGAAATTTAAAAACGAAAGGAACAAAACAGATAAAGTATACAAAATATATATCATTTGCTGAATAAGAAAATTTGTTTAAGAGCAGCTAGCAAATCCAAATGCATTTTTGAAAGTCAAAGATGGCCGACTACAATAGGAACACATACCCATATATTCTTTGTTTTAGCAGTTCTTTGTCTGGTGTTATTAGCTATGTCTTCTATCGAAAGTTTAGGAGTCGTAATGAAACCGTTCGACAATTTCGAGTACGTACCCCGACACATTGGTGAAACTCCTTAGAGATTACAAGAGTACTTTTTATACCGACGTCTACTTGCTTGCAGGCTAAAAATGAGAATGATCAAATGCTATATGTAGGCTCCCGGGAAAAATGGACAATGAACAAGCAGTTAGAAGACAGTATTGATGCATTTGAGATGTGGATATATAGAAGAATAGGCAGAGTTTCATGGACAGAAAAACAGACAAATAAACAAGTTTTAGGAAAACTTGGCATGAAGAAACAATTATTAAGAGAAATAAAATTCAGACAAGTAAAGTATTTTGGGCACATAAAAGACATGACACCATGATAAAACATTTACTAGAGGGGAAAGTTGAGGGGGAAGAGCAAGAGGAAGACCGAGAGATAAGTGGGAGGAAACTTTAAGAAATGGACAGGTTACAGTCTGGCAGTGTGCAACACCAAGGCAAAAGACAGGATGCTGGAGATTCATTGCAGCCAACCTTCGATGTGGAGACGGCACCTGAGGATGATGACTTGCTTGCAGCTCGAAAAATTCGCTCTAGATCTACCAACAATTATGTCTGATCAGCTGGCACTACGAACTGTTAGCTCTGAAATATGAATATTTATAATTTTAGACTTAATTTGTTTGTTTTCTTCAATCCTGTTTTGCCTCACAACATCAGGATAAGAGATTAATAGAACGTGCTTTTGATAAAAGTTTTTGTGTGAAATTAATGTTTTTTACCCCTTGCTATTTCTGAGTCCGCCTTTTGGCGTGGACGGCCTTTAGCTTTGTATCCACTGTACCGGAGTTCATTGCTCTGTGAGGAAGCTCACTGTCTGTTGGTAATCTGCTTATGTGGCTGAACCATTTAATTTGCTGTTTCTTGATGTTCAGTACTGATGTTGTACCTACCTTTTTTCTGATGTCTTCATTCCTAAACCGTTTCTTCTTGATACTTCTAACATTCTGAACAGATACCTCATCTCTCTCATAACTAGCTTTCTTCTATTCTTTGATGCCAGCATTCTAGTTTGACACTGATAGCATAATGGAGAAAGATTGTGTTGAACAATGATTTTTTAAATATTCATGGGGACATGTTTTCATTTCAGAATTGGTGCTATTTTCCCTATGATTTGATTTATTGCATCTATGTTAGATTTCGGTAGTTATTGTTCCATTTGCTTAAAAAATGCTTCCTAGATGTGTAAAGTCTGTGATTTGCTTTAATTGATGTTTGTCGATGGGGATATTGGTAGCATTTTCCTCTCTAGCGGAAGATAACTAAATTAGTATCTCAATAAAAGTTATCTCTGCATTATAAATGGATTTTGCTTCTGTTGCAATAACTACAGAATAGGTGCAACATCAGTACTGAACTTCATCAAGGAACAACAAATTATGTTGTTTGGCCACATATGCAGATTGATGGATTGATTGATTGATAGGACCATCACTTTGCACTTAGGTGAGTAATCATGTGTGCTCCAATTTTTTCTTACACAGGAAGATCTCAGCTGCAGTGCACAAACTCCATAGCACTGGCAAGGATCCCCGATGTAATTTTGAAGATCGGGAAGATATTTTTGTAGGAATTTTATTTGTAATCTTTTTTAATGAATTTTGCATTGGAAGCGGCTTTCCAGCCTGCACCTCTTGATTTTAAATATCCAAGGGTTATTTTACTTGATCAATTGAAACTTAGGACCTACCGTTTCATTGTTCATTGAGATCTCTGGAAAAATATCCAGATCGCTCAACATGGGGAACAAACCGAGTACGTTTGTAGCGAGAGACTATCACCTTACCTCTATGCCACAGAGACCTCAGATTTGTTAATAATAAAATTTGTTAACCTCCAACAGCAGTTATGGTCATTGTAAGTTAATAATAACTTTGGATTGATTGATTTCTTTTTCTTCGCCCCAAGGAAAGCATAGGTCAGCAACCAAGACCTTCCAAGCCCGCCTATCCAAGGATATCCTTTTCAGATCTCTCCCCATTTTCTTGCATTCTGTCTCCAACTCCCGTCTCCAGGTGTTCCTGGGTTTTCCCCTACTTCTGTTGCCCTGGTGGTTCCATTGGAGAGCCTGTCTTGTGATGCTGTTATAGGGTTTCCTCAGTGTGTGTCCTATCCATCGCCACCTTCTGCTCCTTATCTCTTTTTCCACCTGTCGTTTTCCTGTTCTATCCCAGAGTTCCCTGTTTGTAGTCCTGTCATACCATCGCAGATGGAGTATCCTGCACAAGCATCTATTGATGAATGTCTGCAACTTATTGAATGATTTAAATCAATCAATTGATAACTTTTGAGAAAAAATTTGGAAAATAAGTCTAATGACAGAGCAGTACATGATGTAGACATTTATTACTATATACTTGTATTTTGTCTCTAACATTACAGCTACTTAATATATCTTAATTTTGTTATTTTCTTTTTTATGAAAAGGATATTTTAGTATGGCATCCAGATGATGAACTTAAGGTTCACCTGAACCAACAAGACAACCACCATCTTGATTATGCTGTTGTGGAAGGTGTTGTCAAGGAATTAGGCCGTACTTGGAGCAACCATGTGGATGAGAAAGGTGTGGCTATAAGATCTCAAATAGTGGAACATAGAACAAAATTTGAGAATGGATTTTGGTGAGATTTTGTCTGTTGTATAAGTAGAATAAACAATTTTTTCTTTCTTGTTTGCTCATCATGAATTCAGGCATGGTCAGGGTGCTTAATACTGCACCTCTGGTTGATTTTTGTGTGAAGGCTAGCTGTCTTTATCATCAGTGTCCCTTGACATTCAGACGAGGTATACTACAACTTCCAAGGTACTTGCAATTTAGATACCCAAGTAAATGCTAAAGAAACCTGTAGTCCAATCGCACACCTTGTGCACACCAACAACTTTTTGGGCAAAATTTGGCATTGAACCTCATAATTAGCACTGCTCGTTGTTACTAGCGTTGCATGTTATCGACTTTGCTCTCTGTTCCCCTATTGTTTCTTTTAAGTGTGTCGCTAAGAACAGTTGGGTGTAAGATCAACAATTTTACATGCCTCTCAGAGATAAGTACTTCTCAAGGCTAAGTGCTTCTTAAGTCTAAGTGCTTATCATGGATATGTGCTTTTCAAGTCTAAGTGCTTCTCATGGATATTTGGTGCTCCAGGCTAATTGCTTAACAAGTCTAAGTGCTTAACAAGGCTTAGTGCTTCTCAAGGCTAAGTGTTTATCATGACTAGGTGCTCATCATGGCTAAGTGCTTATCAGGGATAAATGTTTCTTAGCTTTAAACTCTACTGAAGAGTTCAAGTCGATGTGTCATATATTTTTCAATGGTTAATCTACCATAAGTACGTTGCTGAACAAGGGCAGGCCCATATCACAAAAATGATTTGTTTTCATTTCAACAACAACAGCAACGAACATTATAACTAAAACTTCTTATTATCAAATCAACATGGCAGGAACCCATGAGGACCAGGGTCAGGGAAAAAAAAGGTGGTCATGTAGAAAATACTTTGTCATGGGTGTCAAGCATAGACATTTAACAAGACAGGGGGGAAGCATATATGTACTTTTGAATGAATATTTGTTACAGAAGAGTTCTACTTATATCATGTATGGAGGAAAGAAAAATGTTACTGGAAATAACAATTCAGTACCTGTGGACACAATGTACTTAATCTCTAATGCTAATATCACAAGACTAGTTCCATGTAGTTATACTAGAGGGAACCAAATGCAAATGGTCCATGTTTTCAAAATGCCTGTGAGTATTCTCCCAGAGAAAATTGGTCAGTACTTAGTAATTGCACTGCCGTAACGCTGTAAAATAACTTTTGCAAGTCTAGTTGCAAGGGATCTTCACTGGATTGTAGGTTCAACACTCAATCTCCTTATGCAACCAAACTCTACTGTATACAGAGTTTTCTACAACAGAACATCTGGGAAGAAGGTGAGAGGAAGACCACGAAAATGATGGATAGATGGCATAGCAGAATCCTGTCAAAAAACCAAAATAACTATCCCCCAGCTACTAGAGCAGCTCAAGACAAAACAGAAAACCATGACACTGGGCAACAACCCAGTAACTATGTGACGACAAAAGAAGAAGACACACTCCACTCCTCCCTCCAGCATTGCTTGCTCTGTCAAGGCTTTTTTGAATGAAATATATACAGTGTATGTAGTCCTGTCTTACTATATGCATTTTCTGTAGCTTTCAAATATTTCTCATTCTTCTATTTGGAACTTGCTGCAATGTCTTAAAACTGTATTGGTAGGC
The DNA here is from genome assembly GCA_020796225.1 of Arion vulgaris. Taxonomy (NCBI): domain Eukaryota; kingdom Metazoa; phylum Mollusca; class Gastropoda; order Stylommatophora; family Arionidae; genus Arion; species Arion vulgaris. The sequence goes on along the minus strand of CM036754.1, from coordinate 80,971,330 downwards.
CTACACATTTAAATCACATGATATATAAATCATGTGATCTTTTTATTCCACATTATTGATAATGTGGATCAGTTAATTGCTTTTCAAAATTGAAACTAATGTATTTCCTATAATGAGATTGAGTGGTACTTTGTTATTGATTATTGCTTACAGAACTAACATGACAGCACTCTGGACAGATCCATAGGTGCTCAGTCTCTCCTAACAGATGTAAAATAGTATGCATACTGATGACTTGCTGGTTTTTTTTTGTTTTTTTCTGATCCAGAAGCACTTGAGCTGAAAGCTCTTCAGCTCAGTGTCATGGACATCGTAACCCTCCGGCTCGGTGCCACGAACACCGTAAATCTGGGGAACCTGTAGCTTTTCTGCCAGTCCGCGGAGTTGAACCCGCACTTACAGAGGACTAGTCCCCCGTAGTGCAATGCGCTACAAACACACTGGGCATGTGGGCCGACTTGCTGGTTAAACACACTCCTCTCTCTGCCCCTCAAACATCCAACTCTACTTGTACAATGCGTAATTTCAAACGCCTTAAACCTCTGGATTGATTCAACATCAATTTTAGTGTCCTCATCTAACAGTAGGTTGCCATCAAGAGACTGAAGAACATCCCCCTTATCCATCCTAAACTCCCTAACAATCTAGACTTTCGATGCAATCATGTCATCTCTCTCGTTGCAGCCAACACCTGCATGACCAGGACTTTGTTATAACATAACAATCAATGTGAACATATGCTCATTTTTGTCTTCAGGGTTGATATGAGGAGAGTGATTAAAGACAGTATTGAAGTAGTTCCCTTTGCTATTGTCAAAGAAAGTATTGGGGACTCTAGATACAAAGTAGAGGTGTTGAAACCAACCAAAGCAGTGCAGTTTGAATCTGAATTAGAGACAACATACGACCGGTTTGAACCTAGCACGACTAGCTTCGGTCATATAGCGAGTTTTCTTATTTATTACTTGTTAATTTATTATACCTGTTTGCATTGAATGATTTTTTTTAAGTTTGATATTCCGTTTAAGTTATTATACATTTCAAATATACATTTACTAAAAATTCACTAAAGATGCTTGCCGGTGCTGCAGAGTTCATGCCCTGCCAGCAAGATCTTCCTTTGTAAGAAAGAGATCAGAGCACACATGGTTATTTACCGAAGTGCAGTGATGATGATGGTCCTATTAATCAAATATATAGTTAGTGTGTACTTCAGTGAAACCAAAAGATACCTTTTAGTAAATAGGTTCCACATAAAATTCTCAACTATGTTTAAGAATTGAAATATATTTTTTCCATTGTGAAAACATGTTCACAGGTTTAAATAAACAAAAGTTTAACTTTGATTTCAAGCCTATCAAATAAGTACACCTGACCTTACTTGTATTCAAATGCCACCATATCATGGGGGTCAGCCAATGGATAGAGCTGACATTTTGAACACCCTCATAGAGTAGTCGCAAAGAGGATTTTCATTTAAACCAATCCACGTCAACTGCTAGATTGCTAGGGCCTGGATTGAAATGGCCAGAAAAGAACAGCACAACAAGTATATGAGTAGGCTCATCAATCGTCGAACTGGTACGGTTTATCGCTGCACACATGTCCGGAGTGCAATGTAGATATTCAATACTGAGATTGTTTTCAATTTGTTTATTTGAGTGCATTGCTGGAAAAAATTGCTGTGGTGTCCAGGAACAGCTACAGTTTGTTATTTAATTAATCATAGTTTTCATTCTCTATGTCGATAAGATCTTTTCCGCACTGCGCTTCTTTCACTATTCTGTTGATATATTTGTTGAAGAGAAGAGGTGAGAGCACACAGCCCTGTCTTACTCCTGATTTTGTTTCGAATGATTCAAATCTTTCATATTCTCATAACATGTTCTATTTACTTTATTTGACTGTTTACTAGTTAAAGCACTATTGGTTGAAGTGTTGGTTTATGGTTGCTTCCAGTGTCTTTGCTTTTATTAAATTACCCTTGTACATATTTATGTTTAAGTTTTACAGAAAACATTTGCTATGCAGAAATCCAAAATAGATGCAGTAAAGCAAATCAAATCATAGGACAAATGGCTCCAATTTTGAAATGCAAACATGTCACCATAAACGCAAAAAGAGCATTGTTCAACACAATCCAATATTATTCCAACATTGTTCAAATATTATGCTATCAGTGCCAGACCTGAATGCGGATATCAAATGATAGAAGAAAACTAGTTACGACAGAGATGAAATGTCTACGCAGAATGCTAGGAGTATCAAGAAGAGACCGATTTAGAAATGAAGATGTCAGGAAAAAAGTGGGCACAACATCAGTACTGAATTTCATCAAGAAATAACAAATTAAATGGTTCAGCCACATAAGCAGATTACCAACAGACAGTTCCTCAAAGAGCAATGCAACTTTGATACAGTGGATACAAAGCAAAAGACGTCTACACAAAAGGTGGACCCCAGAAATAACATGCGCCCGAGTGGTTACCGGGCCCAAATTTGGGGTGTAAAGAATAGAACCACTGTTGCCTGCCACGCATGTCATAAGAGGCGACTAAGGAGGTTTGGCTGAAATCGGATGCACATGTCCTAAACATGTAGAAGTCTATGCGTTTAGGGGCCTACAATGTGCAACGTATACACGTTCTTGGCAAAGATCAAACATATCATAAAAAGTGATTAAAATTGGTTGTAAAGAACGAACGCAAAGAAGAAGAAGAAGAAATAACAGGCGGTGAAAAACACTATTTATGAAGCGCACACAAAAGCCTGTTCTATAAATCTCTTCTTATCCAGACGCTATGAGGCAAAAAAGGATTTGAGAAAAGAAGAAACACGGTTGTTATTTAAAATTCAGATTATCTATAGTTTTTGGTTTGACCATCACCTAATAACTTTTTAAATGAAAATGTCGCCAGTGTTCGCAAGGGAGCAAAGAATAGTAACACTGCAACCTACAATGCATGTCGTAAGAGGCGACTGAGGTAGGGGCCTAGGAAACTACCCTAGTAAATAAAAAGTGTCACAGAAATCAGATGTGCTGTACTACATGTAGGCACATAACTGGCACAATGTGCGATCGCTCTTAGGCTCAGATCACATACAGATCACAAAGAGGGGTTTAAGAGTGGTCGATATGGAGTGTTCGAAGAAGAATAATAATATATTTTATATGTATTCCTGAGTTATATAAATACAAATGCCAGTACAATGTGTATTTCTGTTCTTCATAGGGTTGGCTGAACAGATTGTCTATGGAGTTCACAAAAGGTATCCAAGTAACTGAGAAAATGTTACTGACAGGAACTAACATCATGGGCATTGGAAAAGTCTTTCTCGAACAAGGAAAGATGAAGATATCTGCCCCTGATGATTCTGAACGTTCTTACATTCTTACCCGAATGAGGTTACAAGAATTGATAGCACATTATGAGTCTCAGTCTACCACTTACAAAGTGGGAGCAATTATTACCGCATGTGTTGGAGGTATTCTCTTAATGTATGCAATCTATCGGCATAAGATACTTCAATTAGAAGAACATCATCAGAGATTAGAATTTGAGGAAATCAGAAGGTCCATAGATCAGCAGAGACTTGAGTTCCAAAATGCTCAGAATGCTGTTTCTGAAGTGCAAATTGTTGAAGAAACTGAGGTTAGGCCGCAGGATAGATGCGTCATTTGCCTTGCTGATGCCCGCAATGTAATCGCATTACCATGTGGACACTTTGCCATGTGCTCCTATTGTGCTGAAGCTCTGTCACTCCCAAAACGTGTCCCTATGTAGAGTAGGTATTGACAAATTTATGCCGGTCTTCCTGCCTTAGCTTTGATTAACTTGAGTATAAGTGTTATTGTTGAAGTGATAAGTTATAACTTAAGTGGTAGTTGTATTGTTGAAGTGATAAGTCTATTGATAACTTTGCATGCGTTTTTGTAGTGATTTAAATTGAAATACAGTTTATTGTTGAAGTGATAAGTTATACAAGTTGGTATTGTTTTAAGTGATAAGTCTATTGATAACTGTACAGTTGTATTGTTGAAGTGATAACTGGAAGTACAAGTTGTATTGTTGAAGTGATAACTTGAAGTACAAGTTGTATTGTTGAAGTGATAACTTGAAGTACATGTTGTATTGTTGAAGTGATAACTGGAAGTACAAGTTGTATTGTTGAAGTGATAACTTGAAGTACAAGTTGTATTGTTGAAGTGATAATCTTTGAAATTGGTACAAGTTGTATTGTTGAAGTGATAACTTTAAGTACAAGTTGTATTGTTGAAGTGATAACTTGAAGTATAAGTTGTATTGTTGAAGTGATAACTGGAAGTACAGTTGTATTGTGAGTGATAACTTGAAGTACAAGTTGTATTGTTGAAGTGATAAGTTTATTGATAACTTGCTTAGGATGAGATCGGAGCAATTAGTGATATGTGTGATGAAGATAATCCTCAAATGAACAATGAAGATCAATGTATTTTAAACAAAGCTGCATCACATCTTTGCTGATCTGGTTCAGAACATAAACTCAGCGAATTTGTGTTCCGTTTATAGCAGCAACAGAGACATCGGTTCAGTAATGAATTTCTCATTTTTCATACCTATTTAGTACAACATAAAATCTTTTAGCGAAGGAAATGAGTGATTGATTCGATTAAACTGTCAGACCTGGTCTAGTTTTTTTCTTTTCTTTTTAGAGATTTTGAGCAATATAACACCCCCAAATGAAATATATTTGCTTGGAAACCACATAGTGGAATTGTAGTGATCCAGATATTGGGTATAGTAGGTTGATTACATGACTTATCCTTAGATGCTTAATAGTTTCTTCTTCTTTGAACACTACATATCGACCACTTGTTAACTATTATTTGTGAGTGATCTGAGCCTAGGTGCGATTGTACGTTGTGCAAGTTATGCACCTACAAGTAGGCCAGCACATTCAATTTCTGAGACGCTTTTTATTTACTGGGGTTGCTTCCCTAGAGCCCTACCTTAGTCGCCTCTTACGACATGCCTTGTAGGTTGAAGTGTTACTATTCTTTGCTCCCCTTGTGAGCCCCGGCAACACACTTGAGGTGTAATAATTTAAATTTAATATTTGCATTAGAGTAACTAATAACATTTTTGTTTAAAACTCTTAAAGCATTGACCTATGGAAGTGTATACTTACTTACTTACTTACTTAATCCGTCATGCCTAGTGACACATGGGGCTTCAGAAAGGACTTTCCATGCTCTCCTGTCCCGTGCAACCTTCAGCGCAGAGCCCCACGTCAGAGATGCGGTGCCCAGTTCCTCTTCCATCATGCGCTCCATGTTGTCCGTGGTCTGCCTTTCTTTCTCTTTCCCTCTGGTGTCCAAGTGAGGGCTATCCTTGCAGGCATTTCTTGTCTCATTCTCATAACATGTCCGAGCCATTTCCATCTTCTCTTTTGAGTATGTCATTCATTGACTCTTGTCTTGTGTCTTGGAGTAGTTGGTTATTGGATATTTTTACTGGCCAAAAGATTCCCAAGATTCTGCGAAGACAAGAGTGGTGGAAAACTGACAGCCTGCTAGTATCTCCTTTGGTCATCCTCCAACACTCCGATCCGTAGAGCAAAACTGGCAAAACAATGCTTTTATAGAGTTTAAGCTTTGTGGTCCTATTGTAGATTTTGGACTTCCATACTGGTTTCATTCTGGCAAAGCGGTTCTGGCCTTACTTAGACGTGATTTTATATCTTCCTCTGTGCCACCATTTAGTGTCAGTACGCTACCAAGATGGAAGTGTATACAGTACATATATATACTTTCTTCTTTGGGTTTGCTTGAAATATTGTTTAAATATTTGATGTTTCTTGCATAATCTTCTACATCCTACAGAGCCATATGGGAAAACTCATGTGTAATAAAGTAAATTCTCCACCTTTAGACTTGAACGTCACCTCGCCCGTGTGGTGCCGGGGCCCGCAAGGAAGCAAAGAATAGTACCACTGCGACCTACAATGCATGTAGTAAGAGGCGACTGATGTAGGCCCTAGGGATGCTACCTAGTAAATAAAAAGCAGCGCAGAAATCGGATGTGCTGGCCTACTTGTAGGCACATAACTGGTACACCGTACAATCGCTCTTAAGCTCAGATCACATACAAATCACACAGAGTGGTTGATAAGTGGTTGATATGGAGCTTTCAAAGAAGAACATCACCAAGTCTTTTGTAGCTCACACAGAGATTTACGCAGTTTCCTTTCTGATATTCTTTCATTACACCAGTGAATTTGCCTCAGTATATAAGATTTGTGACAGCTTTGAAGCATGTGCTCTGCAGTTTAGGGCACCTGTCCACATGACTGAACCGAAAATCTTGCCATTGAAATGGTTGTCATTTTATGTCTAGTCCTGTTTATCCACATGTGCCGTGAAGCGTTGTGGGAGTTTCAGTTTTCTATCCTGTGCCAGGTGTGTTGCATCTGTAGTTGTTAGCCTTTGATGTTGTAGGATATCTGTGATATTATCTACCTATTGGGTTCTTGGTCTCTGCAGTTGGTTGCTGGTTGTTATAGGTGCAAGATGGTAGTAGATCTGTTCATTCTCAGTAGGTGACCGAACCAATTTATTTGTTTTCTGTGTTGGATGCTTGGTGTGAGGCCTACATTTCTAATGTTCTCATCGATCTCATCTTGTAACATTGACAGCTTTTCCTAAACAGTTAATTTCACATGTAATCTTTCTTTCTTGGGATTTAGTTAGGGGCCGCCTCTGAAGTAGACAAGAGCCTGCATGGCGAGGGGCACTAGTCAAATGGTACAGCAGGTTTTCACACAAAAATCAGTCAGAAGCGTTATAACAGGCTATGGCTACACCGACTTCACAGCGGATGAAGGCAGAAGAAGTTAGGAACCATTTTTGACATTTATAACAGATGGTAGAAATATAAATTAAACAAAACAGTACAACATAAAAAACAGTGTAGACTGCAAATGTCCTCATTCCACACAGTTAACCACATCAGTACTTAATAATAGAACAATAAAGCATTGAAAAACTACAATGAAAATATGAACAAATAGTTTATAATGTTCACAATACAGATTACAGTCAGATGAAACATCAACCAATGTCATTGAATGTAGTATTACTACCACGATATATACAAGAGAAAATAAAACAATTGGAAATCTTCCTGTGTGTGTGAAACACTAGAATATTAGTTGTAAGAACCACCTGTGTGGTGCCGGACCAGCAAGAAAAACAAAGAATAGTACCACTGCGGCTTACAAGGTATGTCATAAGAGGCGACTGATGTAGGACCTAGGAAGCTACCCTAGCAAATAAAAAGCATTGCAGAAATCGGATGTGCTGGCCTACTTGTAGGATTGATTCATTGCCAGGTCTGACCCATATAGCTTAGTCCCTCTCAGCAGAAATGACACGCCGGCTGCTGAGAGTATTGCTCAAAGCACGAACTCCGTAGCTCCAGCAACAATCTTAGGGTCCCTGGGGAAAAATGAAACAGCCCATTCTTAGTAAACAACATCGGAACCTGAACAGTCCACTATAAATAGGTTTTTTGGACTATGAAAAGGCGTTTGATAGTTTAGATAGAGAGTCATTTTGGAAACTATTAAAATACCAAGGAGTTTCATCCAAGATTGCAAACCTAATAAAGGAAACATAGGAAGGAATTAAATGCAGTCATACATTAGGGTCAATTAACGGAATCCTTTGATATAAGAACGGAGTGAGACAGGGATGCCTCTTATCACCATTTCTGTTCTTGCTGGGCATAGATTGCATCATGAAATCAACAACAGATAACAGATAGGGAATACAATGGACACTTATGAAACAACTAGGAGACCTGGATTTTGCAGACGATCTGGCAGTGCTGTCCCACAATCACGCACAGATTAAAGATAAAATGAATATTCTAAATAGTAAGTCTCAGAAACTAGGTTTGAAAATACACAGGAAATAGACCAAGGTCATGAGAATAAATGTAAGCCAGATTATGCTGGAGGAAACAGCTCTACAAGATGTAGAATCATATACATGCCTTGGTAGCAACATAGACACAGAAAAGGAACAACGATGTCAAGATAAGAATACAAAAAGCAAGGGGAAACTTTATTGCATTGAGTAGGATATGGAAGTCAAAGGAGATCAAAACAAACACAAAGCTGAGAATCTTTCAATCAAATGTGAAGTCAGCGCTGTTCTATGGCTCGGAAACATGGAGAACAACAAAAGAAACCACCAGAAAACTATACACCTTCATAAATGGATATGTATGTAGAATAGAGGGACTGAGATGGTATGATAAGATTACGAATGAGGAACTCTGAGAAAGAACTAAGCAGATACCAGTGGAGAAAGGGCTATGGAAGAGATGCTGGCAATGGATATGACATACATTGAGAAGACCAACCATTACAAGACAGGCACTGTTTTGGAACCCGCAGGGAAAGAGGAGTAGGGAAGGTCTAGACAGACCTGGAGAAGAGAGCTGGAGGCTGATATTAAAAGGATAGGTAAAACATGGAAAGAATTGAAAGGGATGGTAAGAGAGAGGAAGAGCTGGAAGAAGTGTGTTGAAGACTTGTGCTCCATGGATGGATTGGTTGGGGGGTGGTTTGAAAAGAAGAAACAGAATGGTGCGGTCTGGATTCGAACCCACGATCTTCAGAACACAAGGCAAAGGCTTAACTACTTAGCCACAGAAACGCCCTAAAAAGATGCCCATACATGTCTGTTGGAGTATTCTTATCTTCAGAGTCCACATACGTAAAACATGGAAGACTGTCTGACTTAATAATTTGACCAATGAGAGAAAAATTACGAAATGTAACACAACACATACTTTTCTACATTTTACAGTCTGGCACATTCAATAACTAAGTATCCAGATTTTTGACAATTTTGTTTCTACTTCTGACCCTAGATTGGCCTATATGGATGAAGTGAAATCACAATAGTATATCTGGTCTGAGCATTGAAAACAATATGACCAAAGTAATTTAAAAATATCAATTGTAAGTTTATGAACTAACTTAGTAAGTCCCAATAAGGGCAAGCTATTATGAAACAGCACTGGCTTCTTTGGTACAAGCACCATTATAAAACAGCACTGGCTTCACTGACAGTAAGATCAGCACAAAGTGGAGGTATAGGAGTTGGTGTCAGCTCTCCTCGGAAAAATTTGTCCACAAATTCTAATGCTATATTGGATGTGACCTTGACCTCTGAACATGTGTACACATTATGCTCTGGGCTATCTAGGATGACTAGTAAAGGACAAGTATCATCAAGGTCAGCAAAGTCTCGTACATTGTCAGAGAAATCGTCCTGTGAAAGAGACGAAAATAAAAACATTTACTACGCTGTTGTCATTACTGATTTACTTTAAAAATGCAAATTAGTACTTAACACATTTACTGTTGTTGTCACACTGCTACCGCGTTGTTGCCCAGTGTCATGGTTTTCTGTGTTTGTCTTGTACTGCTCTAGTGGCTTGGGTGATAGTTATTTTTGCTCATTGACAGGATTCTGCTATGCCATCTAACCATCTTTTCGTGGTTTCTCTTCGCTCCTGATGTTCTGTTGTAGAAGACTCTGTATACAGTGGAGTTTGTTGGCATTCTTATTAAGTGGCTGAATCATTTCATTCTTTGTTTCTCAATGTGATTCAAGCAAGGATCTTTCCCAACTTTCTTTCTTATGTTGATGTTGGTGACTTGTCTCTTTTTCTGGTGTTGTTGATAACTTTTTGTAGGCATCACATACTGACACACTCTCTACTGAATTAAAAAACACGTTGTGGTCGAGATGTTTTTTTGTTCACATTTTCATTCCATGGATATACATTTAATCAAAGTAATAATTTTAACTAAACTCTTGATTGGAGCAATATGTAAAAATAGATATATGTGCTGTAGATTAATAGCCATTAATTTTATCAGAATGTGCTGATGTAAATTTAGCACTAATTTTAAACGCAACAATGCATGGCGCAGTGAAAGAAAAATAGTAAACCGACATAGAACAGGTGTCATTAGTTGCAACACTCTGAAAGATTTAGATGGAAGTACTTATGGATTAACTAGTTTGATGTGCAGTCTTCTTTTCTTCGAACGCTCCATATCGAGCACTTGTTAACCACTCTGTGTGATTTATATGTGATCTGAGTCCAAGAGCGATTGTATGTTGTGTCAGTTATGCGCCTACAAGTAGGCCAGCACATCCGATTTCTGCGCTGCTTTTTAATTTACTAGGGTAGCATCCCAAGAGCCTACATCAGTCGCCTCTTACGACATGCATTGTAGGTTGCAGTGGTACTATTCTTTGCTTCCCTTGCGGGCCCCGGCACCACACGGGCGACTTCGATGTGCAGTGATAGTGATCACTAAACTAAACCAAGGCCCGCCTGTCCAGCTTGTTCGTAGCGCGTTGGATGACGGGTGACAAGCTCCCTGTGAGTGCGGGTTCAATTCTGCGGGCTGGCAGAAAAGCCACAGGTTCTCCAGATTTATGGTGTTCATGGCACCGAACCGAAGAATTATGATGTCCATGGCACCGAGCTGAAGAGCTGAAAGCTCAAGTACTTCTGGATCTAAAAAAACAACCTAAACTAAGATGTATAAAATTTTTAAAAAAAGTGTTGTAAATTATACCTCTCCTGCAATGAAGAAAAAGATATCCCTTTCTTCTCCCTTCTCAGCTTCCCGACTAGCTGCTGTAGATAACACATCCATGCCCTGTTTCAGCCCGGCCTCAGTGCCATCTGGAGATGATAACAACTATTATAAATGCAGGTTCAAGGAGAAAAACATGGATTGCTTAATTTGGTACTGTTGGAATATGAAATATTCTGTCTCACTTCAGTAGGTGCATTGAGAACATATGAGTGTTAAACATGGACATTTAACAAGGCAGTGGAAAAACATGTGCATATGTACAAGTTTTGTGCAACACTCTCAGTAGGTAGTGTGCCATTTCTGTCGAGATGGATGGAGCATTCTTTTTCTTTCTTTTCTCCAATCCTGTTTTGTCTCCCAGCATCAGGATAAGAAGAAATTTATAGAACTGGCTTTTGTGTGCGCTTCATAAACAGTGTCTTTCGTCGTCTCTGTTATCTCTGAGGTCCACTTTCTCCATAGTCTGCATTTTGCTTTGTATCCACTGAATCGGAGTAACTATGCTCTTTGAGGCGCACTGTCTGTTGGTAATCTGCTTATGTATCCGAAACATTTAATTTGTTCTTTCTTGATGAAGTTCAGCACTAATGTTTCACCCACTTTTTTCCAGCAGATGTCTTCATTTCTAAACCAATCTCTTCTTGTTACTCCCAGCATTCTGCATAGACACTTCATCTCTGTCATGACTAGTTTTCTAGGATTGAGCAATATGAGGAAACACTGTGCAATGAAGTCAGGCCTTCGGCTTTAGACCAGCGATGTCCGACACAGTACCAGTAGGTGCTTATGTGATACATCAATGGAGCCCTATTTTATTCCTCAGACTTTAACGTTAATAAGAATTTTAAGAACAAAAATGTGTTTCACGATAACAGTATGTTTCAGTTATTTTACAAACACAATATTTAATCAAATTAAACTTGTATTCAGGATTAAGTTTTTGTTGTTATTTTTATTTATGTTACTATTAATATTACTTTATTACTCTTATTAGTATTATTTACGGCTAAAATTAAAGACATGAAAGAGGCAAGTGGCGCATATGCGATAACTATCAGCAGCATGACTATGGAGGTCATGGCGGTGACAAAATCCCTGTAGTGGCTACAGACGTAAACATTGACGCATGCATGTTCAGCAACACTATGAGCATGATACAGAAGATCAAGACCGGTTATGTACGAAGCAGTGGATGTAATTAATACAAAATGTGACAATCCAGACATTTACCTTTATTTTTGTCCCAGCTCATGCTAGGGTGAAAGGCAATGAGAGTGGGTGCACTGGTGAGCAATGCTACGATCGTGAATGAGTCTTCTATGGACAAAAGCGACATCATCAATGCTCTAAGAGAATACACTGAAGATTTAAATGAAGAAGATTAAGGGTATTCTCAATCTCGGTTGCGCAACTTATGCATACCGATATGTGCTGCAAGATGAGAAAACCATGAGAGAAAACACAGTAGATACATCAATCAATACAGAACGGGAGTTATTATTCTAAACACACTGAAATACATCAGAGCAATTATGGACATGCTGTGTGTGATGAAGATGATCCTCAAAGGAACAATTAGTATTATTACAATTATCACAAGGGGCCTGCGTCTCCACAGTCATTAGTCAGATGCTGCCCAATATATAAAAACGGAGAGCATTACTTTAGACTCTTTTCTATTCAGTTCAATAGATCTGACTTACTAGCAACATATGTATGGCCCTTTTCATCTTTACAGACGGTCAATAGGCAAGTGTTTTACTGTGACAACTTCTGAGTTTTCGCTTTTCTCTCTTGTTGTTCAGCTCGTACATAAGTCTCTTCTCAAAATACTCTGCGCCCTTCCGTAATTTGGCTTTCCACACAACTCTGTCATCAGCTAGTCCCTCCCATGTGCTGGGATCTATAGAAAAGTTTTCATTGAGGTTTTGCAGACATCTTTATATCTGAGCAGTGGTCTGCCCTGGTGCCTCTTCCTCCGAAAGTTCACAGAACAACATTTGTTTTGGTATGCGATAAGTTTCCATTCTTCTCACATGTCCCAACCATCTTAGTCGGCTACTGCTGAGCATGCCCATGATGGAAGGCAGATTTGCACGTTGCAGTACTTCAGAGTTGGTTATCTTGTCGTACCACCTGATGTTCATAATCTTGCGGAGACATCGAAGGTGAAAGATGTTAATTCTCCTCTCGTGTCTTGAGTAGGCTGTCCATGTTTCTGAGCCATATAGTAAAGAACTAATTACACAGGCTCGATATATTTGAGTTTTCGTCTGCAATGTCAATTTTTGTTATCCACGCTCGCTTTGATAGTATGCCGAATGTAGTAGCGCACTCCTTTAGCAACATATAAGAGCTAAATATAAATACTGACCTGAGAAATAGATGGCACATATGTTCTCATTAAGTTGTACAGATGACAGTGGTGCGAGTTCTTCTATTGGTTGAGGATGCCAGGGATAGTCCTGCAACAAGTAAACAAGGAAAACATGGCTTATGCTTAAGTTTATAAACAAATGTAACATTAATTCCTACAAAATTAGCACTCAACCAACTCATGCCATGTCTTCCTATCTTTAGCTATCTCTTGCAGCTCTTTCTGCCTGCTGTATATTGTTGATCTCTGCCCTAAATGTCTTCTTGAAATTTTAGGTCTCTCTTTAGTTTTCTCAGTGGGTTCCAGGGCAGGGTCATTCTTGAATATTCTCCTCTGGTGTTTTCAAGGTGTGTCCTATCTTATTCTGTCTTTTCTGCGTCTCTTGGGCCACTGGAATCTGTCTTGTTCTCTCCATAAGCTCCTCATTTGTGACATCATACCATCTCAGTTTCTCTATTCTGTGCAAACACCAGTTGTTGAATGTTTGCAATTTGTTAGTTATTGTTTTTAGTAGTTCTCTGTGTTTCTGACCAATATAGCAGAACTGCTCATTGCAGTTCTTTCTTCTTTTGTTGACACACTGCTACCGGGTTGTTGCCCAGTGTTGTAGTTTTCTGTTTTTGTCTGGTGCTGCTCTAGTGGTTTGGGTGATAGATAGTTTTGCTTTTTCACAGGATTTGGCTATGCCATGCCATCTATTCATCTTTTCTGTGGTCTTTCTCTTGCCTTGATTCCTGATGTTCTATTGTAGAAGACTCTGTTTACAGTGGATTTTGGTTGCATTCTTAAGTGGATGAACTGCTTCATTCTTTGCTTCTCAATGTAATTCATGCAAGGTTCTGTGCATCTTTCTTTCATATGCTTCTTCTTCGAACGCTTCATATCGACCACTTGTTAAACCACTATTTGCAATTTGTATGGTATCTGAGCCAAGAGCGATTTTACATTGTGCCAGTTATGCACCTACAAGTAGGACAGCACATCGATTTCTGCTACGCTTTTTATTTACTAGGGAAGTTTCCCTAGGCCCCTACCTCAGTCACCTCTTACAACATGCCTTGTAGGTCCAATGTTACTATTTTTGCTCCCTTGCAGACTCCGGCAACACAAGGGTAATAATCACATGTAGTTAAATGGGATACATATATATTTGAATGAAAATTCTTATTTTAGTTCTAGATTTGATCTCTGAATTAACCTGCTGCCTTGCAGGTCGGCTCTGGATAGCCAAAGGCTGACTGAGAGCGAACCTAGTAGACACTGGCTAAAACCGGACACATCGCCGAAGGATAAGCATCAGAGCTCTTAATGACACTCAAGATGTGACGAAACACACCCATGCTAAGGCTGCATGAATCAGATTTCCACATGAATGAGATTTATGGGGAAATCTGGCACATCAGTCTAAGGGTGATCACGAGAGAGAGAGAGATCTCTTTTAATTTTTTAAAACATTTTTTTAATGTTCATTGGTTCTTGGTATAAATTTCTGTGTTGCCCACATTTTAAAAATTCCTTGATCATTCAGTCTCGTAGCTTCATTGTGAAAATAAACTTGCCTACCTTGCACTCAGGATCCTGGGTGATTGCTTGTCTGCCGTTCATTGTTATTATGGTACCTTTCTCATCCACTAGTACCAACATGGGAATACCTGACATTTGAAGAAACAAATGTCAAAGAATATTTCAAGATGTGAGCATAAAATGGAGGACAGGTATACAAATATTTTATAGGTACACAGATTCAGTAAAACTACAATCAAAGGAATGGCTTAAAACAGAGATATTTGAACTCGTGAAGATTGACCACAGGTAATAAAGTATGTAGGAAAAATGTATGGAATAAGGTATGTGGTTTTGACTTAACTGAGTATGACCTTCTTCTTCTTCGAACACTCCACAACGGCCACCTGTTAACCACTCTGTGTTATTTGTATGTGATCTGAGCCTAAGGGCGATTGTACGTTATGCCAGTTATGCGTCTACAAGTAGGTCAGCACATCCGATTTCTGCGACACTTTTTATTTACTAGGTTAGCTTCTCTAGGACATTGAGCAAAGTGCAGTCACAAAAATAACTACATGTGAAATGCTTTGCCTGCGAAAAGTTACCAATAACACAAGAAAAGACAGAATCACCAACATCAGCATAAGAAAGAAAGTTGCACAAAACCGTGCTTGAATTACATAGATAAACAAAGAATGAAGTGGTTTGGCCACTTAATAAGAATGCATCCAAACTCCACAGTATACAGAGTCTTCTACAACAGAACATCGGGAAAGAAGGCAAGAGAAAGACCATGGAAAAGATGGTTAGATGGCGTAGCAGAATCATGTGAAAGAGCAAAGATAACAATCACACAAGCCACCAGAACAGCGCAAGACAAAAACAGAAAACCACGACACTGGGCAACAACCCGGTAGCAGTGTGACGACAAAAGAAGAAAAAGCTTTTCTAGGCCCCTAGTAAACACATACAAACTATAAGTACTATAGTTTTACAAATACAAAATGGACGATAACAGCAACGTTTGACCAACAAGGTCTTTATCAAGCAAACGAACAAACAGGAGTGACAAATTAAATGAAACACAAATGGACGACCAAATACCAACGTAGCTAAGGTTTCATTTTAATTTGTCACTCCTGTTGTGTTGCTTGATAAAGCTTGTTGGTCAAACGTGCTGTTTATCGTCACTGTTTATGTATTTTGTAAAACTATAGTACTTTGTTTGTACGTGTTTCACTATTTACCAAGTTTTACTGCAGTCTTCCCCCTATTTCGATATTCTAGGCCCCTACATCAGTCCCCTTCTACAACATGCCTTGTAGGTTGCAGTAGTGCTATTCTTTGGTTCCCTTGCTGGCCCCAGCACCACATGGGCGACTGAGCATGACCAATGTATGACATCCAGTTTGTGGGTCCACTACATCCTGGAGAGAGAAAATTTAGGATAGCCTGACACTATGGCTTGGAAGAGCGTCAAAATCTGAGATGATAGAAAACATCAGAGATGGAGATTTGTGGAGATCCATTATCGTCTACGCCAGCCGGCAAAGCACCTGATGATGTTCACATCCTGGTTATGTGAAGTATTCATTGCTTGGACAAGGAGCTTTGTGTTTTGCAAGTTTTAGAACAGAATGGATAAAAAGATGATTTACAAGTTAAGACAGAACAGAATTGATAAAAAAATGATTTACAAGTTAAGGGGCTAGAACAGAATGGATGAAAAGATGATTTACAAGTTGAGGGTCTAGAACAGAATGGATAAAAATGATTTACAAGTTAAGGGAAAGAACAGAATTGATAAAAGATGATTTACAAATGAAGGGCTAGAACAGAATTGATAAAAAGATGATTTACTAAGTGAAAGAACAGAATTGATAAAAAGATGATTTACAAATGAAGGGGCTAGAACAGAATTGATAAAAAGATGATTTACAAGTGAAGGGGCTAGAACAGAATCATTCATTCATCATCATCAAATAGCTTGCCCTGAGAAGAACTTGCCACCTAACAGTCCTTCAGAATTTCTCCCTCTCATATACTCTGCAGTCGCCATGCTCAAATCATCAGTTACATTCTGAATTCATCTTTTCTGTGGTCTTCCTCTTTGCCAGGTTACCCCCTTCTGTAATGGTCTCCAACACTTCATGTCTATTTATATGTCAAAAATACTTCAATTTTCTTATTTGGAGCATCAGACAACTTTCTTTGATTTTGAATTATTTCTGGATAGATCTATTTGTTCTCTTCTCTGTCCACGATATATGGAGGACTCTTCTGTAACACCTATATTCAAAGCAAATTTATCATTGGTACACTAGTTATTTTAATGGGTCTTCCTACATGACCCTTTATTTGTCTGAATTATTTTATTTTATTTTTATTTCTTGCATTTCGTTCCATATTACTAGTTTTTCTTGAACTTATTTATCTCTCCCCTCCTCCTTCCCTAATGCCAATGAAATACAACCTATTTTGTCTGTATATTCACATCTCTTTCTTTCCTCCAATCCTGTTTTACCTCACAGCATCAGGATAAGAAGAAATTTCTAGAACAGGCTTCTGTGTGTGCTTCATAAATAGTGTCTTTTATCGCCTCTGTTATCTCTCAGATCCATCTTATGTGGCCGAACAATTTAATGTGTTGTTTCTTGATGAAGTTTAGTATTGATGTTGTACCCACTTTTTCCTAATGTCTTTATTTCTCAACAGGTCTCTTGTTGAAATCTCAAAAGCATTAATTCTGTCTTCCAAATGCTTGTTCATTGTCTATGTTCCCAGTGAGCTTTCAAAGATATTGAGTAGATATAGCACTTGATAATCCTTATCTTTAGTTTAATTGCTATCTCTTTCATCATCAAATAGTAGCCTGTCTCTTCGAACATCACTTTCATCACACCCAGCCTGAACTGTTTCTAGAGAACTGTCTCTAGAGAACTGTCTCTAGAAAACTGTCTCTAGCAAGTTCTCCGCATCCTTCAGCGTCATGTTCAATGTTTCTTTTATGTCCTGCTGCCACCTTCGTGTTGGCTTCCTGCATCGTACTCTAGGAACTATGTCTCTTTACCATTCTCTCAAACCACCTGTGTTGGAGCTTCCTGCATGATCTAGGAACTATGTCTTCTTTACCATTCTCTCAAACCATTCGTATTGGACGTTCCTGCATCGTACTCTAGAACTATGTCTTCTTTACCATTCTCTCCAAACCACTAGTTGGACGTTCCTGCATCTACTCTGGAACTATGTCTTCTTACCATTCTCTCACAACCACCTGATTGACGTCCTGCACGTCTCTAGGAACTGTCTCTTACCATTCTCCAAACCACCTTCAGTGGCTCCTGCTCACCTGAACTATGTCTTTTTTATTCCTCCAAACCACCTTCGTATTGGACGTTCCCTGCATCGTACTCTAGGAACTATGTCTTCTTTTACCATTCTCTCCAAACCACTGTGATGTTTAACATGGCCAAAATATTTCATCTTCCGAGACAGGATGTTATTTATGAGTCAATGCTCCTCGATAGGCAGGACTTGTAGGATGTCTTTGTTTTTTTCTTCTTCTTTGTCCAGGATGTTCTAAGAACTTTTCTTTTAACACATATTTTGAAAGCTTCAATTTTGTTCTTTAATGTTTATGTTATGTTCCACGATTCACATTCAAATGTTGCCACAGGGAATATGCATGTTCTCAGAAGTTTTATTCTTTGCTTGTATCATGCCAGTCTCTTCTTGCTTACCCTCCTCTGGAAGTACATTAGTAGCTTCGCAACTGTTTGTTGGATGAGGACACTAAAATCGATGTTAAATCGATCAAGCAATTTAAGCATTTTGGAGTTGCCCGTTGTATAAGTCGAAATGGATGCCTAAGAGGCAGTGATAGGTGTGTTTAATCAGCGAGCCACGAGAACCATCAGTATGTATACTCTTCGATATCTGTTGGGGAGACTGAGCACCTATAGGTCTGCCCGGAGTGCAATGATGTCAGTTTAGTAACCAATAACCATGTCATTTAAGGGTTAATGTATTTTTGCAGATCATATTCTCTTCCTAACATTCTCGTACCGTCTGTGTGAGAATTTTTGTTAATGTGTTTTCGTTTTCACTGACTACAAAACTATGGTATATTTAATTACAGCAGTAAAAACAGTTCAAGTTACTTTTTAAAAATTCATTTTACTGTTCAACCTCCCTCTAAAAAATAACAACAATTATAATTCTGTCTAGTTCACCACAATTTACGAACCAGAAGCAACTCGTAAACTGATGACGTAGTAACCAAATATTGCACACTCGGTTATAACAGTCTGAGTACGTTTTTTTTCGTTAAGAAATAAAGCGAGAGGGGTAGTTTATAGGTTCGGTTTAAAATGTTCAAGAGAATAGTGTGGATCAGCACAAAAACAGAAACAAACAAACAAACACAAAGTTGTCATAACATTTGAGTTTCAGAAACGACAAGCCATTCTAACAACACAACACAAAAACCGTTAACCCGGATAAGAAAGGGGAGAGCATTCTATGATTTATTTAGTTACGGGAAAAATAGACATTTCTGAAATTGTTGTAGTTTGTAGATTTGACTTGCAACATATTTTTGCTTATACATTGTTGTAAACAGTGCATGTCTTGCAGTGTTTGTGCGATATATTATCTGACGATTAACTGACAGCAAAATATATACTTAGATATATATAGCCTGTGGCACATCTGGCGCTGAGGGTAGCGACCTTTAGGCTAAGCTCAACGTGTAGTGCCAACTTGATAGCGGTAAAAATGGTGGAAACCTTCATTAAACGTTAAATGGCAAAATAAAACCCCTTAAACAAACTCCGAGCGCTCTTATTCGAAAGGTTGATGACGCTCGGAGTTTTACACGTTTTCACATTCATTTGTACTGGATCATCTGAAGAAAATGACTTGGCTGTACCCAGTGGCGGCTCGTGATCCTTTTTGTTGGTGGGGCCAGACTAATATTTTCGGGAAAAATCATGGTTTTGGGTTAGGTTATTGTTTTAATTTATAACCTAATAAAACACGTTACACATTATTTTTGGTGGGGCCCGGCCCCACTGGCCCTTAGCGACGAGCCGCCACTGGCTGTACCATAGCCAACTATAAACTCATAGACTCAGGTAAAAATTATGGGAAATCAGACCACAACCGATCATGTGACCTCGCATTCCAGTATTGTTGTATAGAGATGAATTCATTAAAATCAATACAAAATGCTAAATCAAAGTTATATTATGCAACAAGTTGTTTAACAATTTTTTTTCCGAACCAGAAGCACTTGAGCTGAAAGCTCTTCGGCTCGGTGTCATGGACATCGTAACCTTCGGCTCGGTGCCACGAACACCGTAAATCTGGGGAACCTATAGCTTTTCTGCCAGTCCGCGGAGTTGAACCCGCACTTACAGAGGACTAGTCACCGTAGTCCAACGCGCTACGAACACGCTGGGCAAGTTTAACAATAAGGAATATCAATATTATGAATATTTTTCACCAATAAATAACTGTAGACTCACAGAATTGAGTAAAATTGCAAAAAAGATTGCACTGTTCCATCAAACATATATAAATCCCAGCTCCCCTCCCGACTGAAACTAGATCAGAGTGTCCCCGTCAGTTGTTAGGCCTATTTATTTAGAGTTGGCTGTGATGAAGGACCCACCCATCGTGGCACTTCCGGTAGGACCCAATAATTTTTTTTAAAATAAAGAAAATAGGCAACTTAATCATCATCATCAAATAGCTTGTCCTGAGCAGAACTTGGTCATCTTAACGGTCTTTCGGAATTTATCTCTCTCATAGGCCAGATGTCCTTCTTCTGCAGCGGTCATGCTCAAACCATCAGTTACATCCTGAATCTATCTTCTCAGTTTAAGGTGTTTTTGTGTGTTTTCATTGAAGCACTGAGCAAAGCTCTTCGGCTCGTGTCATGGACATCGTAACCTTCAGTTCAGTGCAAAACCCCGTAAATCTGAGAATCTGTACTTTTCTGCCAGTCCGCGAATTGAACCCGCACTCACAGAGCTAGTCACCCGTAGTCACGCTACGAACACGCTGGGCAGACGGGCTCAGTTTAAGGAACAATTCATCAAGCAAATTCAGTAGCCTGGAAAGAAATAAAGAGTTTGTGATTGGAATTTGTGTTTAATTTTCTTCTGAAGTCTATTCATTCAGATACCCTGCCGGCTGGCGTAGGCGATCATAGATCTGCAAAATCTCTGTCGTTGGTGTTTGCTATCAACTCAGATGTTGACACTCTACCGTGCCACGAAGTCAGGCTTTCCAAAATGTTCTCTCTCTGTCTTCCTCTGTCTCGTCTACCCTAATACTCATTGATATTTTTTTTTTATCTATCTATTTATTGATATAAAATAAGTGTAGACTATTTTTTAAAACAATGGAAAAAAAATTATTGGGCCCTACTCAAAATTGCAACAACGAATCCGAGCAGCTCTCATTCAAAAGAATGACGAAACTCGGGAGTTTATTTTGTGTGTTTTATTGTGCCATCTGGCTTTTTTTTTAAGGCTCCCACCCTTTGATAAAAGGTGTACTATTATTAGCAGGGCCGCCAAAACCAAGTTGCTTTTTTTTTAAATAACGAGATTGGTATTCCTCCACATCAGCATTTTTCACCCGTGCCTGGGATCGGCAATACTGGAGTTTAATACCGTCTTAAGTCGACTTAGGCGCTCTGCACAATCAGGACTAGGCAGACTTTCGCGCCTCCCTCCCGCCCCATTTTATTACATGGGGGTTATGAGCCACGAATACAATGCGGCTTCTGAATTTAATTCTGGCAGGATTAACTCCCCTGACAATCGTATTTTTAAGGGTTAACTTCCCTGACTATGTTCTTGGTTAGGATTTGGGAAAATTGGCATGTGACTGACACTATATACAAACTGTTGAGTGGCTCTATATTTTCACACCTAACAGGGCAATATGTATGTCTGGAGGGTTTATGAAGACTTCCCATATCCTCCCTCCCAATAATCAATAGTTTGACCTTTCAAACCCAGGGAAGGGTTTATGAAGACTTCCTTATTACCCCCTCACAATAATCTAATTTGCATTCGCAAACCTGGGAGAAGCTATTTAATCCCGGTTATATGATTTAGCGTCGGGCAGATTATCATCATGCATAAGCTTTCGACTCAGGTGTTCCATTGTGTCTGCTTTCTTCACAAATCAGAGTCTGCATCGTTGGTTGACAGTTGGGGGATAGAGGTTGAACGATTTAGTATCCCTGGTTGTGATGTCTACAAGTGGACAAGCGACCCACACAGCAAAGCACATACAAGACTGCCCTATTATATACTGAGACAAACTATAGCCAACTATAAACTACTGGGCCTTAGGCTCAGGCAGAGCCAACTATAAACTACTGGGCCTTCGGGCTCAGGTAAGAATTATGGGAAATCAGACCCCAACTACACCACGTGAACTCGCATTCCAGTATTGGTGTATATAGACGAATTCATTTTAAAATCAACACAAAATGCTAACTCGAAGTCATATTATCCAACAAGTTAAGTTTAACAATAAGGAATATCAATATTATGAATATGTTTCACCAACAAATCAATCATAGACTCACTCGAATTTAGTAAAATTGCAAAAAGCGTGCAGTGTTAATCAAACTCTGTATTTTAGATCCCTTTCTTATCTAGGTCAGGGAATACTCCTGCCAGTTGTTCTGGCCCATAGTACTATAACCGGCTTGGCTCAGGTAAGAATTGGGAAATCAGACCTCAACTACACCATGTGACCTCGCATTCCAGCATTGGTGTATATAGACGGAATTCATTTTAAAATCAACACAAAATGCTAACTCGAAGTCATATTATGCAACAAGTTAAGTTTAACAATAAGGAATATCAATATTATAAATATTTTTCACCAATAAATAACCATAGACTCACAGAATTGAGTAAAATTGAAAAAGGTGCAGTGTTCTATCAAATATCTGTAATTTCCAGATCCCTTTTCTTATCTAGGTCAGGGAATACCCGGCCAGTTGTCTGGCCTGTGCTAGAGCCTGGCTGTGGACAAACTCACTGGCCCTGCGAAGTAACACTGGAAAGAATGCTTCACCTACATATGTGTGAACTCTACAACAGACAGTGAAGTTTACACAAGAGACATCATCATCCTCAAATAGCTTTTCCTGAGCAGAGCTTTGCCACCCCAAGAGTCCTCCAAAATTTATCTCTCTCATAGGCCAGATGTCCCGCCTCTGCAAACCGTCATGCTCAAATAATTAGTTACATCCTGAATCCATCTTTTCCGTGGTCTTCATCTTCTTCTCTTTGTCGGTATGCCCCTTTCCATAAGACAACATTGAATGTATAAACACAAGAGACAACATTGAATATAATACAAACACAAGAGACAACATTGAATATAATATAAACACAAGAGATAACATTGAATATAATATAAACACAAGAGACAACATTGAATATAATATAAACACAAGAGATAACATTGAATATAATATAAACACAAGAGATAACATTGAATATAATATAAACACAAGAGACAACATTGAATATAATATAAACACAAGAGATAACATTGAATATAATATAAACACAAGAGACAACATTGAATATAATATAAACACAAGAGACAACATTGAATATACAAACACAAAAGATAACATTGAATATAATATAAACACAAGAGACAACATTGAATATAATATAAACACAAGAGATAACATTGAATATAATATAAACACAAGAGACAACATTGAATATAATATAAACACAAGAGATAACATTGAATATACAAACACAAAAGATAACATTGAATATATAAACACAAGAGATAACATTGATATATTTTTTTTCCCGATCCAGAAGCACTTGAGCTTTTCAGCTCTTCGGCTCGGTGCCATGGACATCGTAACCCTTCGGTTCGGTGCCACGAACACCGTAAATCTGGGGAATCTGTGGCTTTTCCTGCCATCCCTCGGAAATGAACCCGCACACACAGAGGGATAGTCACCCGTAGTCCAACGCGCTACGAACACGCTGGGCAGACGGGCAACATTGATATATAAACACAAGAGATAACATTGAATATACAAACACACGATATAACATTGAATATATATACAGAAGAGATAACATTGAATATATAAACACAAGAGATAACATTGAATATATAAACACAAAAGATAATATTGAATATATAGAAAATATTTCAAGGGAATGAATGAAAGTAAACACCAATAATATACATCAGATTTCACTCACCGTCCACGCCAAGATGTTTTTTCACCGCTTGATTCCTGGAATCTTCATACGGAATGGTCAGCCATGGCATGCCGGCGACATGACGTTGGAAAGCCTCCTCTGACCGATCAGCGGAAACAAAGATCACCTGAAATTTCTCCCCACGGGAGCGCAGGGTTTGGTATGCACGTACTATCTCAGGGTCAAAGTAACGGCAGGGTAGACACTGTGTATTACATGTGGAAGAAATCAACACAAAAATACGTAAACATGTTTGTGATGGAGGATAATTAAGTTTCAATAACTTTGACGCTAACTTCTGCCTTAAAGTCACATGTTCTCTCCATCGGTCATATGACTACAACATATACTATGTAACGATTTTTATTTGTGGCTTTCACGACAAGATCAACCCTGGTTTCAATAGCTAGAACTCATTATTAATTTTATTGACGCTTTATTCTGTAGAAATTTATAAATTAAATATCACACACCACATAATTAGTAATTTGTGAAGAACATTATCACATCACACAGGACATGACTATGGATGCTGCCAGGGCCGTGTGGTTTTGTTTTCCAGTATGATGCAAGTCTTCGAAATGCAGCCCTTAAATATTTATTTCCTTAAAATAACCTTCAATTGTAATTTTGATTTTGCTGCTTATGCCGCCCCCTTACGGTACCGCCTGATGCGACCACCTCTCTGTATCTTAACACGGCACGGCTCTGGACGCTGCGATCTTCTCCCTAATATCCTTACCTGTATAAAACGACTACACATACATTTTCTGTGTTAAATCATCAAATGTCTTGTATCTCTAACAAAGTTTTTATGTCTGACAGTTCCAAGTTTCACTACCGTCTTATTCGCTCTGGTAATAATAATAATTTCTCTCGTACCGTTATACGTTACATAGGATCTGTAAGTAATTTATCCATACCGCTCTATCCTGTACAATTCGTTCAATCTCCTACATTGAACTGAGACTGATATTTCTTGCCTTTCTCATCAAAGTTCGTTTCAGGGTCTCCTTAGGCTGTCCTCTCTTTCTTGAACCCTCTGCATCCCACTTCAATGCCTGATTTTATATTCTTTGATGATTTCTTCTCAAGATGTTTCCAACATATCTCCACCTTCACCTTCTTATAACAGTTGTTTCTAGTGGTTGACCAGACATTTCTCAGATTTCATTACTTCTCCTGAATTCGTTTCATTTTATGTTCATTATTTAAGGTTTCCACTGGATAGAGATGAAAATTTAGAAATGTTTTTAAGTCATTTATACGCCCTGTTTCTTAGTCTAGTGATCTGTGTTGACCGAGAGTACAAAGGCTAACGGGGATGTGGTTTGCAATGCGGGTGGATTTCCCTAGGTTAGATTTTTTGGGGGTTCTATTCAGGTAGTCAAACCCGAAAAAAGCATGCAAAAACCAGATGTTCTGATCTGTGGGTCTCTAGGCGTCTAACTGGCACAATGAACTAACGCCCTAAGCGCAAATCACAAACCGGATACGGAAAATGTTTTAACAAGGGGTTGACGTAGAGCGAATGAAGTAGATTTTTACTTTCCGGTATACGCCTTCCTTCCATCCCCATCTAATCTACATTCTCCACCTCCCTACTTCCTTTCTCAACATCGCACTTACCTCATCTTATCTTCATTTCCTTTGCGTGTTTTTTGGTTCACTCAAGTTTTATCTATTTAATTGCGTGCACATTTCTTTCTCTCTACCGTAATATATTTAATTTCTTGAATTTCAAAAAGTTAGCATTTTACCTGTTTACAAGATTCTTATACTTTCCTACCATTAAACATAGATCAATATTTATAACTGCTTAATGTTCAAACAACTCCGCCATCTATTGAGTCTTGGTATAACAGTTTCCAAAAAGTTTAGGAGAAGGATAATATACACGAAACGTTAATGTTAAAGCTGTTCATACCTGGATTATGCAATAATTGTTTGATCATATTTTGTCTGTTAGTTTATTGCATTTTTTTCTCCTCTTCAAACGGCGGTCTATATGGTGAGGTGGTTAACACGTTTGTATGTCGTTCTGAAAATTGTGGTTTCGAATCCCGACTGAGTCATGTGCCATTTCTGCCGACAGGGACGGGGCCACATGGGGGTCAAATCCAGAAAAATGAAGTCAATCCTTCACCTTAAGACCCCCTTTTTTTGTTAGTCCCTTCAAATATCTATTTTACCCGATTTTAGTCTTATCATCATCATCAAATAGCTTGTCCTGAGCAGAACTTTGCCCACCTAACAGTCCTCCAGAATTTTTCTCTCTCATAGGCCAGATGTTCGGCCTCTGCAGCTGTCATGTTCAAATCATCAGTTACATCCTGAATCCATCTTCTCCGTGGTCTTCCTCTTCTTCTCTTTGCCGGTATGCCTCCTTCCATGATGGTCTTCTCAGCCCTTCATGTTTTTTATATGTCCAAAATACCACAATTTTCTCTTTCTTATTTGTAGCATCAGCCAGTTTTCTTTGATTTTGAGTTCTTTCTCTGTAGATCTATTTGTTCTCTTCTCTGTCCAAGATATACGAAGGACTCTTCTGTAACACTTATATTCAAAAGCACATATACGTTTTTCCACTGGCTTATTAAATGTCCATGCTTCACACCTGCTCTTAGTCTTATATAATAATTTATTACCAACAGACATCGCATCTCAAATGACACTGCTACTCAGATACAATTGGATACAGGGCAAACGGTCGTTCACGCAAAAGATGGATCACATAAACAAAAGAAACAGTGAAATACACCATATACGGGGCTAATGGCGAAGGATTGCTTTCATTGCACCGGGTTTCTCCATATTGCTCCGTCCCTATCGGCAGAAATTGCAAGCCACCTGTCAAGAATGTTGCACAAAGTACAAACTTCGTTGCTTCAGCAACAACCGACGTGAATACATTTCGCCCGAGTGGTTACCGGGGCCCAAATTTGGGGTGTAAAGAATAGAACCACTGTTACCTGCCACGCATGTCGTAAGAGGCGACTAAGGAGGTTTGGATGAAATCGGATGCATGTGTCCGCTAGGGAATGCTAACCCGAAACAAATGCTTGCAGAAAACGGATGCACTAGGCCGTAAGGCGCATAACATGGTGCAACGACCCCTCACAATGATGAATGGGATAACGAATTCTACGGTCGCCAATCTGCCTCGGAGATTTAGCCACGCAGTAAGAATGTCAGACCTACCATCATGAGGGTGGCAAAACTTACTGCGGGAAGAGGTCGACACAAACGGGAAGCAGAAATCACAGGAATTATATCCTACAGAACTGTCCTCAGAGTGCAGACTTGAGAAGAAAGAGGTGGCCCACTTACACTAGCGTCCAAGACAAACTGTATGGCGTGGCTGATAATCTGAGGCAGACGGCTGCCTTTATTAGAGAATCCGAAATCCCAATCTAGTGAGAACGCAGAAGAAGAAGAATACATTCCAGGCAGACCAATAGGTGCTCAGTCTCCCACTACATATGTCAAAAAGTATGCATACTGATGGTTCGTGTTGCTCACTGGTTAAGCACACTCCTACCTCTCCTCCTAATGCATCCAGTTCTACTTGTACAACGGATAACTCCAAACTCACTTGATATATTCGACATCTATTTTAGTGTCTTCATCCAACAGGCAGTTGTGAAGAGACCGAGGACTCAACTCCGTAGAAGAGGTTGAACGAGCGGTCCACGATAGAGCGGTATGGAGAAAGTGTTTTTGCAGGCTCCTGTTACGGTTGACACAATGATCAGTTAACTTTCTTCTTCTTCTTCCAACGCTCCTTATCGACCACTTGTTAACCACTATGTACGTGATCTAAACTTAAGAGCGATTGTGCGTTGTGTCAGTTATGCGCCTACAAGTAGGCCAGCACATCCGATTTATGCGACGTTTTTATTTACTAGGTAGCTTCCTAGGCCACTACCTCAATCGCCTCTTACGACATGCCTTGTAGGTGGCAGTGTTACTATTCTTTGCTCCCTATGAGAGCCCAGGCAAGTTAGCTGTAAATGTGAATGGGATAACAGAAAATAGAGATATACTTTAGTGCCGTTGTGAGAGTTACAGATATACATTAGAAAAGAAGGCAGAGAAGCCACGAAAGAGGGTTGATTCAGTATCCTTTGATATGCTAATCCCACCCACCACCACCGACCCACCACCACCCATCCACAACCCTCCATCCAACAACCATCCATCACGACATCATCCATCACATCCACCACACCCACCCACCATAACAATCCAACTCCATCCATCCATCATCCATGCTTCCATCATCCAATCCATCCTTTTACATCCATCATCCATCTATCTATTCTCTACTTCTGTTTTGCCTTTCAGCGTCAGGTCGAAAAAGGAGACAACTGGAGTGAGCCTCTCTATGCGCCTTGTCTTTCTTTCTCTTCTCCAATTCTGATTTGTCTCACAGCTTCAGGGTAAGAAGAGATTTATAGCACGGGCTTTGTGTGTGCTTCATAAATAGTGTCTTTCGTCGCCTCTGTTATCTCCGAGGACCACCCTTTGCGTGGCAGGCCTTTTGCTTTGTATCCACTGTATCGGAGCAACATTGCTCTCTGTGGCGCACTGCCTGTTAGTAATCTGCTTTTGTGGCAGAACCATTTAATTTGTTGCTTCTTGATAAAGTTCAGTACTGATGTTGTACCCACTTTTTCCTGATGTCTTCATTTCTAAGCCGGTCTCTCACATCAAATAGATCAGACTGCGAGAGAGAGAGAGAGAGAGAGAGAGAGAGAGAGAGAGAGGAGAGAGAGAGAGGGAGTGAGAGAGAGTGAGAGAGAGAGCAAGTTTAACTTTTAAAGATTGACTTCATTGTACTGGGTTTCCGGTATGGCTCAGGGCCTCTCTGCAGAAATAGCGAGCCATCTGCCGAAAGTATTGCACAAAATCCAAACTCCATAGCCCCAGCAACAATCGTAGGGATCTCCCCCCAAAAATGCACGCTTGAACCGAACGCATTTCGGATTCGAACTTCCTACTTTCAGAACTAAGACAAATGGGGTAACCTTTTCAGCACACAGATACTCTAAAGAGCATAGACTGTGGGATATGTGTAGACGAATGTGTGCAATATGTGTAGACGAGTATGTGGGGTATGTGTAGACGTCTATGTGGGGTATGTGTAGACGAATGTGTGCAATATGTGTAGACGAGTATATGGGGTATGTGTAGATGTGTATGTGGGATATGTGTAGACGAGTATATGGTGTATGTGTAGACGAGTATGTGCGATATGTGTAGACAAGTCCAAGACAAAATATATGATTGAAGATACTCGACAGATAAATCTGTCTCTCACTAACTTCCCTTAGCTCTAACTAGACGCAATTACGTAACCATGACGATAATAAAACAAAAATAACAGGGGGCATACAGATCAAAGGAAGGGAAACAAACTCTGCAACTTCCGAAACTCAATTTCCGCGAGTGATCGGACTTATTCATGAAGATTTTTTTATCGACAACCTTAATTCATATTTATATTATATCGCGAAAATGTATTTCTATTTTTTATTTCTCTAACTCCCCACTCTCTTCATCTCATATTTATGACCACGCATAACGACCATCAAACAACCAGTAATATAAAAGATCATCAACGTTAGCAGTGATAAAAATGTGACTCCGTATAATAAACCGGATGTCCGATAGCTAATGAATTACTTTTGGTGCATACACGATTCTGTTTCATGTTAGCGTTTCATCAACTTCAGACTCTCTGATGTTGAATTTCTTTGTTGTTTAGTTTTTAATATTTTATCTCGTGCGTACGTGTGTATACGTGTTGACGTACTTAACATATAGCCGTCCATCGCAAGCGATGATGACAAAGCCTCAGACTGTGCTGCTGCACTCTCTTGTGTGTGCGTATTGATCTTTGTTGTTTAGTTTTTAATATTTTATCTCGTGCGTACGTGTGTATACGTGTTGACGTACTTAACATAATAGCCGTTCATCGCAAGCCATGATGACAACAGCCTCAGACGTGTGCTGCTGCACCTCTCTGGTGTGTGCGTATTGATCTTTGTTGTTTAATTTTTGATATTTTATCTCGTAGTATACGTGTTTGCATTCTTATCATAATAGCCGTCCATCGCAAGCGATGATGACAACAACCTCAGACGTGTGCTGCTGCACCTCTCTGGTGTATGTGACCTTTGCTGTTTAGTTTTTAATATTTAATCTCATGCGTACGTGTTGGCGTACTTAACATAATCGACGTCCACCTCTGAAGTCGGAGAAGGCACGTCTGTATGACGAGGAACACTGATAATAAGGAAAGCAAACCTTCACGAAAAAATAGTCAGAAGTTTCATACCAGGCGCCCTGACTACGCCTGAATTCATAAGAAGAAGAAGAAATAGTAGCCGTCCACAGCAAGCGATGATGACAACAGCCTCAGACATGTGCTGCGGCACCTCTCTGGTGTGTGTGGAGGTGACTGTAGAATCCAATCCTAGAACACAATTCCCTACCACAGGTATCGATACATGATCAAGGTTAGAGGTGGGGGTGTTGTGCATTTTATTTTTTCGCGAGCTCGTTTTCTCTGTGCCTCACATGCACGATGATTCTCAGTTATGCGAGTCCCTCTTGTGTCGTTACAGCACCGCATTTTCGTGATCTTACACAAGGGATTCCCAGCACTCTGTGTCTTCTTCTTCTTTGCGCTACCTGTAATCTTCTTCTCTTTCGTTCTATACGACCAATTTTAATCACTCTTTGTGATATGTTTGATCTTTGCCAAGAACGTGTATACGTTGCACATTGGTTTGGTAGGCCCTAAACGCATAGACTTGTACACATTTAGGACACATGCATCCGATTTCAGCTAAACCTCCTCAGTCGACTCTTACGACATGCGTGGCAGGTAACAGTGGTTCTATTCTTTACACCCCAATTTTGGGCCCCGGTAACCACTCAGGCGACTCTGTGTGTATATCAAAGAATTTAAGAGACACTATGTCTTTAAAGCGTTCTTTGCCCGCGTGCCCAGCGTGTTCGTAGCGCGTTGGACTACGGAAGACTAGTCCTCTGTAAGTGCGGGTTTAACTCGCGGACTGGCAGAAAAGCTACAAGTTCCCCAGATTTACGGTGTTCGTGGAGCCGAAGGGTTACGATGTCCATGACACCGAGTCGAAGAGCTATCAGCTCACATGCTTCTGGATCGGAAAACGTTCTTTACTCCACCAGCGAACGCCTGCCCTTCAAGCTCGCCACACACCAACTTGACTTAACAAGTACAAGTACTTAACATACGCACATGGGGTACTTAACAACAATATGTACTTAACATACGTACATAGTGTACTTAACTACGTACATAGTTGTACTTAACATACGAATAGTTCCCTTAATGCATTTAACATCTGCACATAGTGATTAACATACGTACATAGTGTACTTAACATAAACCGTAAAAATTAGTGTACTTAACATAAACACACTAAAAACTAACTACATAACTTACATTACATAACTTATTATACATAAACTTACATTACATAACTATTACATTACATAACATTACAAAACTTACATTACATAACATACTTAATTACATACTACATTACATAAAAAACAATTCAACTTAATAATTATCAATGCATAACATTTCGTGAAAAAACTGCAGTAAAACTATGTAGAAGACGAAACAAGTCAAACAAAATACTGTAGTTTTACAAAATAAAAAAACAATAACAATACACAGCAACGTTTCGACCAAAAGGTCTTCTTTATCAAGCCAAGATAAAAGAAGTAAAAAACAAATACAACAGAAGTAAAGATACACCAGCAGTAAAGATACACCAGCAGTAAAGATACCCCGCAGTAAAGATACAACACATTACAAGCAGTAAAGATACACCAGAAGAAAGATACAAAAGTAAAGATACACCGAAGCAAAGATACAACAGAAAAAGATACACAGAAGAAAGATAAAACAGAAGAAAGATACACTAGAAGCAAAGATAAAACCAGAAGAAAGATACACTAGAAGATCACCAGCAGAAGATACACCAGCAGTAAAGATACACTAGAAGAAGATACACTAGGAAAGATACAAAGAAGAAAGATACACCAGAAGTAAAGATACACCAGAAGTAAAGATCACTAGAAGAAAGATACAACAGAAGTAAAGATACACTAGAAGTAAAGATACAAGAAGAAAGATACAACAGAAGTAAAGATAAAACCAGAAGCAAAGATACACAGAAGTAAAGAAAAACGAAGTAAAGATACACCAGAAGTAAAGATACACTAGAAGAAAGATATACTTAAAGCAAAGATACAACGAAGAAAGATACACTAGAAGTAAAGATAAAACCAGAAGTAAAGATACCCCAGAAGTAAAGATAACGAAGTAAAGATACAAACAGAAGCAAAGATAAAATAGAAGTAAAGATATTACCAGAAGAAAGAACACAGAAGTAAAGATACACAGGAAAGATACATGAAGTAAAGATAAACCCCAGAAGAAAGATACACTAGAAGTAAAGATACACTAGAAAAAGATACACAGAAGAAAAGATACACTAGAAGAAAGATACATAGAAGTAAAGATACACTGAAGTAAAGATAAAAACAGAAGTAAAGATACATAGAAGTAAAGATACACCAGAGTAAAGATACACTAAAAGGCTAGAAGAAAAGACACTAGAAGTAAAAGATACACAGAAGTAAAGATACACAGAAGCAAAGATACACGTAGAAGCAAAGATACACAGCAGTAAAGATACACCAGCAGTAAAGATACACCAGAAGTAAAGATACACCAAGACAGTAAAGATACACCAGAAGTAAAGATACACCAGCAGTAAAGATACACTCCAGAAGTAAAGATACACTAGAAGTAAAGATACACCTAGAAGTAAAAAATAAACAGCAGTTTAAAGATCCCCAAGCGTTCAGTAAGATACACCAGCAGTAAAGATACACTGAAGTAAAGATTCACCAGCAAGCAAAGATACACTCAGCAGTAAAGCATACACCAGCAGTAAAGATACAGGACAGAAAAAGATACACCAGAAGTAAAGATACAACAGAAGTAAAGATACACCCAGCAGTAAAGATACACTAGCAGTAAAGATACACAGAGAAAAGATACACCAGCAGTAAAGATACACTAGCAGTAAAGATACACTAGCAGTAAAGATACAATAGAAGTAAAGATACCAAATAAAGATACAACAGAAGTAAAGAATTACACTAGAAGTAAAGATACACTAGAAGCAAAGATACACTAGAAGTAAAGATACACTACAGTAAAGATACACTGAATAAAGATACACTAGAAGTAAACACATGAATTTAAAGATACAACATAAAGATACAACAGAAGCTAAAAGATACCCTAGAAGTAAAGATACACTAGCAGTAAAGATACACTAGAAGTAAAGATACAATAGAAGCAAAGATACACTAGAAGTAAAGATACACAGAAGTAAAGACAAAATCTCAGAAGCAAAGATACAACAGAAGTAAAGATACACTAAAGCAGTAAAGATACCCCTAGCAGTAAAGATACACTAGAAGTAAAGATACACTAGAAGTAAAGATACAACAGAAGTAAAGATACACTAGAAGTAAAGATACAACAGCAGTAAAGATACACCAGAAGTAAAGATACAACAGAAGTAAAGATACACTAGAAGTAAAGATACACAGAAGTAAAGATACACTAGAAGTAAAGATACACCAGAAGTAAAGATACACCAAGTAAAGATACACCTAGAAGTAAAGATACAACAGAAGTAAGATACACTAGAAGTAAAGATACACCACAGAAAGATACACAAAGTAAAATACACTAGAAGTAAAGATAAAACAGAAGTAAAGATACACTAGAAGTAAAGATACAACAGAAGTAAAGATAAAACTAGAAGTAAGATACACAGAAGTAAAGATACAACAGAAGTAAAGATACAACAGAAGTAAAGATACACTAGAAGTAAAGATAAAACAGAAGTAAAGATACAACAGAAGTAAAGATAAAGATAAAACAAAAGTAAAGATACACTAGAAGTAAAGATACACAGAAGTAAAGATACACTAGAAGTAAAGATACAACAGAAGTAAAGATACAACAGAAGTAAAGATATACTAGAAGTAAAGATACAACAGAAGTAAGATACACTAGAAGTAAAGATAACTAGAAGTAAAGATACAACTAGAAGTAAAGATACACTAGAAGTAAAGATACACAGAAGTAAAGATACACTAGAAGTAAAGATACACTAGAAGTAAAGATACACTAGAAGCAAAGATACACTAGAAGTAAAGATACACTAGAAGTAAAGATACACTAGAAGTAAAGATACACCAGCAGTAAAGATAACTAGAAGTAAAGATACACTAGTAAGTAAAGATACAGCTAGAAGTAAAAGATACACTAGAAGTAAAGATACACTAGAAGTAAAGATACAGTAGAAGTAAAGATACACTAGAAGTAAAGATACACCAGCAGTAAAGATACAGAGAAGTAAAGATACACTAGAAGTAAAGATACAATACAAGTAAAGATACAGTAGAAGTAAAGATACCCCTAGAAGTAAAGATACAACAGAAGTAAAGATACAGCAGAAGTAAAGATACACTAGAAGTAAAGATACACTAGAAGTAAAGATAACTAGAAGTAAAGATAAAACAGAAGTAAAGATACATAGAATAAAGATACACTAGAAGTAAAGATACAACAGGTAAGATACAAGAAGAAAGTACACAGATAAAGATACAAGAAGTAAAGATACAGCAGAAGTAAAGATCAAATAAAGATACAGAAGTAAAGATACACCAGAAGTAAAGATACACTAGAAGTAAAGATACAATAGAAGTAAAGATACACTAGAAGTAAAGATACAACAGAAGTAAAGATAAAAGTAGAAGTAAAGATACAAAGAAGTAAAGATACAGAAAGTAAAGATACAACAGAAGTAAAGATACAGTAGAAGTAAAGATACACTAGAAGTAAAGATACAACAGAAGTAAAGATACAGTAGAAGTAAAGATACAACAGAAGTAAAGATACAGTAGAAGTAAAGATACACTAGAAGTAAAGATACAACAGAAGTAAAGATACACTAGAAGTAAAGATACAACAGAAGTAAAGATACAGTAGAAGTAAAGATACAGTAGAAGTAAAGATATACTAGAAGTAAAGATACACTAGAAGTAAAGATACACCAGCAGTAAAGATACACCAGCAGTAAAGATACACTAGAAGTAAAGATACACTAGAAGTAAAGATACACTAGAAGTAAAGATACACTGAAGTAAAGATACACAACAGAAGGTAAAGATACAGTAGAAGTAAAGATAACAGAAGTAAAGATATACTAGAAAAGATACAACAGAAGTAAAGATACACTAGAAGTAAAGATACAACAGAAGTAAAGATATACTAGAAGTAAAGATACAACAGAAGTAAAGATACAGTAGAAGTAAAGATACACTAGAAGTAAAGATACAACAGAAGTAAAGATATACTAGAAGTAAAGATACAGTAGAAGTAAAGATACACTAGAAGTAAAGATATAACAGAAGTAAAGATACAACAGAAGTAAAGATATACTAGAAGTAAAGATAAAGAAGTAAAGATACAGAGAAGCAAAGATACACAAAGAAAGATACAACAGAAGTAAAAGATACAGTAATAAAACAACAGAAGCTAAAAGATATACAGAGTAAAGATACAACAGTCAAAGATACAAGAAGTAAAGATACAACAGAAGTAAATAAGATATACTAGAAGCAAGATACACTGAAGTAAAGATAAAAAACAGAAGTAAAGATACAGTAGAAGTAAAGATACACTAGAAGTAAAGATATAACAGAAGTAAAGATACAACAGAAGTAAAGATATACTAGAAGTAAAGATACAACAGAAGTAAAGATACAGTAGAAGTAAAGATACACTAGAAGTAAAGATATACTAGAAGTAAAGATACAACAGAAGTAAAGATACAGTAGAAGTAAAGATACAACAGAAGTAAAAGATACATAGAAGTAAAGATACACTAGAAGTAAAGATACACTAGAAGTAAAGATACAACAGAAGTAAAGATACAGTAGAAGTAAAGATACAACAGAAGTAAAGATATACTAGAAGTAAAGATACAACAGAAGTAAAGATACAGTAGAAGTAAAGATACAACAGAAGTAAAGATACAGTGAAGTAAAGATACATACAGAAGTAAAGATACACTAGAAGTAAAGATACACTAGAAGTAAAGATAAAACAGAAGTAAAGATACACTAGAAGTAAAGATACACTAGAAGTAAGATACACTAGAAGTAAAGATACAACAGAAGTAAAGATACACTAGAAGTAAAGATACACTAGAAGTAAAGATACAGTAGAAGTAAAGATACAACAGAAGTAAAGATACAACAGAAGTAAAGATAAAACTAGAAGTAAAGATACACTAGAAAGTAAAGATACACTAGAAGTAAAGATACACTAGAAGTAAAGATACACTAGAAGTAAAGATACACTAGAAGTAAAGATACACTAGAAGTAAAGATACACTAGAAGCAAAGATACACTAGAAGTAAAGATACACTAGAAGTAAAGATACAGTAGAAGTAAGATACACCAGAAGTAAGATACAGAGAAGTAAGATAACTAGAAGTAAAGATACACCAGCAGTAAAGATATACTAGAAGTAAAGATACAACAGAAGTAAAGATATACTAGAAGAAAGATACAACAGAAGTAAAGAAATATTAGAAGTAAAGATAACAGTAGAAGTAAAGATACACTAGAAGTAAAGATAACTAGGAAGTAAAGATACACTAGAAGTAAAGATACAGAAGAAGTAAAGATACACTAGAAGTAAAGATACAACAGTAGTAAAGATACACTAGAAGTAAAGATACAGTAGAAGTAAAGATACAACATGAAGTGAAAAAATACAACAGAAGTAAAGATACAACAGAAGTAAAGATACACTAGAAGTAAAGATACAACAGAAGTAAAGATACACTAGAAGTAAAGATACACTAGAAGTAAAGATATACTAGAAGTAAAGATACAACAGAAGTAAAGATACACAGAAGTAAAGATACACTAGAAGTAAAGATACAACAGAAGTAAAGATACAGTAGAAGTAAAGATACACTAGAAGTAAAGATATACTAGAAGTAAAGATACAATAGAAGCAAGATACAACAGAAGTAAAGATACAAAATAAGTAAAGATACACTAGAAGTAAAGATACAACAGAAGTAAAGATACAACAGAAGTAAAGATACACTAGAAGTAAAGATACACTAGAAGTAAAGATACAGTAGAAGTAAAGATACACTAGAAGTAAAGATACAACAGCAGTAAAGATACACTAGAAGTAAAGATACAGTAGAAGTAAAGATACAACAGAAGTAAAGATACAACAGAAGTAAGATACAACAGAAGTAAAGATACACTAGAAGTAAAGATACAACAGAAGTAAAGATACACAGAAGTAAGATAACTAGAAGTAAAGATATACTAGAAGTAAAGATACAACAGAAGTAAAGATACACTAGAAGTAAAGATACACTAGAAGTAAAGATACAACAGAAGTAAAGATACAGTAGAAGTAAAGATACACTAGAAGTAAAGATATACAGGAAGCAAAGATACAACAGAAGTAAAGATACAACAGAAGTAAAGATACAACAGAAGTAAAGATACACTAGAAGTAAAGATACAACAGAAGTAAAGATACAACAGAAGTAAAGATACACTAGAAGTAAAGATACACTAGAAGTAAAGATAAAACAGAAGTAAAGATATACTAGAAGTAAAGATACAAGCAGAAGCTAAAGATACACTAGAAGTAAAGATACAACAGAAGTAAAGATACAACAGAAGTAAAGATATACTAGAAGTAAAGATACAAAGAAGTAAAGATACATAGAAGTAAAGATACAGAGAAGTAAAGATACACTAGAAGAAAGATAACCAGCAGTAAAGATACACTAGAAGTAAAGATACACCAGAAGTAAAGATATACTAGAAGTAAAGATACACTAGAAGTAAAGATACACCAGCAGTAAAGATATACTAGAAGTAAAGATACAACAGAAGTAAAGATACAATAGAAGTAAAGATACAGTAGAAGTAAAGATACAGTAGAAGTAAAGATACACTAGAAGTAAAGATACAGAAGTAAAGATACAACAGAAGTAAAGATACAGTAGAAGTAAAGATACACTAGAAGTAAAGATACAATAGAAGTAAAGATACAGTAGAAGTAAAGATACACCAGAAGTAAAGATATACTAGAAGTAAAGATACAACAGAAGTAAAGATACACTAGAAGTAAAGATACACTAGAAGTAAAGATACACTAGAAGTAAAGATACAACAGAAGTAAAGATACACTAGAAGTAAAGATACAACAGAAGTAAAGATACACTAGAAGTAAAGATACACAGAAGTAAAGATACAGAGAAGTAAGATACAACAGAAGTAAAGATACAGTAGAAGCAAAGTATACAGAAGTAAAGTACAATCAGAGTAAAGATAACTAGAAGTAAGATACAGTAGAAGCAAAGATACAACAGAAGTAAAGATACAGTAGAAGAAAGATACCTAGAAGTAAAGATATAACAGAAGTAAAGATACAACAGAAGTAAAGATATACTAGAAGTAAAGATACACTAGAAGTAAAGATACACTAGAAGAAAAGATACACTAGAAGCTAAAGATACACAGAGTAAAGATACACCAGCAGTAAAGATACAGTAGAAGCAAAGATACAAATAGAAGTAAAGATACAGTAGAAGTAAAGATACAACAGAAGTAAAGATACAGTAGAAGTAAAGATACAGTAGAAGTAAAGATACACTAGAAGTAAAGATATACTAGAAGTAAAGATACAAATAAAGTAAAGATACACCAGAAGTAAAGATACAACAGAAGTAAAGATACAGTAGAAGTAAAGATACAACAGAAGTAAAGATATACTAGAAGTAAGATACACTAAAAGTAAAGATAGTAGAAGTAAAGATACAACAGAAGTAAAGATACAACATGAAGTAAAGATCATACAGAAGTAAAGATACACTAGAAGTAAAGATACAGTAGAAGTAAAGATACAACAGAAGTAAAGATACAGTAAAAGAAGATACACTAGAAGTAAAGATATACTAGAAGTAAAGATACAACAGAAGTAAAGATACAGTAGAAGTAAAGATACACTAGAAGTAAAGATACAACAGAAGTAAAGATACAGTAGAAGTAAAGATACAATAGAAGTAAAGATACACCAGAAGTAAAGATACAGTAGAAGTAAAGATACACCAGCAGTAAAAAGATACAATAGAAGTAAAGATACAACAGAAGTAAAGATACAACAGAAGTAAAGATATACTAGAAGTAAAGATGCACCAGAAGTAAAGATACAACAGAAGTAAAGATACAACAGAAGTAAAGATACAGTAGAAGTAAAGATACAACAGAAGTAAAGATACAGTAGAAGTAAAGATACAACAGAAGTAAAGATATACTAGAAGTAAAGATACAGTAGAAGTAAAGATACAACAGAAGTAAAGATACAACAGAAGTAAAGATACAGTAGAAGTAAAGATACACTAGAAGTAAAGATATAACAGAAGTAAAGATACAACAGAAGTAAAGATATACTAGAAGTAAAGATACAACAGAAGTAAAGATACAGTAGAAGTAAAGATAGAACAGAAGTAAAGATACAGTAAAAGTAAAGATACAACAGAAGTAAAGATACACTAGAAGTAAAGATACACAGAAGTAAAGATACACTAGAAGTAAAGATACAACAGAAGTAAAGATACAGTAGAAGTAAAGATACAACAGAAGTAAAGATATACTAGAAGTAAAGATACAACAGAAGTAAAGATACAGTGAAGTAAAGATACAACAGAAGTAAAGATACAGTAGAAGTAAAGATACAACAGAAGTAAAGATATACTAGAAGTAAAGATACAACAGAAGTAAAGATACACTAGAAGTAAAGATACAACAGAAGTAAAGATACACTAGAAGTAAAGATACAACAGAAGTAAAGATACAGTAGAAGTAAAGATACACTAGAAGTAAAGATACAGTAGAAGTAAAGATACACTAGAAGTAAAGATACACTAGAAGTAAAGATACAACTAGAAGTAAAGATACACTAGAAGTAAAGATACAATAGAAGTAAAGATACACTAGAAGTAAAGATACACTAGAAGCAAAGATACAGCAGAAGTAAAGAATACACCAGAGGCAAAGATACAGTAGAAGTAAAGATACACTAGAAGTAAAGATACACCAGCAGTAAAGATATACTAGAAGTAAAGATACAACAGAAGTAAAGATATACTAGAAGTAAAGATACAACAGAAGTAAAGATACACTTAGAAGTAAAGATACACAGAAGTAAAGATACACTAGAAGTAAAGATACAACAGAAGTAAAGATACACTAGAAGTAAAGATATACTAGAAGTAAAGATACAGTAGAAGCATAAGAACAGCTGAAGTAAAGATACTAGAAGTAAAGATACAGTAGAAGTAAAGATACACTAGAAGTAAAGTACACTAGAAGTAAAGATACAACAGAAGTAAAGATACCCCTAAAAGTAAAGATACAACAGAAGTAAAGATACAGTAGAAGTAAAGATACACTAGAAGTAAAGATCACTAGAAGTAAAGATACAGAAGTAAAGAAAAACAGAAGTAAAGATACAACAAAAGTAAAGATACATAACTAGAAGTAAGATACACCAGAAGTAAAGATACAACAGAAGTAAAGATACACCAGAAGTAAAGATACAACAGAAGTAAAGATACACTAGAAGTAAAGATACACCAGAAGTAAAGATACACAGAAGTAAAGATACAGTAGAAGCAAAGATACACAGAAGTAAAGATACATTAAGAAGCAAAGATACAACAGAAGTAAGATACACTAGAAGTAAAGATCAACAGAAGTAAAGATACAACAGAGTAAAATAGAACCTAGAAGTAAAGATACAACAGAAGTAAAGATACAGTAGAAGTAAAGATACAACAGAAGTAAAGATACACTAGAAGTAAAGATACACCAGCAGTAAAGATATACTAGAAGTAAAGATACAACAGAAGTAAAGATACAGTAGAAGTAAAGATACACTAGAAGTAAAGATCAGTAGAAGTAAAGATACAACAGAAGAAAGATACACTAGAAGTAAAGATACAACAGAAGTAAAGATACACTAGAAGTAAAGATACAACAGAAGTAAAGATACAATAGAGCAAAGATACAACAGAAGTAAAGATACAGTAGAAGTAAAGATAAACAGAAGTAAGATACACTAGAAGTAAAGATACAGTAGAAGTAAAGATACACCAGCAGTAAAGATACACTAGAAGTAAAGATACAACAGAAGTAAAGATACAACAGAAGTAAAGATATACTAGAAGTAAAGATGCACCAGAAGTAAAGATACAACAGAAGTAAAGATACAACAGAAGTAAAGATACAGTGAAGTAAAGATACAACAGAAGTAAAGATACAGTAGAAGTAAAGATACAACAGAAGTAAAGATATACTAGAAGTAAAGATACAACAGAAGTAAAGATACAGAAGTAAAGATACATTTGAAGTAAAGATATAACAGAAGTAAAGATACAACAGAAGTAAAGATATACTAGAAGTAAAGATACAACAGAAGTAAAGATACAGTAGAAGTAAAGATACACTAGAAGTAAAGATACACTAGAAGTAAAGATACACTAGAAGTAAAGATACACTAGAAGTAAAGATACAGTAGAAGTAAAGATACACGAGAAGTAAAGATACAACAGAAGTAAAGATACACTAGAAGTAAAGATACAACAGAAGTAAAGATACACTAGAAGTAAAGATACAGTAGAAGTAAAGATACAACAGAAGTAAAGATACAGTAGAAGTAAAGATACAACAGAAGAGATAACTAGAAGTAAAGATACAACAGAAGTAAAGATACACTAGAAGTAAAGATACAACAGAGTAAAGATACACTAGAAGTAAAGATACAACAGAAGTAAAGATACAGTAGAAGTAAAGATAACAGAAGTAAAGATATACTAGAAGTAAAGATACAACAGAGTAAAGATACAGAGAAGTAAAGATACAACAGAAGTAAAGATACAGTAGAAGTAAAGATACAACAGAAGTAAAGATATACTAGAAGTAAAGATACACTAGAAGTAAAGATACAGTAGAAGTAAAGATACACTAGAAGTAAAGATACACTAGAAGTAAAGATACAGTAGAAGTAAAGATATACTAGAAGTAAAGATACAGTAGAAGTAAAGATATACTAGAAGTAAAGATACACTAGAAGTAAAGATACAACAGCAGTAAAGATACAGTAGAAGTAAAGATATACTAGAAGTAAAGATACAGTAGAAGTAAAGATATACTAAAAGTAAAGATACACTAAAAGTAAAGATACAACAGAAGTAAAGATACACTAGAAGTAAAGATACAACAGAAGTAAAGATACACTAGAAGTAAAGATACAACAGAAGTAAAGATACAGTAGAAGTAAAGATACACTAGAAGTAAAGATACAGTAGAAGTAAAGATACACTAGAAGTAAAGATACACTAGAAGTAAAGATACACTAGAAGTAAAGATACACTAGAAGTAAAGATACACTAGAAGAAAGATACACTAAAAGTAAGATACACTAGAAGTAAAGATACACCAGAAGTAAAGATACAGTAGAAGTAAAGATACACTAGAAGTAAAGATACACCAGCAGTAAAGATATACTAGAAGTAAAGATACAACAGAAGTAAAGATATACTAGAAGTAAAGATACAACAGAAGTAAAGATACACTAGAAGTAAAGATACAAGAGAAGTAAAGATACACTAGAAGTAAAGATACACTAGAAGTAAAGATACACTAGAAGTAAAGATACAGTAGAAGTAAAGATACACTAGAAGTAAAGATACAACAGAAGTAAAGATACACTAGAAGTAAAGATACACCAGCAGTAAAGATACACTAGAAGTAAAGATACAGTAGAAGTAAAGATACACTAGAAGTAAAGATACACCAGCAGTAAAGATACACTAGAAGTAAAGATACAACAGAAGAAAAGATACACTAGAAGTAAAGACAAAGAAGTAAAGATACACTAG
Source organism: Arion vulgaris (assembly GCA_020796225.1). Taxonomy (NCBI): domain Eukaryota; kingdom Metazoa; phylum Mollusca; class Gastropoda; order Stylommatophora; family Arionidae; genus Arion; species Arion vulgaris. The sequence continues at coordinate 80,928,352 of CM036754.1, read as the reverse complement.
AAGTAAAGATATACTAGAAGTAAAGATACAGTAGAAGTAAAGATACACTAGAAGTAAAGATACAGAGAAGTAAAGATACACTAGAAGTAAAGATACACCAGCAGTAAAGATACACTAGAAGTAAAGATACAACAAAGAAAAGATACAACAGAAGTAAAGATATACTAGAAGTAAAGATGCACCAGAAGTAAAGATACACTAGAAGTAAAGATACACTAGAAGTAAAGATACACTAGAAGTAAAGATACATTAGAAGTAAAGATACACTAGAAGTAAAGATACACTAGAGTAAAGATACACTAGAAGTAAAGATACACTAGAAGTAAAGATACACTAGAAGTAAAGATACAACAGAAGTAAAGATACAACAGAAGTAAAGATACAACAGAAGTAAAGATACACCAGCAGTAAAGATATACTAGAAGTAAAGATACACTAGAAGTAAAGATACACCAGCAGTAAAGATATACCAGCAGTAAAGATACACCAGCAGTAAAGATACACTAGAAGTAAAGATACACTAGAAGTAAAGATACAACAGAAGTAAAGATACAGTAGAAGTAAAGATACACTAGAAGTAAAGATACAGTAGAAGTAAAGATACAACAGAAGTAAAGATACACTAGAAGGAAAGATACACTAGAAGTAAAGATACACTAGAAGTAAAGATACAACAGAAGTAAAGATACACTAGAAGTAAAGATACACTAGAAGTAAAGATACACTAGAAGTAAAGATACACTAGAAGTAAAGATACACTAGAAGTAAAGATACAACAGAAGTAAAGATACAGTAGAAGTAAAGATACAACAGAGTAAAGATATACCAGAAGTAAAGATACACTGAAGTAAAGATACAGTAGAAGTAAAGATCACTAGAAGTAAAGATACACTGAAGTAAAGATACACTAGAAGTAAAGATACACTAGAAGTAAAGATACACTAGAAGTAAAGATACACTAGAAGTAAAGATACAGAAGTAAAGATACAACAGAAGTAAAGATATACTAGAAGTAAAGATACACTAGAAGTAAAGATATACTAGAAGTAAAGATACACTAGAAGTAAAGATACAGTAGAAGTAAAGATACACTAGAAGTAAAGATATACTAGAAGTAAAGATATACTAGAAGTAAAGATACACTAGAAGTAAAGATACAGTAGAAGTAAAGATACAACAGAAGTAAAGATACACTAGAAGTAAAGATATACTAGAAGTAAAGATACAGTAGAAGTAAAGATACACCAGAAGTAAAGATACAGTAGAAGTAAAGATACACTAGAAGTAAAGATACACCAGCAGTAAAGATATACTAGAAGTAAAGATACAACAGAAGTAAAGATATACTAGAGTAAAGATACACTAGAAGTAAAGATACACTAGAAGTAAAGATACACCAGCAGTAAAGATACACTAGAAGTAAAGATACAACAGAAGCAAAGATACACAAGAAAAAGATACAACAGAAGTAAAGATACACTAGAAGTAAAGATACAGTAGAAGTAAAGATACACTAGAAGTAAAGATACAACAGAAGTAAAGATACAACAGAAGTAAAGATACACTAGAAGTAAAGATACACTAGAAGTAAAGATACACTAGAAGTAAAGATACAACAGAAGTAAAGATACAACAGAAGTAAAGATACACTAGAAGTAAAGATACACTAGAAGTAAAGATACACTAGAAGTAAAGATACACTAGTAGTAAAGATACACTAGAAGTAAAGATACAGTAGAAGTAAAGATATACTAGAAGTAAAGATACACTGAAGTAAGATACACTAGAAGTAAAGATACATGAAGTAAAGATACACTAGAAGTAAAGATACAACAGAAGTAAAGATACACTAGAAGTAAAGATACACTAGAAGTAAAGATACACTAGAAGTAAAGATACAGTAGAAGTAAAGATACACTAGAAGGAAAGATACACTAGAAGTAAAGATACACTAGAAGTAAAGATACAACAGAAGTAAAGATACACTAGAAGTAAAGATACAGTAGAAGTAAAGATACACTAGAAGTAAAGATACAACATAAGTAAAGATACACTAGAAGTAAAGATACAGTAGAAGTAAAGATACAACAGAAGTAAAGATATACTAGAAGTAAAGATACAACAGAAGTAAAGAATACTAGAAGCAAAGATACAACAGAAGCAAAGATACACTAGAAGTAAAGATACACAGCAGTAAAGATATACTAGAAGTAAAGATACAACAAAAGTAAAGATACAGAGAGTAAAGATACACTAGAAGTAAAGATACAGTAAAGTAAAGATACACTAGAAGTAAAGATACACTAGAAGTAAAGATACACTAGAAGTAAAGATACAACAGAAGTAAAGATACAGTAGAAGTAAAGATACATAGAAGTAAAGATATACAGAAGTAAAGATACAACAGAAGTAAAGATACACTAGAAGTAAAGATATACTAGAAGTAAAGATACAACAGAAGTAAAGATATACTAGAAGTAAAGATACAGTAGAAGTAAAGATATACTAGAAGTAAAGATACACTAGAAGTAAAGATACAACAGAAGTAAAGATATACTAGAAGTAAAGATACAACAGAAGTAAAGATACACCAGCAGTAAAGATATACTAGAAGTAAAGATACACTAGAAGTAAAGATACAACAGAAGTAAAGATACAACAGAAGTAAAGATACACTAGAAGTAAAGATACACCAGCAGTAAAGATACACTAGAAGTAAAGATACAACAGAAGTAAAGATACAACAGAAGTAAAGATATACTAGAAGTAAAGATGCACCAGAAGTAAAGATACACTAGAAGTAAAGATACACTAGAAGTAAAGATACACTAGAAGTAAAGATACACTAGAAGTAAAGATACACTAGAAGTAAAGATACACTAGAAGTAAAGATACACTAGAAGTAAAGATACACTAGAAGTAAAGATACACTAGAAGTAAAGATACACAAGAAGTAAAGATACAACAGAAGTAAAGATACACCAGAAGTAAAGATACAACAGAAGTAAAGATACAACAGAAGTAAAGATACACTAGAAGTAAAGATACAACAGAAGTAAAGATACAACAGAAGTAAAGATACATCAGAAGTAAAGATACAACAGAAGTAAAGATACAACAGAAGTAAAGATATACCAGAAGTAAAGATACAACAGAAGTAAAGATACAACAGAAGTAAAGATACATCAGAAAGTTGACTTCTTAAACAGAAGATACAACATATAATATTAGACAATAAATACCTAACGGTCCTAGAATCAACTTACATTACATAACAAACGTACATTTATTACATTACTTTACAAATATTACATAACATCGATGTTACAGTATGTTATACATGTTGATGTCTCGCAGTGACACCCTACAACCCTAACGTGTTATGGACTTTTTATTATTATTATTATGGAGCATTATGGGGTGACCGTTGCAGTGAAGTTGGAGCCGTACATATGAACTATAAACTATTATTATGTTACAGTAGATATAAAATAACAAGCATACATAAGTCTCATAGACAGACATGAACCCAAACTACAACTAGTAAAGACTTTATTGCACTTGCTGATAGTGTACCGACTAAACTTTATAGCACTTGCTGATAGTGCACCGACTAAACTTTATTGTACTTGCTCATAGCGAGCCGACTAAACTTTATAGCACTTGCTGATATTTACCGACTAAACTTTATTGCACTTGCTGATAGTGTACCGACTAAACTTTATTGCACTGCTCATAGTGCACAGCCCAAACTTTATTGCACTTGCTGATAGTGCAACGACTAAACTTTATAGCACTTGCTAATAGTCACCTGACTAAACTTATAGCACTTGCTAATAGTGCACCGACTAAACTTTATAGCACTTGCTGATAGTGCACAGTCTAAACTTTATAGCACCTGCTGATAGTGCACTGACTAAACTTTATAGCACTTGCTGATAGTGCACCGCCTTTGATTGATTGATCGATTGATTGGACCATCATAACTGCACTTGGGAAGTAACCATGTGTCCCCCGATCTCTTCTTACACATGCAGATTCTCAGCTGCAGCGCACGAACTCTATAGCACCGGTGAGGGTCCCGGATATAAGTTTGAAGATGATGAAGATATTTGTATTTTTAGGAATTTTATTTTGAATCTTTTCAGTGAATTTTCCCAGGCAGCGGCATTCCAGCCTTCTTCTCCGATTATGAACTGCCAAGAATTCTTTATTGAACACGGAGCTACCTTTTATCGTCCATCACCGATATGACTAGGAACTCGATCTCACCTACACTGAGATCAGGAATCTCTGGGAAAATATCCCGATGGCTCCACGATGGAGCGAACCTGGTACCTTTGGGTACGAGAGGCGAGAACCTACCTTCTACACCACAATGACTCCGTTAACTTTGATTAATGACAACCCAACTAGACACTACATTTAGAAAAAAAACAATCGAGGCAATCGTTACTTTACCGAAAGCACAGGAATGTAGGAAACCATAGCTAACTTAATCGGCTTAGGGAGCTCATACAGTAAACATAAAACTTCTGACAGGTGCGAGGGTGTATTGTGGGAAGATCCGAGTTCTAAGCTTAGGTAGGTGATCACGGATCCATGTTTATTTGGGAGAGAATAAAGCTCATGAACATGGGCGTCCACCGAAGTTTTTCCAGGGTGGGGAAAAAGAAAAAAAAGAAAGTGTAGTTGGTTGTTAGTTTCATCATCATCATCAGGTGCCGTCTCCACATCGAAGGTTGGCTGCAATGAATCTCCAGCATCCTCTGTCTTTCGCCTTGGTGTTGCACACTGCCAGACTGTAACCTGTCCATTTCTTAAAGTTTCCCCTCCCACTTATCTCTCGGTCTTCCTCTTGCTCTTCTCCCTCAACTTTCCCCTCTAGTAAATGTTTTATCATGGTGTCATGCCTTTTATGTGCCCAAAATACTTTACTTGTCTGAATTTTATTTCTCTTAATAATTGTTTCTTCATGCCTAGTTTTCCTAAAACTTGTTTATTTGTCTGTTTTTCTGTCCATGAAACTCTGCTTATTCTTCTATATATCCACATCTCAAATGCATCAATTCTGTCTTCTAACTGCTTGTTCATTGTCCATGTTTCGAGCCATACATTAATATAGGATATATATAGCATTTGATCATTCTAATTTTTAGCCTGTTTGTGATTTGTTTGGATGTCAGTAACTTTCTCATACTATTGAAATTATCCTTGGCCATTCCTATTCTCTTTTAATTTCAGTTATACATCTGCCATCATCTGTTATCATCTGACCGAGATAGGAGTAGCTTTACTTGATGTAGTAATTCTCCATGTATTTTTATATTCATTTTAGGTTTTTCCATTTCCTTGTTGATTACCATAGTTTTTGTTTTCTGTATGTTAATGTCTAATCCATATTCCTTGCTAGTTCTGTCCAATTGGTCCACTAATTCTTGTAGATCTTGTTCATTTTCTGCTACCAATACTGTGTCATCTGCATATCTTAAGTTATTTATTATTTTTCCATTGATCTTGAGTCCTGGCATTCCCTCTAGTTGTTTGAAGATTTTCTCTGTGTAGATGTTAAATAGGCTTGGTGACAGTATGCATCCTTGTCTCACTCCTCTCTTTATGTCTATGTATGGAGAGTAGCTATTTTCATATTTTATTATTGCTGTCTGTTCCCAGTATATGTTACTTATTAGTCTGATATCATCCCCATCTAGGCCTATTTCTTGTAGACATATGATTAGCTTTTCATGTTGGACTCTGTCAAAAGCTTTGCTATAATCGATGAAACACAAGTAGATACTTTTTGCACTTCTATATACTTGTCAGCGAGTAGTCTTATACAAAGTATTGCCTCTCTTGTTCCTCTGTTTTTTTCTAAAGCCAAACTGTTCTTCTCCTACTTCTATGTCTATCTTGTTTTTAATTCTTTCATGTATGATCTTGAGTAGTATTTTTGTTATGTGGCTCATCAGGCTAATTGTCCTATAGTCTGTGCACTCCTGTGCTTTGGGCTTTTGGGTAGTGGTATGAATACTGATGTCTTCAAGTCTCTTGGTATATATCCTGTGTTATATATATCATTGCACAAATCTGTAATGGTTGAAATACCAAAATCCTCTAAGGAGGTTAACATTTCCACAGTAATATTGTCCAATCCTGCAGCCTTTCCTCGCTTCATTGTTTCGATTGCTCTTACAACTTCAGATTTTAATATTCTTGGGCTGTCATTGCACTTTATACTGTGTTTACTGCTCCTTTGATCATCAAATAGAGCCGTTACATATTCTGTCCATCTTGTCAATATTTCTGTTTTATCAAACAAAAGTTGGTTGTTGTTGTTTTGATACATCCTCCACTTTTTACAGTATTTTTCTTACTTGTCATTTGTCTTATTTCTCTGTGCATATCTCTAGTCCTGTGTTTTTCTGCCATATCTTCTATTTCCTTGCATTTTGTTTCTAACCAGTTTACTTTTGTGGTTCTGCACATGTTGCGTATTTCGTTGTCTAAAATTGTATACTTTGGGTGTTCTTGGCTTTCTTTCGTTCTGTCATTTTTTCTAAGATTTCATCAGTCATCCACATTTGATTTTTCATGGATTCTTTTACAGGCAGGTTTTTGTTTGCAGTTTGTATACTCTGTTTTAAGGTTGTTAGTTTACTATGTAGAAATAGAGACCAGATTAGCATAAACCAGTTTTAATATCCCTGTAAGGCCTAGGAGTTTTTTTTTTAAAAGGGCAAAAATAAAACATCCTAACCTGAGCAGTTTCGCAGCGACTGTACTAGCCATGCTTCCATTAAATTCCACAGGTTTATGTCCCTCCTGTCCCACATGTCCCAAAAAGGCGGTATTACAGGTAGTAACGACAGTTAAAAAAATAAAAATCAATTTTCCATGGTGGCACTTGCCCCCCCCCTCCTTCCATTATCTTAACACATAGGCGTATTTGCTGAAGAAAACTTTTCAAATTTGAAAAAAGATGATGCGGTAGAAGATATAGAAGAGAATAAATGATGGAAATAAGAAAATAAAACAGCAAACAGAAAGACAGAATTAGTGCTGCTAGAAATAGTTGAAATTCTCAATTACTCAGTCATTTTTACAGTAATGGGGAAGGGAGGTATATTCGTACCCGTTGTCCTCCTCCTTCTTCTTCTTCTTCGAGCGCTCCATATCGACCACTTGCTAATCACTCTGTGTGATTTGTATGTGATCTGAGCCTAAGAGCGATTGTACGTTGTGCGTTATGTGATCAACAAATAAACATGGTACAGGTATTAAGAGTTTCCAAAAAAACAAATACGGGACTCGAACTACTTACCCTAGTCTTACGACATCAATCGCCTAGCCTAGCAATACGAGCGTCCTTACGAACACAACCAATGAGCCATTTAAAAAAATGACTCACGGGGAGTGTCTTTCTCAAACGCTCGTTATTAAACTAGACACAGAACAATCAGGTAGGGTTCGTTTCAACAATGTCTACACAAACACATGCTATAAGCTTATTGTCCTTGTATATATTAGAGACGAGATAATATCATACATACACACATGTATACACATATAACAAACATGCATACATCATTCAAAGTAGCTTCACATTTATTATAAGATGAGAACAAGGAGTTTTTGCAAGAACCCCAGAGGAAGCAACGGAAGTAACGAATATGATCAACAAATAAACATGGTACATGTATTAAGAGCTTCGAAAAACAAATAGACAAATTAGCCAGTTATGTGCCCACAAGTAGGCCAGCACATCCGATTTCTGCGATGGTTTTATTTACTAGGATAGCTTCCCTAGGTCCTACATCAATCGCCTCTTACGACATGCCTTGTAGGTCGCAGTGGTACTATTCTTTGCTTCCTTGCGGGCCGGCGCCTCACGGGCGGAACCCGTTGTCCAACATTTTGGATAAGCAAATGAAATATTGTATTGAAATTCAGAAGGTGAGATCGAGTTTCTAGTCCTATGGGTCAAGTTGAGCAGGCTGGAAAACCGCTGCCTGGGCAAAAATTCATTATAAAGATTTAAAAAGAAAAATTTCTACAAAATATTTTCACCATCCTCTAAATTACATTGTGGATCTTCGCCGGTGCTAAGGAGTTCTTACACTGCCGCTGAGATATTCCTGTGTAAGAAATAGATCGGAGCACACATGGCTACTTACCTAAGTATAATGATGATCCAATCAATCAATCAATCAATCAATCAATCTCCCAGTTCATACAGCAACTAAATTTAACAATAAATCGTCATATCTCTATTTTGTAATCCCAGTTGACATATAAATAGACTGAGAGAATTTCAGTATGAATACCTTTCAACATCTGTTTGATGGTGACTGAGCACCTATGGGTCTGCCCGAAATGCAATGACGTCGGTTCAGTAACCAAGATTGAGCGAGTTGTGCAGGATAGAGCGATATGAAGAAAATACTTGCAGGCCCTATGTAACGTATAACGTAAAGGGGAATATATATATATATATATATATCGCCGAGTGGTTATCGGGACCCAAATTTTAGGTGTAAAGAATAGAACCACTGTTACCTGCCACGCATGTCGTAAGAGGCGACTAAGAGGAGGTTTGGCTGAAATCGGATGCACATGTCCCAAACACGTAGAAGTTTATGCGTTTAGGGCCAACCAAACCAATGTGCAATGTATACGTTCTTGCAAAGATCAAACATACAACAAAGGTGTTAAAATTGGTCGTAAGAACGAACAAAGAAGAAGAAGGTTATATATATATATATATATATATATATATATCTATATAAGCTATATGTACAAAGACATGCAAGCATGAGCGAGTGATGGTAGCTGAAAAAATAAGAAAAAAACCATCACATATGAAGACAAAAGTGAGGCAGATGACAGGAAAACATCCTTATATCAGCTGTCTCACCTGTAGCAACTGTGGAAGAGTCTCACCTGCAGCAACTGTGGAAGAGTTTCACCTGCAGCAACTGTGGCAAGAGTCTCACCTGCAGCAACTGTGGCAAGAGTCTCACCTGCAGCAACTGTGGCAAGAGTCTCACCTGCAGCAACTGTGGCAAGAGTCTCACCTGCAGCAACTGTGGCAAGAGTCTCACCTGCAGCAACTGTGGCAAGAGTCTCACCTGCAGCAACTGTGGCAAGAGTCTCACCTGCAGCAACTGTGGCAAGGATTGTCACTGCAGAATAAGCAATTACAGCCACAAGAAAGGGTGATTTAGCGCAGAACTACATGACGCAAAACCTATTGTCTCCTGAGACAAAGAGGCCAATGAATATATATATAATTATGGAAGAGATTAAGCGAGTTGCCGAGAACACAGAGATATAAAGAAATTACTAACAGGCCCAAATAGCGTATAACAGTACAAGAGAAATGTCTATATACCTACATATTCCTAGTTTTGTTCCATACTTCCAGGCCCGTGCGGTATATTTTCTCAGCATGATGCACGTCTTCGAAATGCCACCCCTAAATGTTATTTCTTTAAATTAATCTTCTAGTTTTTGGTTTTTTTAAACTGCACAAAATGTAGGAATACTAAATCGTATACATCAATATCATAAAACATAGACCAATATAGAAAAGCGGTGCGTAAAGATTTTTAATTATTGAATGGTTCAAATTATATTTTGATTTCACTGCTTATGCCGCCACCTTACGGTGCCGCCTGATGCGGCCGGCACTCTGTATCATAGCACTGCACGACCCTGCATACTTCTATTGTTGCTTGGCAACATACGTTGAAAAAACAAGCTCTACCCTCATACTTTATTTTCCGTGCCAGAAATATCACATAATCAAGACTGTGGAAGCTGTGTCTGCCTCTACCAATTGCAGCAGTAAGCCAGGAACAGAACTATAATGTTGAAAACTTTGCCATGTGTTTCGCACGCATAACACTCAAGAAAAAGTTCGCAATAACACATAAAATCAATTGCCTTGAAGAAAAAGCATTCTCTATGCAATATATATCACCATAAAAGAACGTTTAACAAAAATTTACAGAAACAGTTATTCAGTGTAAGAGACGAATTTTTTAAATTATTTTTTTTGGGGGAGTGAAATGCAGGTTTTTATGAAATTAATGAACCTGTTATATGTTGACATAAAGAATGATATTGTGTTGAGAGATTTGTGGTGATTTCATAGGTCGCTTCTTGTCATGCTTTTTGTACTGATGTCTCTGACAAAATAAGCAGTTTTCATTTTTTTTTTCCTGAGAATGTGATGTTTTTTTGTTGTTTTCTTTTGTTCGTTCTTATCAACCAGTTTAATTACTACCACCAGAAATAGAATTCAATGGACACAGACGGAGCAGCTTGAGGATCTGGACAATCAGATGCAGGATAAGCTAAACACACTTGATTAAAGGTCCCAACAACTAGGGCTGAACATTCATAAGGGAAAACAAAAATAATGAGAATTAACCAAGCAAACGACAATCCGAGCTCCCTGGGTGAAATCCCACTTCAAGAGGTAGAATCATACACATATTTGGGCAGCAACATAGACAAAGAGGGTGGAACAGATAGAGATGTTAAAATAAGCATACAGAAGGCAAGAGGAGCTTTCATTGCACTGGGAAACATATGGAAGTCTAAAGAAATCAAATCTAGAACAAAAATTCGGATATTTAGCTCTAATGTTAAAACAGTTCTACTGTATGGGTCAGAAACATGGAGAACAACTAAAACAATAGCGCATAAATTGCAAACATTCATCAACTGGTGTCTGCGCAGAATAGAGGGAATAAGATGGTATGATAGGGTCACAAATGAGGAACTTATGGAGAGAACAAGACAGATTCCAGTGAACCAAGAGATGGTATGATAGAGTAGGGTAACCAATGAGGAACTTATGGAGAGAACAAGACAGATTCCAGTGAACCAAGAGATGGTATGATAGGGTAGGGTCACCAATGAGGAACTTATGGAGAGAACAAGACAGATTCCAGTGAACCAAGAGATGGTATGATAGGGTCACCAATGAGGAACTTATGGAGAGAACAAGACAGATTACAGTAGAACAAGACAGATTACAGTGAACCAAGAGGTTAAAAAAAAAGACGCTGAGGTGGACACACTTTGCGAAAATCAGAGGAGAATATAACAAGAAGGTTCTTTTCTGGAACCCACAGGGACAGTGAAATAAAGGGAGGCGTAGAAATATATGAAGACGGAATTTGGAGAAGGAGATCAACAATATAAAGAAGAGCTGGAGGGAGCTGCAGGAGATAGGAACACTTGGCATGAATTGGTTGAGGGCCTATGCCTCAATCCGGGTTAAAAAGGCAGAGAGAGAGAAGAGAGAGAGAGAGAGAGAGAGAGAGAGAGAGAGAGAGAGAGAGAGAAAGGAAGTTTAATCACACTTTGTGAGATATTTGGACTAGGCCAAGAACGACTAAACGTTGCGCCTCAGATATTTTTCCAGAGATCCTAATCTTAGTGTAGGTGAGATCGAGTTCCTAGACCTATCGGAGACGGACAATAAATCGGTGGTCCCGTGTTCAAATTGGGGAAAAGAACCCTTGGCAGTTCAAAATCGATAAGAGCAGGCTGAAAAGCCGCTGCTCGGGAAAAATTCATTAGAAAAATAAAGCAAAATTCCTATAAAATATTTTCACCGTTTTCTAAATTACACCGGGGACATTCACCGGTGCTACGGAGTTCATGGACTACCGCTGAGATCTTCATGTGTAAGAAACAGATCGGAGCACACATGGTTACTAATCGAAGTGCAATGATGATGGTCATCAATCAATCAATCAATCAATCAATCAATCAATCAATCAATCAATCAAACAATCAATCAATCAATCAATCAATCAGTAACCCATTTGTTCTCTGTGTACTCTCGTCTCTCTCTCTCTGCCTTTTAACCGGATTGGGGCATAGCCCTCAACCAACTCATGCCAAGTCTTCATATCGTTAGCTATCTTCTGTAGCTCCCTCGAGTTATTCTTTATATTGTTGACCTGTCACCAAATCTCGTCTCCATGTATTTCTATGCCTCCCTTTCTTTCACTGTCCCTGTGGGTTCCAGGAAAGGACTCTTCTTGTTATATTCCCCTCAGGTTTTCACAAAGTATGTCCTATCCAACGCCAGCGGTTTTTAAAAACATCTTTGTTCACTGCAATCTTTCTTGTTCTCTCCATAAGTTCCTCATTTGTCACCCTATCATACCATCTCAGTTCCTCTATCCTACACAGACTCCAGTTGATGAATATTTACAATTTAAATGTGTGTCTTACTGGACAATATTCTCCCATGCTATTTGGGAAGAGGGTGTTGGGGGTGTGGGGGATTGTTGTTGTTTAGACTAACAACCCATATATACAAAAAAGGAAGATAGCTTTGCTAAAGAAACTGCAATAAATAAATGATCTAGCGTTGGGAATAATATCAGCTTTTATGTGCCATTAGGAACGTGGAATTAATAACTATAATAATACGATAGCTAGTGGTAAGATGTAACTCTATGTTAAATTTGGAGCTGAATAGAGAGAGAGAGAGAGAGAGAGAGAGAGAGAGAGAGAGAGAGAGAGAGATGAGATTGTTGTATTGAGCTTTGTTTCTTCATTTCCATAATAAAGGTTGTTGTGTATCGCCGCCATGAGGATGGCGTTAGAAACGATGAACCCTTGAATATAGAGGAAAACACACACACTTACAAGCGCATGTACAGAACGTGCATATGTATCTACGACAATAAGTTTGAGAATAACTAATACAGCACACATACACATTCACAGCACACATATACATTCACAGCACACATACACACAAACAGAGTATACACACATACAGACATCAAGCCATATCGAACAAACTCGTATACAAACATACAGATAGCAATCCACACAGAATAAATTCATACACACACACATAACAAACTAATACACACACAGAGACAACAACACACACAGAGCAAAGCCATACACACACATACAGACAGCAACACACACAAAGAACAAAGTCATACACACACATACAGACAGGAACACACACAGAGCAAAGTCATACACACACATACAGACAGCAACAACACAACAGACAGCAACACACAGAGCAGTCATACACACACATACAGACAGCAATACACACAGAGCAAACTGATACACATATACAACATACTGATATAGATATCAACAACATACACAGTGAAGATACATACAGACAGCAAATATATACACAGTTACAAGAGACACCGAGTAAAGCCCCACATATACATATCAAACGTATACAGAACAACTTACACACCAGCAATAAACGGACAGTAAACAGACACAATAAACGGACACAGTAAACGGACACAGTAAATAGACACAGTAAACGGACACAGTAAATAGACACAGTAAACGGACACAGTAAACAGAGACAGTAAATAGACACAGTAAACAGACACAATAAACAGACACAGTAAACATATATCAAACATACATACAACAAACACATACAGAACAAACATACGAATTTCGTCTTCGAACGTTCCAGATCTTCTTCTTGAGCTTGTTGTGCGTGCCACCTGCTATCGGGTTGTTGCCCAGTGTCGTCACACTGCTATCGGGTTGTTGTCCAGTGTCGTCACACTGCTATCGTGCTGTTGTCCAGTGTCGTCACACTGCTATCGGGTTGTTGTCCAGTGTCGTCACACTGCTATCGGGTTGTTGCCCAGTGTCGTCACACTTCTATCGGGTTGTTGCCCAGTGTCGTCACACTGCTATCGGGTTGTTGTCCAGTGTCGTCACACTGCTATCGTGCTGTTGTCCAGTGTCGTCACACTGCTATCGGGTTGTTGTCCAGTGTCGTCACACTGCTATCGGGTTGTTGTCCAGTGTCGTCACACTGCTATCGTGTTGTGCCAGTGTCGTCACACTGCTATCAGGTTGTTGTCCAGTGTCGTCACACTGCTATCAGGTTGTTGTCCAGTGTCGTCACACTGCTATCGGGTTGTTGCCCAGTGTCGTCACACTGCTATCGGGTTGTTGCCCAGTGTCGTCACACTGCTATCGGTTGTGCCAGTGTCGTCACACTGCTATCGGGTTGTTGTCCAGTGTCGTCACACTGCTATCGGGTTGTTGCCAGTGTCGTCACACTGCTATCGGCTGTTCCAGTGTCGTCACACTGCTATCGGGTTGTTGTCCAGTGTCGTCACACTGCTATCGGGTTGTTGCCCAGTGTCGTCACACTGCTATCGGGTTGTTGCCCAGTGTCGTCACACTGCTATCGGGTTGTTGTCCAGTGTCGTCACACTGCTATCGGGTTGTTGTCCAGTGTCGTCACACTGCTATCGGGTTGTTGCCCAGTGTCGTGGTATTCATACGATTCTAAGAGCGATTGAACATTGTTTCATTTATGCACCTACAAGAAGGCCAGAACATCCGATATCTGCGACTCTTTTTATCTATTAGTGTAGCTTTCCTAGACCGCTACCTCAGTCGCCTCTTACGACATGCCTTGTAGGTTGCAGTGTTACCTTTCTTTACTCCCTGTGAGGGCCCAGCAAAACACGGCGAAACATACAGATAAATAATAAACAAACACAGCAAACAACTACACACACATACAAACACACAACACATTCATTCCACGGACACATCCATTTTAATTGTTGCTAAGACTCCAAGTAAAACATGCTATGATTTTCCCACACTTTTCTACCCCAGCCTTCATCCAAGCAACACCCCACTAGCCCACTAAAACAGCGTCTAATGAATACACACCTGCATTTTTTATTACCCAGGTTGGAGAAAGGTACATCGAAACAATATGTCGCACACCTGCAGCATAGATCGTTAGTCGTCGCGCGCAAATATGATAATTAATCTGGCAATTTAGCTGCAGAACTCAAGGATAAACAAAGAACATGTTTGGCTATAACATTGGTTGAAATCAACGAGAAGTGATTTACTTATATCCCTATTCTCTAATCATGTTTTGTCACAGCCAACTATAAACTAATACGGCCGGCGGACTCAGGTAAAAATTATGGGAAATCGGACCACAAGCGGTCATGTGATCTCGCATTCCAGTATTGTTGTATATAGACGAATTCATTTTAAAATCAACACAAAATGCTAAATCAAGGTTATATTATGCAACAAATTAATATAACAATAAGGCATATCATTATTATTAATATTTTTCATCAATAAATGACAACAGACTCATAGAAATTGAGTAAAATTGCGAAAAATCTTGCAGTGTTCTCTAAATATATTTATTTAGTGGTGAAAATATTCATTATATTGATATTCCTTATTGTTAAACTTAACTTGTTGCATAATATAACTTCGAGTTAGCATTTTGATAACTGATTGCATTTGTGTTGATTTTAAATGAATTCGTCTATATACACCAATACTGGAATGCGAGATCACGTGGTGTAGTTGAGGTCTGATTTCCCATAATTCTTTCCTGTGTCCGAAGGCCCATAAGTTTATAGTTGGCTCTGGTGGAAACCGTGTGCAACAAAGTAAATCCTTCGTCTTTAGGGCAACGCGGCAACCGCGTAATACATACATGGCAACCGCGTGATACTTACATGGCAACCGCGTGATACATACATGGCGCCCGCGTAATACATCCATGGCAACCGCGTAATACATCCATGGCAACCGCGTAATACATATATGGCAACCGCGTAATACATATATGGCAACCGCGTGATATATACATGGCAACCGCGTGATATATACATGGCAACCGCGTGATATATACATGGCAACCGCGTGATACATATATGGCAACCGCGTGATATATACATGGCAACCGCGTGATATATACATGGCAACCTGCGTATAATATATATATATATATATATATATGGCAACTCGTGATATATACATGGCAACCGCGTGATATATACATGGCAACCGCGTGATATATACATGGCGCCCGCGTGATACATACATGGCGCCCTATTTTATTTCTCTCGGTCTAACGTTAGTCAGAATCTCCCTCCCCCAAATGTGTTCCTGGATAACAGTATGTATGATTCCGTTTTGTCGCAACAATATTTAAAAAAAATCAGGATTAATTTTGTAACCTATTATTATGTTTACTATTGTTACTATTTTGAGAATACAACCAACCACCAATAACAGCATACAATAAAAGAGATCGGGTACTAGAGCTAAGGGAAGACCAAGAAAAGATGGATAAACAAGACCACACTAAATAAACACGGATATAATACAACAAGGGCGACTCATGTAGCCCTAGAACGCAAATTAAAGCTTCCATCCCTACGCTTAACGGCAAGAGTGGACAGACTACATCTTCCACCTGGGAATAGACAATAGACTATTTTGAAGAAGCAAAAGTACAGATAAAAATGACCTACAAAAACAAATGCGTGAGAGATCACCCAGGTCATGAAAAGGATGATGCATACCATCAACTAAGTAGAGAAGAACAGGTTGTCATTTTTCGTTTACGAACAGGGCACAATAGGCCGAGGTATCATCTGTTTTCTTCTTTTTTACTTTCTTCTCGAATCCTGTATGCCCACAGCGTCAGGTCAGGAAGAGATTTCAAACGGGCCTAGTATGCGCTTCGTAGATAGTCTCTTCGTCGCCTCTGTTATCTCTGAGGTCCATCTTTTGCGTGGCCGGCCTTTGCTTTGTACCCATTGTATCGGAGCAGCATTGCTCTTTGGGGTGCACTGTCTGATGGTAATCTGCTTACGTGACCGAACCATTTAATTTGTTGTTTCTTGATGAAGTCTAGTACTGATCATCTGTTTAACAATTACAATATAGACTCTACGCACATGTGGCACCAGCAGGCTGACAGAGACAAACATACTGCAATAATGTCCAACATACACAGAACAGAGAGAAAACACATGGTCAATCCCCATATCATTCCAAGACAAGCTATATAGAGATGTACATGGACTCCGGTTGACTACTTTAAAAGTACACAAATCGATGACTGAAAACATTGGAAGAAGAAGCTATTAGTATTATTATTACAACTGTCATATGGCGCCCGAGCCTCCACCGTCATTAGTCAGATGCGCCACAATATATAATTATTGGCATTTGGTTTTTCTTCCAGTAATCATGTAAATCGATATTTTTATTCCAATAATTTATTTGGTTCCGATCAGTACAGAGTTCCATTTGTCGTCTGGCTTCCCATTATTTGTCCGCTGGTGTTCCCATTATTTGTCCGCTGGTTTCCCATTATTTGTCCGCTGGTTTCCCATTATTTGTCCGCTGGTTTCCCATTATTTGTCCGCTGGTATTCCCATTATTTGTCCGCTGGTGTTCCCATTATTTGTCCGCTGGTTTTCCCATTATTTGTCCGTTGGTATTCCCATTATTTGTCCGTTGGTTTTCCCATTATTTGTTCGCTGGTTTCCCCATTATTTGTCCGCTGGTTTTCCCATTATTTGTCCGCTGGTGTTCCCATTATTTGTCCGCTGGTTTTCCCATTATTTGTCCGCTGGTTTTCCCTTTATTTGTCCGCTGGTTTTCCCTTTATTTGTCCGCTGGTATTCCCATTATTTGTCCGCTGGTTTCCCCATTATTTGTCCGCTGGTTTTCCCATTATTTGTCCGCTGGTGTTCCCATTATTTGTCCGTTGGTTTTCCCATTATTTGTTCGCTGGTGTTCCCATTATTTGTCCGCTGGTGTTCCCATTATTTGTCCGCTGGTGTCCCCATTATTTGCTGGCGTCCGCATGATTTGCCCTCTAGTGTTCCCATTATTTGCTCCTGGCGTCCGCATTATTGCCCTCTGGAGTCCCCATTATTTGCCTTCTGACGTCCCCATTAAATATAATATAAGTGTTACAAAAGAGTCCTCAGTATATCATGGACAGAGAAGAAAACAAATAGATCTATACAGAAAGAACTCAGAATCAAAGAAAACTGACTGATGCTACAAAAAATAATGAAAAAATTGAAGTATTTTGAACATATTAACAACACGAAGGGTTGGAGAAGACCATTATAGAAGGAGGATTTCCTGCGAAAGAAGAAGTGGAAGACCAATCAAAAGATGGATTCAGTATGTAACTGATGATTTAAACATGACGACTGTAAAGGCTGGACATCTGGCCAAGGACAGAGAAATTCAAAAGGACTGTTAGGGTCGCAACGTTCCGCTCAGGACAAGATATTGGATGATGTTCACATTAAACTTGCATTTTCAACGGCCATAAATAAGGCCCAACAGTCTCTTCACAAAATAAATATATTCTTGTATCTTTCTCTTGGTTTAACAGTCTCTGCACAAAATAAATCCATCCGTGTATCCTTCTCTTGGTTTAACAGTCTCTGCACAGACTTGAGTTCAACAGTCTCTTCACAAAATAAATCTATTCATATATCTTTCTCTTGGTTCAACAGTCTCTTCACAAAATAAATCCGTCCTTGCATCTATCTCTCGTGTTTTATGTCTAACTTTGCTTTGCTTTTTCTGCACATTTCTAAACGTTAAGTCTGTATACAAACTTTAGCTCGCAGGTAAAGTGTTGAGTTTTTATCAATTCTGGATTTTGGCGCTAGAAGATTAAATGGCAGAAACATCACAGCACACAATCTATGTTTAGATATTCTATTCCTTCCGTTCTCTCTCCTTCTTGTAGATTTTCTCATAGTTGGTTTTATTTACTGCTTTCCCCTATTTTTATAGTTGGTTTTTATTTGAGCGTGTGTGCGTGTGTGCGTGTGTGCGCGTGTGTGTGTTTTCCTCTTTTCTATTTTACTGACTTTTCTGTAATTATTCTTCTCTTCCATTCCCTCAATCCACAGCTCCTCCTTTCTACTAAGTTGCAAGTGTAAAGAAAAAGCAGCAATGCAAATAAAATTCATGAAACGAGTCATTAAAAATGGTTATATAAAAAAGGAACTCGTTAAAAGAAGGATTGAGGGAGAGGCAGTGAAGGAAAGAAGCAGCTATCTGGACGATCACAAAGCAAAGGATGTGAATGTTTATTTTCTTAATGTTTTTTTAGCGTACACAGTTTACGTCTGTCTTTGCATTCATGCGCGGGGTAATCGACTCTGTTTTCTTCGTTAGTATATCTTCTGCTGCTCCATGTAGTTTAAGCACACACTCTCCCTCTACTGCTTGGAAAAAACGCACACACGCGCACGTACACACTTGAACACAAGTAAGGTTCACTGAGAAGATGCCTTAGAACTCAGGCTCTGTTAATTTTTTAACTTCTGTTGGTGGCTTCATAATTTATATAAACAAGCAGACGTAAAAATAAACACGTTTATGCCTGCGTTTATAATGTCTAATACTAGAGCATGCATATTCACAGTATCAACGTATAGGTGTGAAGCATGGACATTTAACAAGGCGGTAGAAAAACATATAAGTGGTTTTTGAATATAATTGTTATAGTTATAATACGTATATCATGGACAGAGAAGAGAACAAATAGATCTACCCAGAAAGAAATCAAAGAGAACTTACTCATGTTACAAATAAGAAAAAGAAAATTAGGATATTTTGGACATATCTTCTTCTTCAAGCGCTCAATATCGATCACTTGTTAACCACTCTTTGTGATTTGTATATGATCTGAGCTTAAGAGCGATTGTACGTTGTGCCAGTTATACGCCTACAAGTAGGTCAGTACTTCCGATTTCTGCGATGCTTTTTATTTACTAGGTAGCTTCCTAGGTCTACATAAGTCGCCTCTTACGACTTGCCTTGTAGGTCGCAGTGGTACTATTCTTTGCTCCCCTGTCCGGAAGAATCCTGCACATTTCTGGTCAAATTAGATACAAAATGAAGATCGTTTGAAGAGAACAAACTGTGCATTATTGGAGACCATCATTAAAACGACGAGGGTGGGGATAGATTGGTAATGTGAGTCGTATGCTAGTATGGATGAGCGTCTGTAGCTCAAGCGGTAGTGAACTCGATCACAAACCCAAGCGTACCTGGTTCAAACCCCACGGTGGGCAAGTTTGGAAGCAAATTCGTTTCCATGGGATTTTTACAAAAGGTAAAAATAGACCTCACTGTTCAGAAAGCAATGGCAAACTACTGAACGTATAAGTGGTGCCTAGAAAATCGACGACTCGTTTACTGTGGTTGATGGCTACATACTGTAAAGGATATGCCACGATTTTCAGTCATTTCATGCTAGTATGGGCATTAGTTAGGGCATCTCTTCGATGGACGGGGATAGGACAAGAGGGCAAGGACGTCCAAAGGAAAGATGGAGACTAACGGTGAAAAGAGAGTGAAAATAATGTTACCTGACGTAGGAAACATTTGGTAGAAAGGTAACAGAATGGCAACAATTGAAATCGTTTATGGAAGCCTTATGTGTCAAACATTGAAACAAGTTCATCGATTTCAGTATCTGGGAACATTCCTAGCATCAGATGGAAGATACATACACAGAAAATAGCAACATGCGAAATGAGATGTCTCCGCAAAGTCACCAACAACACAAGAATCCACAGAGTAACGAATACCAGCATTAGAGAAAGTCACCAACAACACAAGAATCGACAGAGTAACGAATACCAGCATCACAGAAAGTCACCAACAACACAAGAATCCACAGAGTAACGAATACCAGCATCAGAGAAAGTCACCAACAACACAAGAATCGACAAAGTAACGAATACCAGCATCACAGAAAGTCACCAACAACACAAGAATCGACAAAGTAACGAATACCAGCATCACAGAAAGTCACCAACAACACAAGAATCCACAGAGTAACGAATACCAGCATCAGAGAAAGTCACCAACAACACAAGAATCGACAAAGTAACGAATACCAGCATCACAGAAAGTCACCAACAACACAAGAATCGACAAAGTAACGAATACCAGCATCACAGAAAGTCACCAACAACACAAGAATCCACAGAGTAACGAATACCAGCATCACAGAAAGTCACCAACAACACAAGAATTACAAGTAACGAATACCAGCATCACAGAAAGGTTGGAACAAGACCATGCTGAATTATTTGCGAAACAGAGAATGAAGTGGTTTGACCACTTAGTAAGAATGTGAACAGACCAACTGTCTATGAAGCTTCACAACAGAATATCAGGAAGGAAGCGAAAGACAGAGGAAAATGTGGATAGATAGTTAGTTGAATTCTGCCAGGAACTGAAAACCATCAACAAGTTACAGAGAAATATATACAAATAATAAAGAAATAAATAAGAAATATAAAGACAAATATATAAACCACGACACTGGTTAACAACCCTAACATTTGCTGACAAAACAGAGAAGGCAAGACAAATACATAAAAACAACGGGAGTTAACAACGGTAACAGTTTGCTGAAAAAGCAGAAGTGCAAGACAATACAAAAACCATCGACACTGTTAACAACCCGGTAACAGTATCATGACAAAAGCAAGAGAAGTGAAGACAAATACATAAAACCACGACACTGGGTTAACAACCCGGTAACAGTGTACTGACAAAAGCAGAAGATAGAAGATGTAAAACAGAGATTAGAAGTAGAATAACTCAAGCAAAAGGTGCTTTTTTGAAAATGAAGAACACGCTATGCATGAACTCACTACCAATGACAGTGCGAAAACGAGTACTCTAATTATATATTGAACCAATATTTATGTATGGCAGCGAATCATGGACAATGAACACATAATCAATAAGATCAATGGAAGCAACCGAGATGTGGTTTTACAGAAGAATGCTGAAAATTCCATGGACAGGGAAAAAAACAAATGAGGAGGTTTTAAATCAGGCCTGCACACAAAGAAACTTATAAAAAAAGAAGAAATCAGACAATCAAGGTTCTTTGGGTATAAGAAGGGAGGTTTACAACATTTGGTGACAACAGGTAAAATTCAGGGAAGGAGAGATCGTGGAAGACAGAAGGTGAAGATGTTGGATGGCCTGACATCATGGTTGGACAAAAGATCAACGTCAGAACTGATTACCTGTACGAAAGAGAGCGAGAGAGAGAGAGAGAGAGAGAGAGTTGTGGAGAGACATGATCGCCTACGCAGGCAGGCATGGTACTTGATTGATTGATTGATGTGTCAAGCGGGACACGAAGAGAACATAGACAGACATACTGTCCAGTAACCATTTACACATACATACACTCTTAATGCACATACACATAATGTTAATTTGTACATTCATCTATAACAAAGAACATATATAAACGTTCAAACATATATAATATAATAATAATAATTCCTCTCGTACCGTTATATGACCTGCAAGCAATTTCTCCATACCGCTCTATCCTGGGTAACTCGCTTAATCTCCTCCATGGAACTGAGACTGATATTTCTTGCCTCTCTCAGCAAAGTTCGTTTCAGGGTCGCCTTAGGTCGACCTCTCTTTCTTGAACCCTTTGCATTCAACTTCAATGCCTGCTTTGGTATCTTTAATCATTTCTTCTCAAGGTATGTCCAACATATCTTCCCGTCTTATAACAGTTGTTACTAGTAGTTGACCAGACATTTCTCTGATTTAATCACTTCTGAATTCGTTCCATTTTATATTCATTATTTTGTGCAGACATCTATTTTCAAAATACACATACACAGTGGCGGCTCGTCATTAAGGGACAGTGGAGCCGGCTCCACCAAAATCATGTTTAACTAATGTGTACATACTAATATATAACCTAACCCACAGCCATGATTTTTTCGAAAATATTTATCCGGCCCCACTAACAAAAATTATCACAAGCCGCCACTGCACATACATACTTGCATGCATACAACGATACATACATACATGCACGCACGCACATAAACATAGAAACGAACATACATAACTATCGTTCTCTATGAAATTCTAATGAAACATAATATAGAAACTATTTTTCTATACCAATTTCTATTCCAGCCTCACTCTTCAGTGCCACCCACGATGCTCCGATCTCTCATCTTATATTATTCGTTTAGCATTGACTCTGTTTTCTCACAATACATTTATAATACGAGCATCCGATGCCAGTACCTTTTCTAGAGTTTCCAGAAATTTCCAGACAAAATACAACAATTTCACGTCTCACTTAGCTAATGTTTACTTTCTTCGATAGTGTTACACCTTCATATTCTACCGATATGATAACGGATGCCACGTATACTTCTTGGTAGTATCTTCTTTTACTGTAATATTAGCATGATCATATCTAGAAGCTTCGTGTTCACTCTGTCTCTATATTTTTGTTCCATGTACAACTCAAGTTCTGTGATTTATTTATGTAATACCTGCTGTTTCTAGAACACGATCGACGCCTGTTTTGAGATAATAGAAATAACGAGAAGAATATGTCTGCAAAACATAATTCCAGAAAACTCTTCTTCTGTGTTCTCATTAGATTAGGATTACGGATTCTTTAATAAAGGCCGACGTCTGCCTCAGATTGTCAGCAACACCATACAGTTTGTCTTGGACTCTTGTAATGGACTCATTTCATAATCAACATCGAACTAGCGTGGTGGGCCGATGAACGCTGTAGCATTTGTTAAATGATCAACAAATAAACAGTGTACAGGTATTAAGAGCTTCCGATAAAAACAAATAGACAAACACTGGATTCGAACCACTTACCCTCATTTCTTACAACACCCATCGCCTAGCCTAGCAATACGAGCGTGCTTACGACACCCATCGTCTAGCCTAGCAATACGAGCGTCTTACGACACCCATCGCCTAGCCTAGCAATACGAGCGTGCTATACTGACACCCATCGCCTAGCCTAGCAATAGAGCGTCTTACAACACCCATCGCCAGCCTGCAATACAGCGCTTACGACACCCATCGCCTAGCCTAGCAATACGAGCGTGCTTACGACACCCATCGCCTAGCCTAGCAATACGAGCGTCTTTACAACACCCATCGCCAAGCCTGGCAATACGAGCGTCTTTACAACACCCATCGCCAGCCTGGCAATACGAGCGTCCTTACGACACCCATCGCCTAGCCTAGCAATACGAGCGTGCTTACGACACCCATCGCCTAGCCTAGCAATACGAGCGTGCTTACGACACCCATCGCCTAGCCTAGCAATACGAGCGTCTTTACAACACCCATCGCCAAGCCTGGCAATACGAGCGTCTTTACAACACCCATCGCCAAGCCTGGCAATACGAGCGTCTTTACGACACCCATCGCCTAGCCTGCAATACAGCGTGCTTACGACACCCATCGCCTAGCCTAGCAATACTAGCTGCTTACGACACCCCATCGAGCTCTATGCAATACGAGCGTCTTTACAACACCCATCGCCAAGCCTGGCAATACGAGCGTCCTTACGAACACACCAGCGGTAAGGACGCTCGTATTGCTAGCAGCGATGGGTGTCGTAAGAAATGAGGGTAAGTGGTTCGAATCCTGTGTTTGTTTGTTTATTAGTTTTTCGGAAGCTCTTAATACCTGTACCCTGTTTATTTGTTGATCATATTCGTTACTTCCGTTGCTTCCTCTGGGGTTCTTGCAAGGAACTCCTTGTTCTCATCTCGATTTGTTCAATAGGAGATCGGGGCACCTATGGACATGTCCGGAGTGCTATGGTGATATTCCTCTGATAACTGATTGTACTCATGGGCACACGTATACACGAATGGCTCGACTACAGATGCTACACACAATGGAGGAAGGGGAGTTGTCCTCAGGCTAAAGAAATGAGGTAGAATTAATTAACCTTAGCTCTAAGTTCTCAACCAACTTCAGGGCTGAGGTAGAAGCTTTCTCTCAATGCAGCTGCAAAAATCGCACTACAACACATGCATCCTATACATAGAAATATAGTGCTTTTGGTAGACGCATTGTCTACTATCTCAGCACTGAAATAACACAGGAACACATAATTAAGTGATCTCAGGTCAACCATAACCCAGCTGTCCCATGATTCAGAGAGTGTAGTAATCTAGTGGATATCTATTCCCGAAAATGAAAGATAATATATGCAACAAGTCATTGTCTATTGAAGTCAGAACTTTCTTCAGTGCTTCATAGAGTCCAGACCGGGGAGTACACGGAGAACTTTTGAAACATATTTGAAAAACATGCACATGAATAACGTTAGGGAGTGGGGGAAGGAGGAGGGTATAGCAGTCCACGAACACCTCTATATAAATAGCTTGTAAAAGAGCCCTCTCTCGCATACTAAACTTCTTCTGGAAATCGCAAGGATAAAAGAGAAACACGAAAAGATAAAAGAGAAACACGAAAAGATAAAAGAGTGACATGAGATGATAAAAATAGGAATAGTGTCCATGATTGAAATTTCTACGTAGGGTTGCCATGCGTCATTTTTAATGCGGTCATGTTCTCTTTTTACGAGTAAATCTGAGCGTAGGCAAACAATTTTGGAAATTGCTAGATTCGTCCGCAATTTTACAAGCCAAGACACATTAACACTGTCAGCGACATCATGTGGTAACCACCACGTTGCAACTACATTAAATTTGGTTTTATAACTTGGCCCTCGAAACAGAATCTACAATCTTCGAATAACTACTCAGATTCATAAGAGCTAACAAAACATTAATGCATATTCGTGCGCTATTCTTTTTCCTTTTAAATAAGTTATTCTTTGCTATCTTCAATACTCTGAAAATATCTCAGCACACAATATTTGAAACATCTCAAATCTTCCGTAGAAAACTATCTCAGCACAATACTTCGTAAAAATTTCTTTCATCCACGCTCAATGGAACAATGAGAGAAATCGTCTTCGTGTGGATTTAGTTAAGTTAAATTCTCTTGTAAAATTCTTCTTTTTCTGAGCGCTCCATAGCGACCACTTGTTGACCACTATGTATGATCTGTATGTGATCTAAGACTAAGAGCGATTATCCGTTGTGTCAGTTATGCACCTACAAGTAGGCCAGCACATCCGATTTCTGCGACGTTTTTTATTTACTGGGGTAGCTATCCCAGGCCCCTACCTCAGTGGTCTCTTACGACATGTCTTGTAAGTCGCAGTGGTACTATTCTTTGCTCCCCTTGAGGACCCCGGCAACACACGGGAGAGACGTAATAACGAAAACACTTACCCAATGCGCGGAGAAATAAAATCCGAGAACACTTTGACCGTCGACAGCAGAATTGGCATCAATCTCTTGCAGGATTTCTGATCCTGCAACAGCCTGAAGCAGTGTTCCCTTCAGGACATCATGAAGAGGCTTTCGGCGCCAGGGAAATCCGCTTCCAGTGGAATCTTCAGACAATCTGTCAAATCCATCCCTTGTTATGACTCGGCCAGTTTCTCCATCCAGAAGTACAAGTCGAGGAATGCCGTGTACGCCAAACTTCCGGCTGAGCTTCCTCTGCAGAGTTAATGAGAAAATATGTCACATGGTAATAATGAGTTCTTTAGTTAATTATTTAATGAATGCCCTAGCTAGTTCAACCATAAATGTGCTTTTGAATATAAATGTTACATAAGAGTCCTTCGTATATCATGGACAGAGAAGAGAACAAATAGATCTATACAGAAAGAACTCAAAATCAAAGAAAACTGGTTGATGTTACAAATAAGAAAACTGAAATATTTTGGACACTTAAAAAAGATATGAAACGCAGGGACTAACATTTATAGATGGAAGTAAATAAGAACAGAGAAAGACCGCGGCAAATGTGGATTCAGGATTTTTTCTCTTCCTCTTCGAGTTTGTTCTTTACGACCAATTTGATCATTCATATTGTGATGTATAATTGATCGTTGTCAATAACGACTGTGCGTTATATCCCGGTTCTCGCTCGAGTGGTCACCGGGGCCCAAATTTGGGGTGTAAAGAATAGAACCATTGTTACCTGCCACGCATGTGGTAAGAGGCGACTAAGGAGGTGTGGCTGAAATCGGATGGATGTGTCCTAAACGTGTAGAAGTCGATGCGTTTAGGGGCCTACCAAACCAATGTGCAACGTATACACGTTCTTCTCTCTTCTCTCTTTGCCTTTTACCCCGGGTTGGGGCATAGGCCCTCAACCAACTCATGCCAAGTCTTCCTATCTCTAGCTATCTCCTGCAGCTCCCTCCAGCTCTTCTTTATATTGTTGATCTCCGCCTCCAAATCTCGTCTCCATGTATTTCTCGGCCTCCCTTCTTTCGCTGTCCCTGCGGGTTCCAGGCAAGGACCCTTCTTGTTATATTCCCTCCGGTTTTCGCAAAGTGTGTCCTATCCAGCGCCAGCGTCTTTTTTAACCTGTTCGTTCACTGGAATCTGTCTTGTTCTCTCCATAAGTTCCTCATTTGTGACCCTATCATACCATCTTATTCCCTCTATTCTGCGCAGACACCAGTTGATGAATGTTTGCAATTTATGCGCTATTGTTTTAGTTGTTCTCCATGTTTCTGACCCATACAGTAGAACTGCTTTAACATTAGAGTTAAATATCCGAATTTTTGTTCTAGATTTGATTTCTTTGGACTTCTAAATGTTTCCCAGTGCAATGAAAGCTCCTCTTGCCTTCTGTATTCTTATTTTAACATCTCTATCTGTTCCACCCTCTTTGTCTACGTTGCTGCCCAAATATGTGTATGATTCTACCTCTTGAAGTGGGATTTCCCCAGGGAGATCGAGTTGTCGTTTGCTTGGTTAATTCTCAATGTCTTTGTCTTTCCCTTATGAATGTTCAGCCCTAGTTGCTGGGACCTTTGATTCAATGTGTTTAGCTTATCCTGCATCTGATTTCGTGTATGTGACAGAAGGGCTATATCATCAGCGAAGTCCAGATCATCTAGTTGCTCTGTCAGAGTCCATTGGATTCCATTTCTGGTGTTAGTTACTGTGGTCTTCATAATCCAGTCTATTGTCAGTAAGAACAACAAAGGTAATAGAAGACATCCTGACGCACTCCTGTTTCTATTCCGAAAGTATCTGTTAGTTTACCTTCATGAAGAACTCTACATTTCATATCTGTATATGTTGCTTTTATTAGGTTAATAATTTTCTGTGGGATTCCATAATGCCTCATTAATTTCCAAAGGATTTCCTATCAATACTGTCAAAAGCCTTCTCATAATCAACAAATCCGATATAAAGTGGGGATTTCCATTCAATACTTTGCTCTATTATTATACGTAATGTGGCTATCTGGTCAGCACAGGATCTATTTGGTCGGAAGCCTGCCTGTTCATCTCTTAGCTTTATATCGATGGCATCTCTCAGTCTCTCCAGGATGACTCTGCTTAGTATTTTCCCAGGTACTGACAACAGCATTATTCCCTATAGTTTTCACACTTCTGAAGGTCCCTTTCTTTGGTAGCTTCACCAGGTATCCTTCTCTCCAGTTTGCTGGTATTTCTTCAGTCTCCCAGATTCTGCTAAATAATTTATACAGTATTTCTGTGGATGTGTTTATGTTGGCTTTAACCGCCTCCGCTGGAATACCATCTGGACCGGCCGCTTTTCCATCTTTTAAAAGTTTAATGGCTTTACTAATCTCCTCCTTGGATGGTTTCTCACAGTTGATGTCCAAGTCAATTTCTGCCGGTTGGATATCTGGGGGTTTGTAGGTGCTGGTCTGTTCAGGAGTTCCTTGAAGTATTCCATCCATCTTTCCATTTGGTCTCTAACATTAGTGATAGTTTCCCCGCTACTATTTTTGATCAACCCATTTGATGGTCTGTATTTTCCTGCTATCTTTCTAGTGATATTGTAAAGATCCCTAAGGTTTCCTTTTCCTGTAGCTACCTCTGCTTCTCTTGCTAGATCTTCTACGTATTGTCTTTTATCTAACTTTATTTGTTTCTTCACTTTCTTGCTAGCTTATGTGTACTTTTCCTGGGCTACGGCTTTGGCAGTTCTAGTTTTGCTATTATTTAAATCTGCTTTCCTCTTTTCCTTTCTTCTATTTCCTTGAGAGTTTCTGGAGTTATCCATGCCTTATGATTCCGCTCCTTCTTTCCTAATACCTCTGTGCATGTTTCATTCCAAATATTTTTGGCTTGCTGCCAGCATTCTTCCGCACTCACCTCATCTTCTAATTGCCGCAAAACCTTATACTTATTAGAGACTGTGACCGTGAACTGTTCCTTTGTTTCTTGACTCTGAGGTATCCTACATTATACACGTTCTTGGTAAAGATCAAACATATCACAAAGAGTGATTAAAATTGGTCGTAAAGAACGAACGCGAAGAAGATCCCGGTTCTTAGGCCCCTACGTGTGTATGGTACTATACACGTGTACGGTAAGGCTTTCAAATTTTAGACTACGGGAAATGTTTTGAGTCTGTCTCGCTGACAGTCCATTTCCCACATATTCCCTTCCTTCGTGTATTCATTGCTCTTTATCCATCATTTTCCGCCGTATATTTGGGCTTTATGGTCGACACTGTGCACTCTTTCTGACTATGTGAGATTGTTGCGGATTACTAACATTCTCAGCCATTAGGAACATATGAGCTTGTCACAAGAACGATCCATTTTAGGCTTGAAAAATTATTTGAACATGATAACAGCGGAGGCGGACCATCTGACATGTGAGATAAACTCCGGAGAAATGTTAGGGTGACAAATGTCTACTCAGGACAAACTATTGAATCTATCTATAACAGTGGCGGCTCGTGATAATTTTTGTTGGTGGGGCCAGACAAATATTTTCGCAAAAATCATTGTCTAAAAAGACCACATTTCTACTGGTCATAAAAAAGTGCGCTAGAAATGCATAGAGTATACTAATTAGGGAGAAACGACGCTGAATTTCAAACTGTATATGATAATTTATCGTTATATATTCTCATTTTAACGCTAATTAGTATCACGTTAAAAGTAATAATTACGAATAAATGATGTATAAAAGAATAAATACACGTTATACATTATTTTGGAAGGGCCCGGCTCTACTGGCCCTTAATGACGAGCCGCCACTGTATCTATATCTGTATATCATCTACGTGTCCCTTTTGAGACATCAAGCTTCTCCAAGAGATTTTCATTGCTGCTGTTCTGTCGTTCTACTAATTATTTCCCATGTCAGCCCATAATATTTTAACTATTTCTACAATTTTTCTCCAGGTTTTCTGTGTATTCCCAGGACATATTTTCCTATCCAATGTCCATCGGACGCCCGTGTGCTGCCGGGCCCGCAAGGGAGCAAAGAGTAGCAGCACTGCGACCTACAAGGCATGTCGTAAGAGGCGACTAAGGTGGGGTTTGGCGTAGGGCTGGCTACCCTATCCAGTAGAAAATTTTAGCCACAAAATCCAACCAACCATGAACAAGTCACATAAAAATAAAATAAAACTGTGCCAACCAAGAGGAAAGGAAGCTCTTCTAGAAGAGGTATGAAGCGATGCAGAGAAAGCCGCAAGGAGTCTACACCTGCAGATTATCTTCCTTTCACCTAGGAAAAGCTCCAGAATTGGCACCTGGAATGTTAGAAGTATGTATCAAATGGGAAAGACAGCACAGGTTGTAAATGAGATGAAATTTCACGGGATTGGCATCTTGGGATTATGTGAAACTAGGTGGAATGGTGCAGGCAAACAACGTCTAAACACAGGAGAAACAATGCTGATCTCAGGCCATATGGAAGAAAATGCCCCCATAGTGAAGGAGTGGCTTTAATGCTATCTAAAGAAGCGGAGAAGGCACTAATAAAATGGGAAGCAGTGAGTCCTAGGATAATCACAGCAACATTCAGAACCGCCAAAAAAAAAGTATTCTTGAATGTGACCCAGTGTTATGCACCTACCAATGATAAAGAGGAAAAAGTAAAAGAGGAATTTTACATAAAACTTCAAAATATTATAGGTAATCAGAGAAATGGGAACATCAAAATTCTGATGGGTGACCTCAATGCCAAAATAGGTTCGGACAACATAGGCTACGAGGAGATCATGGGAAACACGGACTAGGAATAATGAACGAAAATGGAGAACTATTCACTAATTTCTGTGCAGCGAATCAATACGTCATAGGTGGAAGTGTCTTTCCACATAAAAGAATACATAAAGCAACCTGGGTATCACCAGATCACAGAACAGAAAATCAAATTGACCACATATGCATAAACAAGAAATTCAGGTCATCTCTACAAGATGTAAGGGTCCTAAGGGGGCAGATGTAGATTCGGATCACCATTTGCTGATAAGTAAAATTAAACTGAAGCTTAAGCGATACATAACATTCCATGAACATAGACACCAATATAATGTAGGATACCTCAGAAGTCAAGAAACAAAGGAACAGTTCACGGTCACAGTCTCTAATAAGTATGAGGTGTTGCAGCAATTAGAAGATGAGGTGAGTGCGGAAGAATGCTGGCAGCAAGCCAAAAATATTTGGAATGAAACATGCACAGAGCTATTAGGAAAGAAGGAGCGAATCATAAGGCATGGATAACTCCAGAAACTCTCAAGGAAATAGAAGAAAGGAAAAAGAGGAAAGCAGATTTAAATAATAGCAAAACTAGAACTGCAAAGCCATAGCCAGGAAAACTACACAGAAGCTAGCAAGAAAGTGAAGAAACAAATAAAGTTAGATAAAAGACAATACGTAGAAGATCTAGCAAGAGAAGCAGAGGTAGCTGCAGGAAAAGGAAACCTTAGGGATCTTTACAATATCACTAGAAAGCTAGCAGGAAAATACAGACCATCAAATGGGTTGATCAAAAATAGTAGTGGGAAACTATCACTAATGTTAGAGACCAAATGGAAAGATGGATGGAATACTTCAAGGAACTCCTGAACAGACCAGCACCTACAAACCCCCAGATATCCAACCGGCAGAAATTGACTTGGACATCAACTGTGAGAAACCATCCAAGGAGGAGATTAGTAAAGCCATTAAACTTTTAAAAGATGGAAAAGCGGCCGGTCCAGATGGTATTCCAGCAGAGGCGGTTAAAGCCAACATAAACACATCCACAGAAATACTGTATAAATTATTTAGCAGAATCTGGGAGACCGAAGAAATACCAGCAAACTGGAGAGAAGGATACCTGGTGAAGCTACCAAAGAAAGGGGACCTTCAGAAGTGTGAAAACTATAGGGAATAATGCTGTTGTCAGTACCTGGGAAAATACTAAGCAGAGTCATCCTGGAGAGACTGAGAGATGCCATCGATATAAAGCTAAGAGATGAACAGGCAGGCTTCCGACCAAATAGATCCTGTGCTGACCAGATAGCCACATTACGTATAATAATAGAGCAAAGTATTGAATGGAAATCCCCACTTTATATCGGATTTGTTGATTATGAGAAGGCTTTTGACAGTATTGATAGGGAAACCCTTTGGAAATGAATGAGGCATTATGGAATCCCACAGAAAATTATTAACCTAATAAAAGCAACATATACAGATATGAAATGTAGAGTTCTTCATGAAGGTAAACTAACAGATACTTTCGGAATAGAAACAGGAGTGCGTCAGGGATGTCTTCTATCACCTTTGTTGTTCTTACTGACAATAGACTGGATTATGAAGACCACAGTAACTAACACCAGAAATGGAATCCAATGGACTCTGACAGAGCAACTAGATGATCTGGACTTCGCTGATGATATAGCCCTTCTGTCACATACACGAAATCAGATGCAGGATAAGCTAAACACATTGAATCAAAGGTCCCAGCAACTAGGGCTGAACATTCATAAGGGAAAGACAAAGATATTGAGAATTAACCAAACAAACGACAACTCGATCTCCTGGAAATCCACTTCAAGAGGTAGAATCATACACATATTTGGGCAGCAACGTAGACAAAGAAGGTGGAACAGATAGAGATGTTAAAATAAGAATACAGAAGGCAAGAGGAGCTTTCATTGCACTGGGAAACATTTGGAAGTCCAAAGAAATCAAATCTAGAACAAAATTCGGATATTTAACTCTAATGTTAAAGCAGTTCTACTGTATGGGTCAGAAACATGGAGAACAACTAAAACAATAGCGCATAAATTGCAAACATTCATCAACTGGTGTCTGCGCAGAATAGAGGAATAAGATGGTATGATAGGGTCACAAATGAGGAACTTATGGAGAGAACAAGACAGATTCCAGTGAACGAACAGGTTAAAAAAGACGCTGGCGCTGGATAGGACACACTTTGCGAAAACCGAAGAGGAATATAACAAGAAGGGTCCTTGCCTGGAACCCGCAGGGACAGCGAAAGAAGGGAGGCCGAGAAATACATGGAGACGAGATTTGGAGGCGGAGATCAACAATATAAAGAAGAGCTGGAGGGAGCTACAGGAGATAGCTAGAAATAGGAAGACTTGGCATGAGTTGGTTGAGGGCCTATGCCCCAACTCGGGGTAAAAAGGCAAAGAGAGAGAGAGAATGTCCATCGGAGAGTTGTTCTAGCCAATGTCCCTTCTGTCATACATCATAATGTCCAACTCACCTCCATCTTTATCTTTTTATTATGGCCTCCAATGATGCACATTATGTTCATTTGAAAAGCTCTTCATTTTCTATCGCATTTGGCAAGAAAATTTGCACGAGTTCTTCTGAAATATTCAGTTATAACAAAAATAATTGCGGATGCTGCTGCTGCTACTACTACTACTGCTGTTGATGATGATACTGCTATTACCACTACTGCTGTTGCTGATGATACTGTCACTACTACTACTACTGCTGTTGATGATGATACTGCTATTACCACTACTGCTGTTGCTGATGATACTGCTACTTCTACTACTGCTGCTGTTGATGATGATACTGCTATTACCACTACTGCTGTTGCTGTTACTACGAATACTACTTCTATATCAGTTAATTATACTATTACTGCTGCTGTTGATACTGCAACCAATACTACTACTACTACTACCCAGTGGCGGGTCATGATCTTTTTTGTTGGTGGGGCCAAACATTTTCGGAAAAAATCATGGTTTTGGATAGTTTAGTATTTATTAATATTTGTCTAATCCGGAAAGTTATCTTCCCCCTAATTTACTAGAATGTACATTGTCGTACACAGATCTATATTTAGGGAACAACCGAATAGCGTAAACTATTTATGATTTTTAGTGAATTATTTCTATCATTTTCCACTATTTTTATATATCATTCGGTATTTACATACCGGACTCATTTTAACCAATAGCGCCGCTTAACTGTGCACTGGTTTGGTCGCGTAATTATTTCTGTACTGAATGAATGAAAATCACACATTTGTAAGTTCTATATAACCAGTTGAGAGAGAGGTTAGAGGTCAGATGTCGCTATGTTAGCAAACGGTTTAAATATATCACATTTCTACTGGCCCTTAAAAAACAGTGCGCTGAAAATGAGTGAAGTTTACTAATTAGAGAGGAAAGACGCTGAATTTCAGACTGAATATGATATTTTAGAGTAATATATTTAACTTTTAAATCTGATTAACATCACATTAAAAGTAATAATTATGAACAAATAAAATTGTAAAATAATAAATACACGTTACACATTATCTTTTAGTGGGGCCCGCCCACTGGCCTTAATGACCAGCCGCCACTGCTACTACTATTGCTGCTGCTGATATTACTGCTACTACATCAGTGGTAATAACATCATCAACTAATATGGAACTAGATTGAGCCAGGTAACATAAGATAACCCCCCAGGACACAGAACGTGTTTGCAGAAGATAAAAAAAAGCTTTGATTGTGAAGAAACACCGACTCGTTCTTCAATGTCATCTCAAATTAAAAATGAAATAGAATCGTGGGGAGTTCATGACACGAGATAAGGTAATCTAGATTGCAAGAAAACGGATTCACCTGTCGACCTTGTCGTGACGAATGTGCCTAATTTAATTTAAAGGTAGACTGGTTTGGAGAACTTGTGAGAGCAATATTTTAAATAGTTCGTGTATGTAAAATGGACAAATTATATATATATATATATATATATATATATATATATATATATATATATATATATATATATATATATATATCAGGGACTCGTCATTAAGGGTCAGTGGGGTCAGGCCCCACTAGAAATCATGTATAACGTGTAAATACAAATATATAACATAACCCTAAAACGGAGGTTTTTGCCGAAAAGATTGTGCCCCAATTCAGAAATGATCATGGCCGACCAGTATATATATATACGAATATTTAAAATGACGGTGGAAAAAAATACAAAAAAAATTAAAATATAAAACCCAGTAAACAAACAGTAAACACCCACTAAAACAGTAATACCCCATTAAACACCAGATAAAATGACGTAAAAACCAACTTAAAGACAGTAACACAACCAGAACACCCAGTAAACACCCAGTAAACACCCAGTGTCACTACAAGAAATCAAGACACATATTCAGCGAAAGTACATAAAGGTGTGGAGGCAACAAACCTACAAGATCCCATTAACAGAAAACAGCACACAACAATCTTTCGCCTAACAACAGGTCACTGTAAGCTCAACCATCACATGCACAGAATAAAGTCTGCTCAGACCGCGCAGTGTGCATGTCAGACAGAAACACAGACTGCAGAGCACATCCATTATACATACACCAGCGAAAAGAAGCTTGGCCTCGTGAACGATGCTTACAGAGCAAGATATGGGGAACTTTCGAGGAACTCAAACTAACACGGGATTTGACAGAGACAACCAATCTCATGATTTATATAAGCATACGAAACCGAACGCAATGAAGATTAAGAATATAAGTTTAATTTAGTTCAATATCATTGTATACGGAACCAGTTAGTACACTGGCTTTGATATCTCACTCAGTACGTCTGTCAGTGTGTGGCAACTAACGACAACAGTTCCATATTGGTTTACTATTTTTCTTTGGCTTCCAGCACTGTGATCTTATTCTACAGGGTGTTCAAGATAATAGCAGCCTGTGAATGGAGTCAATCTGGCATATATGTATGAAAATGAGAAGGTTCAGTTATGACGTAGTATAGGTCAAGGTTATGTGACGGTATGTAATTGTAGTGCGGGAAGGGGCGATGAACAAATGTGACGTAAAACGAGCTAGTCAGAACCGGTTTAAATAGTACATAAACATAACGCGATAGATTATCTGGCAACTTTCGATTTGTCAATGGGACTGCTTTAATCTTGAACACCCTGTATAAGTGCTACTGAAGAGTCATCCAATGTATATCACAGACAGAGCAAAGAACAAATCGATCTATACAGAAGGAATTCAAAATCAAAAGAAAATTATCTGATACTACACAAATGAATAAGAAAATATAGATATTTTATAGACTAGGAATAAGTCAAACATATCTCTCTGCCAGTGTCAGAAGGCGGAACAGACACCGGAGAACATTCTGCAAGACTGTTCTCTCCTGTGTGAACTGAGAAGCAACATGTGGCCACACCCAGTCGACCTGAAAACTAAGTTTTTGGGAAACCTGACAGATCTGAAGCTGACTGACCAGTTTGTAGTCCACAGTAAATTAAGCGCATGACCACAGATCGCTGAAGAAGAAGAAGAACATTTAAAAGACAGGGCGGATTGAAGAAAACCATTATGGAAATATGCATCCCGCAAAGAGAAGATAAAGAACCCGCAAAGAGAAGATAAAGAACCCGCAAAGAGAAGATAAAGAACCCGCAAAGAGAAGACAAAGAACCCGCAAAGAGAAGATAAAGAACCCGCAAAGAGAAGATAAAGAACCCGCAAAGAGAAGATAAAGAACCAGCAAAGAGAAGACAAAGAACCAGCAAAGAGAAGACAAAGAACCCGCAAAGAGAAGACAAAGAACCAGCAAAGAGAAGACAAAGAACCCGCAAGAGAAGATAAAGAACCCGCAAGAGAAGATAAAGAACCCGCAAGAGAAGATAAAGAACCCGCAAGAGAAGATAAAGAACCCGCAAAGAGAAGATAAAGAACCCGCAAATAGAAGATAAAGAACCCGCAAAGAGAAGATAAAGAACCCGCAAAGAGAAGACAAAGAACCCGCAAAGAGAAGACAAAGAACCCGCAAAGAGAAGACAAAGAACCAGCAAAGAGAAGATAAAGAACCCGCAAAGAGAAGACAAAGAACCCGCAAAGAGAAGATAAAGAAAACCACAGAGAAGATGGATTCAGGATGTAACTGATGATTTTAGCATGAAATGACATCTGGCATTTGAAAGAGATCAATTATTAAGAACTGTTAGAGTACACAATTCTGCTAAGGACAGGCTATTGGGATGAAATATATACGAAGGATGATCATTTATTTCCAGGACTGAATTTCCGGTCCGTCGATGTGACAAAGACTTCATCATGACGTTTTCAGTTATCAGTTATATGAAGACTATCATCAAAGCACTCCGGACATTTCAAAGGTGCTTCGATCTCCACCAGCGTCCAGCAGTCCAACATATCAGTTCGATGTTGATTAATCAATATTTGTTGCATATTTTGAATGTCATTCTTTTCAGGCTGCACAATATCAACACATATCTCCGCTCGTGTGATGCGCAGGGCCCACAAGGGAAGCAAAGAATAGTACCACTGCAACCTACAAGGTATGTCGTAAGAAGCGGCTGATGTAGGACCTAGGAACTACCCTAGTAAATCGGATGTGCTGACCTACTTGTAGGCGCATAACAGGACAACGTACAATCACTCTTATGCTCAGATCACATACAGATCACACAGAGTGGTTAACAAGGGGTTGTCGATATGGAGCGTTTGAAGAAGAAGAAAGAAGAACACACATCTCCCTCAATCTGGTCAGCGACTTGGATTCACAACCCTGAAACTCCTCTACTCAGAAATACTCTCTCAATGTGTTTTTTTTCCCTATCCAGAAGCACTTGAGCTATTCAGCTCTTCAGTCCGGTGCCATGGACATCGTAACCCTTCGGCTCGGTGCCATGGACATCGTAACCCTTCGGCTCGGTGCCATGGACATCGTAACCCTTCGGCTCGGTGCCATGGACATCGTAACCCTTCGGTTCGGTGCCACGAACACCGTAACTCTGGGAATCTGTGGCTTTTCTGCCATCCCGCGGAATTGAACCCGCACACACAGAAGGATAGCCACCCGTAGTCCAACGCGCTACGAACACGCTGGGCAGACGGGTATCTCAATGTGTTAAGAATGTCATTTCGGTCCATTGCAGTTCCCTCTGGTATCGTAGCCATGCCAGGCAATCTATCAACTCGTTCTTCTTCTTCTTCTTCTTCTTCGATCGTTCTAGGCCTGTTTTAATCATTCTCATTGTGATATATAAACAGCCAAACGTCCGAACGTAATGTACGTGCACCAGCCTTCAGCACCTATTGGAGCCCAGTTGCTTATCCTTCGGTGGGGTGTTCGTTTTCAGCCAGCTTTTGATTTACTAGGGTGAGCTTTACCTAGGGTACGATCAGCTTTGCCGTATTTTTGGGCTTTGTGATCTACGCCGGGACAGTGAGTTACGCTGTTCATGCCCGTTCTGACTGAGAAATATTTCTCGGGGCTTGTAAGCTTATCCTCGGACGGCGTCTTACTCGTATAAGACACCGTGTAAAGTATCGGCCTTCGCCAATGTTCAGACCCGGACTTCCTGTCAGGTCCGTACATTGTCGGCCTTGCTTTACCGTACATTTTGAGTCTGATCCAGAGAAGGAACATTCTCAGCCTTTTCTAGACGCGCATTGGTACGTGGCAATTTGCAATTAACGTCGAAAGCACTGGCATGGGGCCGAGTACAAACAATGTAGAGGGTCGTTTCAGTCGGCGCTATCAGCGTAACTGTGGATTTTCGCTCGCCGCCATCACCCGCCCCAGTTATTCCGGGGATGTTAGTTACGACTGCAATCGAACATTGCCCGGTTGCCCCATGGCTGGCAGTCCCGTTAGGAATCACCAACCTCAGTTCTTCCAGGGATGTTAATTTTTAGTCGCACAGTACCTTGCACGGTTTTCCCAGGGCGGGTAGTTTCGTTATGCACTAAAACGCAACTTGTTCTTTTGCGCTCGGCAAACCTTGCCCAGTACATGTGTCTGCACCAGGCTACCAATGCGTCAGCTGCAATCTTCTCTCGCACCAACACGAGGGTAGACTTTTATTCGTTACGGTCCTGTCTTGTTTATTCTTGCCGACGGGCTGGCAATGTTTGCCCCTCCTCAGGGCTTCGAGCTTCGCCCTACGTGGGCATACGTTTGGTCTATGGATGCACCTCTCATCCATGTCTGAGACGTTTCGTTGCTGTTTCTTTGCGTTCAGGGACTTGGGTAATATCTTGTTGGACATCGGTCAGGAGATTAGTGCATTTTGTTTGTATGTATCTTTATCGTGTTTCCGTACTTGCACTGCTACCACTACCAGTAGTTTTCTCTCCCCGATCCCTCCCCTCTTAGCCAGACCGGAACCATAGTCTGTTTCCAGGGTCACCGCGTGGAGGTTGGGGGCAGGGTCTTGGTTAACGCGCCCCTCGCTAACCCTGGCTCATGTTACCACCATGACCTCATGAGCCTTTGACCCCTATCAACTCGTTCATTACTCCCCGACTCCTGCGTGTCCAGGGACAAAAATGAGGTGAATCCTCTAATCTTTGTCTGTACGAGGATCCCCACCAAGTTTCATCTCACTATTACTGTTTCGACTTAACGAATGATACTCATGGACGAGTCATGATGTTTTATTGACAAGTTAGTTCACATTTTATGTTCACCCATTCTAATCTTGATGGTGTCTTAATTTATTGATCAGATTCTGTTAGCGTGTGATATAAATACAATCATTTATTTACAAAACAATATATCATTCATCAATTCTCTATTCCTATTTTGCCTACCGGAGTCAGATCGAAAAAACAGGCACCTGGAACTCAAGCGGTAGTGAGCTCGATCACGAACCCTAGCGTACCTGGTTCAAACCCCACGGTGGACAAGTTTGGAAGCAAATTAGTTTCCGTGGAATTTTACAAAGGTAAAATAGACCTCACCGTTCAGAAAGCAATGGCAAACTACTGAACGTATAAGTGGTGCCTAGAAAATCGTTTACTGTGGTTGATGGCTACGTCCTTTAGGATATGTCATGATTTTCATTTTTATGCGCTTAGTTTCAAGGTGGAATTTACTGCCTCGGATAATTCATTGTTCCATCGTTTACATAGTCGTCCTCTGGGTCTGTTGTCGCTGTAGCTGAGTGATAGTTCTCTTTGTGGGAAACTGTCTTGTGGTAACCTTGTTTCGTGTGCGTACCTTCGTATGCGTACCTTCGTGTGCGTACCTTCGTGTGCGTTCCTTCGTGTGCGTTCCTTCGTGTGCGTACCTTCGTATGCGTACCTTCGTGTGCGTACCTTCGTATGCGTACCTTCGTATGCGTACCTTCGTGTGCGTACCTTCGTGTGCGTACCTTCGTGTGCGTACCTTCGTGTGCGTACCTTCGTGTGCGTTCCTTCGTGTGCGTACCTTCGTATGCGTACCTTCGTGTGCGTACCTTCGTGTGCGTACCTTCGTATGCGTACCTTCGTGTGCGTACCTTCGTGTGCGTACCTTCGTGTGCGTACCTTCGTATGCGTACCTTCGTGTGCGTACCTTCGTGTGCGTACCTTCGTGTGCGTACCTTCGTGTGCGTACCTTCGTTTGCGTACCTTCGTGCGCGTACCTTCGTGTGCGTTCCTTCGTATGCGTACCTTCGTGTGCGTACCTTCGTGTGCGTTCCTTCGTGTGCGTTCCTTCGTGTGCGTACCTTCGTGTGCGTACCCTTTGACCTGTTGTTTCTTAATATATTGTGATGATGATAATGTTCGTCCATCAAAGTTGATGATGACCAAACAAATTTTTCATCCAAGGAAATGTAGTTGCGTTATGTTTGTCTGTATGTGCGTAGAGGACTAGTGAGCCCGATGCGAGCTTGAAATGTTCTTGTACAGTGTGGGCAAGGTATACTTGCACTTGTGGGGAGTTTACTGCCTTTCTATTTTGACGTTTTGTTCCATCTGTGCTGTTCTACCTGCCTCGCAGGCCGAGGAACCGAGTCGAGGAAGTGTGCGTCAAGCTGATCTGTCTTGAGCAACATTCTCCCAGTTGTCGACATCTATGCCAA
The DNA here is from genome assembly GCA_020796225.1 of Arion vulgaris. NCBI lineage: Eukaryota > Metazoa > Mollusca > Gastropoda > Stylommatophora > Arionidae > Arion > Arion vulgaris. The sequence continues at coordinate 80,887,453 of CM036754.1, read as the reverse complement.
AGGATTTCATCGAGTTCTTGAGTGTGTCTTTGAATCACTTTTTTTGATCACCCTGTGAACGTTTACCGCTATGCAGCTCACATAAAAGAGTCGTTTGGGTATTCTGTAATTCGACATTCGAGCCACATGTCCTGCCCATCGTGTCTGGGACTGCATTAAGATTGTATAGATGCTGGAAGAGCAGCTTTTTTAGGACCTCTGTGTCTGGGATCATATCTTGCCATTTGATGTTCATTATTTTTCTGAGGCAGACTGTGAAAGTGGTTTAGCTACCTTGCGTGTCGCTGATATACAGTCCAAGTTTCGTACGCGTGAAGAAGGACTGGGAGCACGACAGCTCGATATACCTTCAGTTTTGTGGCTTGACCAATACCACATCTGTGCCAGCCATTTCTATGTAGTCTGCCAAAGGTGCTGCTAGCTTTAGAGATTCTGGTATTTATTTAATCATCTATGGTGACATTTTGGGACAGTGTGCTTCCTCCAAGATACGTAAATCTGTCCACTACTTTCAGTTTCCTGCCACTTGTTGTAATATTTGGTTCGGCATATACTTTTCCATGAGCTGGTTGGTACATGACTTCAGATTTCTCAGTATTGATGGTAAGATCAAAGTTGGAGCAGGCTTGTGAGAATCTGTTCATGCTAGTCTGGAGATCTGCCTCAGTGTTGGCAGTGAGGGCGCAGTCGTCAGCAAATAAGATATCTCCTTTGGTATCAGACTTTACTTTTGTTTTTGCATGAAGTCTCCTTTGGTTGAAAAGTTTTCCATCTGTAAGATACTTGATTTCGACACAAATGTCTCCGTCTCTGAATGCATCGGTTTCCATGGCAGAATATTGTAGCACTGGCAAAGATCCCACATTTTTCCTCATCGTTTCTGATTTCATCTATTCTTGAAACATTTAGAATTCATCGTAAACTCTTCATCTCTGTCGTTTGAATTATTATTTTCTCATTTGTTGTCAGTGTCCAGGTCTGATAGCACGGGGTTGGTAAAACAACTTGGTTGAACATTGCTCTCTGCTAGTGGCCATTGCCATGTGCTTGTTTTGTAGTATTCATGACATTTGTTCAACTGCACCAAAATATTTTTTTTTAAATCACTATGTACATACACATAAAGAGTGATAAAAGTGAAGAAAATTCAACTCGTTTTTTTAAAATACGGTAACTAGTATGTTATATGTGCTTTTGAATACAAGTGTTACAGAAGAGTCCTTCGTTTATCTTGGACAGAAAAGAGAGCAAATAGTTCTATCCAGAAAGAACTCAAAATCAAAGAAAACTGCTGATGCTACAAATAAGAAAGAGAAAATTGAGATATTTTGTACATATAAAAAGACATGAAGGGCTGGAGAAACCATCATGGAAGGAGGCATACCGACAAAGAGAAGAAGAGGAAGACCACGGAGAAGATTGATTCAGGATGTAATTGATTGTTTGAACATGACGGCTGCAGAGGCAGGACATCTGGTATATGAGAGAGAGAAATTCCGGAGGACTGTTGGGGTGGCATAGTTCTGCTCAGGACAAGCTATTTGATGATGATGAGTATCTCAATTTACATCATACAATATACAACATACTGCACTAATAAAGATGGAGGCACAAGAGAGAGAGAGAGAGAGAGCAAGCGAGCAGGAGAGAGAGAGAGAGATAGAGAGAGAGAGAAAGAAAGGGGGAGATTGAATTAGCATCCATGAAAACTAGGAGTCCAGGATATTAGATTAGAAATGAGATCTGTGATAACGAGGCGAGGTTCATAGAACGCTGCACTAGAGACAACAAGCCACTTAACAAGCCACTTAACAAGCCACTTAACAAGCCACTTAACAAGCCACTTAACAAGACACCAACAAGGCAGTCAACAATGTACTGTAAAGAAAAAACAATGAACAAGGCAGAAAAAATCATCTAATAAAACATTAAGGTTCTCAAGGCAGCAGAAAGAATCATCTAATAAAACATTAAGGTTCTCAAGGCAGCAGAAAGAATCATCTAATAAAACATTAAGGTTCTCAAGGCAGCAGAAAGAATCATCTAATAAAACATTAAGGTTCTTAAGGCAGCAGAAAGAATCATCTAATAAAACATTAAGGTTCTCAAGGCAGCAGAAAAAAATCATCTAATAAAACATTAAGGTTCTCAAGGCAGCAGAAAAAATCATCTAATAAAACATTAAGGTTCTCAAGGCAGCAGAAAGAATCATCTAATAAAACATTAAGGTTCTTAAGGCAGCAGAAAGAATCATCTAATAAAACATTAAGGTTCTTAAGGCAGCAGAAAGAATCATCTAATAAAACATTAAGGCTCTCAAGGCAGCAGAAAGAATCATCTAATAAAACATTAAGGTTCTTAAGGCAGCAGAAAGAATCATCTAATAAAACATTAAGGTTCTTAAGGAGCAGAAAGAATCATCTAATAAACATTAAGGCTCTCAAGGCAGCAGAAAATCATCTAATAAAACATTAAAGGTTCTCAAGAGAGCAGAGAAAGAAATCATCTAATAAAGCATTAAAGGTCTCAAGGCAGAGAAAGAATCATCTAATAAAACATTAAGGTTCTCAAGGCAGCAGAAAGAATCATCTAATAAAACATTAAGGTTCTCAAGGCAGCAGAAAAAATCATCTAATAAAACATAAAGGTTAAAGCCAGAAAGAATCATCTAATAAAACATTAAGGCTCTAAGCAGCGAAGAATCATCTAATAACTTGGTTCTCAGGCAGAGAAAAATCATCTAATAAACATTAAGGTCTCAAGGCAGCAAAAAAATCATCTAATAAAACATTAATTCAAGGCAGAAAAATCATCTAATAAAACATTAAGGTTCTCAAGGCAGCAGAAAGAATCATCTAATAAAACATTAAGGTTCTCAAGGCGAAGAATCGACTTCATTGTGCTGGTTTCCCATAAGGGCTCTGACTTGATCGGCAGAAATAGCACGCTAACTGCCAAGAGTGTTGCAAACAGCAAGAACTCTGTAGCCCCTGCAACAATCCAGGGAAATCAGGGAAAATGGGGGTATCTGTGGCTAAGTAGTTACGCCCTTTGCTTTGTGAGTCGAAAGTCGTGGGTTCGAGTCCGGGCCGTGCCGTTCTGTTCACGAGTGCAGTTTTTTCCAGAGATCCCTAGGATTGTTGCTGGAGCTACGGAGATCGTGCTTTGTGCAATACTCTCGGCAGGTGGCGTGCCATTTCTGCTGAGAAGGACCGAGCCGTATGGGGTAAAACCCAGTGCAATGAAGTCAATCATTCGGCTTTTAATGGAAAAATGGAATATGTACCATCTCAGTCTGATAATCCGCCGAAGACATCCGTTTAGAAAAGTCTTAATCGTATTTGTATTTCTCTCTCTCTCTCTCGCGCGCGCGATCCCGCATATTTGTATTTAACTCGGTGACTCGTCACGTTTCCAAGCCATACATCAAGACAGATTTCACATTTGAGTTGAATATCTTGATCTTTGTTTTCACATACCGTGTTGCATATCTTGATACCGTGTTGCACACCAAGAATTGTTGGCCAATCTGGACTTGAACCTCGGACTTCCACGGAAAGTGGCGACTAGCCCAGAGTGTTATCAACTTCACTATTGGCGACTACTACTGATTCTCGAACCAGTCTTCATCTTTATCTTCAGACTTCATAAGCGAAACAACACAAACTTTATCGCAAACGATAAATTTTCCTCATTTAAGATTCGATAAAAAACGAATCGGATCTGCTCGAAGCAAAGATTCTTAACGACTCGAAACGATAAAGAAAATATTTATGAAAGAAATACATAAAAATGGTGGAGACATGGATGCGTTTTCTAATTAATTTGATCTTCTGCTTCGTGTTCAGTAGTGAGTGACGTAAAATGTGATGTCGCTCAATAACTTCCGGTAGCCCTATTTTCTCAGTAGAAAACAACTTGTTTAAGGGGAAGCAATAAATGTAGAAGGGAAGTAATTTTTGTTTAGGGAAAATCAAAATAATTTAGTTTGTGACAGTAAAAGAATCTAAACTGGCAAAAAAAAAAAAACTGACTTGTAATATCCGTTAACGTTAGGACTGAAACAAAATCCAGAGGGGACATGGGAATGAGGAGGGAGGAATAACAATTTGAAAGACAAGGGTTGACATGACATATCTGAATTATGGTGAAATGTACCGTGTCAAATACAGTTGGAGATTTAAGAGAAACAGAGAAACTATAAAGAGAGTGGTTTAAGAGAGAGAGAGAGAGAGAGAGAAAATAATGGGAATGATTTAAGAGAGAGAGAAAAATAACGGAATGATTTAAGAGAGAGAGAGAGAGAGAAAATAAAGGGAATGAGTTAAGAGAGAGAGCGAAAGAAAAGAATGAAAAGAATGATTTGAGAGAGAGAGAGAGAGAGAGAGAGAGAGAAAGAAAGCAAAAAATGATCTAAGGAAGAGAGCAAAATAAAGAGAAAGATGTAAGAGATAGATAGAGAGATAGAGAGAGAGAGAGAGAGAGAGAGAGAGGGAAGAGAAGGAGGAGAAAATACAGAGAATGATTTAACAGAAATTGAAAGAAAAAGAGAATGATTTAAGAGAGAGAGAGAGAGATAGAAATAAGGAGTATGATAGAGGGAGATACATTTAAGAGTAAGAGATTCAAGTTACAGACATGTGAGAGGAAAACGTTTAAAGAGAAAGAGAAAGATTTGTGAGAATAAGATCATTTAATTGTGAGAGAGCTTTAATAAAGATTTAGAAAAAGAAACGTTTCACGAAAAAGAAAAAGAGAGGAAAGCGAGATTTAATAGAATGATAAGATATAAAGAGATAGAAAGAACGATTTAAACAGAGAAATATTAAGAAAATTAATGATTCAATAAAGAGACAGAGAGGAGAGAGAGGTACACACAGAGAGAGAAAAGAAAGAAGAGGAAGAGAGAAGAGAGAGAAAAGGATTAAGATAGAAAAGCTATAAAAGCATATATTTCAACGTGTAAATTGAAATAATAAAGAAACAGCAATGCTAAGTAAAGAAATGTAACGCAATATGAAATCATAACAGAACTACAAGGTAACATGAAATCATAACAGAACTACAAGGTGACATGAAATCATAACAGAACTACAAGGTAACATGAAATCATAACAGAACTACAAGGTAACATGAAATCATAATAGAACTGCAAGATAACATGAAGTAATAACAGAACTACAAGGTAACATGAAATAATAACAGAACTACAAGGTGACATGAAATCATAACAGAACTACAAGGTAACATGAAATCATAATAGAACTGCAAGATAACATGAAGTAATAACAGAACTACAAGGTAACATGAAATAATAACAGAACTACAAGGTGACATGAAATCATAACAGAACTACAAGGTGATATGAAATCATAATAGAACTACAAGGTAATATGCAATCATAATAGAACTACAAGGTGACATGAAATCATAACAGAACTACAAGGTGACATGAAATCATAACAGAACTACAAGGTGACATGAAGTAATAATTGTGACAACAATTCCGGGGAGTTCTACCCTTATCAGGGCAATTGACACTTTTCAGGGCCGGAGCATTCCCAAAATCGACATTAACCATACCAACAGTACTTTTCAAGACCCCAACAAGGCTGTATAACGCACTAAATCGACACAAGGACCTCCACAAGACGCCAGCCAGACAGCACAGGACATAGTCCATTCTTCGATAGGATTAACATCAGCACGCCAGTCAGAAAAATTACAAATAAAACTTCAGACAGAACCAAAAACAGAGACAACATGGAACCACACCCAGAACAGCACAAAGTCCATCTCAGGACAAAACAAAAGAATTCTAAAAGTAATTCTCAGGGATGCACCGAGAACAACACCAACAATTCTTCTCAAGACTGCACGAGAACAACACCAACAGTTCTTCTAAGACTGCACGAGAACAACACCAAAAGTTCTTCTCAAGACTGCACCGAGAACAACACCAAAAGTTCTTCTCAGAACTCCACACACATACAAGAACACAATATTCAATAAATAGTCCGTTCTAGGACTAGTCCCAGGCAACATGGCCACACCAAGAAACATGGCCAATACGGTCTGATATAACCAAAAAATACACCCGTCTTAGGTTGAAAGCGGTGTGTCTCGGTCACATAAAGTATTAATACACCATCTAACATACAAGAAAAATGAAATAATAAATTTGGCAAGACGAAATATGAGAAGAAAAAAAAGAAGAAATCTAACGGAATATTAAATAAGATTTATGCCATAGATTCCCAAACTTTTTCGCCCCTACCGCCCACTTTGAACGATATAAACTTGTAACGCCCTATCGCCCACTTTGAATGATATAAACTTGGTAACACCCCTATCGCCCACTTTGAACGACATAAACTTGGTAACGCCCCTATCGCCCACTTTGAACGACATAAACTTGGTAACGCCCCTATCGCCCACTTTGAACGCCCCTACCGCCCACTTTGAACGACATAAACTTGGTAACGCCCCTACTACCCACTTTGAACGACATAAACTTTGTAACGCCCCACCGCCCACTTTGAACGACATAAACTTGGTAACGCCCCTACCGCCCACTTTGAACGACATAAACTTTGCAACGCCCCTACTACCCACTTTGAACGACATAAACTTTGCAACGCCCCTACTACCCACTTTGAACGACATAAACTTTGCAACGCCCCTACTACCCACTTTGAACGACATAAACTTTGCAACACCCCTACCGCCCACTTTGAACGACATAAACTTTGTAACGTCCCACCGCCCACTGGTTGAACGCATAAACTTTGCTCATATGAACCTCCACCGCCCTTTGAACGACATAAACTTTTAACGCAACCTCCACCGCACAACTTTGAACGAGGTAAACTTTGAACGCAACCTCCCCACCGCCCACTTTGAATGACATAGAAACTTTTAACGCCCCAACGCCCACTTTGAACGACTATAAACTTGTAATGCAACCCTACCGCCCACTTTGAACGACATAAACTTGTAACGCCCTCCCCACCGCCCACTTTGAACGACATAAACTTTGTAACGCCCCTACGCCCACTTTGAACGACATAAACTTTGTAATGCACCCTCACCGCCCACTTTGAACGATATAAACTTTGTAACGCCCCACCGCCCACTTTGAACACATAAACTTTGTAATGCAACCTCCCACCGCACGCTTTGAACGACATAAACTTTGTAATGCAACCCTCCCCACCGCACACTTTGAACGACATAAACTTTGTAACGTAACCCTCCCCACCGCCCACTTTGAACGACATAAACTTTGTAACGCTTTCACCACCCACTTTGAACGACATAAACTTTGTAACGCCCCCCTCTCCATTATAATAGTTTGCCAACGCGCCATAAACTTTCACTTTGACATAGAAAATTGATATATATTTCTGTCATACATGGTCAATTTTCAAATGATTATATACATGAAATAGAAAATTGATGAAAAAATGATCGTGTAAGATGGGCATAAGATGAATTAAATTGCAAATTTAAATTTTAAATGATTATTCAATCGCAAAATCATGAAAACAACTCCCCCAAATGCTTCTGAACCCACTATTGCCCTCCCCAGATGGCTTCAGCGCCACTGAGGGCGGTAGCGCCACTTTGGAACCCAAGCTGTATACCATTAGATATATATGCATGAGAGTATGTGTGTGTATGTGTGTGTTTGTATGCATAATCTCAAAAGAAGAAATGAAGCGTAAGAAAATTACACGGGACGTTAAGCTTTGCACGCTGCATCTAGCTTTAAGTTAGATGAGGATATAGTTTAGTAATGAAGACAGACATGGCGTTCCGTCATACAGGGCATGTGCAGCAACATTAAGATCAATGGCTAATTAGGGCAGAGCTAGAAGGTTAGACGTGTTGCATTAAGTGCGGATACCCAATGAGCCATACTTGTAGCTCAGACATCGTTTGGAAAAACATCTTGTTTGTCTGTTGGTTTTTTGTTTGTTGTGTTTGATACAACATACTGCACTAATAAAGATGGAGAGGCACAGGAGAAAGAGAGAGAAAAGAGAGCAAGGAGAGAGAGAAGAGAGAGGAGCAAGAGAGAGAGAGAGAAAGAGAGATTGAATTAGCATCCATGAAAACTAGGAGTCCAGGATATTAGATTAGAAATGAGGTCTTTGATAACGAGGCGAGGATAATAGAACGCTGCACCCGTCTGCCCAGCGTGTTCGTAGCGCGTTGGACTACGGGTGACTATCCTCTGTGTGTGCGGGTTCAATTCCGCGGGATGGCAGAAAAGCCACAGATTCCCCAGATTTACGGTGTTCGTGGCCCGAACCGAAGGGTTACGATGTCCATGGCACCGACCGAAGGGTTACGATGTCCATGGCACCGAACCGAAGGGTTACGATGTCCATGGCACCGAGCCGAAGGGTTACGATGTCCATGGCACCGACCGAAGGGTTACGATGTCCATGGCACCGAGCCGAAGGGTTACGATGTCCATGGCACCGAGCCGAAGGGTTACGATGTCCATGGCACCGAGCCGAAGGGTTACGATGTCCATGGCACCGAGCCGAAGGGTTACGATGTCCATGGCACCGAGCCGAAGGGTTACGATGTCCATGGCACCGAGCCGAAGGGTTACGATGTCCATGGCACCGAGCTGAAGGGTTACGATGTCCATGGCACCGAGTGAAGGGTTACGATGTCCATGGCACCGAGTGAAGGTTCGATGTCCATGGCCCCGAGCTGAAGGTTACGATGTCATGGCACCGAGCTGAAGGGTTACGATGTCCATGACACCGAGCTGAAGGGTTACGATGTCCATGGCACCGAGCTGAAGGGTTACGATGTCCATGGCACCGAGCTGAAGGGTTACGATGTCCATGGCACCGAGCTGAAGGGTTACGATGTCCATGGCACCGAGCTGAAGGGTTACGATGTCCATGGCACCGAGCTGAAGGGTTACGATGTCCATGGCACCGATCTGAAGGGTTACGATGTCCATGGCACCGAGCTGAAGGGTTACGATGTCCATGGCACCGAGCCGAAGGGTTACGATGTCCATGGCACCGAGCCGAAGGGTTACGATGTCCATGGCACCGAGCCGAAGGGTTACGATGTCCATGGCACCGAACCGAAGGGTTACGATGTCCATGGCACCGAGCCGAAGAGCTGAAAATCTGGATCGGAAAAAAAATAAAAACATTGAACGCTGCACTAGAGACAACTTGCAGTGAAGGTTCCGTGGTTTGAGACCAGTTTGAGCCAACAAGGTTCGGTATGCACACGGTACGGAGTTGAGAGTCACAGTACCGTAGTTGTTCGTGAACTCGCTTCGTAGGCGTAAGAGAGCCGCGGTAGCGTAGTTGTTAGTGGACTCGCTTTTCAAGGCTGGTGGTTCGGGTTCAACTCCCGCAGTGGGAGTAGAATTTTTCCCGACCGCGACGGCTCTCAGGTCGACCCAACCTCAACTGGGTACTAGAGTACAGGCTCTGGGAAAGTAAAGGCGGCCGGCGTGATGCTGACCACATCACCCATCGTGTGCCGACGGTCAATAAACCATACAGGCCTAACACTGTATTGCCCTATATACCACGAGGTATGAAAGTGTTCCTTTCCTTTTTTTTACTTACTTCACTTCGTAGGCTAGTGGTCCGGGTAAAATTCAACAATGGCCGCGGAATATTTTTCCGATCGAGCGGCCCCAGGTCAATCCATCCTTAATTGGGTACCAGGAAAAAGCACCAGGAAGTAAAGGCGACGACGTGATGTTGATCACCCCCACTCCTCTCCAATCATGTACCGACGGTCAATGAAAAACACGGCATAACACCGTATGACATAAATATATTTGGCTGAATCGGATGTATGTGTCCTAAACGTGTAGAAATCTTTGCGTTAAGGGGCCTACCAAACCAATGTGCAACGTATACACGTTCTGGGTAAAGATCAAACATATCACAAAGAGTGATTAAAATTGTTGTAAAGAACGAACGCAAAGAAGGAGACATAAAATGCCGCGAGGTATAAAAAGGGTTTCGTTCTCTTTTTAACACGGTACGGGGTTGAATCAACAAGAGACCTCTGATCCTTTAACTTGAGGACCTATATACAAGCCCTAAAGTTTTAAAAGGCTTTGTCTGAATGGATACACTGAATTCATAACAGGCTCATGAAACAGAAAGAAAGAAGAAACGAATTAAAGAAAATTATCCTAGATGATAAACAAAGGCAAATGAAGATCCAGGAGAACGATGGCAAGATAATATAAGTAGAGCTAAAAGAAGAGATAAGAAACAATAAATAAACTGATTGACTTTTCTTCTTCTTCTTCAGCGATCTCTGGTCATGCGCTTAGTTAACTGTGGACCACAAACTGGGCGTTAGCTTCAGCGATCTCTGGTCATGCGCTTAGTTAACTGGGACCAGAAACTGGCGTTAGTTTAGCGATCTCGGTCATGCGCTTGAACTGTGGACCACAACGGCGTTAGCTTCAGCGATCTCTGGTCAGCGATGTTAACTGTGGACCACAAACTGGGCGTTAGCTTCCAGCGATCTCTGTCATGCGCTTAGTTACTGTACCACAAACTGGGCGTTGACTTAGCGATCTCTGGTCATCGCTTAGTTAACTTGGGACCAAAACAGGCGTTAGCTTCAGGATCTCTGGTCATGCGCTTATTAACGGGACACAAACGAAGGCGATTAGCTTAAAGTGATCTCTGGTCAAGGCATTAACTGAGACCAAAACTGGCGTTAGCTAGCGATCTCTGGTCATGCGCTAATTACTGTGACCACAAACTGCGTTAGCTTCAGCGATCTCTGGTCATGCGCTTAGTTTACTGTGGACCACAAACTGGCAGTCAGCTTCAGGTCTGTCAGGTTTCCCCAAAGTTTAGTTTTTAGGTCGACTAGGTGTGGCCACATGTTGCTTCTCAGCTCACAAAGGAGAAAACAGTCTTGCAGTTTATGCTCCTGTGTCTGTTCCACCTGCTGACACTGGTATAGATTTGCTTGACTTATTCCTAGTCTATATAATTGTTTGTTGAGTCTGCAGTGTCCTGTGCGTAGGCAAAATATAATGACCTGGTCTGTTCTACTTAGGTCTTTGTGGATGTCTTGTCCATAATCATATCCAGTGTTTGTCTTCCAGTTTACTGTAGAATTTTCTCTGTATGACTGTTTTGACCTCTTGAAAAGACAGGGATTGATAAAGTTGTTTTGGCACTGCCCTCTTTAGCCAAGACACTCTCATTGCCTGCAATGCCACAGTGAGATGGAAGCAACTGTAAGTAAATTTCTGCCTTTTCTGACAGTTCTCATTAGACTAAAATTTCATTTACTAAAATTCTCATTTAGACAAAATTCATTTAGACTAAAAATTCCATTTGAACCATTTCACATAAGAATAGTATCTAATACAGATTTGTTTAAACACGAGAGAAAGGGCGAAGAAGACGCGTCTTATCTGCATACATATAACAGTGATCACTAAAAACAGTTTCTTACCTGTTTGTCTCTTTGTTCCCATGGAAGACTCAGCCATGGTGTTGACTGAGTTGATTCTTTGTATCCCTCGATGTCCTTGTCCCAGCTGATCTGAATAATCTCAAGATTATCCTTACTGACCATTGATCCATCTTTTAGCGACTCGTAGAAACTGAAATGAAGATAGAAAACAGATTATAATATAATCAGAAACGTAGCGATCTTGCAGAGGGCAGAGAGAACATCCTATATATCAGCTCCAGTTTCCAGTTTCACCTGCAACAACTGTGGCACGAATTGCCACTCCAGAATAGGTCATCACAGCCATAAGAGACTGTGATTCAGCTCATATCAAACTACGGTACAACATCAGTACTGAACATAAAAAAACAACAAATTAAATGGTTCGGCCACATAGGAAAATTACCACCAACAGGCTAAAGAGCAAAGTAACTCCAATACAGTAGATACAAAGCAAAAGGTCGGCCACGCAAAAGGTGGACCTCAGAGATAACAGAGGCGGCGAAAGACACTGTTTATGAAGCGCACACAAAAACGCGTTCTAGAAATCTCTTCTTATCCTGACGCTGTGATGCAAATCAGGACTGGATGAAAAAAAAGAAAGACAAGGCTCATAGAGAGGCTCGCTCTAGGTGTTCCTTTTAACCTGACGCTGAAAGGCAAAACAGGATTAGAGAATAGATAGATGATATGACCATATCACAAGTCTACATTTGAGCTACCAAAACAATGTCAATGCTACACGTTCTTGGCAAGATCAAAATATCAAAATATTAAAATTGGCCTGAAAGAACGAACGCAGAAGAGAGATTCTCTTAAATACGGGTCGCCTCAGTAGTTGATAGTGCTCAGGCCTCTGCTGTGAGACGCCTATAGCTCGGGTTCGAACCTACTGTCCGGCATTTGTTCGAGGTCCCTGGTCTTACTCAGACGATAACGTGAGACCTCTAAGTCGGAGAAAATCTGCCTGTATGGCTAGGAAAACTAATTACAAACATTAGCACAAGACTCCAGTGTAAGTAATTTACAATGTGCAGCTGCTGCCTTGAAGAATTGAAAACAGATTTTCACCAAAAAATATTAGAAAACTCTGAGTTGAAAGGACGTAAGAAAAAAAAAAAATACTCTTAAATATCAATATGCGATAGGGGTTTCTGTGGTGTAGAAGTTAGGTGCTCATCTCTAGTGCCAAAGGTACCAGGTTTGCTTCCTCGTGGAGCCATCTGGATATTTTTCCAGAGATCCCTGATCTCGGTGTAGGTGAAATCGAGTTCTTAGTCGTATAGGATACGGACGATAAAACGTAAGTCTCGTGTTCAATTTGAGTACGTAAAAAAATCCTTAGCAGTTCAAAATCGAGAAGAGAAGGTTGGAAAGCTGCTGCCCGGGGAAAATTCATTAGAAAAGATTAAAAATAAAATTCATACAAAAAATCTTTCCATCTTCAAAATTACATCAGGGACCTTGCCGGTGCTACGGAGATCTTCCTGTGTAAGAAAGAGATCGGAGCACACATGGTTTACTCGCACGGACCAGGTGCAATGATGATGGTCCTATCAATCAATCAAATATTAACATAAATTATGTAATTTGTCCAACCTCATTTAAACATTCTAATTTTTTCTCCCTGGTGTTTGTTATATTGTATACTGAAAACAATTATCAAAACATTTCAATCACATGTTTATGTGAGTGCAGTGGCGGCACGTGATCGTTTTTGTTGGTGGAGGCCAGACACAAATTTTCGGTAAAATCATGGCTTTGGGTTAGGTTATATTTTAATTTATTAAATAATAAATACACGTTACATATTATTTTTGGTGGAGCCCGGCCCCTCTGGCCCTTAATGACGAGCCGCCACTGTGTGATTGGTTTAAACCAATGAAGACATGCAATAGAAACTCCGATTGTGAACAGTCCTAAAGAACTTTGCGTTCGTATCAACAAAACTCTCAAAAACGCAGCTAATTAGCGGAAAATCATAACGACAGAAATGAGGTGTCTTAGAAGAGCTGCAGGTGTGACAATAAGAGACACAACTAGAAATGAAGAAATCAGAAGAAGACTGGATGTGAAACCAGTAACGTAATTCATAAAAGAACAACAGATTAAATGGTTTGGACACCTGACCAGAATGTCCTGGTATCGTCTACCACAGAGAGCCACACGGAAAAAGTATAATGAGTACAAAGCAAGAGGAAGATCACGCAAAAGATGGAGCGATGGCATCAAGAACAGCCTTACGAAAATTAATATCAGCTGTACATTTAAAAAAAAATTTTTCCGATCCAGAAGCACTTGAGCTGAAAGCTCTTCGGCTCGGTATCATGGACGTCGTAACCCTTCGGCTCAGTGCCACGAGCACAGTAAATCTGGGGAACCTGTAGCTTTTCTGCCAGTCCGCGGAGTTGAACCCGCACTTGCAGAGAACTGACACTCGTAGTCCAGCGCGCTACGAACACGCTGGGCACAATGTACATTAAAACAAGCACACACAAGATCACTTCCCTCCCACTCCCCCACCATACACTTCTATAAAGAAGTAAACGGTGGAAGAGCAGAAGAAGAGACTGTTTTCTTCTCCGTGGAGACAATACACAGACACACAGTGACAACCGCAGTGAACTATTCTTCCCAGCAGTGAGTAGTAATACCGTAAATGTCATGATCTTTGTCACATGTCTTTACTCAAAGATGCAGCAAGGAGTAAAACAGTCTGTGATAAACAAAACATGTTATATAACAGCTTGACATTATGTCTAAATGACAACAGGTCTAGTAATATGTTGGGCGATAATAAACATGGAAAGTAGAATCAAGTAGAAAAAACACAGAGACAATGAAAGTGAAAACAAAGAGCCAGTTTTCATGATATAGAGTATGGATTTCCAAAGTGGGCGGTATCGTCCCCAGTGGGCGCTGAAACATTCTAGGGGTGATAGTGGGTTCAGAAGAATTGGAGAGTGTTAGGTGATTGGGGTCGGTGGCTCCTTTTTTTAAAAAGAAAATAATAATAAATATTTTAAAATAAATTATTTTCGTTGATTTTGTGATTGAATAATCATTTAAAATTTAATTCTGCATTTAATTCATCTTATGCCCGTCTTAAACGTCCATTTTTCATCAATTTTCTGTTTCATGCTATATAATCATTTTAAAATTAACAACGTATAACAGAAAATATATATACATTTTCTATGTCAAAGGAAAATAGAGCATGTATATATATTTAGTTATAAAATATATAAATATTATATATATATATATATATATGGTAATATTAATTATGATATAGATGAAGATGGGGACGACGTTTAGGTAAAATGAGTATAAGGGAACGGGTGTTAGCTAAAGTTTGTTTGACAAAGCACAGTGTATAGCGTGTGGGCCTAAGCTCAGGAAATCTATATATAGTGAGAATGAAATAGTTGCAGGAAAATATGTCATTTGAAGTTAAAAAAAGAAGAGAACTAAATAGAAGGAATCAGGTGTTAGGTCAATAGTGGTTGTCTTATAAAAACATACAGTCCACGATGTATAGTCAAGAACTGAGAAGCAAAACCAGGAATTTTATCTAAATATACTGGAAGAAAGTTTAAAACAAATGGACAAGAAAAGAACTTTGCAAATCTTCGAGACAAACAGAACAAATGACACAATCACGAACGTTTAAAAAACAAATTGTGACAACTATTAAAAAGAAAAATTGAGATGGATTGAGCCCGTATCTCGTATCCCAGTAAAATCTTTGACTAGGACAATCCGTTGGACAGGGGATGGGAAAAAGAAGATACAATCCTTTGGCTTTCCCAATATTTCTAAGCATGGCGATAGTTTGATGATACCTGGATGACGTTTTCTAGAAGTTAAAAACATGGAATGTTCAATTTTACGGTAATATAACGAAGAGAAAGAAACATTATCTAAATAGTTGTGTGCAATCAGAAATATTCAATCTGTTAAAACTGGTATTTATCCTTGAAGAAATAATGCTATATTTCTGCAGCTAATCAGCGTTTTCGTAATAATTACTTGATCAATGTTTTATAATTTAAAACAAATAAATTAAACAAATCTCTTACAGGGTGTGCACAAATATTTATTGCATCTTATTCTTGAAATAAAATTTAATATAATTTCGGCTAAGATAACAACTACTATCAGACTGATGTTTTCTTCAACCCTTCGCCCCAAAGGAGGCATAGGTTCCCAAACAAGGTCTTGCAAGCTCTCGTGTGCATGGTTGTGGTTTTATAGCTAAGTGGGTTTTTTTACAGGATGGGGTAGTTAATTCCACGCCAAACCTCCACTTTCGTCGTATATGGCATGTGGTAGATAATAGTGGTTCTCTTCTTTACCCCGAATTTTGGCCCCGGTAACCACACGGACGTCTGATTTGTATAATACAACGTCTTGATTATTTATTGAACAGGAGAGACGTGTAGGCGCATTCACTGAGATTCTCATCGTCTATGTTGCGATCAGATCTCATATCACACATGTATGCACCTACCCTTCTACCAATTTCACCTAGCTCTCCTTCGATACCTACCCACTTAGCCAGACATTAGTATGTTACCAGTGCCACCACTTGGAGGTGGGGTAGAATCTTGATCAGTGCCAGCTCACTAAACCTGGCGTCACTTTATATCTTTAATGCGCCTGCGGTCTTCATCAGACTGATGTGACATTTTTATAATACCCTACCCCAACAACCAGGAAATCCCTTTGACATTTTTCTAGTCACTACCTCGACATCTAGTCTAGTTTACATATCCCCCTAAAAACGTCAGACAAAAATAAAACACACAAGCTACTACTACCAGATGTATCTCACCTTGCTAACGTTGGCATAAACATACAAGCTACTACTGCTAGATGTATCTCACCTTGCTAACGTTGGCATAAACATACAAGCTACTACTACCAGATGTATCTCACCTTGCTAACGTTGGCATAAACATACAAGCTACTACTGCTAGATGTATCTCACCTTGCTAACGTTGGCATAAACATACAAGCTACTACTACTACTGTCAGATGTATCTCACCTTGCTAACGTTGGCATAAACATACAAGCTACTACTGCTAGATGTATCTCACCTTGCTAACGTTGGCATAAACATACAAGCTACTACTGCTAGATGTATCTCACCTTGCTAACGTTGGCATAAACATACAAGCTACTACTGCCAGATGTATCTCACCTTGCTAACGTTGGCATAAACATACAAGCTACTACTGCCAGATGTATCTCACCTTGCTAACGTTGGCATAAACATACAAACTACTACTACTACTGTCAGATGTATCTCACCTTGCTAACGTTGGCATAAACATACAAGCTACTACTACTACTGTCAGATGTATCTCACCTTGCTAACATTGGCATAAACACACAAGCTACTACTACCAGATGTATCTCACCTTGCTAACGTTGGCATAAACACACAAGCTACTACTACTACTGTCAGATGTATCTCACCTTGCTAACGTTGGCATAAACACACAAGCTACTACTACCAGATGTATCTCACCTTGCTAACGTTGGCATAAACACACAAGCTACTACTGCCAGATATATCTCACCTTGCTAACATTGGCATAAACACTAAGCTACTACTGCCAGATGTATCTCACCTTGCTAACGTTGGCATAAACATACAAACTACTACTACCAGATGTATCTCACCTTGCTAACATTGGCATAAACACACAAGCTACTACTACTGCCAGATGTATCTCACCTTGCTAACATTGGCATAAACATACAAGCTACTACTACTACCAGATGTATCTCACCTTGCTAACATTGGCATAAACACACAATCTACTACTACTACCAGATGTATCTCACCTTGCTAACGTTGGCATAAACATACAAACTACTACTACCAGATGTATCTCACCTTGCTAACATTGGCATAAACATACAAACTACTACTACCAGATGTATCTCACCTTGCTAACGTTGGCATAAACATCCTACAAGGAGGTGACCAGTTGGCAGAGAAGTAGAGTCCGAGAACTCTCTCCTTCCCACACAGTGAACGAACAGAAACAGACTGTCCACTAGCTCTAGTAACTGTCTCTCCAAGTAATGACTCTAAAGTGTGCGCCATAGCTCTCTGTCTTCTGTTAGAGTCTACAGACTTTAGCTCTGTAAAAGTTTACTATATGCTTGATGCTGATGCTGGAAATGGAATAGAAAACAAAAACATTCGATTATAAACTTTCACAAATATGTGGAATTTTAAAGAAATGTTGGATGACCTATTTGTTGTTTGGTGAAGAAGTAAATCTGATGTTGCTCTTCTTCTTCGTCTTCGTTTGTCGTTAAACTGCTACCGGGTTGTTGCCCAGTGTCGTGGTTTTCTGTTTTTGTCTTGCGGTGTTCTGATGGCTTGTGTGATTGTTATTTTTGCTCTTTCACAGGATTCTGCTGAAAGGTTTAAAAACGAAGGATTGATTTCATTGCATTGGGTTTTACCTACGTGGTCAATAAGTGTGCTCTGGTCAATAATGTTGCTACGTGGTCAATAATGTGCCGTGGTCAAAGTGTTGCTACGTGGTCAATAAGTGTTGCTACTGGTCACGTGCTACGTGGTCAACAAGGTTGCTACGTGTCACAAGTGTTGCTACGTGGTCAATAAGTGTTGCTACGTGGTCAATAAGTGTTGCTACGTGGTCAAGAAGTGTTGCTACGTGGTCAACAAGTGTTGCTACGTGGTCATGTGGTGTCTAGTGTCAATAAGTGTTGCTACGTGGTCAATAAGTGTTGCTACGTGGTCAATAAGTGTTGCAGTGGTCAAGGTTGCTACGTGGTCAAGTGTTGCTACGGGTCATAAGTTGCTACGCGCAATAAGTGTGCAGTGGTCAATAAGTGTGCTACGTGGTCAATAGGTGACGGTCAATAAGTGTTGCTACGTGGTCATAAGTCACGGTCAATAAGTGTTGCTACGTGGTCAAAAAGTCTATGGTCAAAGTGCTACGGGTCATAGTGTTGCTACGTGGTCAAAGTGTTGCTCGTGGTCATAAGTGTTGCTACGTGGTCAAAGTGTTACAGTGGTCACAAGGTTTCTACTGGTCCATAAGTGTCTACGTGGTCATAACGTGTCCTACGTGGTCATAAGTGTTGCTACGTGGTCAATAAGGTCTAGTGGTC
This sequence comes from Arion vulgaris, assembly GCA_020796225.1. Taxonomy (NCBI): domain Eukaryota; kingdom Metazoa; phylum Mollusca; class Gastropoda; order Stylommatophora; family Arionidae; genus Arion; species Arion vulgaris. The sequence continues at coordinate 80,868,798 of CM036754.1, read as the reverse complement.
AATAATGTTGCATGGTCAATAAGTGTTGCTACGTGGTCAATAATGTCTCGGGTCATAAGGTTCTACGGTCAAGGTGCTACGTGGTCATAAGTGTTGCTACGTGTCAATAAGGGTACGTGGTCATAAGTGTTGCTACTGTATATGTGCTACGTGGTCAATAAGTGTGCTACTGGTCATAAGGTTCACTGGTCAATAATGTTGCTACGTGGTCAATAAGGTTGCTACGTGGTCATAGTGTTGCACGTGGTCAATAAGTGTTGCTACTGGTCAATAGGTTGCTACGGTCATAAATGACGTGTCAAGTGTCTACTGTCACTGCTAGGTCATAAGTGTTGCTACGTGGTCAATAAGTGTTGCTACGTGGTCAGATAGTGTTGCTACGTGGTCAATAGTGCACGTGGTCAAATGGCTACGTGGTCACAAGTTTCACCTGTAGAATATGACGTCAGGTCCTTCACTCGTGATAATGCTCGGTCTATACCGTAGATATGGTAGGCCTTCGACTGTAGATATGGCTCGGGTCTCTTACACGCTAGATATGGCACTGCAGGGCCTTACACCTCCAGCCCCTCCATGCAAAACATTAAAAGGGCGAAATAATCCCAATTCCCGGGTTAGAAACAACAAACGACAGACCATATGGCGGTCCTTCACTGTAGATATGGCTCGGTCCTTCACCGTAGATATGACTCGGTCCTTCACCGTAGATATGGCTCGTTCCTTTACCGTAGATATGGCTCGGTCCTTTACCGTAGATATGACTCGGTCCTTCACCGTAGATATGGCTCGGTCCTTCACCGTAGATATGACTCGGTCCTTCACCGTAGATATGACTCGGTCCTTCACCGTAGATATGACTCGGTCCTTCACCGTAGATATGACTCGGTCCTTCACCGTAGATATGGCACGTTACCCGCAAAGAGTATTTCACAAAGCACGAACATCGTAGCTCATACAACAATACCAGGAATCTGGAAAAATTCAATCGTTAACAGAACGGCACGGCCCAAATTCGACTTGGGTGCTGGTGTAAGTGGGTCACTTATGTCTTCTCAGGTCTGCATACTGGGGACAGTTCTGTAGGATATGCTCTGTCGTCATACTCGCCAAGCCACAATGGCAGATACCGTTGGTGACTAACTTGAATCTAGGAAATCGTACTGTGCGAAACTGAGCAGTCCATATCAATAGTTCACTAAATAACACTAACAGTTTCATTTTATACGCACTCACGCGCATGCAGGGAATGTATGGGGTGGGGTGGACGAGAGAGAGAGAGAGAGAGAAACGGGGTGATAGTAAGGACGTTAGTAATACAAATTAGAAGACAGTATTATCCCTTGAGTGTTATCGCTTGACCAAACGATATTGATTGAACATTTATTGATGTGCTTTCCTGAACACCAAAGTGGGTTAATGTGCTTTTATCATCAATTGATTAGTTGTTAGTCAGTGCAGAACTCTGGGAGCACTCCCTTTTATCTGAACATTTTTCCCCAGCGAATTCTTCATCAAGTAGGGACCAACTGGCGTAGGCGATCATGCTTCTCCATATCTCAAACTTGAAGTAAATAGTGAACAAGTAATAGGGACATCTGGAAAAAAACAAAGTACCAAACACAAGATTCGAACCACAAATCTTTATTTATTACAGCACACGTTGGCTCCGGTGCTTCCCCTGGTGTTCTTAACCCTTTAGCTGCTAACGTATATATACGTTTTGCCCATTCACTTCTAAAGACGCATTAACACGTCTGTTATTATCTCTACTCTGTGGACTAAAGACGTGTTAACACGTTATACATTGCTACTGTCACTGCTATAGGCGTACATTCACTTTTGTGACCTAGAAACAAAGTGTAGCTATTTTTAGCTCAGCCCTCGAAAAGTATGTAGCAGCGAAAGGGTTAAAACTCGTGATTTTCTTCATATCTTAAACTTACTTACTTACTTAATCCCGTCATGCCTAGTGACACATGGGGCTTCAGAAAGGACTTTCCATGCTCTCCTATCCCGTGCAACCTTCAGCGCAGAGCCCCACGTCAGAGATGCGGTGTCCAGTTCCTCTTCCATCATGCGCCTCCATGTTGTCCGTGGTCTGCCTTTCTTTCTCTTTCCCTCTGGTGTCCAAGTGAGGGCTATCCTTGCAGGCATTTCTTGTCTCATTCTCATAACATGTCCGAGCCATTTCCATCTTCTCTTTTTGAGTATGTCATTCATTGCCTCTTGTCTTGTGTCTTGGAGTAGTTGGTTATTGGATATTTTTACTGGCCAAAAGATTCCCAAGATTCTGCGAAGACAAGAGTGGTGGAAAACTGACAGCCTGCTAGTATCTCCTTTGGTCATCCTCCAACACTCCGATCCGTAGAGCAAAACTGGCAAAACAATGCTTTTATAGAGTTTAAGCTTTGTGGTCCTATTGTAGATTTTGGACTTCCATACTGGTTTCATTCTGGCAAAAGCGGTTCTGGCCTTACTCAGACGTGATTTTATATCTTCCTCTGTGCCACCATTTAGTGTCAGTACGCTACCAAGATATGTAAACTGCTCAACCCTTTCCAGTGTTTCATCTTCTAACATTACTGGTTGTTGGATTTCACTGTTTGTCATAATTTTTGTTTTTCCTGTGTTTGTTTTGAGGCCTACTGTCTTTGCCGTGCTGTGAAGTATTGTACTTTTCTCTTGTATATGTTCATATTTGTGTGACACCAAGGCTATATCGTCTGCAAAGTCCAGGTCCTCAAGCATCTCGAAAGGGTCCATCTTATTCCTCTTGGTGCTTGTTGTTTTATGGCATTTTTAGCACCCGTCAATTGAATACTAACAAAGAGAGGACTTAGCATCCCTGTCTTAACAGATTTCACAAGGAATGTCTTGCTACGAAATCAGGATTGGAGAAATTCTTTAACAGAAGGAGGCCAAAATGATGTTGGTGCTTGTAGGGTCACTATGTTTTCAGGTTTTCCCATAGGCGTTCTGTGGATGCTTGTCGAATCGCCACCAAATGGCAGATAGTTGTATATTAATTAGTCCTTTCCCAAAACTGACAGTTCCTATAAAATAGTTCACTAAATAACACAAAGTTTCTTTTTCCTACGCCTGCTGTGTGGTTCGTAGACAGACTGATATAAGACTTAGTAATACATTGACAGTATTATCTAAGTTTTGCCAAACGATATTGATTGAACAATTGATTGTTCCTCCAAAGTTATTGCACATCTGATTAGGTCTCCTCTGGGGATTTTACTAACATTTTCCCAGCAATTCTTCAAAAGTAGGACCAACTCTCTCTCTTCTCCAGATATCTGCAAACAAGGGCTAAATGTTGAACAAGATGGGACATCTGAAAAACCCTGTGCCATCACATTCGCCCAATCTTTATTTATTCAGACAAGCTTGGCTCTTTCTGTTTTTTTAACTTTAGGCTGATATCAATATCGTGTGCCCATTCGATTCTGACGCATTAACAGTCTGTTTTATCTCTACTCTTCAAAAGTGGTTCCATCTTATCATCTCGCTCCTGCTCTGGTCATCAGTTGTCCTAGGCGGGCTATTTTGTCACCTGAAAGTATGTGGCAAAGGTTAGTCGTGTTTTCTTCATATCTTAAACTAGAAACTGGAAAACTAGAAACTGGAAAACTAGAAACTGGAAAACTAGTTACTATCTACTAAGGATGAGAACAAGGAGGTTTTTTTAGTAGAACCATAGAGAAGCAATGGAAGCAAAGAATATGATCAACAAATAAACAGTGTACAAGTATTAAGAGCTTCCGAAAAAATGGACAAATACAGGATTCGAACCCCTTACCCTTATTTCTTACGCCACCCATTACCTAGCCTAGCAATACGAGCGCCTTTACGAACACAACCACCGAGTCATTCTTTAAAAAATGACTCACTGAGGAGTGTCTTTCACAAACACTTCGCTATAACTAGACACAGAATAATCAGGTAATGTTCGATCGAACAGTGTTTGCACAAACACATGCTATAAGCTTATTGTGCTTGTATATATTTGAGACGAGACAATATCATACATACACACATGATATATTTGAGACGAGACAATATCATACATACACACATGTATATATTTGAGACGAGACAATATCATACATACACACATGTATACACAGGATGTACTAAGTATCTACTAAGGGTGTAGTTTATAAGTCTCTGTACTCAAGGTTACCAGAGAAGTGCTGAGCCCCTTTCAATTATTTTGGAAAAAAAGTGGCAGATTAAGTTCGTTTTTATAAGTTGAAGTGTGATAAATTTGTTATAAATGGGAGTGTCGGATTCCACTGAGGTCGCATATGGCAAAGTTGATAGCACGCTGCGCTATTGGCTACGCGCCGGGGAAATCCGGGGTTAGCTTGGATCTAAAATTGTCGGTGTGCACACGGTACGAGGTTGAACTACAGAATACCCTGATCCTTTACTTAGGAATCTAAATTACAAGTATCATACATACTTCTAAATTACAAGTAGTTCTAAAGCCGGAGTAAGGCTTGCCTGATAGGCGAAGGACACTTAAGGACACTGCGGATTACTTAAGACAGGCAAAAAAATCATATTCCGCACTGGTCATAACAGGCTGAGGTATCATGTGTCTGACTAAGCACAGGTCACAACAGACTGGTGTGCCATCTATCTGACAACACAGGTCACACCAGGCTGAGGTATAATCTGACTCAGATCATGTCACAATAGACTGAAGTATCATCTATCTGACCCAACTCATGTCACAACAGACTGAAGTATCATCTATCTGACTCAGCTCATGTCACAATAGACTGAGGTGTTATCTGATTCAGTATAGGTTCCAAAAATAGGTCCTAACAAGCTGAGGTATCATCTACCTGACTCAGCTCATGTGCCAACAGACTCAGGTACTATTTGACTCAGCACAGGTCACAACAAGCTGAGGTAGCATTGGTCTGACAAGTTGAAGATAAGATTTTAAGATGAGAGTTAACGAGATAGATAAAATGACTACAGGAACATTGGTTACAAACGTGGCCAGGATAAGAGGAACGGAGAAAGCTTATCTAATCATCAAAAGTACTAGTTCAAGACAATCTCGCTAGCAACACTAACATCATCTCAGAGTTGACTATGGTTTTCCTTGCAGTAAATTCAAATAGAGTGGGAGGGATTAGCGTGATGTGTAAGGTTCGCCATCGACTCGACACAAGACCGTTCGCCATTCGACTCGGACACAAGACCGTTCGCCATTCGACTCGCACACAAGACCGTTCGCCATTCGTAGGACACAAGACCGTTCGCCATTCGACTCGACCAAGACCGTTCGCCATTCGACTCGTACACAAGACCGTTCGCCATTCGACTCGGACACAAGACCGTTCGCCATTCGACTCGAACACAAGACCGTTCGTCATTCGACTCGCACACAAGACCGTTCGCCATTCGACTCGGACACAAGACCGTTCGCCATTCGACTCGAGTTCAATCCCTTATTCGAAACGTGATTTCACAGTTCCACACAGTTGAAAAGTTCCACATTATAAACACTCTGTAGTATCTATACAAATATAAACTACCACAATCTGTAGAAAAAGTTCACACAGTTGAAAGTTCACATTATAAACACCTGTAGTATCTATACAAATATAACTACCACAATCTGTAGAAATTGAAGTTGTCTCGTCATATTCCTTCTTGTTGAAAGGAACTGGCCCTTCCACCTTCTGTTTCCTAGGGTGCTAGAAATGTGAAGTGACTTCATACCCCTAAGGTAGGAAATGGTTACAACCAATTGTATTTGATCTATATATTCAAGTAGAAGTCTTAAATGATACACGACATTTCTTCTTCTTCAAACGCTCCATACCGACCAATTGTCAACCACTATGTGTGATTTGTATGTGATCTGAGCCTAAGAGCGATTGTACGTTGTACCAGTTATGCGCCTACAAGTAGGCCAGCACATCCTATTTCTGCGCTGCTTTTTATTTACTAGGGTAGCATCCTAGGGCCTACATCAGTCGCCTCTTACGACATGCATTGTAGGTCGCAGTGGTACTATTCTTTGCTTCCCTTGCGGGCCCCGGCACCACACGACCGAGCTATGTTTTAATATTTACTTTTGTTACTGTTAGACAACAACATGCATTTATCTCCATCAATTGTTCTGTCTTTTTATTTTCCTCTATGAACATTGTGTATTTTATCATCGTCAGGGTCTGCGAGAGTTTTAGCAAGTTCTCTCGAGTGCGCATCGCTTGAATATGGTGATTCCTACTTCCTCTCGATATCTCTACGGTTCCCCAGTTTGCATGACTATAACTCGTTCAGAAACATGTGCGTGTCTTTCGATAATTATAACTTTACAGCCCTTTGACAAAATGTATTAAAAGTTGGCATGATGGCTGCTGATATCCATGGCCTCAGTCAAATATTGATTGCTTTGATAACAATAATTAATGGGACGGTTTAGTGTAATGAATAAGCATACGACTATCGACTCAGACACAAGAGGGTTGTGGGTTCAATCACCCACTTGACGTTCAACAAGTGAGGAAAGGAATTAGCCCTTCTGTAAGAAGTTCATCTTTACAAACTGATATAAAATCATCAACTTGACATAAATTATTGATTTTTACATTTTTATATAGGTAACAGTGGCGACCTTCCTAAAGTATTTTTTGCCCAAATAACCCTTTAGAGCTGTACGATTTTCATTATATGTAATTATTAAGATTACAGCGATGTTAATTTGGTATACGTTTAGGAGCGTAGCAGTACGATTGACAAGTTTGTCTATAATTAAGCATTTCCGTGTTCCACATGCAATTCAGCGCAAGTAAAAATCGGGAATCCCGTGGAATTAATCAGTTCACAATGTATCCTAACGACTGTCATTGGCGTATGCCCACACAATTTATTTTCATTGATAGAAGTGGAAGGTATCATTTGTTCAATATGTCACTTTGCTTTTATAATATGTAATATGGATACGCCTTTGCAAACATTCTCCAACATTTTGTGTATTACTGTAAATTCTAAACTTTGATTATCATTTTGTTGTGCTTATGCAAAATTATATAACAGAAAACGTTTTTGTGCATCAGCTAGGCTACCTACCAATTAGTTAAACATGAATTCGTAAGGTCGTGAGGTATATGCAAAAAATCACAGGTATGCATCAGGTAGATTTCTTACAAATTAAACCTTAGTGTGATCACGAATTTTGGAACGAACTATAATTCCTGCCCACTAGGGTCTAGAAATTTGATGGGACAGACACTTCGTACTTTAAATCCTGAGAAGAAAACGGAAACTTTAAATATAACAAATAATTCCGTGTAAGACTTTGCTTCTCTGGATTATATATATATATATATATATATATATATATATATATATATATATATATATATATATATATATATATACACATTCTATAGAGATCTAAAACCTCTGCCCTATGTGCCGCCTTTGGCACGAAAGGAACAAACTATATATATATATATATATATATATAAATACCTGGTGTTTATAAAGTTGCTGTGCTGTGAAGTGTTTTGAAAAGATTTGAGTAATTACGTCACAAATGATGGAAATTTACGTCATGATATTCTGAGTTCCATAATCCTTAAAAAGAGTTTTAAAGCCGAAGGATTGACTTCATTGCACCGGGTTTTACCCCATATGGCTCGGTCCCTCTCCGCAGAAATGGCACGCCACCTGCCGAGAATTGCACAATGCATGAACTACGTAGCTCCGGCAACAATCCTAGGGGTCTCTGGGAAATACTGCACTCGTGAACAAAAGGCCGCGGTCCGGACTCGAACCCACGACCTTCCACTGCAGATGCGCTACAAAGAGAGCAATGTACTATAAAGGATACGCACCTTGATGATGATGACTTCTGTTGTGTATCTAAGAGTGGTCGCTTATATCACAACATCCACGATCCAGAACAGAACACATATATAGCTTTACTAGGGAAAAGAGATTTCTGTTGTGTATCTAAGAGTGGTTGTTCATTCCACAACATCTACGACGCAGAACAGAACACACACCAGACATTGGGTTTAGATGGAACATCTTTCTCTCAGAGAATAAAACAGAACTTGGAATCTAAAAAGACATCAGACAAGCAAAGAAGAAAAACAAAATGTAGCCCAGTAGCGTAGTTGTTAGTAAACTAGCTTCTTAGGTTCGGGTTCAATTCCACAATGGGCGTGGAATATTGTTCCGACAAGTGGCGGTTCGTCATTAGGGGCAAGTGGTGCCGGGCCCAACCAAAAATAATGTGTAACGTGTATTTGTTTTATGAATTAAAATATAACCTAACCCAAAACCATGATTTTTTCCGAACATTTGTGTCTGGCCCCACCAACAAAAATGATCACGAGCCGCCACTGATTCCGACCGTAATGGCTCTCAGGTCGACCCAACCTCAATTGGGTACCAGGAAAAGCACTGGGAAGTAAAGATGGCCGGCGTAATGTTGAGTACAACACCCATCGTGTGCCGATGGTTAATGAAAAATACGGGACTAACACCGTATTACCCAAGATACCTCGAGGTATGAAAGTGTGTTTCATTATTTTACTTTTTTACTGATAAAAATATTTAGATATGACATTCTGATAATGTTTGGTTATTGGTTATTGAACCGACGACGTCTTAGCACACTGGGCAGACACATAGTGCTCAGTCTCCCCGTCAGTGTCGAATGGAACTCAGAATGATGGCTCCGGTGGATCGCTGGTTAAACTCGCCCGTGTGGTGCTGAGGCCCGCAAGGAAGCAAGGAATAGTACCACTGCAACCTACAATGCATGTCGTAAGAGGCGACTGATGTAGGCCCTAGGAATGCTACCTAGTAAATAAAAAGCAGCGCATAAATCGGATGTGCTGGCCTATTTGTGACGCATGACTGGCACAACGTACAATCGCTCTTAGGCTCAGATCCCATACAAATCACACAGAGTGATTGACAAGTGGTCGATATGGAGCGTTCGAAGAAGAAGAAGAAGCTGGTTAAACTAAACCGTCTCTGTCTAACCTCAACTCTTACGTCCACGTCTCTTCTCCACCTCTTTCGATATTCACCTCTTTCGATATTCATCTTTCATGCTTGATCTTCTAGAGGACCAGAAAATAGTAAACGAGCTCCGTAACGCCTGCTGGAGATCATTAAAGATATTACAAATCACAAAATAATTTAAACCTGGAAACAAAATGTTTGCGACAAATGAACTAATTCATCCCCCGGAAACAGAAAGTACGACTACATTTAGAATAGCAAATTGAAATTTCAACAACTACTCTGTTGCAACCTTTAAGGGTTCTCTCGAGTTCGTTACTTCCCTGTGTTAAAAAAAACTACTGTGTGGCAAGCATTAGGGTACTCTCGAGTTCGTTACTTCCCTGTGTTAAAAAACTACTCTGTTGCAAGCTTTAGGATACTCTCGAGATCGTTACTTCCTGTGTTAAAAAGTAGAATTTATGTGAAATAGATTACACTATTCTCTCTGACGTTGACTTAGATACGCCTCTGAATCAATCTGATATACTAATCGGTGCGCTGTACTGTAAAAACTAATTTGTAGTCCACGTTTTTTTTGGGTAATATTCCAAAAAACATCAAAGGAATTCGCATCCCTGAGCAATTCAACCTGTCTGCGAAAATACAAATTATAAAATAATTTGAAGGTCGAGGAAAATATAGGCCGTATGCAAAAATTCTCTGCAATCAGTACATTAGAGAGAAAAACTGTACGAGAATGCGGACGAGAATGCGGACGAGAATTTCTGGAGAAAATGGCTATAGTCAGTTTTATGATGCTTTGACTAGGATAGCATTTGCTGTCTTGACTCGACCGTGTTTTGCCGAGGCTCTCAAGGGGTGCTAAGAATAATAACACTGCGAACTACAAAGGCGCCTAAGGTAAGGACCTAGGGAATCTACCCTAGTAAATAAAAAGCGTCGCAGAAATCGGATGTGCTGAACTACTTGTAGCAACACATGGACTACATAGAACGTGAAATTCCATAGTTTTCCTGGTACTCAGTGGATCTCTGTGGCTAAGTGGTTAAGCCCTTGACCTTGTGAGTCGAAGGTCGTGGGTTCGAATCCGGATCGCGCCGTTCTATTCACGAGTGCAGTTTTTCCAGAGATCCCTAGGATTGTTGCTGGAGCTACGGAGTTCGTGCTTTGTGCAGTACTCTCGGCAGGTGGCGTGCAGTACTCTCGGCAGGTGGCGTGCCATTTCTGCGGAGAGGACAGAGCCATATGGGGTAAAACCCGGTGCAATGAAGTCAATCCTTCGGATTAATTTTTTAACCGATCCAGAAGCACTTGAGCTTTCAGCTCTTCGGCTCGGTGCCGTGAACATCGTAACCCATCGGTTCGGTGCCACGAACACCGTGAATCTGGTGAACCTGTGGCTTTTCTGCCAGCCCGCGGAATTGAACCCGCACTCACAGGAGCTTGTCACCCGTAGTCCAACCGCGCTACGAACACGCTGGGTAGACGGGCAAAAATCCTTCGGCTTAAAAACCCTTTAAACCATAGTTCTGCTGGTATAGCATGAAATATCATAGTTCTCCTGGTATAACGTGTAATATCATAGTTCTGCTGGTATAACAAGTAATACCATAGTGTGACAAGTGGTCACGGGAAAATCAAATTCTATCAAAAGCGCACTATAACGCACGGCTTTTGAAAGTCAGAAAATGACGTAATTGGTAGTAACTAGGCTGGACAGAAGACTTAGCTAGCGACGGACATGGGGGTAGGACGTAGATCGGTAGAGATAGAAAAATAACGACCGTTGGAAAGACATGGACAGTTAGACCTAGATAGTTGAGTATATAGAATGACAGAGAGTGAGATAGATTAGGATAGATAGTTAGAGGGACCCAGACCAGTTAGTAGGACGGATTTGAAGAATTAGTTAGAATGAATGTATTAGACAATTAGAAAGTAAAAATGACCGTTAGACTTAGGAGAGGGAATTTAACGGTTAGTTAGAGACGGACAGTAGAGAGAGAGAGAGAGAATGATATAATAACCACGGATAGGCGTTGCAGTAGGAAGAAAAACTCAGGGAAGGATATGGTATTATTGTGTCATAGGTGATGAAGTTAGTTTGTAAAGTTAGAATGGATGTATTATTTGGTAGCGTTTTGGTTCCTGGTATAGATAATAAGTGAAGTTGAAGTAAACTGTGATATTTGTTCGGTTGTTTAATCAGGAAGAGAGAGAGTACAATATTAATTGCTATAGAAGAACATTTCTGTTAAAATTGTTGAAATAGTTTTAAGTGGAGAGAAATGTTGATTATATAAAAATCTTAATAATTTGTCAATGAAATTTGTTAATAAATTTGGATGCTTTACAGTTGGCATCAAGTTAAAGAGAATATTAACTGAATCTTAGTTCTTCAATTGTTATGTATGTGAAGTTACTGAACTTTTGATTGCTGTGTTATTTCTTGTTCTTTATTTTCATATCATATGAAATGGGTCATGACAAAAATGTTTTGAGGAATTGAGATTTTTGTGAAGGAAGAGAAAGTCACATCTTTTGTAACTGGTGCCGTGACCCAAAGTAGAAAGAACTATAAATGGAAGTAAATTTCACATCATAAACCTTCTACAATAGTTCTCCTGGTATAACTTGAACTTTCAAATTACTCAAATTTGTATATTATATGTTAATATATATATATTCAACATTATTTCCATAGTTCTCATGAAACAGACGGGTCGATGAGAAACCGAACAACGTCCCCCACCCACCCACACCTCACCATCCATCTTTAACTTGCAGACGATCCATGCAACTCAGACATACGATTACCAGAAAGCGTTATAAGAGAATTAAAAAGCAATAGAGTAAACTCCCTTTCTCTATTTCTTTCTTCCGCATATCACGCCGGTTAACGCAGACTGTAAACGAAAATGAACCTTCACAGCCTTCTCTTCCTAGCGATGTTAACTAGCCTCTGTTGAATGAACCTTCACAGCTTTCCCTTCCTTGCGATGTTAACTAACACGATTGAATGAACCTTCACAGTTTTCCCTTCCTTGCGATGTTAACTAGCACTGTTGAATGAACCTTCACAGCTTTCTCTTCCTAGCGATGTTAACTAGCCTCTGTTGAATGAGCCTTCACAGCTTTCCCTTCCTAGCAATGTTAACTAGCCTCTGTTGAATGAGCCTTCGCAGCTTTCTCTTCCTTGCAATGTTAACTAGCCTCTGTTGAATGAACCTTCACAGTTTTCTCTTCCTTGCAATGTTAACTAGCCTCTGTTGAATGAGCCTTCACAGCTTTCCCTTCCTTAGCGATGTTAACTAGCCTCTGTTGAATGAACCTTCACAGCTTTCCCTTCCTAGCGATGTTAACTAGCCTCTGTTGAATGAACCTTCACAGCTTTCCCTTCCTAGCAATGTTAACTAGCCTCTGTTGAATGAGCCTTCACAGCTTTCCCTTCCTAGCAATGTTAACTAGCCTCTGTTGAATGAACCTTCACAGTTTTCTCTTCCTAGCGATGTTAACTAGCCTCTGTTGAATGAACCTTCACAGTTTCTCTTCCTGCGATGTTAACTAGCACTGTTGAATGAACCTTCACAGTTTTCTCTTCCTAGCGATGTTAACTAGCCTCTGTTGAATGAACCTTCACAGTTTTCTCTTCCTCGCGATGTTAACTAGCACTGTTGAATGAACCTTCACAGTTTTCCCTTCCTAGCGATGTTAACTAGCCTCTGTTGAATGAACCTTCACAGCTTTCCCTTCCTAGCGATGTTAACTAGCTTCTGTTGAATGAACCTTCACAGCTTTCCCTTCCTAGCGATGTTAACTAGCCTCTGTTGAATGAACCTTCACAGTTTTCCCTTCCTAGCGATGTTAACTAGCCTCTGTTGAATGAACCTTCACAGTTTTCCCTTCCTCGCGATGTTAACTAGCTTCTGTTGAATGAACCTTCACAGTTTTCTCTTCCTTGCGATGTTAACTAACACGATTGAATTAACCTTCACATTTTCTCTTCCTTGCGATGTTAACTAGCCTCTGTTGAATGAACCTTCACAGTTTTCTCTTCCTCGCGATGTTAACTAGCACTGTTGAATGAACCTTCACAGTTTTCTCTTCCTAGCGATGTTAACTAGCCTCTATTCAATGAACCTTCACAGCTTTCCCTTCCTAGCGATGTTAACTAGCCTCTGTTGAATGAACCTTCACAGTTTTCTCTTCCTAGCGATGTTAACTAGCTTCTGTTGAATGAACCTTCACAGCTTTCCCTTCCTAGCGATGTTAACTAGCCTCTGTTGAATGAACCTTCACAGCTTTCCTTCCTAGCGATGTTAACTAACACTATTCAATGAACCTTCACAGCTTTCCCTTCCTAGCGATGTTAACTAGCTTCTGTTGAATGAACCTTCACAGTTTTCTCTTCCTTGTGATGTTAACTAGCCTCTGTTGATGACTTTCCTCCAGGAGGTTAAGAGGTTAAACTGTCATGCATATTCTCTCTTTCCTTCGTGCAAATGTGTTCTTGTTTTGTTTATTCTGTCTGTTGTCACAGATACATCAACTTGTCGCCTCTGTTATTTTGTTTCTCTTTCTCTCTCTCTTCTCTCTCTCTCTTCTTTCTCTCTTCTTTCTATCTTTGCTCTGTCTCTCTCTCCTCTCTCTCTCTCTCTCTCTCTCTTCTCTCTCTCTCTTCTCTCTCTCTCTCTCTCTCTCTCTTCTCTCTCTCTCTTTTCTCTCTTCTCTCTCTCTTTTCTCTCTCTTTCTCTCGTATTTTAAAAAAAAACCAAGTTGGTGTAAAAAGTAGATAAAACAATAGATAGACAGACTGACAGACTTACAGATGGAATTACGAATGGATACTGAGACATATATAGATAGATATACAGAGAGAGAAACAGACACAGAACACCAGATAAATATATATATCGATAGACAGACATACAGAGAGAAAAAGAGAACGACAGATGAATAGATGCATATTTAGATAGATAGTTTTATCAGACGGTTGATTGATTTTTTTTTTTTTTTTTAGATAGATAGATAGAGATAGACAGATAGAGATAGACAGAGAGAGATAGACAGAGAGAGATAGACAGAGAGAGAGAGAGAGAGAGATAGAGACAGAGGTAGAGATAGAGATAGAGAGACAAACTGACAGACAGACAGACAGATATATAGATATAACAAAAACGCATAACGTTACAAAACTGAACAGATAAAATGAAAATACTAATTCTTAACCAAAACTCTTCCACATCTATGAAGTCCCCACGCGGAGCATGAGCACACACACAAGTTATTAAAATCATGAAAGAAACTCAAGTGTAGACTGAAATTGAAAAAAACAAAATGGTGACTAAGTGAACAGAACGTGAATGGGAGACTCACAAATAATTCACTTTCTATTTTCTTCCTTCCCATGAAGTGAGAGGACAGAAAAGTAATTACATCAAAGCTATGCACTCACCTACGTTCTTAGCCTCCGCCACTGAATATTTCAACTTCCTATGTCATTATCTGAGTTATATATTTGTTTAAATATCTATCTATCTTGTCTGCCTGTGTACATTCTTGTTAATCTATTTAATATATGTCCCCCCAGTTTGTATTACTTTCTTGTCTGTCTGTGTACATTCTTGTTAATCTATTTAATATATGTCCCCCCAGTTTGTATTACTTTCTTGTCTGTCTGTGTACATTCTTGTTAATCTATTTAATATATGTCCCCCCAGTTTGTATTACTTTCTTGTCTGTCTGTGTACATTCTTGATAATTTATTTAATATATGTCCCCCAGTTTGTATTACTTTCTTGTCTGTCTGTGTACATTCTTGTTAATCTATTTAATATATGTCCCCCAGTTTGTATTACTTTCTTGTCTGTCTGTGTACATTCTTGTTAATTTATTTAATATATGTCCCCCAGTTTGTATTACTTTCTTGTCTGTCTGTGTACATTCTTGTTAATCTATTTAATATATGTCCCCCAGTTTGTATTACTTTCTTGTCTGTCTGTGTACATTCTTGCTAATCTATTTAATATATGTCCCCCAGTTTGTATTACTTTCTTGTCTGTCTGTGTACATTCTTGCTAATCTATTTAATATATGTCCCCCAGTTTGTATTACTTTCTTGTCTGTCTGTGTACATTCTTGTTAATCTATTTAATATATGTCCCCCCAGTTTGTATTACTTTCTTGTCTGTCTGTGTACATTCTTGCTAATCTATTTAATATATGTCCCCCCAGTTTGTATTACTTTCTTGTCTGTCTGTGTACATTCTTGTTAATCTATTTAATATATGTCCCCCCAGTTTGTATTACTTTCTTGTCTGTCTGTGTACATTCTTGTTAATCTATTTAATATATGTCCCCCAGTTTGTATTACTTTCTTGTCTGTCTGTGTACATTCTTGTTAATCTATTTAATATATGTCCCCCAGTTTGTATTATTTTCTTGTCTGTCTGTGTACATTCTTGTTAATCTATTTAATATATGTCCCCCCAGTTTGTATTACTTTCTTGTCTGTCTGTGTACATTCTTGTTAATCTATTTAATATATGTCCCCCAGTTTGTATTATTTTCTTGTCTGTCTGTGTACATTCTTGTTAATCTATTTAATATATGTCCCCCAGTTTGTATTACTATCTAGTCTGTCTGTGTACATTCTTGTTAATCTATTTAATATATGTCCCCCAGTTTGTATTACTATCTAGTCTGTCTGTGTATATTCTTGTTTCTCTATTTAATATATGTCTCCAGTTTGTATTACTATTCAAACTGTTCTGCATCTTTGTAATAAAGTTTGCGCGGGCCGCAACTTTTCAGCATCCTCTATGGATATGCAACTGCTACGTTTGACCGAATGGATTAGAGCGCGGATCGAATTTTTTTCGGTTGTGGGAATAAATAAAAATCCTAACCTGAACAGCTTTGCGGCGACTGCACTAGCTATACAGCAATTAAATTTATCCGGCTCACGTCCCACTTGTTCTACATCGTCCTTAAAAGCGGTACTAAATGTAATAACGACAACTTTTTTTTACATGCTCAATTTGAGCACCGGATTTACGTTTTATCGTCCATCTCCGATAGGACTAAACTTGATCTCACCTACACTAGTCTCTGTTGAATGAACCTTCACAGTTTTCTTTTCCTCGCGATGTTAACTAGCTCTGTTGATGACTTTCCTCCAGGAGGCTAAGAGGTTAAACTGCCATGCATATTCTCTTTCCTTCGTGCAAATGTGTTCTTTTTTTTTGGTTTATTCTGTCTGTTGTCACAGATACATCAACTTGTCGCTTCTCTGTTATTTTGTTTCTCTTTCTCTCTCTTTCTTCTCTCTTTTCTTTCTCTCTCTTTCTCTCTCTCTCTTCTTCTCTCTCTTTCTCTCTCTCTCTCTCTCTCTCTCTCTCTCTTCTCTCTCTCTCTCTTCTCTCTCTAAAGGGATCTCTGGAAAAATATTCCGATCGCTCTACGAGGGAATAAACCGAGTACTATTGGAGCTAGAGCGAGCATCTTAACTCTACGCCACAGAGAGAGAAAAATAACGAGAATTCTCTGAACACGTTTACGCCATTAGCTCTGCACAGTTCACTGGCTTGTTAAACTTCCAACTCTCCATTTCTTGATGTTGTTTATGCTGGTCAAATTCAATACAAATCTCCTTGCATCTCGCGCAATGTCATCGTGATCTCAAGAACGGAAACGACATGTCATTTAAAAAACATAAACTGCACATTTATTAATCTTCGAAAAATTAACGAAACAATTTTTATAAAATTTCTAGAGCCCACTGGACACCATGCTCTGACAGTTTTTCCAATAATTAATATTTCACTTGATTTTATATTTCAGAAGAACATGTTCTGGAATTCAATAATTAAATCTGACAGCAATGTCACACGTTCATATTTTTTATGTTTATTTAATAATGTATGATTTTCTAGCGTATATTTTTACCAGAAAGAATTTCTATCTTGAAGAATTTCTAAATCTTAGAAGAATTTCTTTCAGGTAGAAATTTTTATCATTATGATCTAGGAAATATTTTATTAAGAGAGGTTTCTGACCATCAAAATTTTATTAGATTTTGGGTCATACTATTGTGATGTTTTTTTGGATTCTTTTTATGATGATCATTGTGTGTTTTTATGATGTAGTTAGCAGTTGTCTGAGCTCATCTCTGATGCTGTTAGTTGAGAGTTTGCAGTTGTGATGTAGTTAGCGTTGTCTGAGCTCATCTCTGATGCTGTATAGTTCATGCAGTTAGCTGTTGTCTGGAGCTCATCTCTGATGCTATATAGTTGATGTAGTTAGGCTGTTGTCTGAGCTCATCTCTGATGCTATATAGTTGATGTAGTTAGCTGTTGTCTGGAGCTCATCTCTGATGCTGTATAGTTCATGCAGTTAGCTGTTGTCTGGAGCTCATCTCTGATGCTATATAGTTGATGTAGTTAGCTGTTGTCTAGAGCTCATCTCTGATGCTGTATAGTTGATGTAGTTAGCTAGTTGTCTAGAGCTCATCTC
The DNA here is from genome assembly GCA_020796225.1 of Arion vulgaris. Taxonomy (NCBI): domain Eukaryota; kingdom Metazoa; phylum Mollusca; class Gastropoda; order Stylommatophora; family Arionidae; genus Arion; species Arion vulgaris. The sequence continues at coordinate 80,851,260 of CM036754.1, read as the reverse complement.
TGATGCTGTATAGTTCATGCAGTTAGCTGTTGTCTGGAGCTCATCTCTGATGCTATATAGTTGATGCAGTTAGCTATAGGTCTGTCTGAGTCCACCTCTCGATGCTAAAAGAATGGATGTGTTAGCAAGCAGTTACCTTAGAGCTTCCATCTTCTGATGCTGATAGTTGATGAAGCGTACTGTTGGGTCCTGAGCTCATCTCGATGCTATATAGTTGATGTAGTTAAGCTTAGTTGTCTAAAAGCCTCATCTCTGATGCTGTATAGATGATGTAGTTAGCTGTTGTCTGGAGCTCATCTCTGATGCTGTATGAGTTGATGAGATAGCTGTGTCGGAGCACATCTCTGAATGTTAAGTTGATGTAGTTAGCAGCTGGGGTGGAGATCTCTGATGCTTAAGTCTGATGAGGTCAGCAGTTCAGTCTGAGCATCTCTATGCTTAGCGATGAGTAGCTTTGTTAGAGCTCATCTCTGATGCTATATAGTTGATGTAGTTAGCGTTGTCTGAGCTCATCTCTGATGCTGTATAGTTGATGAGTTAGCTGTTGTCTGGAGCTCATCTCTGATGCTTATAGTTGATGAGTTAGCTGTTGTCTGGAGCTCATCTCTGATGCTGTATAGTTGATGTAGTTAGCTGTTGTCTAGAGCTCATCTCTGATGCTATATAGTTGATGTAGTTAGCTGTTGTCTGGAGCTCATCTCTGATGCTGTATAGTTTTGAATGTGGTGATTTACCTGAGCGAGGATCGGTAGGAAGATCAGCAGTATAAGTTTTATCAGACGGTTCTGATTGATTGATTGATTGATTGATTGATAAGACCATCATCATTACACTTCGGTGAGTGACCATCTGTGCTCCGGTATCTTTCTTACACAAGAAGATCTCGGCTGCAGTACACGAACTCGTAGCGCGGCGAGGAGCCCCGATGTAGTTTTGAAGATCGTGAAGACATTTTTGTAGGAATTTTATTTTAAATTTTTTCTAATGAAGGTTTCCATGGCAGCGGTTTTCCAGCCTGCTCTTATCGATTTTTAACTGCCAGCGGTTCTTTTACGTACTCAAATTGGAACAGGACCTATGTTTTATCGTCCGTCTCCGAGAGGACTAGGAACTCGATCTCACCTACACTGATATCAGGCATATCTAAAAAAATATTCGGTATAATCATCGTATTAAAACCACAGTAGCGTAGTTGTTAGGGAACTAGTTTCTTAGACATTTAGTCGAAGTTTATCTCCACAGTAGTGTAGTTGTTAGGAACTTGTTTCTTAGACATTAGTCCAAGTTTATCTCACAGTAGCGTAGTTGTTAGGAACTAGTTTCTAGACACTTAGTCCAAGTTTATCTCACAGTAGTGTAGTTGTTAGGAACTAGCTTCTAGACACTTAGTCCAAGTTTATCTCCACAGTAGTGTAGTTGTTAGGGAACATGTTTCTTAGACGCTTAGTCCAAGTTTATCTCCACAGTAGTGTAGTTGTTAGGGAACATGCTTCTTAGACACTTAGTCCAAGTTTATCTTCACAGTAGTGTAGTTGTTAGGAACAGTTTCTTAGACACTTAGTCCAAGTTTATCTCCACAGTATGTAGTTGTTAGGAACTAGTTTCTTAGACACTTAGTCCAAGTTTATCTCCACAGTAGTGTAGTTGTTAGGGAACATGTTTCTTAGACACTTAGTCCAAGTTTATCTCCACAGTAGCGTAGTTGTTAGGGAACTAGTTTCTTAGACACTTAGTCCAAGTTTATCTTCACAGTAGTGTAGTTGTTAGGGAACAGTTCTTAGACACTTAGTCCAAGTTTATCTCCACAGTATTGTAGTTGTTAGGGAACATGTTTCTTAGACACTTAGTCCAAGTTTATCTCACAGTAGCGTAGTTGTTAGGGAACAGTTCTTAGACATTAGTCCAAGTTTATCTCCACAGTAGGTAGTTGTTAGGGAACTGTTTCTTAGACTTTAGTCCAAGTTTATCTCCACAGTAGTGTAGTTGTTAGGGAACATGTTTCTTAGACACTTAGTCCAAGTTTATCTCCACAGTAGCGTAGTTGTTAGGGAACTAGCTTCTTAGACACTTAGTCCAAGTTCATCTCACAGTAGGTAGTTGTTAGGGAACTAGTTTCTTAGACACTTAGTCCAAGTTTATCTCCACAGTAGTGTAGTTGTTAGGAACATGTTCTTAGACACTTAGTCCAAGTTTATCTCCACAGTAGTGTAGTTGTTAGGGAACTAGTTTCTTAGACACTTAGTCCAAGTTCATCTCCACAGTAGTGTAGTTGTTAGGAACTTGGTTTCTTAGACACTTAGTCCAAGTTCATCTCCACAGTATTGTAGTTGTTAGGAACTAGTTTCTTAGACACTTAGTCCAAGTTTATCTCCACAGTAGTGTAGTTGTTAGGGAACTAGTTTCTTAGACACTTAGTCCAAGTTTATCTCCACAGTAGTGTAGTTGTTAGGGAACTGGCTTCTTAGACACTTAGTCCAAGTTTATCTCCACAGTAGTGTAGTTGTTAGGAACATGGGTTCTTAGACACTTAGTCCAAGTTCATCTCCACAGTGCACGTAGGAACATGTTTTAGACACTTAAGTCCAAGTTCATCCAGCTAGTTGGGTAGGGAACAAGCACTTAGGGCCAAGTTATCTCCAGACGCAGGAAATGTGACACTTAGTCAGCTATCCATCAGTGTGGTTGTAGAAATAGTTCTCAGAACTATCAAATTCATCCCACAGTACATGAGGACATGTTAGACATTAGTCAAGTTCATTCCATACGTATTGTTAGATACTGTTTCTAGACACTTAGTCAAGTTATCTCCATATAGCGTGAGCTGTTAGGAACTAGTGTTCTTCATAGCACTTGAGTCCAAGTTATCTTCAAGAGGAGTGTTAGAACATGGGTTCTGACCTTATCCAAGTTCATCTCCACAGGGCATGTAGGAACTGTTTCTAGACACTGAGCCATCTTATCTCCACAAGTCAGTTGTTAGGCCATTTCTGGACACTAGTCCAAGTTTATCTCCACAGTATGGCATGTTAGAACATGTCTTGAACTTTCCAAGTTTACTACGTATGTAGTGATAGAACATTTTCCTAGACACTAGTCAAGTTATCCTACAGTAGTGAGTTGTTAGAACAGTTCGACACTTAGTCAAGATTCACAGAAATAGGTAGGAACATGTTCTTGTACACTTAGTCCAAGTTCATCTCACAACTAGTTGTGGAGACAGTTGACACTTAGTCCCAAATTTTATCTACAGTAGGAGATTAGAACATGTTAGACACTTGTCCAGCTTATCTCACGAGGCAGTTTAGGAAATTGTTTGCTTAGACACTAGTCCAAGATTCACAGTACTGAGTTGTTAGGACATGTTTGACACTTAGTCAAGTTCATCTACTGTAGTGAGGAACATGTTTCTTAACTTTGTCAAGTTCATCTACAGTATTACTGGGAACATGTTCGACATTAGTCCAAGTTCATCTCAGCAGTAAGTAGTGTTAGGAAAATGTTCAACACTATCAAGTTTATCTCCCGTAGCGTAATTTTAGAACTATTAGACACTAGTCAAGTTTATCTTCACAGAGCGTAATAAGTTAGAATATGTTAGACTAGTCAAGTTCATCTCACAGTAAAGTAGTGTAGAACATGTTTCAGACACTTAGTCAAGTTTACTACAGTATGTAGTTGTAGGAACATGTTTCTTTCCTTAGTCCAAGCTTTATCCTTCACAGCAAGTGAGTTGTTGGAACTAGTTTCTAGACACTCATCCAATTATCTAACAGTAGTAGTTGTTAGAACTGGCTCAGACACCTGCCATTCATCTCACAGTAGTGTAGTGTTAGAACTTTTTAGCACTTGTCCAAGTTATCTCAAGAGTGTGTTTTAGGAACATGTTCTCTAGAACAGTAACCGTTTATTCACAGTAGTGAGTGTTAGGAACTGTATTCGACACTTAGTCCAAGTTTATCTCACAGTAGTGTAGTTGTTAGGAACATGTTCTAGACACTTAGTCCAAGTTCATCTCCACAGATAGGTAAGTTGTTAGGAACTAGTTTCTTAGACACTTAGTCCAAGTTCATCTCACAGTAGTGTAGTTGTTAGGGAACATGTTTCTTAGACACTTAGTCCAAGTTTATCTCCACAGTAGCGTAGTTGTTAAGGAACTAGTTTCTTAGACACTTAGTCCAAGTTTATCTCCACAGTAGTATAGTTGTTAGGGAACATGTTTCTTAGACTCTTAGTCCAAGTTCATCTCCACAGTAGCGTAGTTGTTAGGGAACATGTTTCTTAGACTCTTAGTCCAAGTTCATCTCCACAGTAGCGTAGTTGTTAGGGAACATGTTTCTTAGACACTTAGTCCAAGTTTATCTCCACAGTAGCGTAGTTGTTAGGGAACTAGTTTCTTAGTCTCTTAGTCCAAGTTCATCTCCACAGTAGTGTAGTTGTTAGGGAACATGTTTCTTAGACACTTAGTCCAAGTTCATCTCCACAGTAGCGTAGTTGTTAGGGAACATGTTTCTTAGACACTTAGTCCAAGTTTATCTCCACAGTAGCGTAGTTGTTAGGGAACATGTTTCTTAGACACTTAGTCCAAGTTTATCTCCACAGTAGTGTAGTTGTTAGGGAACATGTTTCTTAGACACTTAGTCCAAGTTTATCTCCACAGTAGCGTAGTTGTTAGGGAACTAGGTTCTTAGACACTTAGTCCAAGTTTATCTTCACAGTAGTGTAGTTGTTAGGGAACATGTTTCTTAGACACTTAGTCCAAGTTCATCTCCACAGTAGTGTAGTTGTTAGGAACTAGTTTCTTAGACACTTAGTCCAAGTTCATCCTCACAGTAGTGTAGTTGTTAGGGAACCAGTTTCTAGACACTTAGTCCAAGTTCATCTCCACAGTAGTGTAGTTGTTAGGGAACATGTTTCTTAGACACTTAGTCCAAGTTTATCTCCACAGTAGTGTAGTTGTTAGGGAACATGTTTCTTAGACACTTAGTCAAGTTTATCCACAGTAGTGTAGTTGTTAGGGAACTAGTTTCTTAGACACTTAGTCCAAGTTTATCTTCACAGTAGTGTAGTTGTTAGGGAACTAGTTTCTTAGACACTTAGTCCAAGTTTATCTCCACAGTAGTGTAGTTGTTAGGGAACTAGTTTCTTAGACACTTAGTCCAAGTTTATCTCCACAGTAGTGTAGTTGTTAGGGAACATGTTTCTTAGACACTTAGTCCAAGTTTATCTCCACAGTAGCGTAGTTGTTAGGGAACATGTTTCTTAGACACTTAGTCCAAGTTTATCTCCACAGTAGTGTAGTTGTTAAGGAACTAGTTTCTTAGACACTTAGTCCAAGTTTATCTCCACAGTAGCGTAGTTGTTAGGGAACATGTTTCTTAGACACTTAGTCCAAGTTTATCTCCACAGTAGTGTAGTTGTTAGGAACTGGCTCTAGACACTTAGTCCAAGTTTATCTCCACAGTAGCGTAGTTGTTAGGGAACTAGTTTCTTAGACACTTAGTCCAAGTTTATCTCCACAGTAGCGTAGTTGTTAGGGAACTAGTTTCTTAGAGTCTTAGTCCAAGTTTATCTCCACAGTAGTGTAGTTGTTAGGGAACTGGCTTCTTAGACACTTAGTCCAAGTTTATCTCCACAGTAGCGTAGTTGTTAGGGAACTAGTTTCTTAGACACTTAGTCCAAGTTCATCTCCACAGTAGCGTAGTTGTTAGGGAACATGTTTCTTAGACACTTAGTCCAAGTTTATCTCCACAGTAGCGTAGTTGTTAGGGAACTAGTTTCTTAGAGTCTTAGTCCAAGTTTATCTCCACAGTAGTGTAGTTGTTAGGGAACTGGCTTCTTAGACACTTAGTCCAAGTTTATCTCCACAGTAGCGTAGTTGTTAAGGAACTAGTTTCTTAGACACTTAGTCCAAGTTTATCTCCACAGTAGTGTAGTTGTTAGGGAACTTGTTTCTTAGACACTTAGTCCAAGTTCATCTCCACAGTAGTGTAGTTGTTAGGGAACATAGACACTTAGTCCAAGTTTATCTCCACAGTAGTGTAGTTGTTAAGGAACTAGTTTCTTAGACACTTAGTCCAAGTTTATCTCCACAGTAGCGTAGTTGTTAGGGAACTAGTTTCTTAGACACTTAGTCCAAGTTTATCTCCACAGTAGTGTAGTTGTTAGGGAACTTGTTTCTTAGACACTTAGTCCAAGTTTATCTCCACAGTAGCGTAGTTGTTAGGGAACTAGTTTCTTAGACACTTAGTTCAAGTTCATCTCCACAGTAGTGTAGTTGTTAAGGAACTAGTTTCTTAGACACTTAGTCCAAGTTTATCTCCACAGTAGCGTAGTTGTTAAGGAACTAGTTTCTTAGACACTTAGTCCAAGTTTATCTCCACAGTAGCGTAGTTGTTAGGGAACTAGTTTCTTAGACACTTAGTCCAAGTTTATCTCCACAGTAGTGTAGATGTTAGGGAACATGTTTCTTAGACACTTAGTCCAAGTTTATCTCCACAGTAGTGTAGTTGTTAGGGAACATGTTTCTTAGACACTTAGTCCAAGTTTATCTCCACAGTAGCGTAGTTGTTAGGGAACATGTTTCTTAGACACTTAGTCCAAGTTTATCTCCACAGTAGTGTAGTTGTTAAGGAACTAGTTTCTTAGACACTTAGTCCAAGTTTATCTCCACAGTAGTGTAGTTGTTAGGGAACTAGTTTCTTAGACACTTAGTCCAAGTTCATCTCACAGTAGTGTAGTTGTTAGGGAACATGTTTCTTAGACACTTAGTCCAAGTTTATCTCCACAGTAGTGTAGTTGTTAGGGAACATGTTTCTTAGACACTTAGTCCAAGTTTATCTCCACAGTAGTGTAGTTGTTAGGGGAAATGGCTTCTTAGACACTTAGTCCAAGTTTATCTCCACAGTAGTGTAGTTGTTAGGGAACATGTTTCTTAGACACTTAGTCCAAGTTTATCTCCACAGTAGTGTAGTTGTTAGGGGACTAGTTTCTTAGACACTTAGTCCAAGTTTATCTCCACAGTAGCGTAGTTGTTAGGGAACATGTTTCTTAGACACTTAGTCCAAATTTATCTCCACAGTAGTGTAGTTGTTAGGGAACTGGCTTCTTAGACACTTAGTCCAAGTTTATCTCCACAGTAGCGTAGTTGTTAGGGAACTAGTTTCTTAGACTCTTAGTCCAAGTTCATCTCCACAGTAGCGTAGTTGTTAGGGAACATGTTTCTTAGACACTTAGTCCAAGTTTATCTCCACAGTAGCGTAGTTGTTAGGGAACATGTTTCTTAGACTCTTAGTCCAAGTTTATCTTCACAGTAGTGTAGTTGTTAGGGAACTGGCTTCTTAGACACTTAGTCCAAGTTTATCTCCACAGTAGCGTAGTTGTTAAGGAACTAGTTTCTTAGACACTTAGTCCAAGTTTATCTCCACAGTAGTGTAGTTGTTAGGGAACTTGTTTCTTAGACACTTAGTCCAAGTTCATCTCCACAGTAGTGTAGTTGTTAGGGAACATAGACACTTAGTCCAAGTTTATCTCCACAGTAGTGTAGTTGTTAAGGAACTAGTTTCTTAGACACTTAGTCCAAGTTTATCTCCACAGTAGCGTAGTTGTTAGGGAACTAGTTTCTTAGACACTTAGTCCAAGTTTATCTCCACAGTAGTGTAGTTGTTAGGGAACTTGTTTCTTAGACACTTAGTCCAAGTTTATCTCCACAGTAGCGTAGTTGTTAGGGAACTAGTTTCTTAGACACTTAGTTCAAGTTCATCTCCACAGTAGTATAGTTGTTAGGAACTAGTTTCTTAGACACTTAGTCCAAGTTTATCTCCACAGTAGCGTAGTTGTTAGGGAACTAGTTTCTTAGACACTTAGTCCAAGTTTATCTCCACAGTAGCGTAGTTGTTAGGGAACTAGTTTCTTAGACACTTAGTCCAAGTTTATCTCCACAGTAGTGTAGTTGTTAGGGAACTGGCTTCTTAGACACTTAGTCCAAGTTTATCTCCACAGTAGCGTAGTTGTTAGGGAACTAGTTTCTTAGACTCTTAGTCCAAGTTCATCTCCACAGTAGCGTAGTTGTTAGGGAACTAGTTTCTAGACTCTAGTCCAAGTTCATCTCCACAGTAGCGTAGTTGTTAGGGAACATGTTTCTTAGACACTTAGTCCAAGTTTATCTCCACAGTAGCGTAGTTGTTAGGGAACTAGTTTCTTAGAGTCTTAGTCCAAGTTTATCTCCACAGTAGTGTAGTTGTTAGGAACTGGCTTCTAGACACTTAGTCCAAGTTTATCTCCACAGTAGCGTAGTTGTTAAGGAACTAGTTTCTTAGACACTTAGTCCAAGTTTATCTCCACAGTAGTGTAGTTGTTAGGGAACTTGTTTCTTAGACACTTAGTCCAAGTTCATCTCCACAGTAGTGTAGTTGTTAGGGAACATAGACACTTAGTCCAAGTTTATCTCCACAGTAGTGTAGTTGTTAGGGAACTAGTTTCTTAGACACTTAGTCCAAGTTTATCTCCACAGTAGCGTAGTTGTTAGGGAACTAGTTTTAGACACTTAGTCCAAGTTTATCTCCACAGTAGTGAGTTGTTAGGGAACTTGTTTCTAGACACTTAGTCCAAGTTTATCTTCACAGTAGCGTAGTTGTTAGGGAACTAGTTTCTTAGACACTTAGTTCAAGTTCATCTCCACAGTAGTGTAGTTGTTAGGGAACTAGTTTCTTAGACACTTAGTCCAAGTTTATCTCCACAGTAGCGTAGTTGTTAGGGAACTAGTTTCTTAGACACTTAGTCCAAGTTTATCTCCACAGTAGCGTAGTTGTTAGGGAACTAGTTTCTTAGACACTTAGTCCAAGTTTATCTCCACAGTAGCGTAGTTGTTAGGGAACATGTTTCTTAGACACTTAGTCCAAGTTTATCTCCACAGTAGTGTAGTTGTTAGGGAACTAGTTTCTTAGACACTTAGTCCAAGTTTATCTCCACAGTAATGTAGTTGTTAGGGAACATGTTTCTTAGACTCTTAGTCCAAGTTTATCTCCACAGTAGTGTAGTTGTTAGGGAACTAGTTTCTTAGACACTTAGTCCAAGTTTATCTCCACAGTAGCGTAGTTGTTAGGGAACATGTTTCTTAGACACTTAGTCCAAGTTTATCTCCACAGTAGCGTAGTTGTTAGGGAACTAGTTTCTTAGACACTTAGTCCAAGTTTATCTCCACAGTAGTGTAGTTGTTAGGGAACATGTTTCTTAGACACTTAGTCCAAGTTTATCTCCACAGTAGTGTAGTTGTTAGGGAACATGTTTCTTAGACACTTAGTCCAAGTTTATCTTCACAGTAGTGTAGTTGTTAGGGAACTAGTTTCTTAGACACTTAGTCCAAGTTCATCTCCACAGTAGTGTAGTTGTTAGGGAACTGGCTTCTTAGACACTTAGTCCAAGTTTATCTTCACAGTAGTGTAGTTGTTAGGGAACTAGTTTCTTAGACACTTAGTCCAAGTTCATCTCACAGTAGTGTAGTTGTTAGGGAACTGGCTTCTTAGACACTTAGTCCAAGTTTATCTTCACAGTAGTGTAGTTGTTAGGGAACATGTTTCTTAGACTCTTAGTCCAAGTTTATCTTCACAGTAGTGTAGTTGTTAGGGAACATGTTTCTTAGACACTTAGTCCAAGTTTATCTCCACAGTAGTGTAGTTGTTAGGGAACTAGTTTCTTAGACACTTAGTCCAAGTTCATCTCCACAGTAGTATAGTTGTTAGGAACTAGTTTCTTAGACACTTAGTCCAAGTTTATCTCCACAGTAGCGTAGTTGTTAGGGAACATGTTTCTTAGACACTTATTCCAAGTTTATCTCCACAGTAGCGTAGTTGTTAGAGAACATGTTTCTTAGACACTTAGTCCAAGTTTATCTCCACAGTAGCGTAGTTGTTAGGGAACATGTTTCTTAGACACTTAGTCCAAGTTTATCTCCACAGTAGTGTAGTTGTTAGGGAACTAGTTTCTTAGACACTTAGTCCAAGTTCATCTCCACAGTAGCGTAGTTGTTAGAGAACATGTTTCTTAGACACTTAGTCCAAGTTTATCTCCACAGTAGCGTAGTTGTTAGGGAACATGTTTCTTAGACACTTAGTCCAAGTTTATCTCCACAGTAGTGTAGTTGTTAGGGAACTAGTTTCTTAGACTCTTAGTCCAAGTTCATCTCCACAGTAGTGTTGTTGTTAGGGAACATGTTCTTAGACACTTAGTCCAAGTTTATCTCCACAGTAGTGTAGTTGTTAAGGAACTAGTTTCTTAGACACTTAGTCCAAGTTTATCTCCACAGAAGTGTAGTTGTTAGGGAACTTGTTTCTTAGACTCTTAGTCCAAGTTCATCTCGACAGTAGCGTAGTTGTTAGGGAACATGTTTCTTAGACACTTAGTCCAAGTTTATCTCCACAGTAGTGTAGTTGTTAGGGAACATGTTTCTTAGACACTTAGTCCAAGTTCATCTCCACAGTAGTGTAGTTGTTAGGGAACTAGTTTCTTAGACACTTAGTCCAAGTTTATCTTCACAGTAGCGTAGCTGTTAGGAACTAGTTTCTTAGACACTTAGTCGAAGTTTATCTTCACAGTAGTGTAGTTGTTAGGGAACTAGTTTCTTAGACACTTAGTCCAAGTTCATCTCCACAGTAGCGTAGTTGTTAGGAACTGGCTTCTAGACGCTTAGTCCAAGTTTATCTCCACAGTAGCGTAGTTGTTAGGAAACATGTTTCTTAGACACTTAGTCCAAGTTCATCTCCACAGTAGTGTAGTTGTTAGGGAACTGGCTTCTTAGACACTTAGTCCAAGTTCATCTCCACAGTGCACGTGGAATAATTTTCCTACTGTAACGGCTCTCAGGTCGATCCAGCCTCCATTTTGGGTACCAGGAAAAGCACTGGGAAGTATATGCAGACGCGGAATGTTGACCATACCATCCATCGTGTGCCGATGGTCTTTGAAAAATGCGGCATAACATCGTATTACCCAATATACATCGAGGCATGAAAAAGAGTTCATTTACTTTTTTAAAATACTTTTTTATAATCATCTTATATACGCGTGAGATGCGTGATACTATGGTCTATGGTGCACCTTCTGTCATAGCATCGTCGATGTCAGCACTTTTTCAAGGAGAGAGAAGTATAATACATAACGGTAACCGCCTTATTCAAGCTAGAGCAAACACGGCATGTCGGCAACTGTCAGCGGCGAAACATCGGACGCCATCTTACTCCAACATGGCCATCTATCGATAACACAATTTCCACAATGAACATACATATGCCGCGTGCAGAAATTGAAAACAGGAACTGGCACAAAACACAGAAATAGGATGGGATAGTTCTTGTTCACCGCTACAACAGTCTAAACACTGGGAGACAGTATACTGGCATATTAACAAATACTGGGAGACAGTATACTGGCTGTGTCAGCTTAACAAATACTGGGAGACAGTATACTGACTGTGTCAGCTTAACAAATACTGGGAGACAATATACTGACTTTGTTAACTTAACAAATACTGGGAGACAGTATACTGACTTTGTTAACTTAACAAATACTGGGAGACAGTATATGTCTCAGAAGGGTAAGAGTTAATAAAATACTCAAACATAAAGACATAATAATAAAAATATCAAACATAAAGGCATAATAATAAAAATATGAAACATAAAGGCATAATAATAAATAGTGAAAAAATACACAAAGGATAAACTTGAAACGAAACATAATATCTCCTCCTCCTCCCATAGCACCCCCACCTTTATCACATTCAAACGACAAGGAAGTGCGATGCTGCTCCTGACGTCATCCAAACAAAATGAAAAATAAATCTCCCTAAACTACTCAACACCTGGCCCTCGATCGAAGCTCAGCTGCTATGAAATATTTTTAGATTGTTCCAGCATTGAAGAGTTCGTTTTTTTCCTCAAACTCGTATCATCTAGCAAGAAACCGTTTATTTACGTCTGAAGTTTACCGGAAATAACCGAATAGTCTGCCTTTAGGAAGGGGAAAAAAACGGTTCATCTATTCAAGTGACTGTAGTTGACTACACCTTGATCTGAACATCTAAGACTTTAATCAGGAAATTATGGGATGTGAAGGTGGGTAAAGTAGTTAATTATAGTAGTTTTAGATAAAACTGGATGATAAGGAAACATATAAAGAGAAGGTAAATGAACTGGTGAGACAAGACGGCATCGAAATGTGATAAAAAAAAGTGAGGAATACATATGTGAGCACGTTAGCTGGACTTGTTACCTGTCTGTACACACGAGATATGCAGAAATACATATTACTGTACGTGCATGTAGGAAGGGTGTGCGTTAGGTAGGCAGGTAGAGAGACCAGGCGTATGTATATATATATATATATATATATATATATATATATATATATATATATATATATATAACATCAGATGTATAATACAAATTTAAAACAAGAATAGGAATGGCCAAGGATAATTTCAATAGTATGAGAAAGTTACTGACATCCAAACAAATCACAAACAGGCTAAAAATGAGAATGATCAAATGCTATATATATCTTATATTAATGAATTTGCTCGAAACATGGACAATGAACAAGCAGTTAGAAGACAGAATTGATGCATTTGAGATGTGGATATCTAGAAGAATAGGCAGAGTTTGATGGACAGAAAAACAACAAATAAACAAGTTTTAGGAAAACTAGGCATGAAGAAACAATTATTAAGAGAAATAAAATTCAGACAAGTAAAGTATTTTGGGCACATAAAAAGACATGACACCATGATAAAACATTTACTAGAGAGGAAAGTTGAGGGGGAAGAGCAAGAGGAAGACCGAGAGATAAGTGGGAGGGAAACTTTAAGAAATGGACAGGTTACAGTCTGGCAGTGTGCAACACCAAGGTGAAAGACAGAGGATGCTGGAGATTCATTGCAGCCAACTTTCGATGTGGAGACGGCACCTGATGATGATATACAAACATAGACTCTGAGGTCTACAATAGGATATCCAAAGTCAGTGCTGCGTTCGGAAGGCTACGTGTCATTGTGTGGAAGCGGAAGGGGATAAGCGTAGTCACAAAGCTGAAAGTTTACCAGGCCATAGTAATAACCACGCTGCTGTACGGCAAGCGAGACATGGGCTGTGTATAGCAGACACGCAAGAAAACTAAACCACTTCCACACAAGCTGTCTACGCAGAATACTAAAAATAAACTGGCAGGACAAAATTCCAGATACCGAAGTTCTCACAAGAGCAAAAATCCCAAGCGTCAACACCCTGTTGCAGAAGGCCTAAGTGGGATGGGTTAGTCACGTTGCCCGGATGCCTGATAAACGCATCCAAAAACAGTTGATGTATGGCGAACTTGAAGGGGGCAGACGTTCTGCTGGTGGACAGAAAAACGCTTTAAAGACACTATTAAAGTGTCTCCGAAATGCTTCGATATAAACAAACGGACGGGTGAACGGGTAGGCGGACAGCCGGACAGATAGACAGATTAGATGGATGGATGGATGGATGGATGGATGGATGGATGGATGGATGGATAATGGCGACAGGTACTGTAAGATTTTGGATGACTCGTGGATGATTCGGATGGATGCTGATTGTAGGATGGATGGTGTGAAGATGAGCATGAATGGTGGATGGATGATGTTTTTGGAGATTGATACTGGATATGTTTGATGGATGTATAGATTTAATATATATATAGATAGATAGATAGATAGATAATAGATAGATAGTATGATAAATCAACATAGCAACAGGTAATTAGATTTTGAGATGACTCGCTGGCTGTATTCGTAAGGATGCTTGTATTGCTAGGCTAGGCGATGGGTGTCGTAAGAAATGAGCATAAGTGGTTCGAATCCTGTATTTGTCTATTTGTTTTTTCGGAAGCTCTTAATACCCGGATACTGTTTATTTGTTGATTAGCTCAATATACTGATCTTTCATATATATATATATATATATATATATATATATATAAAAGTAAAAGTAAAGGAACCCTTTCATACCTCGTGGTATATAGGTCAATACAGTGTTAGGCCTGTATTTTTCATTGACCGTCGGCACACGATGGGTGATGTGGTCAGCATCACGCCGGCCGCCTTTACTTCCCCAGAGCATGTCTGGTACCCAGTTGAGGCTGGGTCGACCTGAGAGCCGTTGCGGTCGGGAAAATTCCACGCGCATTGCGGGAACTGAACCCAGACCACCAGCCTTGCGAAGCGAGTTCACTAACAACTACGCTACAGCGGCTCTCATATATATATATATATATATATATATATATATATAGTCCAACTATAGTCAATGGCAGATTAAGCCAGAGCAGTGCCTGTAGCAAATGTTACCAAGAGGCACTGGGTTTTGTATGATAATAAAATAAAACACAACTTTTACAAACAAACTTGTCTCGATTTAATGTGAGCAAATTTAGAGATAATACTAGACAAATCAATTTCTCTGGGTAAATTATATTCAATGTTCATTAAGGTGAGGTTATTTAGATGATCTTGTCCCATCATATTCCTTAACTTACTTTTTATACGCTTTAATGTTGAAAAAGAACGTTCACCGCTTGCAAGCGTTCTAGAATTCCGTTCCATAAAATTGTCATTATTCCCGTTTCCAACTTATTCATCTTTGAAACTAGTCCGTACGCCTGATTACGACATTCTACATTTTGATCCATGTTATTTGAGATCCATGTTATTTGAGATCCATGTTATTTGAGATCCATGTTGTTTGAGATGTCATCCAAAACTTGTTTGATAGTTTTACAAGTTAATTTGTTTTGCTCTAGGCGCGGGGCCTCCAGAAACGCGGGGCCCGTAGCATTTGCTACTTCTGCTATAGAGCTAATCCGGTACTGATTATGGTACAGGCAAGCAGAAGGTAGACACTGTATCCGATTAGACCGTATAGTTATATCCTCCGAAGCTGCACCTCATCACGCTACACTACGTCTATAAACATTCCCTGTCCAATTCATTTACAGCTAACTCCAAATCTATAATGTTATCACAGAGGACAAACATTGGTTACCTAGCAACGCTCAAGTTTGAAACTATAAAAGTGTCTCGTATGTAAATCGAGGCAACTGTATTTCGCCTGAACTTTGACCTTCGCGCCATAACTAAACAGGAAACTATCCGTGGTTTCATCAAGATGCAGGAAGTGTTAAATGGGATAATTGTAAGCAGACTATGTTTTTATCCTAAGACTTCTGCGATGAAATTTATCTATATTTGTTGTGGTCTTTCTCTCGCCTTCTTTCCTGATGTTCTGTTATAGAAGACTATTTATATAGTGGAGTTTAGTTGCATTAAGTGGCCGCTCCTGTGTTGCCCGGGTCCGCAATGTAAGCAAAGAATAGTTACATTACGACCTACAAGGCATGTCGTAAGAGTCCACTGAAGTAGGGGCATAGGAAAGCTACCCTAGTAAATCTTCTTCTGCGTTCTCACTAGATTGGGATTTCCGATTCTCTAATAAAGGCAGCCGTCTGCCTCAGATAATCAGCCATGCCATACAGTTGTCTTGGACGCTGGTGTAAGTGGGCCACCTCTTTCTTCTCAAGTCTGCATACTGGGGGCAGTTCTGTAGGATATAATTCCTATGATTTCTGCTTCCCGTTTGTGCCGACCTCTTCCCGCAGTAAGTTTTGGCGTCCCTCGTGATGGTAGGTCTGACATTTTTACTGCGTGGATAAATCTCTGAGGCAGATTGGCGACCGTAGAATCCGTTATCCAATTCCTCATTGTGAGGGGTCGTTGCACCATGTTATGCGCCTTACGGCCTGGTGCATCCGTTTTCTGTAAGCATTTGTTTCGGGTTAGCATTTCCTAGCGGACACGTGCATTCGATTTCAGTCAAACCTCCTTAGTCGCCTCTTACGACATGCGTGGCAGATAATAGTTCTATTCTTTACACCCCAAATTTGGGCCCCGGTGACCACTCGGGCGACCCTAGTAAATAAAAAGCGTCGCAGATATCAGATGTGATGACCTACTTGTAGGTGCATGATTGGCACAGCGTAAATCGCTTTTAGACTCGGATCACATACAAATCACACAAAGGTGGTCAATACGGGGGAAGGCGTTTGAAAAAGAAGTACGATGAGATACAGAGCGAGGAGTGTGTTTAACCAGCGAGCCACCGAAACCAGCAGTATGTATACTCTTCGATATATTTTGGGGAAGACTGAGCACCTATGGGTCTGCCCGGAGTGTAATGACATCAATTTAGTAACCAATAACCAGTAACGTGCATAAGTTGCCTGGATTTAGAGAGGGAAAAAACAATGATTGGCAACATCGGGATGTGAATCAAGGACAATTAACACAAAGATTAAAGAATAAAATTGAAGCTTTTGAAACAAGGTGTAACAGGAAAAATCTTAGAATATTCTGGACAGACAAAAAAAATCAAATCAACGACATCCTACAAGACCTGAATACCGAGGAACATTGGCTCATAAATAACATCATGTCCCGGAAGATGAAATATTTTAGCCACGTTAAACCTCACAGTGGTTTGGAGAGAACGGTAATGGAAGTCATGGAAAAACTGTCTATGTCAAAGTGCCAGGAGGCATTCTACACAAATGTCGTAGCCAAGATTAGTTTATTTCTGAAGCTCCTCATTTGTGTTCTTTCCTGGCCAATATGTTCGTAGGATTTTGCTGACATTTATTTTCAAAGGTATCTAATTTACGTGTAATGCTTGCGGTTATTTTCCAGCATTTGCTATTGTGTAGCCATATTCTTTGAATGTTCCAAAGTATATTCTGATTTTGGTGGTCTCTGTGTGACTAAGTGGTTCATTCTTTGCCTTGCGTTCAGAAAGTCGTGAGTTCGAATCCGGACTGCGTCGTTCTGTTTGCGAATGCATTTTTTCTAGAGACCCTAGGATTGTTGCAGGGGCTAGGGAGTTCGTGCTCTGTGCAATAATCTCGGTAGGTGGCGTTCCACTTCTGTGGAGAGGGACCGAGTCATATGGGGTAAAACCAGAGGCAATGAAGTCAAATCTTCGGCTTTATACTTTTGTAATGCCCGCCTGCCCAGCGTGTTCGTAGCGCGTTGGACGACGGGTGACAAGCCCTCTGTGAGTGCGGGTTCAATTCCGCGGGCTGGCAGAAAAGCCACAGGTTCTCCAGATTTACGGTGTTCGTGCACCGAACCGAAGGGTTACGATGTCCATGGTACCGAGCTGAAGAGCTGAAAGCTCAAGTGCTTCTGGATCGGGAAAAAAAATACTTTTGTAATTCTGAATTTGATTTTCGAAACCAAGTCCTTTTGGTAAGCCGTTCTCCTTTTATTCCGAAGGTCGGGGGTTCAAAACCTGACCGTGTCGTTTAGTTCACGAGTGGAAGACCATGTGGAATAACCAAGACGAAGGTGGTAGAAAGACATAAAAAAACCCATTGAACATGACGTTAGAAGAGGCAGGAGAACTTGCTAGAGACATCGAATTTTTCAGACAGGCTGTGATGAGATCGATCTTTTGCAGGGACATGCTCCTTGATGGGGATAAAGCAAAGATCAATAGAAGAAGTAGACCCAATTTCAGAGGATGATTTTTTTTTAAATCGCAGAAACATAAAAAAAAGATGTCGGTTAACTCGAAAAACCAAAAGTTTTTGGACAGAAAAACAATATGTTGGTAAAATCCAAGAACAAAAGAAAAAGTAAGACGAAGAAAAGAAGAAAAATATCGGAGTCATATATTAGCAGTATAAATGAAAGTATAGCATATCGGAGAGCACTGACCAGTACCGAAATGTCATTCTTAACTCATTGAGAGAGTCTTTCTGAACAGGTTCATGGTTGTGAATCCCAGTTGTTCACCATATTGAGAGAGATGAGTGTTGATATTGGTACAACCCGAAAAGAAAGGCATACCAAAATGCAAAAATATTAGTTGTTCATCATCAAAATGACGTGTTGGACAACGGGACTTTTTCTTCTTTGCGTTCGTTCTTTACGACCAATTTTAATCACTCTTTGTGATATGTTTGATCTTTGCCAAGAACGTGTATACGTTGAACATTGGTTTGGTAGGCCCCTAAACGCATAGACTTCTACATGTTTAGGACACATGCATCCGATTTCAGCCAAACATTCTTAGTCGCCTCTTACGACATGCATGGCAGGTAACAGTGGTTCTATTCTTTACATCCCAAATTTGGGCCCCGGTAACCACTCGGAAAAATACACGATGAAAGAAATAAACTCTCGTATTGCTATAGCAGCTAGTGCCTTCACTAAATTAACGAATATCTGGCAATCTCAAGACTTTAGTATATGCACAAAAGTTAAATTATTTAGGTCATGTGTGATTCCTGTACTGACCTACGGTCGTGAAAGTTGGAAATCAACAAAGAAAATTGATAAGAAACTGGACAGCTTTGAGAATAAATGTCTACGAAAATTATTAAAAGTCAAATGGAGTGATTTCGTTTCTAACAACACAGTGAGAGATAGAACACACCAACAACCCATATCAAATATTATAAGGAAACGACGGTGGAAATATTTAGGTCATGTGCTTAGATCAGACGAAAAGAGACTAAATCGACAAGTCCTTATGTGGTCACCAGTTGGGAAAAGAAAACGTGGAAGACCAAAGACCACTCTTCGAAGAACCATCCAACAAGAAAGTAAACTATTGGATGTAAAACCATACAAGATCTGCAACTGCTAGCAAAGAACCGTATCACATGGAGATCTAAAACCTCTGCCCTATGTGCCGCCTTTGGCATGAAAGGAACAAACTAACTAACTAACTAACCACTCGGGCGACAACTGGACTCTGCTGGATTTGTTGATGTGAGGATCGAAGAATATATGGACATGTCCGGAGTGCTATGATGATAGTCCTCATTTAACTAATAACTGATGAATATCTCAAGCTTGAAAAATGAGAGACGCCATATTAGGCGCCATGACAACGCCTGAACTCATAGCTAGCGATAAAAAAAAAATACACGAGAACATGTAGATTTCAGTTTTACCTAACCAAGGACAACAATAAAATAAATAATTAGTTTTAGAAAATTGAATGTTTTTAAAAAACCTATTTGTTTTTGATTGCTTTAAACATTTGTGTATCCTGTTACCCGTTGATTCTGTATTGAAACGTAACATGAACAAGACAACCTAATTATTTTTGGTTAATATGTCTGTATAGTATCAATTCCTCATTACAACCGCCTGATCAGTCCACGTGTGCTCCATATTCAGTTAAGCTGTCGTTTCCTGCAGACATTCTAGTGTTTTTATTTGTTGTCTTGATAAAGACTTATGATCGAAACGTAGATTGTTGGTCCTTACATATTTCATTATTAAATGTGTTATTGCTTTTGCAATACTGCTGAATACTTGTCCGTGTCTATATCGTCAGTTTATTCAGCATCACCGCACTCTCCCCACGGTCTTGATCCGTTCCGGTCTGACAACCTTAGATATGTAGGTCTCCGTACATCGTCTATTGTATGATTTAAAAAAAAAAAATCTGTGTCTAAGTGGTTACGCTTTTGCCCTGCGTTCTGAAGGACGTGAGTTCGAATCTGAACCGCTCTGTTCACGAAGCTAGTTCATATACTCTCTGCATGTGGCGTGCCACTTGTAAGAGGAAGGACTAAGTCATATGGGGTCCTTCTTTGTCAACCATGAACGTGAAAAATGAATAGAGACTTGCTTAGATCACAATTATTCGCCAGGTAAATCTGTCTATTTATCTATAGATCTGTCTGTCTTATAAATCTATCCATCTTTCTATTTATCTATCCACTCACCCGTACGCCCGTCTTATCCATCCGACCATCCGTCTGATCCATTCGTCTGTTCGTCCTATAAATCTCTAGCCATCTTTCCATTTATCTATCCATCTTTCTAAATGACTAAATAACTAAAGATATGGAAAGCAAGTTGAATGCATTTGAAAATAGATGTCTGCGAAAATAATGAATATAAAATGGAACGAATTCAGAAGAAGTGATTAAATCAGAGACATATCTGGTCAACCACTAGTGACAACTGTTATAAGAAGGTGAAGATGGAGATATGCTGGGCACACCTTGAGGAGAAATGATCAACGAATATCAAAGCAGGCATTGAAGTTGGGATGCAAAGGGTTCAAGAAAGAGAGGTCGACCTAAGGAGACCCTGAAACGAACTTTGCTGAGAGAGGCAGGAAATATCGGTCTCAGTTCCATGGAGGAGATTGAGCGAGTTGCCCAGGATAGAGCGGTATGGAGAAATTACTTGCAGGCCCTATGTAACGTATAACGGTACGAGAGGAATTATTATTATTATCCATCTATCCATCCATCCACCCACCCACCCACCTTTCCGTCCGTCGTATCTATCAGTCCGCCCGTCTTATCTATCTTTCCGTCCGTCTTATCGATCTTTCCGTCCGTCTTATCCATCCATCCGCCCGTCTTATCCATCTTTCCGTCCGTCTTATCTATCCATCCGCCCGTCTTATCTATCCATCCGCACGTCTTATCCATCTTTCCGTCCGTCTTATCCATCCATCCGCCCGTCTTATCTATCCATCGCCGTTTCCATCTTCGTCCGTCTTATCCATCCATCCACCTTATGCGTCCATTCATTCATCCATCCCTCGGTATGCCTGTCATATAGTAAATATATCTACGGTATAACCCTCAATTTATGCATGAGTGTTGTATATAGGTGTGTGTATGTATGTGTGTACGCACCTGCCCATGTTATGAATTGTATTTTACCTGTAAAAAATGTCTGCCATGACCCTGTTAGCATTTCCCCTGGAGATCACTAGGACTGGTAACTACCGTCCAAAACAATTCTCATATTGTACTGTATCCAGGTACAGCCAGTTAAGCTGGGTCTGCCATCTTGTAGCATGATGTTCTATAAGTTGTGATTGAGCAAGCCAGGGAATATAGGAAAGGAATGGGAGAAAAGGTGGGTGGTGGAAACTTTGAGATCTTTTATTAGCCGAGACGAATAAAACTGAACAGACTTTTCCACAGACTGTTGCCCAGGAATTCTTTCTGAACGGTGAGATCTATTTTTCCCCGTTCTTTTCTTTACTGCTTGTAATACTGCTTTGTATGGCGTCGTAGGACAGAAGCGGGGAAGACGGCGGGGAGGACTGAGCCTGAGCAATTTAATGGCTGCATGGCTAATGCAGTCGTCGCGAAACTATTTAGGTTAGGATTAATATAACATGCGATCAAATTGTTCCCTATTCATATCATCGTTCATCTCCATCCCCTACACAATACTAAGCGACCATACGGTCATCTTTCTTGCTTCTTCTCGTAATAAAACAAAACAACTGGTATCTACATTTCTTTTATGTCTCCAGAAAGATTCATGTGCGTATTAACACTCAGTAGCACAACTTTGTTGTTGTTGTTAGCGTTTGTAGCTCAAGGGTAGTGACTTCGATCCCAAACCCAAGCGTACCTGATTCAAACCCTACGATGGTCAAGTTTGGAAGCAAATTCGTTTCCGTGGGATTTATAGAAAGGGTAAAATTAGACCTCACCGTTCAGAAAGCAATGACAAACAACTGAACGTATAAGTGGTGCTTAGAAAATCAACGACTCATTTACTATGGTTGATGGTAAAGGATATGCCACAATTTTCATTTCAGCACAACTTTAATAGACAAATGTGCACAGAGACTCTAACTATTCTTCTTGAAAATCAATATCTTTATGACCTCATAAATTCTTGTCTTTCATCACTTAATTCTTTATGAGATGTTAGTTTCGGCCAAATAAACAGATTACCAACAGACATTGCGTGTCAGAAGAGCGTCTGAACGAAAGGATTACTTTTTGGGCTCCATGCAGGAGACCCGTGTTTAATCCACGGTAAGGACAATGATTTTTTGTTATGTCGGGGCATAATATAAAATCTAACCTGACAGTTTCACAGCGACTGTACTAGCTATGTAGCCATTAAATTCCTCAAGTTCACGTCCCCCTTGTCCTACACTGCCCTACGAAGCGGTACTACAGACAGTAACGAGAGTTGTTTGTTTTTTAGTGTGCCTCACAAAGCAATGCTTCTTCAATCCAGTAGATACAAAGCAAAAGGCAGTCCACGCAAAAAGGTGGACCTCGGAGATAACAGAGGCGACGAAAAACAATGTTTATGAAGCGCACAAAAAGCCCGTTCTAGAAATATCTTCATATCCTGACCTTGGAACAGGCAAAACAGGATTCGAGAAGGTTTCGAACGTTACAATAAAGAACTATAGTCTGTCCATTAATTCGTGAGCACGTTTGAAATTGATTTTCTCGAAAACTACCTGTTGGATCTCAGTGATTTTTGCAAGCAGCCTTAGAATATCCATGACGCTAGAGAAATATTTTTTTCCAAGAAAATTTGATGTAGTTTGAAATATTTCTTCTTCAGGTTATATTAAAATCAACCTCACCGGATTGTACACAATAGTAACAGATCTACGGTACACAAGACGCGTTGTTCTAAAAATACATTATGGTAACATTGAAATATCGTGAGTAAACAATAATTTCACGAATTCCCGTGCACCTAACCCAGTCGACTTTGAAAGCGGAAAGCATATGACGTTATAATTGGGATACCGTTGTATAGTTATAGGTGTATCTCGCTATTTGTATGAAGCTATTGTATCATATTTGTTGGCTTATCAAAACTGACATTGATATCCCATTCATAAAGAGTCTGAAGTGCACATTTATAACAATGCAGAAGGTTACAGTTTTACTATACCAACACTTCCGTAGGGAATCTAAGAGAGGTCATCTATATTGGATATTCATAACCCTGAGAAACGAACGCAACTGGCGCTTGGTCTGAATAGAGAATCCTTTTCCCGATGGATTAAACAGGACACAAAGTGCACTAATGTCAAGCAAGGACGGAAAAGAACAATTGACGACTTTGACATAGATGTCATAAGACGGGAGCTCTTGAAAATGTTTGCGACAAATCAACTTGTTACTCTCAGGAAACTGAAATTAAAACTGCAATCAGATTGCAGCATAGACATTTCTAAAGTACTCTATGGAAAATTGTAAGAGCCGCCGGCTTCACCTTCAGAAAACTATAGGCGGCAGGAATATTATTTGTGAAAAGCCACATTTAATTGCTGCCCGAAGTAAATACCTGAGGCAGATCCGTGAGCGGCGGAGGCAAGGCTATGATATTGTATATTTGGACGAATCCTGGGTCAATGCTCACCACACCAATGCTAAAGAATGGCAATCAGTAGACGGTGAACAGAAAAGAAAAATATCAAGCAGCAAAGGCCATCGTATTATACTAACACATGCAGGAAGCAGTGAAGAAGGTCTTGTCCATGACGCTGGACTTATTTTCCAATCAAAAGTACCGACGGTAGGGACTACCACACAGAAATGAATGGACATATTTTCAGGCACTGGATGGAGAAAGATCTACTTCCAATTCTAAACAGACCATCATGCTTGGTAATGGATAATGCATCCTATCACAACGCAGTATCAGCGGAAGACAAAGTACCAACTGCATCAAATACAAAGATCAAATTAGGACTTGGCTTGCTAAGGAAAATGTCAGCTTCGATGATACATATTTGAAACCCGAGTTGTTGCACCTGGTGAGGATGACAAATAAGACAAAGGTGTTTCATATTGACAAAATCATTGCGGAATACGGCCACACGTCTTTGCGACTACCTCCATATCATGCTCACCTCAATCCGATAGAGCTTGTCTGGGCTAAAGTAAAAGGACAAGTTGCCGAACAGAACAGGACGTTTAAAATGTGTGATGTTGAAGTTCTGACACGTGAGTCCCTCTCAATGATAGACATGCAGTTCTGGAAGAAGTGTGTTGAACATGTGCTCCGAGAGGAAGACGAGTACTGGCACCGAGATGGATTACAATTTGTCAGCCAGTAACAATTATCAACCTCATGGAATCGTCAGATTCGGGATGATACAAATCATATTTTGATTACAGACTGAGAAATAGCAACGTATACATTCCATATCCAAATGCGTCTACCATCATACAATTTGTGGTGAAGTTAAGACACCCTGGGGTCTAATGGTGACCGAAGGGGAGGACTAACTGTTGCATATTGTATCCAAGTTCACGATTGCACATAAAGGGCAACACACTTAATTACTTGACCTATCAAGTTAATATGGAGATACACCTATGAATAGAATTGACATGGACAAATTCTAAGGATTACTGTAAAATCTAAAATTTGAGCCCCGTATTTGCAATTGTCATAAAAGATCAAAGGAATTCGCCGATGTGCAAAATCCGTAGCATCTATGGACTACTGGTTAGCTTTATTTTAGCGTCATGGATATTCTAAGGCTGCATGCAAAAATCACTGAGATCCAACAGGTAGTTTTCGAGAAAATCAATTTCAAACGTGCTCACGAATTAATGGACAGACTTTTTTTTATAACAATAAAATATATCAGTTTGGAAAACTATTTTTTATTAGAAAATCAGAATTCTTTAAATTTAATGAGCTATAGAGACATAAACAAATCGAGTTTAAGTTTGTGACATTTAATATAATGACATACTTTATCTTCATTGTTTCTGCATGTGGCTAGCCAGTTAAATTCTGCATTTTTATGCTTATTTTTAACAAGACTTGGATGTTGCCAAGTTGGATTAATCAAAAGTGAGCGGAACCTTTCTTACCCCACAACGACGCCATTTTAAACCGAATTAATCTTGATTATTCTGTGAATGGCTGGCATTCGAAAATTTGGTCGTGGTTTCTTTTCAGGCTGTTTCTTATATGTTAAAATGTGTTGGTTTGTATGAATACATAAAAAACAGATATGTTCCTAGCTCACATAAGCTGAATTGAATTATATGAAGTTGCGATATGCTTACATATAAACCAGGGAATACGCATTATTGTATTGAGGATGATAGACCAACAAAATGGCACTCAATATGGAAATATATTTCCTGTCCAACATTGATGAGCCGATCAGGTGGTACAGATGAGGACATTCAGTGGCGGCTCGTGATCCTTTTTGTTGGTGGGGCCAAACCAATTTTCAGGGAAAATCATGGTTTTGGGTTAGGTTATATTTTAATTTATTAACTAATAAATACACGTTACACATTATTTTTGGTGGGGCCGGCCCTACTGGTCCTTAATGACGAGCCCCACTGGCCCTTAATGACGAGCCGCCACTGAGGACATTAATGTGAGGATAAGGAAAGCTTGACCAGCATTTGCTATCCAGCGCACAGTGTGGAAATCTACTGCCATCTTCAGTAAAACAAAGCTCAGGATATTCAGTTCAAATGTCAGCTCATCAGCCTGGGAGGACAGGTCATCTACGGGTCGCTGCCCTGAAAGAAAATAGCAACCTGCTGCTTTGTGGGTTTTGGCTGGGGACAGCAAAAGGCTAACGGAGGAGAACCCAGTAAACGCTGGTTGAAATCGAACACACCACCGAAGGATAAGCACCTGAGCTCCTATAGGTACTGAAGGCTGTGCACGTATATCCGTTCTTGATGTTTGGCTGCTTATATATCACAATAGAATGATAAAAGCGGCATAAGAACGATCGCAAGAGAGAGAGAGCTCAAATGTAAAATCTGTGTTGCTGTATGGCTCGGAAACGTGGCGAGTCACCAAGTTAAACATAAATAAGATTCAGAACTTTGTCAACAGATATCTTCGCCGTATTCTCAGCAGGCGGAAATGGTATGACAGAATTGCAAACACAGACATGTTGATAAGAACAGGACAAAACCCATAAGAACCCATGTTAAGAGAAGAAATTTCGGACATAACTTCATGCACCGAATAAATCGAAAGACAACAAATGCAGTGGTTTGGACATTTAATGAGAATGAAATACAACCAACCACCAATAACATCATACAATAACAAGAGATCGGGTACTAGCGCGAAGGAAGACCAAGAAAAAGATGGATAGACAATATCAAGACCACACTACATAAACAAGGATACAACACAACAAGAGCGATTCATTTGGCCCTAGAACGCAAATTAAAGCTCCCATCCCTACGCTTAACGGCAAGAGTGGACAGCCAATTACATTTTCCACCTGGGAATAGACAATAGACAAAGAGAATAAAATGGGATGGGTCAGGTATACCCTAAGGAAGACACAGTCGGGTGTTACTAGACTATCACTTGAGTGGAACCCACAAGGAAAACGGAAATCTTAAACAGACCATGGAGACGTAATCTTCTTGAGAAACTGAAAAATGCTGGATTATCCTGAGGGGCCATAAAGAAAACAGCCATAAACCGGAAAAAATGGCGAACAACTGTTGAGGCCCTATGCTCCACGAGGAACGGAGAGGAATACGTCATTACATCCGGCAACTAATTATGTGGGTTTATTTTTTAATGACAATATTTAGGATGCTCAAGAGAGGACACTCAATTAGCTAAAATATTGCTGATACCAGGAGCAAGATCATTAAGAAATGAATGTCATGATATCAAAGACAGACAGGACCATTGAGAATGAGACCACATCGGAAGATATCACAACAAAAGAAGGTTTGGCCAAGAATGATTCGAAATTGGTAAATTTGTAAAAAAAATCTTTGTAAGTTGAATGCATTTGAAAATAGATGTCTTTCGAAAAAATAATGAATATAAATTTGGACTAATTCAGGAGAAGTGATGAAATGAGAGAAATGTCTTGTCAACCACGAGTAACAACTGTTATAAGAAGGAGAAGATGGAGATATGTTGGTCATACCTTGAGAAAAAATGATCAAAGTTTACCAAAGCATTCATCGAATTGGTAAGCAAAGAGTTTAAGAAAGAGTTTAAGAAAGAAAGAGATGGAAACCCTGAAGCGAACTTTGCTGAGAGAGACGGGAAGTATTGGATTCAATACATGGAAGAGATTCAGCGAGTTGTCCAGGATAAAGCGGCATGGGGAAATTACTTGCAATTCGTATGTAACGTATAACGGTACGAGAGGAATTATTATTATTATAAGAACTAATATAAGACATATTATTTTTATTAGTTAGATACAATAAAACTATGTCCATATGAACACTAAACAAGCATTCTTCGACACAATCGTTCTCCCCACATTATGCTACCAGTGCCAAACCTGGACACTGGCATCAAACGATAGAAGAGAACTAGTCACGACAGAGATGAAGTGTATACGCAGAATTCTTGGAGTAACAAGAAGAGACCAATTTAGAAATGAAGACATCAGGAAAAAGGTGGGTACAACATCAGTACTGAACTTCATCAAGAATCACCAAATTAAATAGTTCGACCACATAAGTAGATTACCAACAGACAGTGCGTCCGATACAGTGGATATCTTCTTCTTCCCGATCCAGAAGCACTTGAGCTCTTCGGCTCGGTGTCATGGACATCGTAACCCTTCGGCTCGGTGCCACGAACACCGTAAATCTGGGGAACCTGTAGCTTTTCTGCCAGTCCGCGGAGTTGAACCCCACTTACAGAGGACTAGTCACCCGTAGTCCAACGGGCTCCGAACACGTTGGGCAGACGGGCGTACAGTGGATACAAAGCAAAAGACCGACCACGCAAAAAGTGGATCTCAGAGATAACAGAGGCGATGAAAGACACTATTTATGAAGCACACACAAAAGCCCGTACTAGAAAACTCTTCTTACCCTGAAGCTGTGAGACAAATCAGCATTGGAGAAGAAAGACAAGGTGCATAGAGAGACGCTCCAGGTGTCTCCTTTGTTGACCTGACGCTGAAAGGCAAACAAGAGTAGAGAATAGACAGATAGAATAGTGCGTCTTAAAGAGAAAAGTTACTCCAATACAATGGATGAAAAACAAAAGACCACGCGCGCAAAATGTGGACCACAGAAATAATAGAGAAGGTGAAAAACACTATAAATGAAGCACACAAAAGTCCGTTCTAGAAATCACTTCTTATCCTAACGATGTGAGGCAAAAATGATTAGATGAAAGAGAAAAGAAAGAAAAAAAAAGAAAAGCAGGACACAACAAGTCAATATTCTCAAGTGAATATCAAAACTACTACAACACATAACATTACCGCTATTTATATCAAAAGAATCAATGTTCCATGATTGAAATTCACTCTTTCATATCTCAAACACGATTCATAATATATGTTCTTCCTGTCCCCGTGTCGTATTGCTATTCGAGTGCCAATAATTGACGTCATAAACAATTGTTATATGCTATTGATTTCCGATTTGGCAGTCGTACAAAGTGTTTTCTAGATCAATAACTTCTCATATTGTAGTCATATTTTCTGCCATACTTCTAGTATGTTCTTTGTTATGCTCGGGTTTGAAAGGGGAGCAAAGAATAGTCACACTGCGACTTACTCAGCATGTCATAAAAGGCGACTGAGGTAATAAAAAACGGCGAAGAAATCGGATGTGCTGGCCTACTTGTAGGCGCATATCTGGCACGACGTCGAATTGCTCTTAGGCTCAGACCAGAGCCAACTATACATTTATCTAGAGTTGGCTGCGCTCAGACATAGCCAACTCTAAATTGTTTATTTTATAGTTGGCTGTGGCTCAGATAACATACAGATCACAAGTTGATTGGACCATCATCATTGCCCTTCGTTGAGTAACCATGTGTACTCCGATATCTTTCTTACACAGGAAGATCTCAGTGACAGTGCACGAACATCGAGATGGAGGCTGATATTAAAAGGATAGGTAAAACATGGACAGAATTGGAAGGGATGGCAAGAGAGAGGAAGAGCTGGAAAAAGTTTGTTGAAGACATGTGCTCCGTTTTGGAGTTGAAATGTGAAGAAGAAGCTGTAGCCGACTGTAGCTGGTTCCAGATACAGGATATCTTCTACCAGAACACTTGACGTATTATTGAAGTAACTGTAGCCGACTGTAGAGTAGCTGTAGCCGACTGTAGCTGGTTCCAGATATAGGATATCTCTCCAGAACACTTGACATATTATTGAAGTAACTGTAGCCGACTGTAGAGTAGCTGTAGCCGACTGTAGCTGGTTCCAGATACAGGATAGCAACTGCCAGAACACTTGACGTATTATTGAAGTGTTTGTTTATGTCGGTAATTTATTTGACAAATTAATGATGTTGTCAGGAAATACAAGTTTGATTACATTCTAGATCGCTTCAAGGGTTTTGTAGATTTAATGACTTCGTCGTCTTCTTCTTCTGCGATCAACTTCTGCTATGTGACTACTTCGGTATGTGTCATAAACAGGGTGGTGCGCTTGAGGTCTTCATCGGTCCCCCATAGTTTGTCTTGTAGGGTTGTTTCTGTTGGCCAGATCTCACATCTCTCACTACTCAGACTAGGGCAGTCTTGCAGGATGTGCTTTGGGAACTGCTTAGGTACTCCACAGGTGCAGGCTGCTGAGTCCCTGAGACCCATTCTGTGGAGGTGATTTAATGACTGAGATTCTTGACTTGATTGTGATCCGCGGTACCAGGTTCGTCCTCTCGTGAAGCTATCGAAATATTTCTCTACAGATCATTGATATCAGTGTAAGTGAGATCGAGTTTCTAGTCCTGTCGGAAACGGCCGATAAAACGTAGGCTCCGTGTTTAAGCTGAGCACTTAAAAAAAACCTTGGCAGTTTAAAATCGAGAAGAGCAGGCTGAAAAGTCGCTGCCTGTGCAAAATTATTTAGAAAAATTAAATAATAAAATTCCTACAGAATATTTTCACGATCTTCTAAATTACATTGGCGACCCTCGCTGATGTTATGTTATGCGATCGACGTCATGGCACACTGGGCACTCTCATTTGTGCTCTGTCCTCCGCTGCAGCAGCAATCCTAAAGTCCATTTCCTCGCTGGTGTTATGGAGTTCTTGCACTACCGCTGAGATCTTCAGTGTAGAGAGAAATAGAACACACATAGTTACTCACCGAAATGATGATGGTCCTATCAATCAATCAATCAATCAATCAATCAATCAATCAATTATTCAATCAGTTCCGATTTAGGATGAACGAATGAAAAAGAAACGTTACAGGAATATCCGTTATTGCCTAGGGAAAGATAATCTAGGTATTATATTTGATAGGAGGGTATTTATATCGATATGTTATTGGAGATCACGATTTGTATGAACACAGGTAAGTGGCAATTTCAAATATTTACCTGTCTTATTATAATCAATAGTTTTCAATTTCACATTGATCTCACCCGCCAGCGATTTCTGATCATTTTCTTGATCGAATCTTCTGGTCTTTGACAATACGGTTATCCTCTGTTTGCGTATCGCGATAGAAAGTAATAAGTATTCTCTGCAATCGATGCGATATTACGTTCATTGGGTAGTGGCGATATCGTTTAATTTGGATTGGTAAAAATATTCGCTTTGTTGGTGCGTGGCCTGCGTTAACATAAGGCCGGCAAGCTCAGGTAAAATTCTAGAAAATAAGAGCACAACTGTTTCGTGACTTCGCTTTCCAGTATTGTCAGATAAAGATAAATTCATTTTCAAAACAACACAACAACAACATGCTAAATCAAGGTTATATTATGTTACAAGTTAAGCTCAACACAACATGCTAAATTAAGGTTATATTATGTTACAAGTTAAGCTCAACACAACATGCTAAATTAAGGTTATATTATGTTACAAGTTAACCTCAACAACAACATGCAAAATTTAAAGGGTTATATTATGTTACAAGTTAAGCTCAACACAACATGCTAAATTAAGGTTATATTATGTTACAAGTTAACCTCAACGAAACTTAAATCAAGGTTATATTATGTTACAAGTTAAGCTCAACACAACATGCTAAATTAAGGTTATATTATGTTACAAGTTAACCTCAACAACAACATGTTAAATTAAGGTTATATTATGTTACAAGTTAACCTCAACACAACATGCTAAATTAAGGTTATATTATGTTACAAGTTAACCTCAACACAACATGCTAAATTAAGGTTATATTATGTTACAAGTTAAGCTCAACACAACATGCTAAATTAAGGTTATATTATGTTACAAGTTAAGCTCAACACAACATGCTAAATTAAGGTTATATTATGTTACAAGTTAACCTCAACAACAACATGCTAAATTAAGGTTATATTATGTTACAAGTTAAGCTCAACACAACATGCTAAATTAGTTATATTATGTTACAAGTTAACCTCAACAACAACATACTAAATTAAGGTTATATTATGTTACAAGTTAGCTCAACAACAACATGCTAAATTAAGGTTATATTATTTAATTAGTTCAACAACAACATGCTAAATTAAGGTTATATTATGTTCAAGTTCAAGCTCAACACAACATGCTAAATTAAGGTTATATTATGTTACAAGTTAACCTCAACACAACATGCTAAATTAAGGTTATATTATGTTACAAGTTAAGCTCAACAACAACATGTTAAATTAAGGTTATATTATGTTACAAGTTAACCTCAACAACAACATGCTAAATTAAGGTTATATTATGTTACAAGTTAAGCTCAACAACAACATGCTAAATTAATGTTATATTATGTTACAAGTTAACCTCAACAACAACATGCTAAATTAAGGTTATATTATGTTACAAGTTAAGCTCAACAACAACATGCTAAATTAAGGTTATATTATGTTACAAGTTAAGCTCAACACAACATGCTAAATTAAGGTTATATTATGTTACAAGTTAAGCTCAACACAACATGCTAAATTAAGGTTATATTATGTTACAAGTTAGCTCAACAACATGCTAAATTAAGGTTATATTATGTTACAAGTTAACCTCAACAACAACATGCTAAATTAAGGTTATATTATGTTACAAGTTAACCTCAACACAACATGCTAAATTAAGGTTATATTATGTTACAAGTTAACCTCAACACAACATGTTAAATTAAGGTTTATTATGTTACAAGTTAACCTCAACACAACATGCTAAATTTAGGTTATATTATGTTACAAGTTAAGCTCAACACAACATGCTAAATTAAGGTTATATTATGTTACAAGTTAACCTCAACAACAACATGCTAAATTAAGGTTATATTATGTTACAAGTTAACCTCAACACAACATGCTAAATTAAGGTTATTTATTTCAGTTGCTCAACACATATGCTAAATTAGGGTTGTATTATGTTACAGATTAACTCAATACAACATCAAATTAGGTATATTATGCAAGTTAGCTTCAAAAACATGCTAAATTAAGGTTATATTAGTGCAAGGTTAGCTCACACAGACTCAATTAGGTGTATTTTACATTACTGACACAACTGCTAAATTAAGGTTATATGTTACAAGTTCTCACTCCTAGCTAATTAAGGTATATTATTCTACAAGTTAACTCATTACAACATGTAAATTAAGTTATATGTATGTTCTAGTTGTCAACAACAACATGCTAGAATTAAGGTAATTAGTCAAGTTGCTCAACAACAACATCTAAATAAGTTATATTATGCAGTTGCTCAAATCAAAAGCAATTAAGGTTATATTATAGTCTGCTTGCTCAAATATTTAAATAAATTAAGTATATTATATTACAAGTTCCTAACAGACATGTTAAATTCAGTTATATTACTAAGTTACATCTCAGACACACTGCTAAATTGTTATATTATGCGACGAGTTGCTCACACAACACATGCTAAATTAAGGTTATTTATGTCCAGTGCTCAGCACAATCTAAAGTCAAGGTTATCTCTGTGTTAAGTTGCTTCTACCAGCTAGATCTTCATGTTACAAGTTAAGCTAAAATGTAAATTAGTATATTATACAAGTTAGCTCACCAACATGCTAATAGGTTATATATAATACAAGTTAACTCAACAATCAATCATCAATTATTCAACAGTTCATTTAGAGTTAACAATGAAACATGAAATTAAGGATATTATGTTAAGTTAACCTCAGGAAAATTTAATTAGGTATTATATTTGATAAAGTTAACTTACAATCATATGCTAAATTAGGTTATATATTTATTAGCTAACACAGTAATGGCTAATTAAGTTAATTATTTACAAGTTGCTTCATACAACATCTAATAGTTTTAATTTACAGTTATCTCACACACATGCTAAATTTTATATTATTACAGTTAGCCATACAATCTAATCTAGGTTATTGTACAAGTTACGGTTATCACACATGCTAATTAGGTATCATTATGTACAAGTTAAGTACTCTACAATCATGCAATTAGGTTCATATGTAGTACATAGTTAACCTCATTAACAACATGCAAATTCAGGTTTGTTAGTTACAGTGACCTCAACACAACATGCTAAGCTAGGTTATATATTTAAATAACTAACAACAACATGCTAATTGGTTGAATTTGTTACAGTTTAGCTCAATAACAGATAAATTATTTTATTACAAGTTAAGCTCAACAACAACATGCTAAATTAAGGTTATATTATGTTACAAGTTAAGCTCAACACAACATGCTAAATTAAGGTTATATTATGTTACAAGTTAGCTCAACACAACATGCTAAATTAAGGTTATATTATGTTACAAGTTAAGCTCAACAACAACATGTTAAATTAAGGTTATATTATGTTACAAGTTAACTCAACACAACATGCTAAATTAAGGTTATATTATGTTACAAGTTAACCTCAACAACAACATGCTAAATTAAGGTTATATTATGTTACAAGTTAAGCTCAACAACAACATGCTAAATTAAGGTTATATTATGTTACAAGTTAACCTCAACACAACATGCTAAATTAAGGTTATATTATGTTACAAGTTAAGCTCAACACAACATGCTAAATTAAGGTTATATTATGTTACAAGTTAAGCTCAACACAACATGCTAAATTAAGGTTATATTATGTTACAAGTTAAGCTCAACACAACATGCTAAATTAAGGTTATATTATGTTACAAGTTAAACTCAACAACAACATGCTAAATTAAGGTTATATTATGTTACAAGTTAACCTCAACACAACATGCTAAATTAAGGTTATATTATGTTACAAGTTAACCTCAACACAACATGTTATATTAAGGTTTATTATGTTACAAGTTAACCTCAACAACAACATGCTAAATTAAGGTTATATTATGTTACAAGTTAAGCTCAACACAACATGCTAAATTAAGGTTATATTATGTTACAAGTTAAACTCAACAACAACATGCTAAATTAAGGTTATATTATGTTACAAGTTAACTCAACACAACATGCTAAATTAAGGTTATATTATGTTACAAGTTAAGCTCAACACAACATGCTAAATTAAGGTTATATTATGTTACAAGTTAAGCTCAACAACATACAATAGTTATATATTAAAGTTAAGTCAATACAACATGTAATTAGTTATATATGTTAATCTCAACACAACATGCTAAATTAAGGTTATATTATGTTACAAGTTAAGCTCAACACAACATGCTAAATTAAGGTTATATTATGTTACAAGTTAACCTCAACAACAACATGCTAAATTAAGGTTTATTATGTTACAAGTTAACCTCAACACAACATGCTAAATTAAGATTATATTATGTTACAAGTTAAGCTCAACACAACATGCTAAATTAAGGTTATATTATGTTACAAGTTAAGCTCAACACAACATGCTAAATTAAGGTTATATTATGTTACAAGTTAAGCTCAACACAACATGCTAAATTAAGGTTATATTATGTTACAAGTTAAGCTCAACACAACATGCTAAATTAAGGTTATATTATGTTACAAGTTAACCTCAACACAACATGTTAAATCAAGGTTATATTATGTTACAAGTTAACCTCAACACAACATGTTAAATTAAGGTTATATTATGTTACAAGTTAACCTCAACAACAACATGCTAAATTAAGGTTATATTATGTTACAAGTTAACCTCAACACAACATGTTAAATCAAGGTTATATTATGTTACAAGTTAACCTCAACACAACATGCTAAATTAAGGTTATATTATGTTACAAGTTAACCTCAACACAACATGCTAAATTAAGGTTATATTATGTTACAAGTTAAGCTCAACACAACATGCTAAATTAAGGTTATATTATGTTACAAGTTAAGCTCAACACAACATGCTAAATTAAGGTTATATTATGTTACAAGTTAAGCTCAATACAACATGCTAAATTAAGGTTATATTATGTTACAAGTTAAGCTCAACACAACATGCTAAATTAAGGTTATATTATGTTACAAGTTAAGCTCAACACAACATGCTAAATTAAGGTTATATTATGTTACAAGTTAACCTCAACAACAACATGCTAAATTAAGGTTTATTATGTTACAAGTTAACCTCAACACAACATGCTAAATTAAGGTTATATTATGTTACAAGTTAACCTCAACAACAACATGCTAAATTAAGGTTATATTATGTTACAAGTTAAGCTCAACAACAACATGCTAAATTAAGGTTATATTATGTTACAAGTTAAGCTCAACAACAACATGCTAAATTAAGGTTATATTATGTTACAAGTTAAGCTCAACACAACATGCTAAATTAAGGTTATATTATGTTACAAGTTAAGCTCAACACAACATGCTAAATTAAGGTTATATTATGTTACAAGTTAAGCTCAACAACAACATGTTAAATTAAGGTTATATTATGTTACAAGTTAACCTCAACAACAACATGCTAAATTAAGGTTATATTATGTTACAAGTTAAGCTCAACAACAACATGCTAAATTAAGGTTATATTATGTTACAAGTTAAGCTCAACAACAACATGCTAAATTAAGGTTATATTATGTTACAAGTTAAGCTCAACACAACATGCTAAATTAAGGTTATATTATGTTACAAGTTAAGCTCAACACAACATGCTAAATTAAGGTTATATTATGTTACAAGTTAAGCTCAACACAACATGCTAAATTAAGGTTATATTATGTTACAAGTTAACCTCAACAACAACATGCTAAATTAAGGTTATATTATGTTACAAGTTAACCTCAACACAACATGCTAAATTAAGGTTATATTATGTTACAAGTTAACCTCAACACAACATGTTAAATTAAGGTTTATTATGTTACAAGTTAACCTCAACAACAACATGCTAAATTAAGGTTATATTATGTTACAAGTTAAGCTCAACACAACATGCTAAATTAAGGTTATATTATGTTACAAGTTAAGCTCAACACAACATGCTAAATTAAGGTTATATTATGTTACAAGTTAAGCTCAACACAACATGCTAAATTAAGGTTATATTATGTTACAAGTTAAGCTCAATACAACATGCTAAATTAAGGTTATATTATGTTACAAGTTAAGCTCAACACAACATGCTAAATTAAGGTTATATTATGTTACAAGTTAGCTCAACACAACATGCTAAATTAAGGTTATATTATGTTACAAGTTAACCTCAACAACAACATGCTAAATTAAGGTTTATTATGTTACAAGTTAACCTCAACACAACATGCTAAATTAAGGTTATATTATGTTACAAGTTAACCTCAACAACAACATGCTAAATTAAGGTTATATTATGTTACAAGTTAAGCTCAACAACAACATGCTAAATTAAGGTTATATTATGTTACAAGTTAAGCTCAACAACAACATGCTAAATTAAGGTTATATTATGTTACAAGTTAAGCTCAACACAACATGCTAAATTAAGGTTATATTATGTTACAAGTTAAGCTCAACACAACATGCTAAATTAAGGTTATATTATGTTACAAGTTAAGCTCAACAACAACATGTTAAATTAAGGTTATATTATGTTACAAGTTAACCTCAACAACAACATGCTAAATTAAGGTTATATTATGTTACAAGTTAAGCTCAACAACAACATGCTAAATTAAGGTTATATTATGTTACAAGTTAACCTCAACAACAACATGCTAAATTAAGGTTATATTATGTTACAAGTTAAGCTCAACAACAACATGCTAAATTAAGGTTATATTATGTTACAAGTTAAGCTCAACACAACATGCTAAATTAAGGTTATATTATGTTACAAGTTAAGCTCAACACAACATGCTAAATTAAGGTTATATTATGTTACAAGTTAAGCTCAACACAACATGCTAAATTAAGGTTATATTATGTTACAAGTTAACCTCAACAACAACATGCTAAATTAAGGTTATATTATGTTACAAGTTAACCTCAACACAACATGCTAAATTAAGGTTATATTATGTTACAAGTTAACCTCAACACAACATGTTATATTAAGGTTTATTATGTTACAAGTTAACCTCAACAACAACATGCTAAATTAAGGTTATATTATGTTACAAGTTAAGCTCAACACAACATGCTAAATTAAGGTTATATTATGTTACAAGTTAACCTCAACAACAACATGCTAAATTAAGGTTATATTATGTTACAAGTTAACCTCAACACAACATGCTAAATTAAGGTTATATTATGTTACAAGTTAAGCTCAACACAACATGCTAAATTAAGGTTATATTATGTTACAAGTTAAGCTCAACACAACATGCTAAATTAAGGTTATATTATGTTACAAGTTAAGCTCAATACAACATGCTAAATTAAGGTTATATTATGTTACAAGTTAAGCTCAACACAACATGCTAAATTAAGGTTATATTATGTTACAAGTTAAGCTCAACACAACATGCTAAATTAAGGTTATATTATGTTACAAGTTAACCTCAACAACAACATGCTAAATTAAGGTTTATTATGTTACAAGTTAACCTCAACACAACATGCTAAATTAAGATTATATTATGTTACAAGTTAAGCTCAACACAACATGCTAAATTAAGGTTATATTATGTTACAAGTTAAGCTCAACACAACATGCTAAATTAAGGTTATATTATGTTACAAGTTAAGCTCAACACAACATGCTAAATTAAGGTTATATTATGTTACAAGTTAAGCTCAACACAACATGCTAAATTAAGGTTATATTATGTTACAAGTTAACCTCAACACAACATGTTAAATCAAGGTTATATTATGTTACAAGTTAACCTCAACACAACATGCTAAATTAAGGTTATATTATGTTACAAGTTAACCTCAACACAACATGCTAAATTAAGGTTATATTATGTTACAAGTTAAGCTCAACACAACATGCTAAATTAAGGTTATATTATGTTACAAGTTAAGCTCAACACAACATGCTAAATTAAGGTTATATTATGTTACAAGTTAAGCTCAACACAACATGTTAAATTAAGGTTATATTATGTTACAAGTTAACCTCAACACAACATGCTAAATTAAGGTTATATTATGTTACAAGTTAAGCTCAACACAACATGCTAAATTAAGGTTATATTATGTTACAAGTTAAGCTCAACACAACATGCCAAATTAAGGTTATAT
The DNA here is from genome assembly GCA_020796225.1 of Arion vulgaris. NCBI lineage: Eukaryota > Metazoa > Mollusca > Gastropoda > Stylommatophora > Arionidae > Arion > Arion vulgaris. The sequence goes on along the minus strand of CM036754.1, from coordinate 80,812,914 downwards.
TATGTTACAAGTTAACCTCAACACAACATGTTAAATTAAGGTTATATTATGTTACAAGTTAAGCTCAACACAACATGCTAAATTAAGGTTATATTATGTTACAAGTTAAGCTCAACACAACATGTTAAATTAAGGTTATATTATGTTACAAGTTAAGCTCAACACAACATGTTAAATTAAGGTTATATTATGTTACAAGTTAACCTCAACACAACATGCTAAATTAAGGTTATATTATGTTACAAGTTAAGCTCAACACAACATGCTAAATTAAGGTTATATTATGTTACAAGTTAACCTCAACACAACATGCTGCTAAATTAAGGTTATATTATGTTCAAGTTAAGTTTAAGTTAAGGAATATCAGAATTATTAATATTTTTCATCAATAAATAACAATACTCGTAAAACTGAGTAAAATTGCAAAAAAGGGTACAGTGTTCTATCAAACACATGCAAAAACTAGTCTCCATTAAACAGGAATTTTCGATTACCCGTCTGAGCTGGTCGGCCTTAAGTTTCCGGGGGCCACTTACATACCCATTCCTATTTATGCAAACGTCTCCACTCATATATTCTCTCGTACTACACCGCCCTTGAGAGTCACATCAACCACGTTACTCGTCACTATTGTCCTACCTAACCTTATGACACTGAATTTTGTATTTGTCCTTGCTCTTGGCACATCTAGAACTCATATTAGTCAAATAGGGGTCGTGACTCTTAGGGTCAACATTGGCTGTTTTATATATTTCTATATGCGAGATACACGAGCAGTGTCGTTCACTACCAGGTCGCTAGCGTTGTTTTATATATTTCTATATGCGAGATACACGAGCAGTGTTACTCACTACCAGGTCGCTAGCGTTGTTTTATATATTTCTATATGCGAGATACACGAGCAGTGTTACTCACTACCAGGTCGCTAGCGCTGTTTTATATATTTCTATATGCGAGATACACCAGCAGTGTTACTCACTACCAGGTCGCTAGCGTTGTTTTATATATTTCTATATGCGAGATACACCAGCAGTGTTACTCACTACCAGGTCGCTAGCGTTGTTCACTAATACTAGCCGTCCATCGCAAGCGATGATGACAACAGTCTCAGACGTGTGCTGCTGTACCTCTCTGGTGTGTGCGGAGATGACTGTTGAGTCCAATCCTAGAACACAATCCCCTATTACAGGTGGGGCATACATGATCAAGGTTAGACATGTTGTCACCACCAGGCAACTAACATTACAACATTGTATTCTATACTAGTTCATGCTCTAGTGACATCATTATCTATACAAGGGAAGAATGCTGTGAAATTATGTAGCAATGGCGAAATACGTAAAAACAAAGTACTGTAGTTTTACAAAATACAAAAACAATGACAACGTTTCAACCAAAAGGTCTTTTTCAAGCAAACAATACAACAGAAGTGAAGAATTTCACCACTTCTTTCACAGCACACTACATATAGAATACAACAATAAAATCCTAACGGATCTAAAATGAAAATCTGGGACTAAAAACAAATAACGAGGTAAATGCACAAAACTAGAAGTGGAAAAAGATAAAATCAAAATAAAATATATATACAAAATATATACATTTAACATATACACATAGGGGTCTCTGTGGCTAAGTGGTTAAGCCCTTTGCCTTGTGAGTCGAAGGTCGTGGGTTCGAGTCCGGACCGCGCCGTTCTATTCACGAGTGCAGTTTTTCCAGAGACCCTAGGATTGTTGCTGGAGCTACAGAGTTCGTGCTTTGTGCAATACTCTCGGCAGGTGGCGTGCCATTTCCGCTGAGAGGGACCGAGCCATATGGGGCACCCGGTGCAATGAAGTCAATCCTTCGGCTTTTAAAAAACAAAACATATAGAATATGGAGTATGAGAAGAGAAAGTACTAAGAAGCATAGGAATGTTTTCTCGGAACATTCAGAATTGTCAAATTCAGTCTCGCGTTTGTCCTGGTCTGGTGACCATTATGTCTTTACATATTTTGACTTCTGTATACACGACAGAGATGTGGTTTTACAGAAGAATGGTGAGAATCCTATGGACTGCTAATATGACTAATGTGGAGGTAGTGAGCGTCACGATGGCCTGGAAAGAACAATACTAGAAGGCAGGGTCCCAGGACGCAGAGGCAGACCAAGAAGAAGATGGCTACAAGATATTAAAGAAACCATGAACATGACCATCGACGAAGTGGGTGAACTAGCAAGAGACAGAGTGAATTTCAGATGTGCTGCAAAGAGAGCAACGTCATATAAAGGATACGCACCTTGATGATGATGATGATGATGGAGGTAATGAATGAGATCATGACACAGAGAAAGCTTATTATCAATATAAGAAAGAGGGAGTATTCCTTTTTTGGGCATTTGATAAGGAGGTTTAGAATACATTGTAACAACCGGTAAAATCGAGGGTAGACGAGACAGAGGAAGACAGAGAGAGAAAATTTTGGATAGTTTGATTTCATGGCACGGAAGAGTGTCAACATCTGAGACCATACAGAGATTTGTGGAGATCAATGATCGCCTACGCCAGCCGGCACGGCACCTGATGATGATAGAATGCTATCGGATATATACTTTCCCCACTTCTACCCCTCCCACATAAAACAGTATGGACCGATGGATATTCTTGGGCATTTACATAACATTTTCCAAGGGGTCTCTGTGGCTGAGTGGTTAAGCCCTTTGCCTTGCGAGTCGAAGGTCGTGGGTTTGAATCCTGACCGCGGCCTTCTGTTCACGAGTGCAGTTTTTCCAGAGACCCTAGGATTGTTGCAGGAGCTACGGAGTTCGTGCTTTGTGCAATACTCTCGGCAGGTGGCGTGTCATTTCTGCGGAGGAGGACCGAGCCATATGGGATAAAACCCGGTGCAATGAAGTCAATCCTTCGGCTTTTAAACCCTTTTTATAATATTTTCCAGGGAGTAAATGAATGTTACCAATTTTAATTGGTAGATTTACTTTAGTTGGTAGATTTACTTTAGTTGGTAGATTTACTTTAGTTGGTAGATTTACTTTAATTGGTAGATTTACTTTAGTTGGTAGATTTACTTTAGTTGGTAGATTTACTTTAGTTGGTAGATTTACTTTAGTTGGTAGATTTACTTTAGTTGGTAGATTTACTTTAGTTGGTAGATTTACTTTAGTTGGTAGATTTACTTTAGTTGGTAGATTTACTTTAGTTGGTAGATTTACTTTAGTTGGCAGATTTACTTTAGTTGGTAGATTTACTTTAGTTGGTAGATTTACTTTAGTTGGTGGTAGATTTACTTTAGTTGGTGGTAGATTTACTTTAGTTGGCAGATTTACTTTAGTTGTAGATTTACTTTAGTTGGTAGATTTACTTTAGTTGGTGGTAGATTTACTTTAGTTGGTGGTAGATTTACTTTAGTTGGCAGATTTACTTTAGTTGGTAGATTTACTTTAGTTGGCAGATTTACTTTAGTTGGCAGATTTACTTTAGTTGGCAGATTTACTTTAGTTGGCAGATTTACTTTAGATGGTAGATTTACTTTAGTTGTAGATTTACTTTAGATGGTAGATTTACTTTAGTTGTAGATTTACTTTAGATGGTAGATTTACTTTAGTTGGTAGATTTACTTTAGATGGTAGATTTACTTTAGATGGTAGATTTACTTTAGTTGGTAGATTTACTTTAGTTGGCAGATTTACTTTAGTTGGTAGATTTACTTTAGTTGGTAGATTTACTTTAGTTGGTAGATTTACTTTAGTTGGTAGATTTACTTTAGTTGGTAGATTTACTTTAGTTGGTAGATTTACTTTAGTTGGTAGATTTACTTTCGCTGGTAGATTTATGCTGGTAGATTTACTAGGCGTAAATAAAGATGACTCATCATCAAATAGCTTGTCCTGAGCAGAACTTTGCCACTCCGACAGACTTTCGGAATTTCTCTCTCTCCTTGGCCAGATGTCACGTCTCTGCAGCCGTAATGTTAAAACCAATAGTTGCATCTTGAATCCATCTTCTCCGTGGTCTTCCTCTTCTTCTCTTTGCCGATATACCTCCTTCCATGATGGTCTTCTCCATCCCTTCATGTCTTTTTATATGTCCAAAATACAATTTTCTTTTTCTTATTTGTAGCATCAGCCAGTTTTCTTTGATTTTGAGTTCTTTCTGGATAGATCTATTTGTTCTCTTCTCTGTCCATGATAAACGAAGGACTCTTCTGTAACAATTATATTCAAAACCACATTTATGTTTTTCCCACTGCTTTATTAAATGTCCATGCTTCACACCCATACGTTGCCACTGGAAATATGCATGCTCTTAGTATTCTGATCTTTGTTTTCTTATCAGTTCCGTTCCATGCTGTTTTTAATTAATTTTTGGAGATTACTAGATTCGCATAAAACATTTTTTATCACAAAACAATTATCCACGAAGAGGAAGCACCTTTGTCTTAATGTATGTACGCCCATGTGAATATTACACATTCAAACATCCATTTTTCCCCACAGCCAAACACATTACGTCATCCGTTTAGTGTCGCGTCATGTGTTTGAATTCGAACAATGAACAGAAGATCAAGGGTACTAATGTTGTCTTTGATGTCCCACTATTAACTCTATGTGTGCTCACATTTTCCTATTTCATTTATTCCCCAGTCACTGCACGTGATCTGATCTTGCATCAGGTCTGTTATGTAGTGGAGTAAAGCTTCTTTAAACGAGGCACGAGCCCGCGTGCCCAGCGTGTTCGTAGCGCGTTGGACTGTGGGTGACTAGCCCTCTGTGTGTACGGGTTCAATTCCGTGGGCAGGCAGAAAAGCCACAGATTCCCCAGATTAACGGTGTTCGTGGCACCGAACCGAAGGGTTACGATGTCCATGGCACCGAGCCGAAGAGCTGAAAAGCTCAAGTGCTTCTGGAAGAAAAAAAAAAAAAAAACGAGGCACGACCATTCAACCTAAGAATGGGACGGTTTTTTTCTTTTATTAATCATAGCGTCTACACGATCTACATGCCCGCGTGCACAGCGTGTTCGTAGCGCGTTGGACTACGGGCGTGGCCAACGTAACTACTGGCCTAAGCGCTATATTATTCAAGATGGAGGGTGAGGCGGATTATTCAAACGTGTTTAGTAAACATATGGACATTTTAGTAAACATACGAACTCAAACAGACTTCTTTAGTAAACATAACAACAAAATAACGATGCCTAGTAAGTGCTGTGTACCAAAATGTAGATCAAATTACGATTATAATTATATGTGTATAATTTAACATGGTAATATAAGTCACATGGCAATATTGCCGTCCGCGCTGTGGCCAGTTAGTAACGTTGGCCACGCTACGGGTGACTAGTCCTCTGTAAGTGTGGGTTCAACTCCGCGGACTGGCAGAAAAGCTACAGGTTCCCCAGATTTACGGTGTTCGTGGCACCGAGCCGAAGGGTTACGATGTCCATGGCACCGAGCCGAAGGATTACGATGTCCATGACACCGAGCCGAAGAGCTTTCAGCTCAAGTGCTTCTGGATCGGAAAAAACACAAAAACCACGATCTACATATTGTGTGTGCAACACCGACAGTTAGAAAGGTTCTTACTAAAATGGTTCTATGATTGGTTACAGAAGCATACCGGACATTTACAGGTCTGAATTTTATTTGTATTTAACTTAATTTGTCACCCTTCTGTTGCCGGGGATTGTAATGGGAGCAAAGAATAGTAACATTGTGACCTACAAGGCATGTCGTAAGAGGCGGCTGAGGTAGGGAATAGGGAATCTACCCTAGTAGAAAAAAGGGTCGCAGAAATCGGATGTGCTGGCCCTACTTGTAGGCGCATAACTGGCACAACATGCAATTACTCTTAGGCTCAGATCACAAAGAGTGGTTTAACAAGTTGTCGATATGAAGCGTTTGAAGAAGAAGATTTTAAATTGTGTTTTGCCCTTGTGGTATCGGGGCTCGCAAGGGGAGCAAAGAATAGTACAACTGCAACCTAGAATGCATGTCGTAAGAGGCGGCTGATGTAGGAACTGGGGATGCTACCCTAGTAAATAAAAATCATAGCAGAAATCAGATGTGCTGGCCTACTAGTAGGCGCATAACTGGCACAACGTACAATCGCTCGTAGGCTCAGATCACATACGAATCACAAAGAGTGGTTTAACAAGTTGTCGATATGAAGCGTTTGAAGAAGAAGATTTGAAGTATTTTTTGTTAGTAATGTTACTTTTTGTATAAAAATAAATGTAAATATTACTAACAAAAAAAAAAAAATTATTTTCTTTACAATTCGCTACACGCACGTTTCAAGTATAGCTAGAGTCATTTTGGTGACATTATGTCATATTGATCATTAAATACAATCTGAGCACAGACATTCCTTACTGGTGGGTCTGAATGAATCCAAGTAAATACTCGAGAGGAACTGGAGTTGCGTTCAAGACGAGCAGGTAAATACGCACAGCTAAGAAAGTGGGCGGCTAGCGATACAAAGCATCCGTTGTTTGGAGTGTCCAGTATGGAAGAAAATTGTTAAAAGAACACCAGAACACCAGAACAGAAAGAATGAGAGATGGGCAGTGGCGGCTCGTCATTAAGGGCCAGTGTGGCTGAGCCCCACCAAAAATAATGTGTAACGTGTATTTATTAGTTAATAAATTAAAATATAACCTCACCCAAAACCATGATTTTTCTTTAAAAAATTGAGTCTGGCCCCACCAACAAAAAGGATCACGAGCCGCCACTGGAGATGGGATTAAACAAGTAAGGCAAGAAGAGATATAGAAAAAGAAAAGAAAGAGAAGAGAAAAAAAAGAAGTAAACATCAGGAGAACGAAAAGTGGGACATAGATGTAGATAGGTAGAAGAAAAACCGTAGGAGACTGAAGAGGTGTGGAGAGGTGGAAGACGAACAGAAGAAACTGCACATGGCAAAAAGAAGAATAATGATGTGATGGAGAAATTGGAGTGGGGTGGGGGTGGGATGACAGCATTATGTGTTCCTAGTAACGCTGCGTACAATAAAGTGTCAACGTTAAACTCCCCCCCCCCTGCCCCACTAAGGTATACATATCTCCCTGAACAGCTGCCGTATTAACTTCTATAAATAAGTCAACATAAATGAATTCTGGGTAGCCTCAACGTGAATAGAAACAGCGATTTATGACGCCCCACCAGATTTAGGGGCAAAGGTCAAGTGTTAAGTTATCAGCAGTTGGGAAGAGGAAGGGGGATGGAGGGAGGGGGATGGAGGGGGTGGTGAGTTATGTTATGTTTAAAACAAAATTAGAGACAGAGATGTTGAAGGCAGGAAATGGAGGAGGGGGTGTAAAAAAATGTGGTTGTGGGTATATCTAAATATCTAATTTAAAAAAAAAATCACAATCCTTGGGGTTGGAATAATAAATTCAATAAATAAACTGAAAAATGGTGGAAAGAATAACCAAAGATCAAATGTGCACTGAAAAATGGTAGAAAGAATGAAGTCAGACCAAATATGCACTGAAAAATGGTAGAAAGAATGAAGTCAGACCAAATGTGCACTGAAAAATGGTAGAAAGAATGCAGACAAAACAAAAATAGATATAACCGCGGCAAAAGGAGAAGCAGCAAAAGGAGAAGCAGCAAAAGGAGAAGCAGCAAAAGGAGAAGCAGGAAATTAACAACAAAGAAAATATGCGAACAATAACAAACATGATAGTTTTAAAATCCTGAATGACAGCTGCAGGAAGAAAGCAATCTTCTATCCAGGCAGAAGCTAATCTTCATGTACACATCAGATAACAATAAATATAATGGAACATATATGAAACAATAATAATAATAGAAATCTGCTGCAATATTAGGAAACCGAATCGGTGTCATAAACAGAGAAATCATAAATGCAAGCTAACTGGAAGAATAAAAACTATAGAAGAATAAATACGCGAAACAAATTTGAAATCTCAATACTTTCGTTATCTTATTTCTTAAGCGTCTACAAGTAGGCCAGCAAATCGGCCAGCAAATCCGATATCTGCAACGCTTTTTATTTACTACAGTATCTTATCTAGGCCACTACTTTAGTCACGTCTTACGACACCATGACGTGTCTTGTAGGTCGCAGTGTTACTATTGTTTTTTGCTCCCTTGCGAGCCCCGCCAACACACAGGCAATACTTTCATTATTAAGGAAAAACACTACTTGATTACTTACTACTTTAGAAATATACACATCGATGTCTGAAAAACATTGGTTGATTACTAACTACTTTAGAAATATACACATCGATGTCTGAAAAATACTGGTTGATTACTAACTACTTTAGAAATATACAAATCGATGTCTGAAAAACATTGGTTGATTACTAACTACTTTAGAAATATACACATCGATGTCTGAAAAACATTGGTTGATTACTAACTACTTTAGAAATATACACATCGATGTCTGAAAAACATTGGTTGATTACTAACTACTTTAGAAATATACAAATCGATGTCTGAAAAATACTGGCTGATTACTAACTATTTTAGAAATATACACATCGATGTCTGAAAAATACTGGTTGATTACTAACTACTTTAGAAATATACACATCGATGTCTGAAAAACATTGGTTGATTACTAACTACTTTAGAAATATACACATCGATGTCTGAAAAATACTGGTTGATTACTAACTACTTTAGAAATATACAAATCGATGTCTGAAAAACATTGGTTGATTACTAACTACTTTAGAAATATACACATCGATGTCTGAAAAACATTGGTTGATTACTAACTACTTTAGAAATATACACATCGATGTCTGAAAAACATTGGTTGATTACTAACTACTTTAGAAATATACAAATCGATGTCTGAAAAATACTGGCTGATTACTAACTATTTTAGAAATATACACATCGATGTCTGAAAAATACTGGTTGATTACTAACTACTTTAGAAATATACACATCGATGTCTGAAAAACATTGGTTGATTACTAACTACTTTAGAAATATACACATCGATGTCTGAAAAATACTGGTTGATTACTAACTACTTTAGAAATATACAAATCGATGTCTGAAAAACATTGGTTGATTACTAACTACTTTAGAAATATACACATCGATGTCTGAAAAACATTGGTTGATTACTAACTACTTTAGAAATATACACATCGATGTCTGAAAAACATTGGTTGATTACTAACTACTTTAGAAATATACAAATCGATGTCTGAAAAATACTGGCTGATTACTAACTATTTTAGAAATATACACATCGATGTCTGAAAAATACTGGTTGATTACTAACTACTTTAGAAATATACACATCGATGTCTCTCTCTCTCTCTTGTCTAGACTGATAAAACAACTTTTTTCATGAATTTTACCGTAGTTTTTAGGGACTCCGTTCCCCGTACAGCTTTTCGCGAAGCTCTGTGTTTCATGGCCAGGTTTCGTTTCTTAAATCTGTTATCCGTTGACAATCCTGCAGAACGTGTTCTGCCGTCATATCCGCCTTTTACATGGGCACAGGCTAGTTGTGCCTATTTTGAACTTGTCGTACGACGATCACATCACACATCACCCACACATCCGCACACATATCCACCCACCACCCCTCCCTGAAAGAGCGTGCCGCAGCCACATAGAAGCTTACTCCCTCACTTAACAAACAAATGGAACAGTAGAAGTCTCACTCTCGCCATCACCACCCAGACCGATGTACCAGACCCCATAAATTCTATTCATGTAGAAATCTGATTCATGCAGCCTTAGCATTGGTGTGTTTTACGTCACGTCTTCAGCACCATTTGGAGCTCTGGTGCTTATCCCTCGGCGATGTGTACGGTTTCAGCCAGCGTTTACTCGGTCGCTCTCCGTTCTGTAGCCATCTAGTGTTTTTTACAGTGTGAGGTAGCTAGTCCCACGCCCTACCTCCTTAGTCGCCTCTTACGACATGCCGGCAGGTAACAATGGTTCTATTCTTTACACCCCAATTTGGACCCCGGTAACCACTCGGGCGCGTAGAAGTCTAAGAAGGCTAGAGCATTCGAGAAGAATGGGCATGTGAGAAGAATGGGCATGTGAGAAGAATGGGCATGTGAGAAGAATGGGCATGTGAGAAGAATGGGCAATAACTTCATACTCCAACAGGTGTTAGTTGTTCTGTGAACTTTCAGAAGGGAAGAAGCGCCAAGGGAGACCACTGCTAAGATATATGGATGTCTGCAATATAGAACTTTTCTATCGGTCCCAATAAATGGGAAAAACTAAATGATGACCAAGTTATGTGGAAAACAGCATTACTCAAATGTGCATAATCTTTTGAAAAAGCACTTAGTGATGCGCTGAAAGGCAAGAGAGACAAGCACAGACTCAGAAGTTGTCACAGTAAAACACTTGCCAATTGACCATCTGTTGAAAGGGAAAATCCCATGTTAAACACTTGCCAATTGACCATCTGTTGAAAGGGAAATCCACGTAAAACACTTGCCAATTGACCATCTGTTGAAAGGGGAAATCCCATGATAAACACTTGCCAATTGACCGGTTTGTTGAAAGGGAAAATCCCATATATATTAGTGTTAGTAAAAGACATACATTGGATGGCAACATTCTCTGCTAACTAAATGGCTACCCCTGAAGTAGGAAAAGGCACGCCTATATGGCGAGGGACAATGATAATAAGGATAGCAAGCCTTCACGCAAAAATCATTCCGAAGCTCTATAACAGGTACCCTGACTACGCCTACATTTATAGTGGGCTATTGCAGAAGACACTACGTTCTAATTGATGTCCTAGAAAATAACTATAAATGATTAATTGAATATAATAAGAAAATAAAAACTTGCACAAATATACAATATACGGAACAAATTTGAATTCGTAATAAAAATCGTGGCATATCCTTTACAGGACGTAGCCATCAACTACAATAAACGAGCTATTGATTTTCTAGGCACCACTTATACGTTCGTTAGTTTGCTATTGCTTCCTGAAGGGGAGGTCTTTTACCTTTCGTAAAACTCCACGGAAACTAATTTGCTTCCAAAGTGCCTGTCGTGGAGTTTGAACCAGGTACGCTTGGGTTGTGATCGAGCTGACTACCGCTTTAGCTACAGACGATTACCTACTTTATAATACTTGAACTATTAGCAAAAACATAAAGGTAGTAACTAGTAACGGTTAGTAACGTATTAGTATTACTATTAGTAAAAGACATATTCTGAATTGCAATATCAGGTAAAATAAATGTTGTTCTATGCAGACATCATAACTGGGAGATAATGGGAGAATACAACCTGTACACATATAAAAATGTAATATACTAAACAAATTCATATTGAAAGTACTTTCATTAGTAACAGATACATAATGGTAGTAACATATAAGTATTAGTAATTAGTAAAGAACATACCTTTGATTGATCAAACGTCACGATTCAAACAATGACGGGATGAATAGCAACACAAACGACTTGTAAACAACAACAGTCCATGACGGAAGTATATCCTAGGTTTCTCACGTTCAAATTAAGTATACAGAACCACCGATCAACTACTAATGTTACTTGTAAAGTATCCGATAGTCTGCTCATATGAACATCAATACGGCCAGTGTAAATTTCATCCAACGGGTAGCTCTACCGTACAGAACCTCCAAGTGAGTGGCCTCCTATCAGACAGAACCAAGGAAGAATATGGCGGGCTGGTTTATTTTTCGCTCGGCGTGAATTGAACTTTACACGCGTTTGCCTGTGGCACTCTCTGAGTCTGTCTGTCTTTTTCTGTCACTCCACTGGCGGGCGGCTTACCAGAACTACAGTTTGCTTCGTGCGGGACGTGCAGGAAAAGGGATAAATCAGGAAAGAATACCGGGATAACCGGTAAGGGGGCAGGGGAGTATATGATGGGGTTAGTAAGTCACCTTGCCCTAGCCATAGTTCGTTGGAACGGAACGAAAGTTGCTGAATGCCTGGGTACAATGATTTGGATTTAAATAGTTTTATTTTCAAAGACTTCCAACATTTTTGGAATTATGGCCCTGGCAATTGGGACCTGTAGATTTTAAATTGTTGGGATAAACGAAAGACAATCTTACACCTGTCATAGGAGAAATATGTTAATATTACCTCTTCTTCTTCACATTTCAACTCCCAACGGAGCACAGGTCTTCAACAAACTTATTTCAGCCCTTCCTCTATCTTGCCATCCCTTCCAATTCTTTAACGTCTTTCTTATACTTTTACTATCCGTCTCCATCTCTCTTCTTCAGGTATTTATAGGCCTTCCCCTATTATACTTTCCCTACGGGTTCCAAAACAATTCCTGTCTTGCAATGCTTCCGGTCGGTCTTCTCAACATGTGTCCTATTCATCGCCAGTATATCTTCCTTATCTGGTCAACCACTTGTGACAACTGTTATAAGAAAGAGAAAATGGAGATAAGTTGGACACACCTTGAGGAGAAATGATCAACGAATATCAAAGCAGGCATTGAAGTGGGATACAAAGTGTTCAAGAAAGAGAGGACGACCTAAGGAGACCCTGAAACGAACTTTACTGAGAAGGGCAAGAGATATTGGTCTCAGTTCCACGGAGGAGATTGAGCAAGTTGCCCAGGATGGAGTGGTATGGATAAATTACTTGCAGGCCCTATGTAACGTATAACGGTACGAGAGGAATTATTATAATATCTCGTCCTTAGCTATTTTCCTACTGGTATCTGCTTAGTTCTTTCTTTGATTTAATATTCCTGGTGCCGCCTGTGTGTTGTCGGTACCCTTGCTTGATTTGTCCAATGATGTTCTTTTCAGAATCACCATCATGCGATACTGTACTTCTTTCCAAGTATACAAAATTGTGAACTTCCTCTATGATCTCATTTTGTAACATAACTGGGTGTTCTCATTTTTTGGTCTCTGTATCATAGAGGTTAGGTGCTCGCCTCTCGTGCTAAAGGTACCAGGTTCGCTTCCTCGTAGAGCCATCTGGATGTTTTTCTAGAGATCCCTGATCTCAGTGTAGGTGAGATCGAGTTCCTAGTCCTATCGGAGACGGACAATAAAACGTATGTCCCGTGTTCAATTTGAGCACGTAAAAGAACCCTTAGCAGTTCAAAATCGAGAAGAGAAGCAGGCTGGAAAGCCGCTGCATTTCAAAAATTCATTCGAAGAGATTAACAAAATTAAATTCCTGCAAAAATATCTTCACCATTTTGAAAATTACACCGGAGGACCCTCACCGGTGCTACGGAGTTCGTGCACTGCAGGTGCGATCTTCCTGTGTAAGAAGGAGATCGAAACACACATGGTCACTCACCGAAATGCAATGATGATGGTCCTATCAATCAATTCATCTGATTTGTAGTTATTCCTTATTACTTTCCTTTATTTGCAATATTAACTTTCTGTTGTTGGAGCTATTCTGAACAATGTAACTATTTTGTTTGAGGATACTTGTATGACTGTTTAAAAGACTAATATTGTCTCATCATCATCAAGGTGCGTATCCTTTATAGGACGTTGCTCTCTTTGCAGCACATTTGAAATTCACTCTGTCTCTTGCCAGTTCACCCACTTCGTCGATGGTCATCTTGTAGCCATCTTCTTCTTGGTCTGCCTCTGCGTCCTAGGACCCTGCCCTCTAGTATTGTTCTTTCCAGGCCATCGTGACGCTTAATGTGATCAAAGTATCTAATTTTTCTGTATAGTATGTATGTTGTTTATTAGCCAATTCTCTTTAACATTTAGTTCTTTCAGGACACCAGTGTTCTTTCTTTTTCTGTCCATGGTATTCGCATAGTGTCTGCATAATTAAAATATAGTGTTCAAACTCGAACGCAGAAGAAGAAGAAGATGAAGAAGAAGAAGCTCTGGTTAGATTGTCTATATTTTATTCTCTTCCGTGTCCAGGATGTAATACAAATATTGATGCAGCACATTGCTTCTTCTTCTTCCTCTTCTTTGCGTTCGTTCTTTACGACCAGTTTAAATCATTCTTTGTGATATGTTTGATCTTTGCCAAGAACGTGTATACGTTGCACATTGGTTTGGTAGGCTCCTAAACGCATAGACTTCTACACGTTTAGGACACATGCATCCAATTTCAGCTAAACCTCTTTAGTCGCCTCTTACGACATGCGTGGCAGGTAACAGTGGTTCTATTCTTTACACCCCCAAATTTGGGCCCCGGTAACCACTCGGGAGAGCACTTTGCTTCAAAAGACTGGATTTTTTCTATAATGCGTGTGCAAGTGTCCATGATTCACATCCATTTTGATAGAAAATAAAAATAAAATATCTTTCGGTGATAATAACGAAACAAATGAATCTAGATGGAATAATAAAAATCGTCAACAATTTCTACATTCTCATTTCATTTTGCTCGTATATAGCAGTTTTAAAACGATCTTGTTCATGTATAGCAGTTTTAAAACGATCTTGTTCAGGTATAGCAGTTTGAACGCGATCTTGTTTACGTATAGCAGTTTGAACGCAATCTAGATTGAACGTGATCTTGTCCATGTATAGCATTTTGAACGCGATATTGTTCAGATATAGCAATTTGAACGCGAACTTGTTCATATATATATATATATATATATATATATATATATATATATATATATATATATATATATATATCAAATGCGATCTTGTTCATATATATACCCGATATAGCAATATAGATATATATATAGCAATTTGAACGCGATCTTGTTCATATATATATATATAGCAATTTGAACGCGATCTTGTTCATATATATAGCAATTTGAACACGATAAATGTCTGTATTCTGACCCCCTCTTCTGTTCATTCCGTTTATGATTTGAAAATAGATTGACAGCTCACGTGGCTTCTGTCAATGATTTGAAATAGATTAACAGCTCACGTTGAGATCAAAGGCAAAACAAACAATAAACCAATTAAAAGAGGCGACAGATGAAGGGGAACTCTAACATAAAACAGGCACAACCATGGATGAATGACAAAATGCAATAACAATAAAATAAACAGAATAGAATGAAATGAATCAATATCTTGTGATCGTTACAACAAAGTGTAATAAATAACAACAGCTCCCTTTATCATTAATACAAATACGAAATCGGAAACAGCCAAACAAGCTTTCTAATCTGGCATAGCGTCACCACGGAGAGAACCAGAAAAAAATACTGAAAACGGTGTCAAACGAATATGGAAGCCTTTGTGTGTTGTTTTATTTTTGTGTGTTTTTTTGGGTTGCAAATAGACATTACTATTAAAGAGGCTCTTGTTTGATTTGTTCCACGAAATATGTAATATAATTATTGAGAGATTGAAGATAAAAGCTACACAAGTAATATATATATGTATGTATGTATGTATGTGTTCTCACACCATCTCTTAGAAGTTAGATAAGAATCATATGTGAAGCTGCCGATGAATACATCTAAATAATACGAGAAACATCAAAGGTTTATGTGTTAGCTAAATGGGAGAATCAAACACTTTCATGGTTTCAATCTAACGCGAATACTCTCAGATCTATGTTGACTTTGTTTTCAGCTTCAAAGTGATTGCATTGCTAACCCTTTGTTCACGTCATAATCACACTTAATACAGAAAGTACACAAAAAAACGCAGTGGCTGTAGAATCAGAGGTGTAGACATTGGTCAGCGAGAATTCCACAGAGAGGGACATTGTTATTTACGTGGATGGGTCTGTTGTTCATCATTTGCGTAGTGTTGATTGATTGATAGAACCATATCATCATTGCACTTCGGTGAGGGACCATGTGTGCTCCGATCTCTTTATTACACAGAAAGATCTCAGCTGCAGTGCACGAACTCCGTAGCAACGGCGAGAGTTCCTGATGTAATTTAGAAGATGGTAAAAATGTTTAGTAGAAATTTAATTTTAAAATTTTGTTTTCCTAATGTAAGCTTTTCCAGATTGCTATTCTCAGTTTTGAAATGTCAAGCATTCCTCTACGTGCTTAACTTTAACACGGGACCTACATTTTATTGCCTGTATCCGGTAGGACTTCTTCTTCTTCTAACGCTCCATGTCGACCACTTGTTTTCCACTCTTTGTGACTTGTATGTGTAGAAGTCAGTTCCCAGGGGTAGCTGATGGACCAGACAGTTAGCTTTAGTGTGTAGTTTGTAGATATTTAGATATTTTATTAGTTGACTGTAGTGGTTGCGCATTAAATATGCATCTGTTCATCATAAGCAGAGTGGCAACACTAAACGAGACATTTACGTAGTGAAACTAGTTGACGTAGAATTGTGCAGTGACGGCGTAGCAACGCTAGTAAACATAGGGAGACGAACCTAAGCAGCGGACATGGATAGACGTGTTTGTGTGTTGTCTGCACTTGTAACATCAAAATAAACATGTATATATGAATACACCATAGTCGTTGAATATATTGTGGACGTATGAAAGCCATGTGGAAAGAAAGGAGCTACCATCAATAAGGAACAACATCAATTTAGTAAATAAATATATATATAACAACCCAAGGAAATTACTACCTGGAACAACAATCATGTATTCGTCAGAAGACAACCGACCCAACGTACCAATAAAAGAGTTGGTACTACAAAAAGCAACGAACCAAAAGGAGCATAATAATGATGGAATTACTACAAATAATGATGGAACTACCATAACAATGATGGTATTACTACCGCAAATATTGAAACTACAACAATATTGAAACTACCAGCGATATTGAAACTACAACATATGTGATCCGAGCATAAGAGCGATTGTACGTTGTGCCAGTTATGCGCTTACATGTAGGCCAACACATCCGATTTCTGCGACGCTTTTTATTTACTAGGGTAGCTTTCCTAGGTCCCTTACATGAGTTACCTCTTACCACATGCTTTGTAGGTCGCAGTGTCCTATTCTTTGCTCCTCTTGAGAGCCCAGCAATACACGGACGATCAGATAGGACTAGGAAATTGAATTTACCTACAGTGAGATCACGATGTGCGGAAACCCACAAATCTAGTCTGGTCAGAGCGGATCAGATCAGATCGGGAAGAAACCGAGGGAGGCTGCGGTGATACGTAATAAATTGGCGTCTAAAGACAAAGACACGTATGCATGTTATCACATAAGCAAGCACAAAGGAATAACAAAATGACACAACTAACCAAAAAAAAACACCAACGTTTCGGTCGTAGACCTTCATCAAGGGGATAAATACAGACAAGGATTACTAAATGAACTAAAGCATAAATCTAAATGAGAAGAATGATTAACGATACGGCAAAAAAATATCTCGATGGCTCCACAAGGGAGTAAACCTAGTATCTCTGGGACGAAAGGCAAGCACCTAAGTCTCTACGCCACAGAGACTATTAATCTAATTGTTATTAAATAAATTATGAATAGCTCAGAGTGTGTGCCAGCAACTTGGTAGACAGAAGCAGTGATGTGGAATAAATAGATGAATCACGTCGAGAAATATGCAAATAAATATCGATCTGAGTGTCTGTCTGTAAACGCCGATGATCACAAAGCTAAGAATAACAAGATTAATGCATACGTGTGATCTCGTTACAAACTCGCGCATGCGCGTATTCAAAGACACACTTACTCATACCTTCTCACGCAAGCATGTCCGGTGTTCATGGGCGTCCACACGTTAAAGCAAGAAAAGCGAGGGGAAGAGGGAGACGAACCACCCTCTTGAAAATCGCTTTTTTGATAATACAATTTTATGTAAATCTGGTTTTCTTCATTTCCATATAGCAAACTACGAATTCGGGAGTCTCTGTGGTGTAGAGGCTAGGTGCTTGTCTCTCGTCCCAAAAGGTACCAGGTTCGCTTCCTCGTGGAGACATCTGGATGTTTGTTCCAGATCCCTGATATCAGTGTAGGTGAGATCGAGTTCCTAGTCCTATTGGAGACGGACGATAAAACGTAGGTTCCGTGTTTAAGTTGAGCACGTGAAAGAACAATTGGCAGTTCAAAATCGAGAAGAGTAGGCTGGAACACAACTGCCTGTGCAAAATTCGTTAGAAAATATTTAAAATAAAGTTTCCTACAAAAATATCTTCACCATCTTCAAAAGTTACATCGGCGACCCTCTCCGGTGCTACGGAGTTCGTGCACTGCAGCTGAAATCTTCCTGTGTAAGAAAGAGATCGGAGCGCACATGATTACTCACCAAAGTGCACTGATAATGATCATATCAATCAATCAATCAATCAAACTACGAACGAAATGTTATTCTGGGAGTCTCTGTGGCTGAGTGGTTAAGCCCTTTGCCTTGCGAGTCGAAGGTCGTGGGTTCGAATCCAGACCGCGGCCTTCTGTTCATGAGTGCAGTTTTTTTTTCCCTAGGATTGTTGCCGGAGCTACGGAGTTCGTGCTTTGTGCAATACTCTCGGCAGGTGGCGTGCCATTTCTGCGGAGAGGACCGAGCCATATGGGGTAAAACCCGGTGCAATGAAGTCAATCCTTCGGCTTTTAAACCCTTTTAAATGTTATTCTATTCATTTCGTTCACCTCCAGGAAAAATGTGTATCGACGCCCATGGCGATGCTGAATCATACTGGAAAACAAGATATTTTAAAATAGCGCCTGCTTTTATATGTAAATATGTAAGGATTAGTTCCCATTGACGTTAATCTTCTCTTTTTTTCCTGTTTTACCACATAGCGTCAGGGCGAAGACATTTCTGGTACGGGCTTTTGTGTGCACTTCATAAATAGTGACTATCGCCCGTATGTTGCGGGGGGCTCACATAGGGAGCAAATAATAGTAACACTGCGACCTACAGGGCATGTCGTAAGAGACGACTGAGGTAGGATCCTAGAAGCATAGGGGAAACTACCCTAGTAAATAAAAGGCGTCGCAGAAATCGGATGTGCTGGCCTACTTGTAGGCGTATAACTGGCACAACACATACTCGCACTTAGGCTCAGATCACATACAAATCGCAAAGAGTGGTTAACACGTGGTCGATATGGAGCGTTCGAAGAAGATGATGAAGAAGAAAAAGAATAGCGTATATCCTTGCTTCTGTTATTTCTGTGGTCCACCTTGTGCGCGATAGGTCTTTTGTTTTGTAAACGTTCGGTAAGATATTAAGAGCTAAAAAAGTTTGCACATACCAATGTTCGATGTTCAATTTCCTATAGAGTCGATTCTCTAGTTACTCAATTCTAAATAAATACCCGGCATTCTAAATTCGAACGAGGAACTCAGAGAAAGAGATAAGCAGATGCCAGTGGAGAAAGAACTAAGCAGATATCAGTAGAGAAAGATCTAAGCAGATATCAGTAGAGAAAGATCTAAGCAGATATCAGTAGAGAAAGATCTAAGCAGATATCAGTAGAGAAAGAACTAAACAGATATCAGTAGAGAAAGATCTAAGCAGATATCAGTAGAGAAAGATCTAAGAAAGAGACGATGGCGATGGATAGGACACACATTTGAAGACAACGGAAGCATTGCAAGACAGGCAATGTTTTAGAAACCGCAGGAAAGACGACTCGCACACTGCGGTTTTTTACCAACTCGAACACAATTTTATCGTTCATTCAGCCAGGAGATGCGTGCATTTTGTTCGTAATTTTGTGGACCTGCTTTCCCCTTCCGTGCTTGCGCTGCTACCACTACCAGTAGCTCTCCTTCGATCCCTGTACCCATTTGGCAAGACCTGAACCAAAGTCTGTTACCAGGGTCACCACGTGGAGGTGGGGCACATGGTCTTGATTAGTCCCGAACCACTAATCCTGGCGCAGCCCCCATGCGCATTTGACCCCAGTTTCTGATATGATACTTCTACAGAGTGTTCAAGATAATTGCAGCCGCATTGACAATTCGAAAGTTGCCAGGAACACATTGAGTTGTATTTATTTACTATTTAAACCGGTTCTGACTAGCTCGTCCTACGTCACATTTGTTCATCGCCCCTTCCGCACTACAATTACACACCGTCACACAACCTTGACCTATACTACGTCATAACTGAACCTTCCCATTTCCATACATATATGCCAGATTAGCTCCATTCACTGGCTGCTTTTAAGTTGAACACCCTGTAGCTTGCCATGATGAACATGTGTAGATTCTATTCAGCTATTCCGTTTATCTCTTATCTTTCCTTGTTTTCTCTATTCATAATTTTTGCATGACACCATCAAGATAATAAGATATATCATCATCTTCTTCTTCTTCGAACGCTCCATATCAAGCACTTGTTAACCACTCTTTATGATTTATATGTGATCCGAGCCTAAGAGCGATTGTACGTTTTGCTAGTTTAAAGGGTTTTAAAGCCGAAGGATTGACTTCATTGCACCGGGTTTTACCCCATTTGGCTCGGTCCCTCTCCGCAGAAATAGCACGCCACCTGCCGAGAGTATTGCACAAAGCACGAACTCCGTAGCTCCGGCAACAATCCTAGGGTCTCTGGAAAAAACTGCACTCTTGAACAGAAGGCCGAGGTCCTGATTCGAACCCACGACCTTCGACTCGCAAGGCAAAGGGCTTAACCACCCAGCCACAGCTAGTTATGCGCCTACGAGTAGGCCAACACATCCTGTTTCTGCGATGCTTTTTATTTACTAGGAAGCTCCTAGGCCCCTACCTCATCCCCCTTTTTACGACATGCCTTGTAGGTCTCAGTGTTACTATTCTTTGCTCTCTTTTTTATTTTGAACTGCCAAGGGTTCTTTTACTTCTCCAGCTGAACACGGGACCTACGTTTTATCGTCCATCTCCGATAAGACTAGGAACTCGATCTCACCTACTCTGAGATCAGGGATCTCTGAAAAAATATCCAGATGGCTCCACGAGGGAGCGAACCTACATTTTATTTTATATGGACGCAGCTAAAATGGTTACATCGTTGATTATTCACGAGAGAGAGACTGAAAACTTTTCTGGGTGTAGACACGCCCTAGCCGTCTATAGTTCATACTGGTTACCTGAATCTCTGGGTTAAACATGTAGCGAGATTTAAAGCCCAGAAGATAGCTATCTCACATCCAGATACCAAGGATTACTGCCGTGTGGTCTGTAACAATGCACACCCAGACTACATTACGAACTACGCGGATTATTTTGACCCCTTGAATTATTAGGACTATATTGTGTAGAGGAGTGACACGATAAGTAGATTGGTTGATTGAGGCAATGTTTTGGAACCCGCAGAGAAAGAGAAATAATGGAAGACCTAGACACAACTAGAGAAGAGAGTTGGAGACTGATATAAAAAGGATAGATAAAAACATGGAAAGAATTGGAAAGGATGGCAGGAGAGAGGCAGAGCTGGAAGAAGTTTGTTGAAGACCTGTGCTCCACTGGGAGTTGAAAGAAGAAGCAGATTGATTGATTGGACTATCATCATTGTCTTTCGAGGAATAGTCCCTTACGCTTCGTTCTCTTTTATATACAGAAATAACTCATAATATGTTCGTGAGCTCCGTAGCACCGTCAAGAGTTCCTGATGTAATCTTTAGAAATGGTGAAAGTTGTTAGGAATTTTAATGTTTAATAACTTTTGACCAGTCATTCCATTCCAGCATGCTCTTAACGATTTTCAACCATCAATGGTTTTTTTATGTGCTCAACTTGAACATGGGACCTACGTTTTATCGTCCGTCTCCGATAGGACTTGAAACTCGGCACCAGCTACACTACGATCAGGTATTTGGGGAAAATATCCCGATTCTTCATGTGGAAACGAATCGAGAACCTTTGAAACAAGAGGTGAACGCCTCAACTACACGCTACAGTCTCGAAAAATTGTTTCCGTTCGGGCTTAAACCTAGAACCTTTTGCGTATGTGATAACCGCTATACTAATTAAACCAATTAATGTTCACCTATAATAAATGTGTGTACTTAAAGTATACATGCCTAACACTAGGTCTATGTGGTATGGTGGTCACCTGCGCACTAAAAGTTCTGGATTCGTTTGTGTTTTGAACGATCCAGTGATTCCTGATCTCAATGTAGACGAGATCGAGTTCCTTATCATAATTTGAAACGGACGATAACTCTTAAGGCCCACTTGCTCAAGTTGAGCTCGCTAATGACCCTTGGCAGTTGAAAATCATTGAGAGTGAATTGATGTTTAGACAACATTTGCAAACATTTAAAAAAATTCCTACACATTTTCCCAACCTTAAAAAAGTACGTCGGAGACACAAGCTTGTTTTCTTTCCGCTTGCTATGAATTCAGGCGTAGTTATGATTCTAATATAGCACCTCTGACTGATTTTGCGTGAAAACTTGCTTTTCTTATTACCAGTGTACCATGCTATTCCGAAGAGACCCTTTCTCCAACTTAAGATATACCTGCAATTTATATTCACGAGTAAATGATCAGGGTTTCCTGTAGTCCAACCACTTACCGTGTGCGCGTAGAGTATTTTTGGCCCAAGCTGGCCTTGAACCCTTAAAATTCACACAGCAAGTGATGATTGTCAGTGCAACGTGCTATCAACAACACTATCGGCGACCCCAATCTAGCAGGTGATACGGAGTTCGTGCACTGTCGCTGAGATCTTCCATGGTAATCAAGAGATCGGAGCATACATAGTCATTAACCAAAGGACAGTGATTAAAAGCTTGTCATTCACTCACTCACTTAACAAATTTTAAAAATCAAACAACCAATCCTACATTCAGCTTTAAAGTAGGGTTGCAGCAGACTATGTTTTGTAGTATTGTATGTTAGTAGAGGATGTATGTCTTCTAAGTTATGACACACATCTTAAATACCACATGCAGCAATACTTAGTTATATTATGGTGTTATAGCTACTAATATAAAACTGTCCTTCTATTTTTCAGATATCCAACAAGTCTTTGAGATTCGTTGCTGCAAATACTATCCTTCTTTATTTATCTCTGTTCTTAGCCTTCTCTTTCAAAATAGTTGACTCCTAGTATTTCTATTGTTTGTTTGCTATTTGGGAGATTTAAGCAGAGGTACGTACTTATAACGCAAGGACGAGCCTTTTTTTGTTTATATCTGAGCCAACAAACATGAAAAATAAGAAGTAACTCCTTGCGTGGAATTCAAATAAAGTAAGTGACTTTACCGTAGTCACCTGGCCAATTGTTCTCTCAGCCTTGGCCATCCACGACATGCCACGCTTGATTCTCGTGCCCTTAACATCATTAATGTTCTTGTGTAGTGGATGTCTCTAATCCCGCATAACCCGATATATGCCTTGGTTTGGGTGATTTCATGACGGGAGCGTAGTAACAGAAGGCCAAGCATATATCTCATCTTCACAATGGGGTATCTCTAGTGCAGCCCATGACTATACGCATACCTTCATTCTGAACCCGTTCGAGTCGTTCACATTGTGATCTTGATATCGTAAGAATTCCAAGTCCGTAATCTACCACTGACATAACCAGTCGATCGAACAAAAGGGCAAGTAGTCTCTGCTCAAGGTGTGCGGCCACCATAACTTTGAGAGCCGCAAGACCACGCTTGCACTGTTGTATCGTCTGTTCAATATGGTGTTTGAAAGATAGACTACGATGAAAGGTTATTCCAAGATAGCGCAGCCTGTTTCTGCGCTCGATGGTATGTTATCCTACCAAAAGGGGAAGAATGGATCCCAACAGATGGTAGCATGACCAACTATCTCAAAGTTATCATTACTCTTGGAAGAGAATGTAGAGATTGGGGCAACATAAAGGCTGATCTCGCAGTTAAGCAGCTGATAGAAGATAATGCAAGGGATGATGATGTTGTATATACCGATGGGTCGGTTAAACGTGGAGAGAAGTCCGGCTGGGGTTTCTTGGCTAATGCGCATGGTAGGGTTGTTGCAGAGCGAAGTGGGGCATACAGGACAACTACTTCTAGTATGAGGATGGAGGTTGAGGCCGTTACTGCTGCCCTCCATTGGATCTCTGGGACTTCATTTACTGGGGCAGTTGTTGTATCTGACTCCCAGTCGATGCTTCACAAGATCCAGAAAGGCAGGTTTCGGTATGAGTGGATGTCGTCTATAGAAGTTTCTAACCTCCAGCGGCTTACGTGGATATACTGTCCTGGGCATGCGGGTGTTTACGGTAATGAGAGAGCGGACATGCTTACATCAACAGCATCGATTGTTGGGGAGTTGAAGATGGATAAGGGGATATTCTTCGGTCTCTTCGCGACTGTCTGTTGGATGAGGACACTAAAATCGATGTTGAGTCGATCAAGCGATTTAGGCAGTTTGGAGTTACCCGTTGTTCAAGTCGAACTGAATGCCTGAGAGGCAGAGTGAGAGGTGTGTTTAATCAGCGAGCCACATGAACCATCAGTATGCATACTTTTCGATATCTGTTGGGGAGACTGGGCACCTATGGGTCTGCCCGGAGTGCAATGACGTCAATTTTAGTATTTCTAATAAAGAAACTCCGACTTTAAATTTAACAAAAATCTGGCTCACGTGAGTTATTTTACTGTCAGACTGCAATACCAGATGAAATCGTTTTTTTTAATACGTCGGCAACTGAAAATTACCCTGGAATCAAAATTTTGTATAATCAGTCCTAGAAAATAATATTTATTTATAAAGTAGATGAATATAAGATGACGAAGTATTGGGATCCAACAGTTTTACAAATAAAAAATGCAGATTTTGTAAAAATCTATTGACAATTTCCAAAATGGCTTTTACCAGGCAGGCACAGCAGACGCCACTTGTTTAGAAAGAAATGAAACATCCATTAAATATATCTAAACGGGACACAGATGGAATCATGCCTGAATTAAGAAGTAGTAGACTTAGCAACACGTGCATTTGCTTTGTTGCATTAAGTAAGTACACTTTTAACGTCCTCACAAATTCAGCACACTTCAGTTCTAGCATCTTACACGTCTAAGGTCTTATTTATACAATATACATAGTTGTTAACATAGTAGTACTATAGTACTAGTACATACTTATGATACTATATTAATTTAAAGTATATTATGATATTTGAAAAAAGAATTCGATGTTTGCGTTGAAAGTCTACTATAACAATGTTTATGATAAACATAACGAACAGTTATCCATCACTATCAACTAATCAAGTTCTAGTAGTATCAAGCAAGTGTGCATCACTTCACGCGATATTAAACTACTGAGTCTGACTATACTCAACTGTACTGTAAATAACAATATGAATTTTAGAACTGCGTTCTATACGAACTTATACTAAACAGATTGTCTACTAAACAAGATTAATTGAGATTAATTTATGTGCTTGCAAACATTGCACGATAAAGATATAGTCCTTTACTTTATTCCATTTGTTCTCTTGAAATATTGTCTATACAATATGTATTCAATGTTATCTCTTGTACAAACTTCAGTCACTGTATTAGTATTTTGTAGCTCACACCAAGGTTCATGTAGTTTTATTTCCAGTGTTATTTCACTTGGCCAGTGAGTTTTCCTCAGTATGTCATATTCAGGGAAGTCTTGAAGTATGTGTTCTGTAGTCTGGTGGACCTGTATACATGGCTGAACTGTCAATCTTGAATTTTGTATAAAGGTTGTTGCAGAGTTAATTGTGTCATGTTTTGGAGCACATAGCGATAGCTTGTTCTAATCTGCTCATATTTTGGCAGTCGTCCTGTGCTAGTATTGGTGGCTTTCTGATTGATTTAATCATCCTTTACACAGATGGGTCAGCGATTCAACACATACAAAGCTCATGTGCGTTTAATGCCCAGGTCAGACGGGATGTTCTGAAGGAAGACAGTGGTGGTTTTGCCAGGACTACAAGGAGCCTCACTATGGAAATCACGGATGTAACTAAAGCAGTGGCCAGGCTGGAGTCACAGACTTTTATCCATGTATGTTTTCTCAGTCGCTCATTGAGTATGCACAGGAAGATTGAAACACGCTTGGCTAGGAGACAATGGTTAGAGTTGCTGAAGATTTTTATGCAGACAAACATCAATTTTATTTTTGTGCCAGGGCATGCAGGTGTACAGGGAAATGAACACCCCAATAGGCTTGCAGGTATGGTATGGTTGCTGTAAAAAATGGGTGAGCAATGGACAAGGCTTAAATTCTGAATTCCTTAAGGGAGAAAAGACATGTAAAGGATTCAAATAAGAGTGGTTAATCTACAACACTAACCAGACTACAAGAATACCAAGTCAAATGTGAAATAGCTAGACAGGAACACTATTTGGTAGCTAAAAAAAAGTAAACCAACAAAGAACTGGTGCCATTAGTTGCCGCCACACACTGAGAGACATACTGACGAGGAGATTGGAGCACTTATAGATGATAGCGTGATGTGCAGTGATGATGATTTGACGACTATACTAAACTTAATCATCCTTTTCTTGTGGTGGTGGGTAACTGGTACATCTGGTTGCTCTCCTGCAGCACCTTCCTTGGCCAGTCAGTCTGCTGTTTCATTTCCTGGTATTCCACAGTGAGGCAGTATCCCCTGCAAGAGGGCGTTGCTTGTACAACTTACACAGTAGGGTATGTAGACCATATCACTTTTCTGGAATGAAGGGCGTGAGTGCTGATTTGGACTCTTAGGCTCAAATCACATACAAATCACACAGAGTAGTTGACAAGTGGTCGATGTGGAATGTTCTTACAGTCTTATTTATAAGAAGAAGAAAAAGAAGTTTCCATCCCCATCTTTGGATTTACTTATGCCTATTTGTTTTTAGTGTCAAATGTGACTGGGGTTAGCTGGTTAATTTAATGTAAAATAAATTGTTGCAGAAAACATCAATATGAGAATTTATAAATATTTTGGAGCCAGACTTTCTGCATGTTGGTGAAATTGGATAGTTGCCCAATGGTTCTATTGAAGTGTCAAGGTGAGGTTGATGATGATCTAAAAATGTAGATTATGATTTCTCTGTAACAACACTCTGTTCGATTCATATATATTTGTGTTTACAGGTCTCATAATATGGACAGATTGTACTACAGGAAGCAGAAAAGAAGAAAATAATGTTCCTGGTAAAACTCCTTTTGGTAAATATAATAATTAAAATATTATTTATTATGTTCAGTAAACATCAGTTTTTTAAAAGTCTAAATAAAATATGGAACTGCAAGTTATATAGTTTTAAACCTAAATTGTGAAATTTCAATGTTGTCTCAACAAAGTGAAATGATGATAGTTCTATCAATAAATTGTTGAAAAATTCAAAAGCTCTAATTTAACATGTACATGCACCTATGGTGTGAAAAATCGGCAAAACTTTGTTCAGTCACATCGTGTTTTCAATGTGATAGTCAATGTGTTCATTTGATTGATGCACTAAGAAATGCTATTTGTGTACTTGTAAAGTTTAATTTGCTTATTTTATTGAACAGTGCTGAAGTTGATTATGATAAACAGTTAACTTTACAATTATTTTAACAGGTTTACAGGTCAAAGATATTATATTTATTGTACTGTCTCAAGTTAATGAATTTCATGAGAGTCTGGCAACAGAACTAAAGACACACTTTGAGAATCAGCTCCCATTAAATAAGGTAATGTCAGTCATTGTTTGATATTGTAGCTTATCAGTTATATAAGGACTATCATCATAGCATTCAGGACATGTTCATACGTGCTCAGATCCTCACCTCAACAAATCCAACAGTGTCCAGCGGGTAAACACGCTAGTTTGATGTTGATCAATCAAATTTTTGTACATTTGGTGTCATTTTTTTCAGGCTGTATCAATATAGACACCCATCTCTCTCTATCTGATCAGCGACTTGGATTCACAATCCTGAAACTCCTCTTTTCAGAAAGACTCTCTCAATGTGCTAAGAATGTCATTTCAGTCCATTGCAGCTCCCTCTAATATCGTATCCATGGCAGTCAATCTATCAGCTTGTTCATTACCCCTGACTCCTGCATGCCCAGGAACAAAAATAAAGGTGATTTCTCTGATCTCTGTCTGTACTAGTACCACCACCCTCAGTTTTGTCTCATCATTCCTGTTTCGATTTTGAATCATACTCATGGAGTCTCTGAGTAGGAAAACAAAAAAGTAGCTATAGGATCGCCGATGGTTACCGGGCCCAAATTTGGGATGTAAAGAATAGAACCACTGTTACCTGCCATGCATGTCATAAGAGGCACAAGGATGTTTGGTGAAATCGATGTCATGTCCTAAACGTAGAAGTCTATACGTTTAGGCCTACAAACAATGTGCAACGATACACGTTCTTGGCAAAGATCAAACATATCACAAGAGTGATTAAAATTGGTCTAAGAACAACGAAAAGAAGAAGAAGAAGCTATAGGATGCCAACCACATCACCAACTCTGTAACCGCCCATAACTACATTGTAGCTTATTTTCTATCTATATATTTTATTAGGTGATTCCATTTCTATTGTGTTTTGTGATTAGTAATGCTCATCATCATTGCAGTCCAGACCGGAGCATGCAGGCTCAGATCTCCTCACCATATCCATCAGCATAAGGTGACAGATCACTCCAGTTCTGTGTTGATTAATCAAACATCTTGTACCCCTAACAAAGTGTTCATGTCCGGTAGTTTCTGGTTTTAGTCTCAACTCCTTCATTCTTTGATAGGGATGCGGATTCAAACATGTCTGTAAAAAACATTGATGACTCAATCTGCTTTACTAATGGCATTAATGATGTCTGACCTGTCCATTGTTCATTGATTACTGCTGTTCAGACACCGATCTGCTCACTTATTTCCCTTTAATTCCCACATGACCCAGTATGAAAATAACTGTTTTATGGGTCATTTGTGATGTGCTCAGCCTGTCGAGCCATTCATGTCATATGTAGCCATACTGGATTTTCTTTAGCATATTCATTGTTGTTGTGTTTAAATGCAGTGAAGATAAGGTAGTTAAAAGATAAGAAATAGGACTTCCTAGTTTATCTATTGTCTTTCCCCAGGTTGGTTGATGGAATTGGTTGTCCACTCTTGCTGTTAAGCTAGGGGTGGAGCTTTAATTTGCGTCCAGTACCAGATGATCGCTTGTTGTGTTATATCCGTGTTTATATAGTGTGGCCTTGATATTGCCTATCCATCTTTTTCTTGGTCTTCCCTTAGCTCTAGTACCTAATCTCTTTTTATTGTATGCTGCTATTGGTGGTTGGTTGTATTCCATTCTCATTAAATGTCCAAACCACTGCATTTGTTGTCTTTCAATGTATTCGGTGCATGAAGTTATGCCCACTCTGCTTCTGATGTCCTCATTTCGTAGTCTATCTTTCCTGGTGACCCCTACTGTGTTCCTCAAGTATTTCATTTTACACTTGTTGAGCGTTCTGTGTTGTGTTGCTGTCAGAGACCAAGTTTGGCACTGGTAACAAAGTGCCAAACCTGGTCTCTGACAGCAACTATCTATTGTCTATTGTCTTTTCCCAGGTGGATGATGGAATTGGTTATCCACTCTTGCCATAAAGCATAGGGGTGGGAGCTTTAATTTGCATCCCAGGGCCAGATGAGTCGTCCTTGTTGTGTTATATCCGTGTTTATTTAGTATGGTCTTGACTAAATGGTCATGCTAGTACCATGATTGTTCAAAATTTTTAACCACAGATCCAGTGGCCAAAACTTCTTTTCACTCACAAAGACTTCTTACACGTCCATGGAGCTTGGACAATACTTCCTCTCATTCATCAGTAAGTGAATTGTAGTTATAAATGAGTTTATAGAATGACTACACACAAAAATTGTTATTTAAACAAGGACCATTTTTTGTATAATTATTAACAGTGGCAGTTCGTGATCACTTTTGTTTGGGGGGCCAGACACACATTTTCGGGGCAACCATGATGTTGGGTTAGGTAATATTTTAATTTACTAAATAATAAATACACGTTAGACATTATTTGTGGTGGGGCCCGTCCCCATTGGCCCTTAATGACGAGCCGCCACTGATTATTAATATGTTTAACACATTAACTAAGTACCAAATATAGAGAAATAGCGCTACTGAGTCACATCGGAAAAATATTCTGTAAAATATTGAAAGATCCACAATTAGCCTGTTAACATTAACTAAGTACAAATATAGAGAAATACTACTGAGTCCATCGAAATATTCTGTAAATATTGTTAAAGACTCAATTGGCAGATTAATGACTCCCAAATGAGATTCAGAAAGAACAGAAGAAAGCTGTACTGATGCAATATTCGCCCTCAGGTAGGTGGTGGAGAGGACTGTCGAATCAGACAAACACCTAAAAGTTGCGTTCATGGACCAGAAAAAGCGAAAAATCTCGAGAGTATAATGTAGATCTGTAGTAGTTATTCCTCTCCACTCCTCGTGGAGCATAGGGCCTCAACAGTTGTTAGCGACTCTTCTTGGTCTCTGGCTGTCCTCTGTATGGTCTCCCAGGATAGTCAAGCACTCTTCAGTTCCTCAAGAAGACTTGATCTCCAGGTCTGTTTAGGGCATCCTCTTTTTTGTTTTCAGATCTATACTCATGCTTTATTGACTACTCAAAGGCATTTGATTATGTGGAACATCAGAAATTGTGGAAAATAATGAACGAAATTGGCTGAAATCGGATGCATGTGTCCTAAGCGTGTAGAAGTCAATGCGTTTAGGGGCCTACCAAACCAATGTGCAACGTATACACGTTCTTGGCAAAGATCAAACAAATCACAAAGAGTGATTAAAATTGGTCGAAAGAACGAACGCAAAGAAGAAGAAGAAGAATGAACGAAATGGGAATTCCATTTGATACAGATCATAGAGAGCTTAATATGATCAAATGGCAGCTGTAAGAACACGCGTTAATACGTCAGATTGGTTTGACATAAAACAGGTTGTCAGACAAGGCTGCATTCTGTTGCCTTGTCCGTTTAACATATATGCTGAAAACATCATGAGGAATGTTGCAGAAGATAGCGGAAAAGAACAATACTATCCTTTTATAATCAGAGGAAGAGAAATATCTGAATTAAGGTAGGCAGATGATACAGTATTGCTGTCAACATTGCAAAAAAAAAGATTGTGAAATTAATAATGGGAGTGCAAGAGAAAAGCGGAAAACAAAATCGATATCTCAATGTGGCAAAAACAAAATCAACGACAATGGATAAAACAAGCACGACAAAGGATATTTTTTTTATCAACGGAGAGAAAATAGAAAATGGGAACAGCTTTGAATATCTCAGTTCACTGCTAAAAAGAGATGGCCTTGCAAAAAAAAATTAAACAGCTAAAAACAGTATGAAATGGAACTGATAGGAAAACAAAAATCAGAATACTAAGAAGAAAGCATATCCCAGTGGCAATGTATGGGTGTGAAGGATGGACATTTAACAGGGCAGTCTAAAAAAATATATATGTGCTTTTGAGTATAAGTGTTACAGAAGAGTGCTCTGTATATCATGGACAGAGAAGAGAACAAATCCAGAAAGAGCTCAAAATCAAAGAAAACTGGCTGATTGCTACAAATAAGAAAGAAAATCGAAGTATTTTGAACATATAAAAAGACACAAAGGGTTGGAGAAGACCATTATGAATGGAGACATCCTGACAAAGAGGAAAAGAGGAAGACCACAGAGCTGATGGATTCAGGATGATTTAATATGACGGCTGCAGAGGTGGAACATCTGGTCTATGAAAAAGAGAAATTCTGGAGGACTGTTAGGGTGGCAAAGTTCTTCTGTGAACCCCAAGAATTATTGCCCGAGTGGTTACTGGGGTCCATATTTGGGGTGTAAAGAATAGAACCACTGTTACCTGCCACGCATGTCGTAAGAAGCCACTAAGGAGGTTTGGCTGAAATCAGATGCATGTGTCCTAAACGTGTAGAAGTCTTATGAGTTTAGGGGCCTACCAAACCAATGTGCAACGTATACACGTTCTTGGCAAAGATCAAACTTATCACAAAAAGTGATTAAAAGTGGTCATAAAGAACGAACACGAAGAAGACGAACCCCAAGAATTATGAATTTTCACTATTTTTCCTATGGTGCAATTGGACAGGGGAGCACCATGCTTTCTTTAAAACCTAAAAACCTCCAACAGCTTGGGACAAGCTATTTGAGGATGATAACATGTTTTACTGATATTATTTCTTTCAGAATTGTAAATGTGCATGCAGATGTGGACACTAGCTGGATTCTTATATGTGAGGAGCATACACATATAAATGTTAGCCTTCTTACTGCCATGTTGCAACATTACAAAGCCACAGAGGTGAGATGTGGGTAAATACTCAGAGCCTCATCTTTCTTTTGAATGAGAGCTGCTCATAATTTATATCAATAAATTTATTTGCCTATTGGCTCTATTACTGCCTAGCTGCAGGAAGTTTGGAAGAAAACTTTTCCCATGGATTTTTGCAACGGTTAAAATGGACCTCACTGTTCAGAAAGCAATGGCAAACTACTGAACATGTAACTGGTGCCTAGAAAATTAACAAAATAGATGAGACTGCAGTAAAACTATTTGATTGGCAAAATACATAATCACAAAGTACTGTAGTTTTACAAATTACAAAAACAATGACAAAATACAACAACTTTTCGACCAACAAGGCCTTTGTCAAGCAAACGAACAATAGGAGTGACAAATTTAAAAAAATATGGACAACTACATTAGAAACGTTTGTATGTAGTCGTCCATATGTTTTTAAAAAATGTTGTAATTTGTAAAACTACAGTACTTTGTGATTACATGTTTTGCCTAGAAAATTAACAACTTGTTAACTGTTGTTGATGACGGCATCCTGTAAAGGATATGCCGCAATTTTCATTTCATTTGCTCTATGAAGGCTCCTACCCTTTGGCCGCAATCAAGTGGACACTAAACTTTGATCTTAGCCAAAAGACAATTTCAACTATAGCTATGTTCACTTTTTGTGGCACTTCCAATTAGGACCCAGTACAAAAAAAACAAAAGAGGTTAGATATGAGTTGCAGAAACATTTCATGATTGATAATATGATTAATATTTTACCTGCTGCCTTGCAGGTCGGCTGGGGGACAGCCAAAGGCTGATGGAGAGCGTACCCAGTAAACGCTGGCTGAAATCAGACACTTCGCAGAAGGATAGGCACGAGAGCTGCAAATGGCGCTGAAGATGTGATGAAAACACGCCCATGCTAAGGCTGCATGAATCAGATTTCCACATGAATGAGATTTATGGGAAATCTGGTACATCAGTCTAAGCGGTGATCAAGAAGAAGAAGAAGATATGATTAATATTTGATAAAGCAGAAGTTTTGGTGACTTTTTTTATAACTTTTGCCTTGTTTAACTGAGACACATAATAACTTTACGATTATTCTGTCCATATTTTCATACTTGAATGAATATAAAAATGATTGGAATTAAGTTATGAACATTTGTTTAGAAAACATCAGAAATTGTTATGATATAATAAGGTATACAAGTTATCATGCTGGTTTGATTAACATTTAACAAAGTTATGATGGAAAGACATGCCGTTCCTGTCTAGTGGTTTCCGGGCACAACCCGACACTTTAAAAAAAGCAAACAACTGCAGAAATAGTGATAGAAAAAATTCAAGCCTAGAGCTGGCAATTGGTACGTACAGCTTTTGACTTTGGGTGCTGAGAGTTTACAACTTTAGCGGTCATTTGTACTGCATTTTTAACTGCCACGTATCTTTGGATGTCAGCCAGGAGGCACACATGGGTATATATTGCGAACAGATCGCATAGTATACAAGATTGAGCCCACACTTCTACCTTACCGTTTGGTGGCTCACCCTCGATCCTGAACCACTTTTCCAGACTATCGATCCTTAGTCTGTTTGCAGTGCCACCATGTGGAGGTGGGGTAGGGTCTTGATCAGTGCCAGCTCACTGACTCTGGCACTTTATTGTCACTTTGTTTCATTGCGACTGCTGTCCCACATTTTATTCTGATATTTTACTTAGCTTGGAATGATGTGAGAAAATCAGGGATCATGTATTATAATAAAACATTTGGGAGGCACTCATTGTAACTAAATTGATATATGCATGGGTAAATGCGCTTTTGTCTGAACTAAAACATGTTCATTTTTCTCATATGAGGAGGACTTCACTGTCTTTGAGACATAACGGTGGTCTCTGTGTATAAGTGATTAAACCCTTTGCCTTGTGAGTCGAAGGTCGTGGGTTCAAATCCGGACCGCTTCGTTCTGTTCACAAGTGCAGTTATTTTCCATAGACCCCTAGGATTTTTTCTGGAGCTACGGAGTTTGTGCTTTGTGCAATACTCTCGACAGTAGTGTGCCATTTCTGCGGAGAGAGGGACCGAGCCATATGGGGTAAAACTGGGTGCAATGAAGTCAATCCTTCCACTTGAAAACCCTTTCTTTGAGACATAATTACTCTGAATCTACTTAACCAATTCTAAAAATGGAAATATGAAAGTGTAGATCAATGAATTAACTTAAATTTGATATTAATTTGGTAGCAAAATTCAAAAAAGGAATTTCTCAAGAATCTTTGGCGATCAATCAAGTGCCATTCCTGTGAGCATAGGCAATCATGTCTCTCCACAACTCTTTCTCTCTCCTTGGTGCAGTTAACCAAGTCTGACGTTGATCTTTTGTCGAACCACGATGTCAGACCATCCAATATTTTCACCCTCTGTCTTCCATGAGGTCTCCTTCCTGAATTTTACCTGTTGTCACCAAATGTTCTAAACATCCTCTTGCACTATATGCCCAAAGAACCTTAATTGTCGATTCTTATTCTTTTGATACGTCTCTTTGTGTAAGCCTGTTTTAAAACCTAACCTATTATTTTTCGCTTCAAGAATTTTCAGCATTCTGCTGTAAAACCACATCTCTCTGATGATCTTATTGATTGCTTTTTCATTGTCCATGATTTGCTGCCATACATTGGTTCAATATAGCACTAGGGTTACTTGTGTCTGCAGTGTCATTGGTAGTAAATTCACACATAGTGAATCTTTGATGATAATAGAGATTAACATATATTATTGAGTAGAATATTCATCTTTGTTGTTGTATCTTGTTGAAATACTCTCATTTGTTATTATGTCCTATTTATTCCAGAAATATCTCCTGGGCAGAAAGCTATATGATCATGAGACCACAATAATTCATCACTTTGCTTTCATGAGACAATCCAAGTCAGTTTGCATATCCTGACTTTGGAGCAGGATTTGTCATGAGTATTGCTCTAGTCAAACAGTAAGTATTACTTGGTGGAACGGGGACTGCCTAGAGTAGTTGATAGTAGCTCTGCCTGCTAGCTGTGGACGCCTCATAGCTCGGGTTCGAACCTACTGTCCGGCATTTGTTCGAGTCCCTGGTCTTACTCAGGACGATAACTTGAGTACCTCTGAAGTCGGAGAAAATCTGCCTGTATGCGAGGAATACTAATTACAGTACATTGAGCACACGCTGCCAGTGTAAGTAATTTACAATGTGCACGCTCTGCCATTGTAAGAAATTGAAAACGGATTTTCACCAAAATCAGTTTCAGAGATGAAACTCGTTGAGTTGAAAGCGACAAAGAAGAAGAAAAAAAGAAACTTGGTGGAACATAATTTAAACAGACCGAAAGCATAGGAGATTGTCAGGTGAGACAAACTCTAACATTTCCAAAAAAGCAAAAATTTTGGATGCTCTTATCCTACACATATAGGAGCCTATAATCCGAGGGGCAACGTTTAGTCGTTCTTGGCAAAAGCTAAAAATATCATAAAGAGTGATTAAACTAGTTGATAAGAATGAACACAAATAAACAAACAACTTGATTGAATAAGATGTTAGGGGGTCTCTGGCTAAGTGCTTAACTCTTTCCATGCCAATCATCGCACACTACACTACAGTGTATTCCGTTGAATGTCATTCGCAGTATACTGTGGTATTCAAGTTGTTTCCCTTATACAAGTCTTTCTAGTTTTACTTCTACTACTTTTTAACCTTGTTATTCTAAAAGGTTGTCCAGTTGTCTTCAAATTATTATATAATAAGATATAAATATATATGTATGTTTATTTATTAACCAGTAGATACAATTTTTTCTTTTAATGCTTTTTTTGTGTGCCTCCCTTGAATTAACCGTGTAGAATTCAGGAAATAACTGTGTGCGGAAAGAGTTATGCTTTTACGTTGCGTTCCGAAGGTAGTGGGTTTGAATTCTGTTCAAGGGTGCATTTTTCCAGAGACCCTATTGTTGCAGAAGCTACAGAGTTTGTGCTTTGATCAATGCTCTCGGCAAGTGGAGTGCCATTTCTGTGGAGAGGGTCCAATCCATATGGGGTGAAATCAGTGCTTCGCCATTAGATCCTTTTTTGTACTGCAAGACTGCCCACTACTAGCAGACCTGAGAAACAAAACCTGGCTGGAAAATATCAAACTAAATGAGAAGCTGTACGGAGGGACAGAGTCCCTAAAACAACAGCAGAATTTATGTGGAAGTCTGGTACATCAGTCTAAGCAGTGATCGCGAGAGAGACCCTTTTTTAAAAATAAGATGTTAAATGAGTTCTATCTGCACTTTTGGAATGCAAATGAAAAAGTTGTAATTTGTGAAGGCAAAAAGAGATAATTAGGAATCACAGTTAATGTAAATGTGTTTTTATCTATCAAGTACATTAGACAATAAGAGACTGTTTAAAAAAAAGTGAAGGAACCCTTTTTCATACCTCAACATATATTCAGGAATACGGTGCTAGTCCCAGATATTTATGTCTGCCGGCACACAATGGGTGATGGGGTCAACATCATGCCAGCCTCCATTACTTCTCAGTGCTTTTCTTGGTAACCAATCCACTTGTGTTGGAAAAATATTCCATGGCCACTATGGAATTAAACCCTGACCATGCGCATAAAAGCAAGTTCACTAACAACTATGCTACTGCAGCCCCAAAAGATGAAGTAGTACTATGATATATCCATCACTAGTAGCATTTCTGTAACACTTTGTTTGAAACCAGTAACATATAATATAAATATCCAGTCACCATCATTGTCCTTCGTAGTGAGTGATGCAAAATGACTGCAAGCACTACACATCAAATAGAGATCTTTCAAAATAAATGTATTAGGAGAATCCTGGAAATATTTTTGCAAGAAAATATAACAAATCTAGAGCTGCGTAAGAAAACTAATTGCACTTCACTGGCAAACCATATTCAGAAGAAAATATTAAAATAACTTGATTATGCGCAGAATTACATCATGCACTTTAGCAAAGACAGCACTTTGATGGACATCAAATGAAAGGAGGAGATGAATCAGATCAAAGGCTCCCAGCGAATAAGGGACAAGGTAGCGCTGCTATTAAGACTCGCTCGCAGCCAGGTCTTATTGTGGTGTGTGTGTCCGTATATCGGAGTTTCTCGGTCGCGATGTGATGCAGTCAGTCTAAAATTTTAACGCAGACGGTGGTCTCGTTAAAGGCCCGCTCTCAAAGAGCTTGTGGGTCCGCAGGTAGTAACATGGTGTCGTTCTTTGCTTGGCGGCGCAAGTCTTGCCGCAAATCTGTGGAAGCGAGCGCTCGGCCGTTTCGCTCAATTCCATTTTGCCGGGACGTCGGATCCGCTCTGCACAGAGTGCTGTCTCCCTACCCCGAGCATTGTCTCAATGTCAGCTATCTGGTTGATCCTGCCAGTAGTCATGCTTGTCTCAAAGATTAAGCCATGCATGTCTTAAGTTCACACTGTCTCACGGTGAAACCGTGAATGGCTCATTAAATCAGTCGAGGTTCAATATTAAATCAGTCGAGGTTCAATTCAAAAGGCTCATGAGGTCATGGTGGTAACATGAGCCAGGGTTAGGAGGGCCAAAGAAAATGCACAAATCTGCTGACCGATGTCCAACAAGATATTGCCCAAGTCCCTGAACGCAAAGAAGCAGCAACGAAACGTCTCTGACATGGATGATAGGTGCATCCAGTGACCAAACGTATGCCCACGTAGGCGAAGCTCGAAGCCCTGAGGAGGGGGCAAACATTGCCAGCCGTCGGCAAGAATAAATAAGACAGGACCGTAATAAAAGTCTACCCTCGTGTGGTCAGAGAAGATTGCAGCTGACCCCGCATCGGTAGCCTGGTGCAGACACATGTACTGGGCAAGGTTTGCCGAGCGCAAAGAACAAGTTGCGTTCAGTGCATAACGAAACTACCCGCCCTGGGAAAACCGTTTCAAGGTACTGTGCGATTAAAAATTAACATCCCCGGAAGAACTGAGGTTGGTGATGCCTAACAGAATTGCCAGCCTTGGGGCAACCGGGCAAGGTTCGATTGCAGTCGGAACTAACATCCCCGGAATAACTGGGGCGGGTGATGGCGGCGAGCGCAAAATCCTCAGTTACGATGATAGTGCCGACTGAAACGACACTCTACATTGTTTGTACTCGCCCAATGCC
This sequence comes from Arion vulgaris, assembly GCA_020796225.1. Lineage (NCBI taxonomy): Eukaryota > Metazoa > Mollusca > Gastropoda > Stylommatophora > Arionidae > Arion > Arion vulgaris. Next base: position 80,774,636 of record CM036754.1, on the reverse strand, counting down.
AGTGCTTTGAGGTTAATTGCAAATTGCCACGTACCAATGCGCGTCTAGAAAAGGCTGAGAATGTTTCCCTTCTCGGATCAAACTCAAAAATGTACGGTAAAGAAAGGCCGACAATGCACGGATCAGACAGGAAGTTTGGGTCTGAACATTGGCGAAGGCCGATACTTTACACGGTGTTTTATACGAGTAAGGCGCCGTCCGAGGATAAGCTTACAAGCCCGAGAAATATTTCTCAGTCAGAACGGGCATAAACAGCGTAACTCATTGTCCCGGCGTAGATCACAAAGCCCAAAATACGGCAAAGCTGATCGAACCCTAGGAAAGCTCACCTAGTAAATCAAAAGCTGGCTGAAATCGAACACCCCACCGAAGGATAAGCAACTGAGCTCAAATAGGTGCTGAAGGCTGGTGCACGTACATCACGTTCTGATGTTTGGCTGTTTATATATCACAATGAGAATGATTAAAACAGGCCTAGAACGATCGAAGAAGAAGAAGAAGATCAAAGGAAACCGGGAAAAGAACGGTGGAAAATAAATAAAAAGGTGTTGATAGACATGCAGTGGGTAGAAAAACAGTAGACCAACAGTAATGGCGATCACTTGTGAATGCCTTATGTGTCAATTATGACATGAAGAGGATGTAAATATAGATTATAGTCATTCATGAGCTAGCTCCATACTGGTCCTTACTGCTTCGCTTCCCAAGCCTCGTCTCAAACTAATCTGCCCCTTATCTGTACACATAATTACCAGATGTGCATGTACAGATAGATATAGATACATATATATTCCTCTCGCATTGGTATTAGTTACATGGGGCCTGCAAGCAATTTCTCATACAGCTCTTTCCTGGACAACTCGCTCAATCTCTTCCATGAAATTGAGTCCGAGTTAGCCTCTCTCAGTAAAGTTAATTTCAGGGTTTTCCTAGGATGTCCTCTATATCTTGAACCCTTTGCCTCCCACGTCAATGCCTGCTTTGGTATTCTCTGACTATTTCTTCTCAAGTTATGCCCAACACATCTCCACCTTCTCTTTCTTCTAACAGTTGTTACTAGAGGTACGCATGATGACCTTCATTAAATTCACAATCCTATTTTGTATAAATAATTCCTTTTACATCTACAGCTTACACCACAGACTTCATACAAGTAGAATGAAAACAGACTTCTCTATAGACCCCAAGCATGAGTTTGCATTGTTTGTCTTGGACGAAGGTAATGGCACCAAGTTGACTAATGTCAACCAGTTCTGCTCAGCAGACACTAGTTCAGATCCCAACTGTATAACATCTCAACCTGACAAGTTCCCAAACTGTGGAAGCTCTATTGACAACGGTGATTTATTTGTTGCAGTTAAGACGTGTCAACAATTTCATGAATCAAGAAGTGAGTTATCTTTCTTGTTGCACATTGTAAATAGTATGATCATTCCAGTAGTCACTTATTAATATCATCATTCTATCAGTTACTTGTTTATTAATATCATCATTCAATCAGTTACTTGTTTATTAATATCATCATTCTATCAGTCTTGTGTTTATTAATATCATCATTCAAGCAGTCACTTGTTTATTAATATCATCATTCTATCAGTTACTTGTTTACTAATATCATCTTTCTATCAGTTACTTGTTTATTAATATCATCATTCAAGCAGTTACTTGTTTATTAATATCATCATTCTTTTAGTCTTGTGTTTATTATTATCATCATTCTATTAGTCACTTGTTTATTAATATCATAATTTTATCAGTCTAAACTCGCTTTATTAACATCATCATTCTATCAGTTACTTGTTTTTTAATATCTTCATTCAAGCAGTCACTCTATTAATATCATCATTCTATCTATTACCTGTTTATTAATATCATCATTCCTGAAGTTACTGCTTGTGGCATGTTGTGGAGGTAAATATGATGAATTATGAAGCATATTTTATGTACATTTATATATCCAGTATATTAGATAGTATGCCTATATATATATATGCTTACTCTTGGAAGAGAATGTAGAGATTGGGGCAACATGAAGGCTGATCTCGCAGTTAAGCAGCTGATAGAAGATAATGCAAGGGATGATGATGTTGTTGTATATACCGATGGGTCGGTTCAACGTGGTGAGAAATCCGGCTGGGGTTTCTTGGCTAATGCGCATGGTAGGGTTGTTGCAGAGCGAAGTGGGGCATACAGGACAACTACTTCTAGTATGAGGATGGAGGTTGAGGCGTTACTGCTGCCCTCCATTGGATTTCTGGGACTTCATTTACTGGGGCAGTTGTTGTATCTGACTCTCAGTCGATGCTTCACAAGATCCAGAAGGGCAGGTTTCGGTATGAGTGGATGTCATCTATAGAAGTTTCTAACCTCCAGCGGCTTACGTGGATATACTGTCCTGGGCATGCGGGTGTTTACGGTAATGAGAGAGCGGACAGGCTTGCATCAACAGCATCGATTGTTGGGGAGTTGAAGATCGATAAGGGGATATTCTTCGGTCTCTTCGAGACTCTCTGTTGGATGAGGACACTAAAATCGATGTTGAATCGATCAAGCGATTTAAGCAGTTTGGAGTTACCCATTGTTCAGACTGAAGTCGAACTGGATGCCTGAGAGGCAAGTGAGAGTGTTTAATCAGCAAGCCACAGGAACTATCAGTATGCATCCACTCTTCGATATCTGTTGAAACTGAGCACCATGGTCGCCAGGTGCAATGGACGCAGTTTGTAACCAATAACCAATATATATGCTTGATCACACATACCAACATCAAATAGCTTGTGCTGAGCACAACTTTGCCACCCTCACAGTCCATTGGAATTTCTCTCTCTCATAGGCCAGATGTCCTGTTTCTGCAGTCTTTACGGTCAAACCATCAATGACATCCTGAATATATCTTCTCAGTGGCTCTCCTATTTGACTGGATGCCTCTTATCACACATATAGAAGCCTTTCCAAAATTTGACTTTTAAAATATATATATAGTCATCATCTTCAGATGCTGTCTCCACATCGAAGGTTGGCTGCAATGAATCTCCAGCATCCTCTGTCTTTCGCCTTGGCATTGCACACTGCCAGACTGTAACCTGTCCATTTCTTAAAGTTTCCTCCCACTTATCTCTCGGTCTTCCTCTTGCTCTTCCCCCTCAACTTTCACCTCTAGTAAATGTTGTATCATGGTGTCATGTCTTTTTATGTGCCCAAAATACTTTACTTGTCTGAATTTTATTTCTCTTAATTGTTTCTTCATGCCTAGTTTTCCTGAAACTTGTTTATTTGTCTGTTTTCCTGTCCATGAAACTCTACCTATTCTTCTATATATCCACATCTCAAATGCATCAATTCGGTCTTCTAACTGCTTGTCCATTGTATGATATATATATATATATATATAATACTAATATATTATATATAATATATTATAATATATATATATATATATATATAAAAATATATAAAAATATATATAATATATATACTATATATATATATATACTATATATATATATAGTATATATATAATATATATTCTATCCACAGTTCCTATTTGTGATCCTGTCATACTATAGTATATGAAGTATCTTGAGCAGGCATCTATTGATGAATATGTATATATACTGACATTAAATGTCCATTGATTCTGTTGTTGACTCTTACATTGCAGTTCCAGTTGTAAAAGCTACATGGGGTAAAGAAGCTAAAGTGATTGAATATTTCAGTGAGGTGGTGGACAAGAAAATACCCACAATAGATTTAATGGTTCCTAACACAGAAAGAGGTAAATCTAAATTTAGTGCTTCCAGATTTGTTATGTATAATAATGTTTTCTGTTTGTTTCATAAGTCATTATCTAGTTTCACTTGTGATATCTAGTAATTGCTGTTTTTCCAGAGAATGTCTTATAATTCTACTTATTTAATGGCAAAGATTGCCAAGATTATCATCAAGATCACCAAGGATGTGTAATCAGCCTACTTTCCCCAGATTACGGTACCATAAAAGTCTGCATTAAATGGTTTTCAAGATCACTTGTATCCATGAGGGATTTGTTTCACTCTATTACTGCTTTCTACCTTTTTATAAACTCTAGAAAAGGACTATGTCTTGTTGGTATGACTGACTTCTGCAGAAGGAACATCTCTAAGATAAAAAAAAAAGTGATCTAAACTTGTGGCACAGCGCTCACCAACACAGAGTCAGTGTATGCCACAGCGCCAGTGCAATACATACCTGGTGCCCTATTTTATTCCTCCGACTTTACCGTTAATCAGTATTTCTAGGAATAAAAATAGGTTTCTGAATAACTATGATTTCAGTTTTTTCACAAGCACAGTATTAAAAACAAATTAAACTTGTAGTCGGGATTACATTTTCATCTGTTATTGTTTTTATTCATGTTACTATTAATATTACTGTATTATTATTATTATTAGTACTATTATTGAAATTATCACACAGCGCCCACGCCTCCACAGTCATTGGGCAGATGTGCCCTGATATATAAAAAATATTTGATAGCACTGTTGTGTCATGTTTATAACCTATTCACTGAGATGAGTACAGTACTTTAACTCAGACATGGAGCAATGGAGAGAGGAAGCGCAGCTGGACATGAAAGAACCGGAGGGGACATTTATAGCTACTAAGGTTGGGAAGCACCAAAGATACACCAACTATTGCTCATAGAATTGAAACTTGAAGGGGTTTGATCATATCTAAAAATCAAAGCAAACAAGGAACACCCCATCCGTGAAGAACTTATTAAGGAGAAAGGGTGTAGACTCAAGAGAGGCAGATCATGGATGAGCCAGGTGGAAGACACTCTGGTACCCTCCGTGAAGAACTTAATAAAGAGAAAGGGTGTAGACTCAATAGAGGCAGCTCATGGCTGAGCCAGGCGGAAGATACTCTTGGTAAAATATGTAAACCTTCCAGGATTGAACTAGGAGAGGAATAGATTGCTGTGCACCCCTCATTTTCAGACTGCTTTCATAGTTGTTACATCCATTAAGAAAAACGTAGAACAAAATAATCCATCAATAATTAATTTGGAGATTGAGACTCTCTTGAATAAAGGTGTTTTATTAAAGATGTTGACCACATCATCCATGGTGTGCCGTTGATTCAGCCTCAGTCTTCAGTTATGTACCAGAGAAACACTAGTCAGTAAAGATGGTTGGTTAAGATGTTTACCACATCACCATCAGTCTTCAGTTATGTACCAGAGAAACACTAGTCAGTAAAGGTGGTTGGTTAAGATGTTTACCACATCACCCGTTGTCATTATGAAAGAAAATGGCTAAATACGATGTTTCCTAAATATATCTCATTTGTCTGAAAACAACAGTTAGTTTTAAGACTTTACCTCACTTAGTTCAGTTACCATAAATCAAGACAATATACCCATAGTCAGAAAACACTACAAAGGTGGTGGTTAGAGACACAACCCACAGCAAACACTAGTCAGTAAGATCCCATCAGTGTCAGATAAATAGGAAAATACTGCAATTACATTCTAACAATCTTTCCCCCTAAGAACAGGTCACTGCAGGTTTAACCATCACAAGCACAAAATAAAGCATGCTCAAACTGCACAGTGTGCATGTCAGACAGAAACACAGACTCCACAGCACATCCTGCAGTGATGTCCATCATGCATACACCAACAAAACGAAACATGGCCTCATGACGAAGCTTACAGAGCAAGCTATGGGGAACTCTCGAGGAACTCCAACTAACAAGCAGCTTCATAGAGGCAACACTTCTCATGGTTTAGACAAGCATATGAAACCAAACACAAAGAAGAAGAAGAAGAAAGAACTTTCCTGCTTTTTTTAATTAACTGATGTCAAAATGCTAGCAAACATGTTGTATCTCTCTGGTATGCTTTACACAGGTCACTGTGGCAAGACAATGGCTATCATACAGAGAGCCGTCAGTTCTCCCAAACTGTCAAGAATCAAATGGGTGCTAATAGCTGATGATGATACAATAATAAATCTGGATCGCCTTCGAGCACTTCTTGCATGTTACAACCAACAGCAACCTGTGGCATTGGGTGAAAGATACGGCTACGGAGTTGTGAATGGTGGTGGTTATGATTACATCACGGGTGGCGGAGGGTAATTATTTGTTATTGTGGTTGTTACATTACTTACACTTAAGTTATAACTATATGCATTATTACACTCTTTACTTTCTCCATCACTCAAATCATTACACTCAATACTCTGTCTGTTTCTGGGATCTCTGTGGCAAAGTGGTCAAGACCTTGCCTTGCATGCTGAAGGTCGTGATTTTGAATCAGGACCGCACCATTCTGTTCATGAGTGCATTTTTCCAAAGACTCATAGGATTGTTGCTGGAGCTATGGAGTTCATGCTTTGTGCAATACTCTTGGGAGGTGGCATGCCAATTCGTGAGGAGAGGGACAGAGCAATATGGGGTAAAACCCTGTGCAATGAAGTCAACTCGTAGTCTTTAAACCCCCTTTTTTAAAACTTTCTGTCACTCAAATCATGACTCACTAATCTATCATTCCTTGAATTCACAAGTAAGGAAATTTGTGCAATGCTTAAGAGATCACACAATACCGCAGCAGGCCCGATGGTATCAATACAGTGACATAAGCAAGATATCGGACGAAGACATGAATGAGCTTAGTAAAGAATTCAATACTAGTTTAAAAATGGCGAGATCAGGAAGGAATGGCTTCACAGTTACCTAATACCACTGGCAAAACCTAACAAAAATCACAAACACATAAGCGGTTTCAGAATAATTGCAATGCAGAACACAGTGGGCAAGCTTCTGGAAAAGTTAGTGGCATGCAGACTTGAGCGGGATTTGGAGGAGTGTCACATGTTTCCTTCCACCTCGGCGATACAGGCGGTATAAAGAAACTTGGTGCAATGCATCGATCTTTGCATATGGCGTCTTTGAAGGTTTCCAGGCTGGTTTGGAGACATGTGCTGTTGTACTAGATCTCGAGGGTGCCTACAACAAAGTTCCAATCACATACCTTATACAAATGCTCACGATACTCAATATCGATACATTGCTCATAAGATGGATTGCAAGGGCCCTGTTTGAGAGAAATATGGTACTCAGGAGTGGTAATTGGTAGTCTGTGCCGACAAAAATTTAACCGAGCCTACCACAGGGATACCCACTATCTCCAATACTATTCAATGTATTCACCATAATGATTATGAAGCAGCAACTGTCTGGCAGGGGACGAACAATTGTACATAGTGTTAGTTATGCGCCTACAGGTAAGCCCGCACATCTCATTTCTGTGGCACTTTTATTTACTAGGGTAGCTTCCCTAGGCCCCTACTTCACTCGCCTCTTGCGACATGCATTGTAGGTCACAGTGGTACTATTCTTTGCTTCCCTTGCGGCCCCGGCACCACACAGGGAAAATATATGCAAAGCATCTATTTATAAAAACCTAGTCTCTTTTATTTTTCATGATCCTCCAACTCAGACAGAAGAAGGGCAATGAACATTTGATTTAAAGATGGCTAACCTAGTATTTGGTGGCATCTGTGGCCTAGGGGTTAGTGACTTGGTTTATTAACCTCGACGTTCTAAGTTTGAATCACGCTGCGGACAGTTTGGTTGCAAATTGTTTCGCATGGATTTTAAAAAAATTACGATGGCACCATCCGTTCAGAAAGCAATGGCAAACTACTGAAGGTAAAAATGCCTAGAAAAATCACAGACAGCGTTACAAAGCTGGGGTTGATTCGCAAAGTCCTGTAAAGGATATGCAGTTAACTAACTTTAACCTAGTTTTTATTGTTAACATTCTCTTGATCATGTAGTATATTCTAATAATAGTCGTCCGTTGCAATCAATGATGACAACAGTCTCAGACATATGTTGTTGTACCTCTCTGGTGTGTGCAAAGGTGATTATGGAGTCCAATTCTGGAACACAATCCCATAAGGACATTTAGGATCGAGGTTGGGCATGTGGGTGTTGTGTGTTTTGTCTTTTCGTTCACTTTCTCTGTGTCTCAACAGTACAACGATTCTCAGCTATGGGAGTTTCTCTTGTGCTGTTACAGCGCCACATTTGGAGATCTTGCAAAAGGGATTCCCGGGATGTGGTGTCTATATTGAAGTATTTTAGAGACACCATAAGAGTGTCTTTAAAGCATTTTTTTTTTTTTTGCCTGCGTGCCCAGCGTGTTCGTAGCTTGTTGGACTACGGGTGACTAGTCCTCTGTAAGTGCGGGTTCAACTCTGTGGACTGGCAGAAAAGCTACAGGTTCCCCAGATTTATGGTGTTCATGGCACTGAGCCGAAGGGTTACGATGTCCATGACACGAGCCGAAGAGCTTTCAGCTCAAGTGCTTCTGATCAAAAAAAAAAAAGCATTTTTTCTGTCCTTCAACTGATTGTCTGCCCCCTTCAAGCTCACCATTCATCAACAGTTTTGGGATGTGCTTATCAGGCATAGCACTACCCCATCAGTTTGATGTGCTATCAGGCATCAGCACGTTAACCGCCATCAACAGTTTTGGGATGTGCTTATCAGGCATCAAGCAACGTTAACGCATCAACAGTTTGGATGTGCTCGGCATCACAACGTTACCCATCAACAGTTTTGGGATGTGCTTATCAGGCATCCAAGCAACGTTACGCCATCACGTTTGGATGTGCTTCAGCATCAAGCAGTTATCAACGTTTGGGATGTGCTTATCAGGCATCCAACAACGTTAACCGCCCATCAACAGTTTTGGGATGTGCTATCAGGCATCAAAGCAACGTTAACCGCCCATCAACAGTTTTGGGATGTGCTTATCAGGCATCACAACGCATCAACATTGATGACAGCATCAAGTAACCGCCCATCAACAGTTTTGGGATGTGCTTATCAGGCATCCAAGCAACGTTAACCGCCCATCAACACCCACACGTCTAACCTTAATCACATATGCCCCACCTGTGATAGAGGATTGTTTTCAAGGATTGGACTCTACAGTGATCTCACACACACCAGAGATGCAGCAGCACACATCTGAGGCTTGTATCATCATCATTTGCAATGGCCTGCTATTAATATTATAAATAATCAAACAATCAACAATTTATAATATTGACTTTCCTTGTAGGATGGTATTTAGCATGCCAGCAGTGAAACTGCTAGCTGAAAGATGCGAATGTTACAAGAATAATGCACCTGATGACATGACTTTGGGAATGTGTTTAAGGTCTATTGGTATACCAGTCACTCACAGTCGTTACTTTCATCAGGTAACTCATACCTTTGTTATTATATATATATTTTTTTCAAGGTAGATAGAAGAGAACAAGAAGTTTTAAGAACACCAGGGGAAGCACAGGAACCAGGTGTCTCTGTGGCTAAGTGGTTAAGCCCTTTTTCTTGTGAGTCGAAGGTCGTGGGTTCGAGTCCAGACTGCGCCATTCTGTTCACAAGTGCAGTTTTTTTCAGAGACCCCTTGGATTGTTGCTGGAGCTACAGAGTTGTGCTTTGTGCAATACTCTCGGCAGGTAGTGTGCCAGCTCTGCGGAGAGGGGTCAAGCCGTATGGGATAAAACCCGGTGCAATGAATTCAATCCTCGGCTTTTAAACCTTTATATATAGACAGTGAAAAAGTATTAGGGCTTCTGAAAAAAACAAATTACCAAACACATGATTTGGTACCACAAACCCTTATTTATTACGGCACATATTGCCTAGCGCTACAGACGAGCATTTTTAATAACACAAACTAGATGGTTATGTTCTACAAGGTGTTAAGATAAAAGTAGCCCGATTGACAAATCAAAAGTTGCCAGTTATGCGTTGCATTTTGTCAATTTGCTACTTAAACCGGTTCTTATTAGCTCGTCCTACGTTACACTGGTTCATCGCCCCTTCCCGCACCATAATTACACACCTCACAAAAAGGCTTGCGTATTTGACCTAATTAAACCTTCTCATTTTCATAAATATATGCCAGATTGGCTCCCTTGACAGACTACTTTTGTCTTGAACACCCTGTATAAACGCCGTGTGTAGGGCTAGGCAATGGGTGCTCTACAAAATAAGTGTTTGTCTCGTTATGCTCTTAGAAACGCTCGTCTGTAGGGCTAGGCAATGTGTGCAGTAAGAAATAAGGGTTTGTGGTTCGAATCCTGCGTTTGTTAATTTGTTTTTTCTGGAAGTACCTAATACTTGTATCGAAAAAGGGTGGAGACTGCAGTAAAACTTGGAAAAATAGGTAAACACGTAAAACAAAGTACTACAGTTTTACAAAATACATAAACAGTGACGATAAACAGCAAGTTTGACCAAAAGGCCTTTATCAAGCAAACAATACAACAAGAATGACGAATTTGAGGAACACTACAAATGGACGATTACATGTGGGAAACATAAACCTATCTGATGAAAATCTGGGAATAAAACGAACAACGAAATGAGTGCAACACAAAAACCGAAAGTGGAAAAGGAGAGGAACAATAAACAATATAGGGGATAAATGACACATATATGGAGCAAACACACATATAGATAACAAGGCCCGAGATAAGACAGTACTAAGAAGCATAGGAATGTAATGCGTTGAGTCCAAGAGGTCTAATTCACTCATTTCGTTGTTCGTTTTATTCCCAGATTTTCATCAGATAGGTTTATGTTTCCACATGTAATCGTCCATTTGTAGTGTTCCTCAAATTGCGTCATTCTTGTTGTATTGTTTGCTTGATAAAGGCCTTTGGTCGAAACGTTGCTGTTTATCGTCACTGTTTATGTATTTTGTAAAACTGTAGTACTTTGTTTTACGTGTTTACCTAATACTTGTACACAATCTATTCAAAGTAGATATGATTAGATAAATATACAAGGTAGATATGATTAGATAAATATACAAGGTAGATATGATTAGATAAATATACAAGGTAGATATGATTAGATAAATATACAAAAATGTACAGTGACAATTTCAATAGTCGCTGATCTTGTTGAAGACTTTCTCTGTTTATTAGGGAAACAAAAAAGTGTGAAGATATGATAAGAATTTTTAATTGTAAGCTATACTTGATGTAGGCATCTAGCTTAAGCGGTAGTCAGCTCGATCACAACCCAAGCACATGTGGTTCAAACTCCGAGGTGGGCAAGTTTGGAAGCAAATTTGTTTCTGTGGAATTTTACAAAAGTACAATTAGACCTACCAATTAGACAATCATGGTTCGACACAAGATCGACGTCAGAACTGATTACATGCACCATGCAGAGAGAGTTGTTAAGAGACATGATCGTCTACGCCGACAGGCATGGCACTTGATTGATTGACAATTAGACCTCACCGTTCGGAAAGCAATGGCAAACTACTGAACGTATAAGTAGTGTCTAGAAAATCAACGACTCATTTACTGTGGTTGATGGCTACGTCCTGTATAGGATATGCCACGATTTTCGATACTTGATGTGCAGCTTAGATCAATACTTGATCTGCAGCTTAGATCAATACTTGATGTGCAGCTCAGATCAATACATCAATACTTGATGTACAACTCAGATCAATACTTGATGTGCAGCTTAGATTAATACTTGATGTGCAGCTCAGATCAATACTTGATGTGCAGCTTCGATCAATACTTCATGTGCAACTCATATCAATACTTGATGTGCAGCTCAGATCAATACTTGATGTGCAGCTTAGATTAATACTTGATGTGCAACTCAGATCAATACTTGATGTGCAGCTCAGATCAATACTTGATGTGCAGCTTAGATTAATACTTCATGTGCAACTCAGATCAATACTTGATGTGCAGCTCATATCAATACTTGATGTGCAGCTTCGATCAATACTTCATGTGCAACTCATATCAATACTTGATGTGCAGCTCAGATCAATACTTCATGTGCAGCTTTGATCAATACTTGATGTGCAGCTCATATCAATACTTGATGTGCAGCTCAGATCAATACTTGATGTGCAGCTTAGATTAATACTTCATGTGCAACTCAGATCAATACTTGATGTGCAGCTCATATCAATACTTGATGTGCAGCTTCGATCAATACTTCATGTGCAGCTCAGATCAATACTTCATGTGCAGCTCAGATCAATACTTGATGTACAGCTTAGATCAATACTTGATGTGCAGCTTGATCAATACTTGATGTGCAGCTGATCAATACTTCATGTGCAGCTCATATCAATACTTGATGTGCAGCTTCGATCAATACTTCATGTGCAGCTCAGATCAATACTTGATGCAGCAGATCAATACTTGATGTGCAGCTTCGATCAATACTTCATGTGCAGCTCATATCAATACTTGATGTGCAGCTTCGATCAATACTTCATGTGCAGCTCAGATCAATACTTAGTGCAGCTTTCAATACTTCATGTGCAGCTTTGATCAATACTTGATGTGCAGCTCAGATCAATACTTGATGTGCAGCTTCGATCAATACTTGATGTCAGCAGATCAAACGATGTCATCTTGATCAATACTTGATGTGTAGCTCAGATCAATATTTGATGTGCAGCTCAGACCAATACTTGATGTGCAGCTCAGATCAATATTTGATGTGCAGCTCAGATCAATACTTGATGTGCAGCTTCGATCAATACTTGATGTGCGCTTGCAATACTTGATGTGCAGCTTCGATCAATACTTGATGTGCATCTTCGATCAATACTTGATGTGTAGCTCAGATCAATATTTGATGTGCAGCTCAGACCAATACTTGATGTGCAGCTCAGATCAATACTTGATGTGTAGCTCAGATCAATATTTGATGTGCAGCTCAGATCAATATTTGATGTGCAGCTCAGATCAATACATCAATACTTGATGTACAGCTCAGATCAATACATCAATACTTGATGGGCAGCTCAGATCAATACATCAATACTTGATGTGCAGCTCAGATCAATACATCAATACTTGATGTGCAGCTCAGATCAATACTTGATGTGCAGCTCAGATCATTACTTAACAAATCGACTGCAAATAACGCTCAATAACCTCGAAGTGTGGTCAAAAAGTGGAATATGAACATAAACCCTTCTAAAACAACTTACACTGTGTTCTCCCAGAACAACCAGAATCACAAAATTAAGCATAAAGTCAATGGGCAAGATCTTCCGGAAAGCAAGCTCCCATCGTACCTTTGAGTCACACTCGATCGAAAACTGACTTGGTGCCCCAAATTGAAAATGCTACGACAAAAGCGAGACATAGACTCACGATGATTCGCAAACTCGCATCTCCACGTGGGAGCAAACACCAGAGTCCTCAAAACACTCTACTCTGGAAGAGTGCGACTGGTCCTGGAGTACGGCATTGCAGTGTGGAGTAGTGCATCCAACAAGCAATTCGCCAAAGTGAGCAACAGTCAAAACCAAGCAATATACATTATCACAGGAGCCATGACGTCCACGCCCATCAAGGCGATGGAAACAATCACATGCATCCAACCAATGCAGATCAAAGGGACAGAAAAGTCTTAGTATTAGCGGAAAAACTTAAACGGCTTGATTCCCACCCTATGTACGAAAGAATGAACGGATTCGGAAGGGGCAGGATACAGAGAACGAGCTTTGCAAAAAATGCTAAAGCACTGACCGCAGACCATCCGGTCCTAGCAAGCTGCAAAGTCAAATCAATCCCGGCAACCGATAAGTGCCCGCCGTGGAAGACCAAAATGCCAGAACTAAGGGAATCAATCCCAGGCACACTGAAAAAAGGGCAGCAATAAAACTTTGAAAGAAGAGCGTCCGCAGAAAAATATATAGCCACCGAATACCCTGAAAATAAGTGGACTCATGTGTACACTGACGGATCGGCAAGGAACGCCATCAGCGATGGCGGAGGAGAAATAGTGCTTAAACTCCCAAAGAAAGTGACGGTCACAAAAGCGATTGCCACAGGCAAACACTCAAATAACTACCGAGCAGAAGTAATAAGAACAGCGGCCGAAATGATCCCAGAGAGAAGAGGCACCTCTCGTAACAAAGTTGTGATATTCACCGATGCTCTTTCGGTCATAACGGCACTCAAAAACGTAGGAAAAACAGAGCTAAATGAGCTCAAAGCGACCCTCGATGCACTAGTGTACGCACTCAAAGGCACCGTAATTCCAGTCACTAACCAGATTGTGTGAAATGGTGTCTATATTTGTACAGTCTTGAAAAGAAAAACGTACCAAATATGGAAAATGATTGATTAGTTTAATCAAACTGGTGTATTGGGCCACTAGACGCTGCTGTATTTATTGAGGTGGAGATCGAAGCAGCAATGGACATATCCGGAGTGCTATCGTGATAGTCCTCATTTAACTGATAACTGCAGAAAAATATGTTCAAAAGTTGAATTTTTCTCGTCACTGTAGCTCTCTTTAAAGAAAGCATACATTCCTTCTTTGAAATAAATTATACTTAATTAAATAATTGTTATTATTATTTAAAGAAGTGAATTTCTATCAGGCTCGTCCAGAAGACTACAGTAAAGACTTTCTTGCCAATCAGCTGCCTGTTTCCTTTCACAAACACTGGAACAATGACCCCTACAAGGTTTATGATCAGCTACTAGCTTCGTCTGTGGTACCAGGCAAAGCTGGAACAGGAAGGGAAAATATGCAGTTTTCCACAGTGCACAAGATGAATCAGGAATTGTAATATATCTTGTAGATGTTGTTGTGTTCTTATTGTATGGGTTATGGCCACACCCAGCCAATTGAAACAATATGTAGTTAGTGTGTTTGAAATACTTAGTAATATTGTGTTCTTATTGTATGGGTTATGGCCACACCGAGTCAATTGAAACAATATGGAGTTAGTGTGTTTGAAATACTTAGTAATATTGTGTTCTTATTGTATGGGTTATGGCCACACCCGGACAATTGAAACAATATGGAGTTAGTGTGTTTGAAATACTTAGTAATATTGTGTTCTTATTGTATGAGTTATGGCCACACCCGGACAATTGAAACAATATGAGTTAGTGTGTTTGAAATTAGTATTGTGTCTTATGTATGTTTCCACACGGCACAAAATGAAATCAATATGTAATTAGTGTGTTGATATTAGTAATTTGTGTTCTTATTGTATGGGTTATGGCCACACCCGGACAATTGAAACAATATGGAGTTAGTGTGTTTGAAATACTTAGTAATATTGTGTTCTTATTGTATGGGTTATGGCCACACCCGGACAATTGAAACAATATGTAGTTAGTGTGTTTGAAATACTTAGTAATATTGTGTTCTTATTGTATGGGTTATGGCCACACCCGGACAATTGAAACAATATGTAGTTAGTGTGTTTGAAATACTTAGTAATATTGTGTTCTTATTGTATGGTTATGGCCACACCCAAAATTGAAACAATATGGAGTTAGTGTGTTTGAAATACTTAGTAATATTGTGTTCTTATTGTATGGGTTATGGCCACACCCAGCCAATTGAAACAATATGTAGTTAGTGTGTTTGCAATACTTAGTAATATTTTATTATACTATCTTCAGTGTGTGTGTGATGGCAGTTTATAAATATTGTTATCATGGCTGTTTTTTTCTCAGAATCGATTAAGTAAAAGCTGTATTTTAGTTTGGTACACATTCATACAAACAGTTAAAGTATTCTGTGAACATATGGCCATTGCGTATATTCAAAGTGAACATATAACTATGTGATCCAACAGTAGCTGGTGTTAGAGCAATGAATTAGGAATGACCTCACCACAGGGCAGAAAGCAGCAGGAAATTTGATAGAGAAGTCGTACTTCACTAATTGTCACTTTCCCCTTAAAAGTTCAGAGGGTACAAGCGCACGGTAAGTAGTTTAGGCGACATGTTTTCTGAAAAGATTTTACTTGAGGATCTGAAATTCAAGTTCCTCTAAAGTTGGCGAAGGCCTGCCTGCATGGCAAGGAATACCAATAAAATGGTAATTAGACTTTTTCGCAAAAATTAGTCAGAAATGCCATTGCTAACGCCCGAATTCACAGCTGGTGAACACAGCAGAAGAAAAGTAATAAATAGTTCATTTTCAAAAATAACTATAAAATATTGTGTGATCTTGGGTAATTGTGGCTGGACTTTGTAAATGTTTGACACTTTTCTTAACATTGTCTACATTTTTTATATGACAAGTTGCATGATAATGGAAGGACTGGTGATGATTAAGGCATTACTCTATCTAGATTCATAAAACTACACTCATGTGTGCATTCTGAGTGATTCATTGAGTATAATCCAAAAGGTGGAGGCTGGTTTGGTGCGCAGGCAATGGACTGAACAAGCATCAACAATTTGCAGAATTACACTTATCTTCATTCTGAGGTACATGTGTGTCATTGGCAATGAGAGCGCAGACTGGCTGGCTGACTCTGTCACCATATCAGGAGCAAGCTAATGGATAGAGCTGACATTCAGAATGCCCTCATAGTGTGTGACCACAAATAGGATTTTCATTTAAACTAATCCACATCAACTGCTAGTTTTCAAGAGCTGGGATTGAAGATTGGAGTGGCCAGAAAAGAACAGCACAACAAGTATATGAGTAGGCTCATCAATCAAAATCGAACTGGTACTGTTAGTTGCTGTGCACTGTTGAAGCTATTGCCAAGTACATCGGAGCACCTATGAACATGTCTGAAGTGCAATGAAGATATTCTAAACTGAAACTGAAACATTTTTTTGTATTTCTTTCGTTCTGAATCAGAGATCTTTGTAAAACTAATAACAATTATTTGTTGAATGTGTTTAAACATAAAAGAAAAAAGTGAATGAGCCTGAACGGAAACATAGACGTATGTATATAATATTGTCAATAGTAATAAAACAAAATAAAAATATGTTTCTTGATGGTTAGGTCTTGTTTCATGTCTATATTTTTTCTCATCTTTGTCCATTGCATCAAAGACTTTATCCATATCACTTTTTTTTTTTTTAATTCAATGTTTTTTCTTTATTGTTTGTGTACTGGTCAATGATAAATTAGTTTTCCGTTCCAATGTTGTCTCAATTCTAACATAATACAGCAAGAGTTCGAAAATAACTAACGATATAGAAAGTATGTTGAATGCATTTATAACTAACGATATAGAAAGTATGTTGAATGCATTTATAACTAAAGATATAGAAAGTATGTTGAATGTATTTATAACTAAAGATATAGAAAGTATGTTGAATGTATTTATAACTAACGATATAGAAAGTATGTTGAATGCATTTATAACTAAAGATATAGAAAGTATGTTGAATGCATTTATAACTAAAGATATAGAAAGTATGTTGAATGTATTTATAACAAACGATATAGAAAGTATGTTGAATGTATTTATAACTAAAGATATAGAAAGTATGTTGAATGTATTTATAACTAACGATATAGAAAGTATGTTGAATGCATTTATAACTAAAGATATAGAAAGTATGTTGAATGCATTTATAACTAAAGATATAGAAAGTATGTTGAATGTATTTATAACAAACGATATAGAAAGTATGTTGAATGTATTTATAACTAAAGATATAGAAAGTATGTTGAATGTATTTATAACTAACGATATAGAAAGTATGTTGAATGCATTTATAACTAACGATATAGAAAGTATGTTGAATGCATTTATAACTAACGATATAGAAAGTATGTTGAATGTATTTATAACTAAAGATATAGAAAGTATGTTGAATGCATTTATAAAACGATATATAAAGTATGTGAATGTATTTAAACTAAAGATATAGAAATATGTTGAATTGTATTTATACTACGATGATAAAGTATTTGAATACTTTTATAACTAAAGATATAGAAAGTATTTGAATGTCATTTATAACAAGACGATATATAGAAAGTATGTTGAATGTATTTATAACTAAAGATATAGAAAGTATGTTGAATGTATTTATAACTAACGATATAGAAAGTATGTTGAATGCATTTATAACTAACGATATAGAAAGTATGTTGAATGTATTTATAACTAACGATATAGAAAGTATGTTGAATGCATTTATAACTAAAGATGTAAGAATAATAAGTTGAATGTATTTATAACTAAAGATATAGAAAGTATGTTGAATGCATTTATAACTAAAGATATAGAAAGTATGTTGAATGTATTTATAACTAACGATATAGAAAGTATGTTGAATGTATTTATAACTAACGATATAGAAAGTATGTTGAATGTATTTATAACTAAAGATATAGAAAGTATGTTGAATGTATTTATAACTAAAGATATAGAAAGTATGTTGAATGCATTTATAACTAACGATATAGAAAGTATGTTGAATGTATTTATAACTAAAGATATAGAAAGTATGTTGAATGTATTTATAACTAAAGATATAGAAAGTATGTTGAATGCATTTATAACTAAAGATATAGAAAGTATGTTGAATGTATTTATAACTAACGATATAGAAAGTATGTTGAATGTATTTATAACTAAAGATATAGAAAGTATGTTGAATGCATTTATAACAAACGATATAGAAAGTATGTTGAATGCATTTATAACTAAAGATATAGAAAGTATGTTGAATGTATTTATAACTAACGATATAGAAAGTATGTTGAATGCATTTATAACTAAAGATATAGAAAGTATGTTGAATGTATTTATAACTAAAGATGTAGAAAGTATGTTGAATGTATTTATAACTAAAGATATAGAAAGTATGTTGAATGCATTTATAACTAACGATATAGAAAGTATGTTGAATGTATTTATAACTAAAGATATAGAAAGTATGTTGAATGTATTTATAACTAAAGATATAGAAAGTATGTTGAATGTATTTATAACTAAAGATATAGAAAGTATGTTGAATGCATTTATAACTAAAGATATAGAAAGTATGTTGAATGCATTTATAACTAAAGATATAGAAAGTATGTTGAATGTATTTATAACTAAAGATATAGAAAGTATGTTGAATGTATTTATAACTAAAGATGTAGAAAGTATGTTGAATGTATTTATAACTAAAGATATAGAAAGTATGTTGAATGTATTTATAACTAAAGATATAGAAAGTATGTTGAATGTATTTATAACTAAAGATATAGAAAGTATGTTGAATGTATTTATAACTAAAGATATAGAAAGTATGTTGAATGTATTTATAACTAAAGATATAGAAAGTATGTTGAATGTATTTATAACTAAAGATATAGAAAGTATGTTGAATGTATTTATAACTAAAGATATAGAAAGTATGTTGAATGATTTATAACTAAGATATAGAAAGTATGTTGAATGTATTTATAACTAACGATATAGAAAGTATGTTGAATGTATTTATAACTAACGATATAGAAAGTATGTTGAATGATTTATAACTAAGATATAGAAAGTATGTTGAATGCATTTATAACTAAAGATATAGAAAGTATGTTGAATGTATTTATAACTAAAGATATAGAAAGTATGTTGAATGTATTTATAACTAAAGATATAGAAAGTATGTTGAATGCATTTATAACTAAAGATATAGAAAGTATGTTGAATGCATTTATAACTAAAGATATAGAAAGTATGTTGAATGCATTTATAACTAAAGATATAGAAAGTATGTTGAATGCATTTACAACTAACGATATAGAAAGTATGTTGAATGCATTTATAACTAACGATATAGAAAGTATGTTGAATGCATTTATAACTAAAGATATCTGCAAAAATAATGAAAAAAATGATAGGAACTCAGGAGAGGTGATAAAATCTGAGAAATGTCTGGTCAACCACTAGTAACTACTGTTATAAGAAAGAGAAGATGGGGATATGTTGAGCGTACTTTGAGAAGAAATGATGATTCTCAAAGCAGGCATTGAAGTGGGAGGTAAAAGGTTCAAGAAAGAGAGAACACAATAGGGAGACTGAAACAAATTTTACAGAGAGAAGTGATAAATATTGAACTCAATTCCATAGAAAAGATTCAACAAGTTGACCAGGAAAACAGTTTATGTAATTGGTTGATAGGACCATCTTCATGACACTTTGGTGAGTAACCATGTGTGTTTCAATATATTTCTTACACATGAACATTTCAACGACAGTGCACAAGCTCGATAGCACAGACGAAGATGTCATTAAGAAGATGGTAAAAATATTTTGTAGGAATTAAAAAATGTTCTCTTAATTTTTCTAATGAATTTGGCCCTGGCAGTGGCTTTCCAGCCTGCTCTTTTCAATTTTGAACTGCCAAGGGTTCTTTTACGTGCTCAACTTGAACACCAGACCTACATTTGATCATCAGTCTCTGATAAAACTAAGAACTTGATCTCACCTACAGTGATATCTAGGATCTCTGAAAGAAATATGACTCCATGAATGGAGCGAACAGAGTACCTTTCAAACAAGATGCGAACACCTAACCTCCACGTATCAGAGACCCCAGTATGTGGTCTCAACAGTTTGTGAGATGGTATCAAACCCTGGTGCCAGTCCTAATTTAGTCCTAATTTACTTCATTTGTATGTGTCATTAATGGCTTTTCTACAATAAAGAATTGTTTTACTGTACTTAGCTTCTATTGAATATTCATACAACTACTAATTAGAGACTTCTGAGAACATACATATTCCCTGTAGCAACATATGAATCTGAATCATGGACTGTAACATAAACATTAAAGAACAAAATTAAAACTTTTAAGATAAGGTGTTACAGATAAGTTCTTTGAATATCCTGGACAGAGAAGAGAAAAAAAAACCAAAGACACCCTACAAGACCTTCATATCGGGGAACAATGGCTTATAAATAACATCATGTCCCGGAAGATGAATGTCTATGTCAAAGTGCCAGGAGGCATTCTACACAAATGTTGTAGCCAAGATTATTTTATTTCTGAATCTCCTCATTTGTGTTCATTCCTGGCCAAAATAATGGTAGGATTCTCCTGACATTTATTTTGAAAGGTATCTAATTTACTTGTAATGCTTGCGGTGAATTTCCAGCATTTGCTATTGTATATCAATTGTCCCAGACTGTACACACCTGGACATGTTAAAGTGCAGGGTAACAAACAGGCTGACTCTCTTGCAAATAATGCTTTGACTAAAGTGGGCAGAATTATGAACAAAACCAATGTCATCAATGCGGTCACCCGTGTGTTGCCAGGGGCCGCAAGGGTAGCAAAGAATAGGCACATTGCGACTTACAAGGCATTTCGTAAGATGCGACTGAAGTAGGGGCTTAGGGAAGCTACCTTAGTAAATAAAAAGTGTTGCAGAAATCGGATGTGCTGATCTACTTATAGGCGTATAACTGGTACAACATACAATCACTCTTAGGCTCAGATCACATACAAATCACAAAGTGGTTAACATGGAGGGTTGGAATAAGAAGAATCAATGCGGTACACTCTTATTTATGTGATACGGAGCGAGTCTCAGACACTGGAACAAGAGTGAGAACTAGGAGTGGAGTTTGGACATGCTAGACAGTGTCGTCTTTGTGGTAGAGAGAGAAGATATACTAATCAATTTCTCATGGGTACAGTGAGCTTCTTCTTTGAGCGCTCCATATCGACCACTTATTAACCACTCTTTGTGATTTCTATGTGATCTTAGCCTAAGAGCAATTGTACACTGTGCCATTTATGCCTCTACAAGTAGGCCAACACATTCTGCTACGCTTTTTATTTACTAGGTAGCTTCCTAGGCCCTACCTCTGACATGCCTTGTAGTTGGTAATGTTACTATTCTTTGCTCCCTTGGGGACCCCAGCAACACACAAGCGTACAGTGAGCAAATGAACTATGAGATGGCTGCTGCAGCGGAGGACAGAGCACGCATGGCATAGAGCGCATAACATATAACATATGAAACCGATTTAGTATCTCTGTACAGTCGTGCACACATGTCTATACCTTCTTCTTCTTCACCTTCCACTCCCTACAGAGCACAGGTCTTCAACAATCTTCTTCCAGCTCTTCCTCTCTCCTTTAATATCAGCCTCCAACTCTCTTCTCCTGGTAAGTCTAGGCCTTCCCCTACGTCTCTTTCCCTGCAGGTTCCAAAACAATGCCTGTCTTGCAATACTTACGGTCGGTTTCTCAACATTGTCTACATTCTCTCAACATTCTCTCAACAGTCTCTCAACATTCTCTCTACAGTCTCTCAACATTCTCTCAACATTCTCTCACTTTTGTGCACACATGTTTATATCATACAATAAAATAACTCAAATCTGGTCTGTTATGTACTGGTCTACATTTCATGAATGTACGACATAAGGAAGAACATGATTAGTAATAAAGATGAACTCAAACATTGACAATGACATATACAACAATAACTAGCCGTTGACTAACTGAATGAACATATAGAGTTGTTACCGTTGAATAAACATAACATATTCATCAAGTTGCGAAAAGTTATTTAGTAACTTATCCGGAGTGACTTCTATCTAATACATTCACAAAATTGTTAGCAGTCATTTGGTGAAACATTCATATGTTTTTATCAGCATTTGGTGAAACATTCGTTCATGCTTTCACCTTCATTTGGTGAAATATTCATATATGCTTTTGTCCTCATTTGGTGAAACATTGGTATAGACATTTGTCATCGTCATTTGGTGAAACATTCATACTGGTTTCTATCATCATTTGGTGAAACAATCATGTATGTTTTTGTCATCATTTGGTAAAACATTCATGTATGCATTTATCATCATTTGGTGAAATATTCATATATTTTTTTTAAATCATCATTTAATGAAATATTCATACATGATTTCACCATCATTTGGTGAAACATCCATATGGTAATAGATAAACGAAACATGAGTAAGAGAATTTTATTAAAGGATAACCCTACAAAATAGATGTAAAACATTTTATTTAATATTTCTCTATCAATCACAGAAAGGATTCAGAAATGTTTGTGTTGAGGTCATCTGTAACAAACTGAATTAGATTTTGCAATGTCCTCATG
This sequence comes from Arion vulgaris, assembly GCA_020796225.1. Classification (NCBI taxonomy): domain Eukaryota; kingdom Metazoa; phylum Mollusca; class Gastropoda; order Stylommatophora; family Arionidae; genus Arion; species Arion vulgaris. The sequence goes on along the minus strand of CM036754.1, from coordinate 80,751,707 downwards.
GGACAAGTTTGGAACAGAGACCTCTAGGATTGTTGCTGGAGTTAAGGAGTTTGTGCAATACTCTTGGCTTATTTTATGAGATACTGGAGTCGTTGTTACTGAAAATTATGAAACATTAGAAGTGATATTAATTTTGTGAAACAATATGTCCTCACATAATTTCTTTTTCTTTCTTATCTTCAATCTTGTTTTGTCTCACAGCGTCAGGTCAAGAAGAGATTTCTAAAACTGGCCTTTGTGTACGCTTCGTAGATAGTCTTTTGTCGCCTCTATTATCTCTGAGGTCCATCTTTTGCATGGCCAGCCTTTTGCTTTGTACCCATTGTATCGGAGCAGCATTTCTCTTTGAGATGCACTGTCTGTTGGTAATCTGCTTATATGGCCGAACCATTTAATTTGTTGTTTCTTGATGAAGTCTAGTACTGATGTTGTACCCACTTTTTCCTGATGTCTTCATTTCTCAACCGGTCTCTTCTTGTTACACCCAGCATTCTGCATAGACATTTCATCTCTGTCATGACTAGTTTTCTTCTATCATTTGTTGTCAGCGTCCAGGATTGGCACTGGTAACATAATGTGGGGAGAAAGATTGTGTTGAACATTGCTCTTTTTGTGTTCATGGTGACATGTTTGCATTATAAAATTGGTGCATTTGCCCTATCATTTGATTTGCTTTGTTGCATCTGTGTTGAATTTCATTAGTTATTCTTCCATTTGCTGAAAAAATGCTCCCCAGGTATGTGAAGTCTTTTACTTGTTTTAATGAGTGATTGTCGATAGAGATATTGGTAGCGCTTTCCTCTCTAGCGAATGTCATTACTTCTGTTTTGTCGAAGTTTATTCTCATGTATATAAATATCCTCATACATACACGAACAATAACTATAGTTAACTTGTTTGATGTATGAATTATATCGGTTGTCGCCCTTACACCATGGACTAATCGTGGCCTTCGTTAATAATTATAGAGAAGGTCGTGGACTAATCAAGTCAATCTATCTCCTTAGCTAATACATCATTCAACACCACTGTAACTGCAGATTGACATAACAGACTTATACTACACAGTGTGTAAGTCTATCAGTTTCAGAATAAAGGACATATAACGATGATGGGCACCATTTTCTTATTTGATTTTTTTTTTTTTCTTTCGTCCGCTTTCAACTCAGACGAAGTTCCATCTCTGAAACTGATTTTTGCGTGAAAATCTGTTTTTCCAATTTCTTACAATGGCAGCAGCGTGCACATTGTAAATTACTTTACACTGGCAGCCGTGTGCTCAATGTACTCGTAATTAGTATTCCCTCGCCATACAGGCAGATTTTCTCCGACTTCAGAGGTACTCACGTTATCGTCCTGAGTAAGACCAGGGGACTCGAACAGATGCCGGACAGTAGGTTCGAACCCGAGCTATGAGGCGTCTCACAGCTAGCAGGCCGAGCTACTATCATCTACTCTAGACAGTCTCCCCTCCTTGTATAATCGTTGATCATTTTCAGAACTGCAATTGTTCTTTTACACATTGATTGATTGATTGATAGGACCATCATCATTGCACTTCCTAATTCAGTGATTACCCATGTGTGCTCCGATATTTTTCTTATACAAGAATATCTCAGCTGCAGTGTACGAACACCGTAGCACCGGCGAGGGTCCCCGATGTAATTTTTGAAGGAATTTTATTTTTAATCTTTTCTAATGAATTTTGCCTTGGCAGCGGCTTTCCAGCCTGCTCTTCTCGATTTTGAACTGTCAAGGGTTCTTTTTCGTTCTCAAATTGAACACAGGACCTGCGTGTTATCGTCCGTCTTCGATATGACTAGGACTCGATCTCACCCACACTGAGATCAGGGATCTCTGGAAAAATATCCAGTTGTCTCCATCAGGTAGCGAACCTAGTACCTTGGTACAGAGACGATCTCCTAACCTCTACGCCACAGAAACTCCCTCTTGCATTTGTATCAATTTATCTCCCTTTCAAGAGTTGTCGAATATGTTTCACTTGCTTGTAGCAGTGTGCAGAAATGTTGCTTCTATTTTGTTCTCTTGATATCTCTCTGTGATTTGTTCTCTTTCTCTATATCTCTCTGTGCTTTTCTCCGTCTCTTCCTCTGTAGGGTTGGGGTGATGATATCAACAATCTTATGACTAATTTCTTCTTCTTCAGCGATCTCTGCTCATGCGCTTAGTTTACTGTGACCCACACACTAGGCAGTCAGCTTCAGGTTTGTCAGGTTTCACCATAGTTTAGTTTTTAGATCACCTGGGTGTGGCTTGATGTACAATTAGCTACTTTGGTCACATCAAGCGCCACGATGGCCTGGAAATAATATTAGAGGGCAGGGTCCCAGGACGCAGAGGCAGACCAAGAAAAAGATGGCTACAAGATATTAAAGAAAACATGGATATGATCATCGACGAAGTGGGTGAACTCTCTAGAGACAGAGTGAATTTCAGATGTGCTGCAAAGAGAGCAACGTCCTATAAAGGATACGCAACTTGATGATGATGGGTGTGGCCACGTGTTGCTTCTCAGCTCACACAGGAGGGGACAGTCTTGCAGGACATGCTCCGGTGTCTGTTCCGCCTGTTGACACTGACAGACAGCTGTTTGACTTATTCCTAGTCTATGTAAGTGTTTGTTGAGTCTGCAGTGTCCTGTACGTAGGCGAAATATAATGAACTGGTCTGTTCTACTTAGGTCTTTGTGGAAGTACTTTCCATAATCATCTCCATTGTTTGTCTTCCAGTCTACTGTAGATTTTCTCAGTATGAGGGTTTTGACCTTCTGAAAAGACATGGGTTGGTAAATTTGCTCTTTGGCACTGCTCTCCTTAGCCAAGACATCATTCAACAAGACTGTAACTGCAGACGTCGGGTCGCTACGTGTTCCCTCATCAATATTACTGAACTCTCCGCTAGGATTTAAATCTTATTTGTCATACTTGTATGGTCAACACTCCCTACTATATGTCATGTTTGTATGATCAACACTCCCTACTATATGTCATGTTTGTATGGTCAACACTCCCTACTATATGTCATGTTTGTATGATCAACACTCCCTACTATATGTCATGTTTGTATGGTCAACACTTTCCAGTATATGTCATGTTTGTATGGTCAACACTCCCTACTATATGTCATGTTTGTATGGTCAACACTTTCCAGTATATGTCATGTTTGTATGGTCAACACTCCCTACTATATGTCATGTTTGTATGGTCAACACTTTCCAGTATATGTCATGTTTTTATGATCAACACTCCCCACTATATGTCATGTTTGTATGGTCAACACTCCCTACTATATGTCATGTTTGTATGATCAACACTCCCTACTATATGTCATGTTTGTATGATCAACACTCCCTACTATATGTCATGTTTGTATGGTCAACAATCCCTACTATATGTCATATTTGTATGGTCAACACTCCCTACTATGTGTCATGTTTGTATGGTCAACACTCCCTACTATATGTCATGCTTGTATGGTCAACTCTACTATATGTCATATTTGTATGTCAACACTCCCTACTATATGTCATGCTTGTATGGTCAACACTCCCTACTATATGTCATATTTGTATGTCAACACTCCCTACTATATGTCATGCTTGTATGGTCAACACTCCCTACTATATGTTATGCTTGTATGGTCAACACTCCCTACTATAATCAAATGAACAAAAAACCGATTGAAAGATGTGTGATTCGACTTTAAGAGGTTGAAATCTTCAATAAAACAAAAAAATAAATATGATATCTTTCATACTGACATACGGATGCGAGTCATGGACAATGAACACACAAACAGAAAAATCTCTGAGGGTCACAGAGATGTGGTTTTACAGAATAATGATAAGAATCCCATGGACTGCTAAAACGATTAATGATGAGGTGCTGAATGAGATCAAGACACAGAGAAAGCTTATCATTAATATAAGAAAGAGTCAGTCATCATTTTTTGGGCATGTTATGAGGAAGAGAGGTTTAGAACACATTGTGACAACCGGTAACAATCGAAAGGAAACGAGACAGGGGAAGACAGAGAGAAAATGTTGAATAGCCTGACTTCATGGCACGGAAGAGCGTCGTCAACATTTGAGATGATAGCAAACCCCAGAGATTTGTGGAGATCCATGATCGCATACGTCAGCCGGCACGGAACCTGATAATGATGATGATCTTTATTTCACTATATCTCCACCGAAAGATAAGCACCTGAGCTTCAATTCGTACTGAATTCTTCTGCACGTACATCACGTTCTGATGTTTGGCTGTTTATATATCACAATAGAATGATAAAAACGGCTTAAGAACGATCGCGAGAGAGAAAGAGATTTCACTATGTCTGATTCTGCTGCTTAAATGGCAAGGAAGATTGAAACATTTTTGTTCCCAATCCACCATGGAAGTTTATTTGTTGAATTATGTTTGAAAAACACAAGTTATTGCTGTCATCAGCTTTTATATAGCATCGTTATACTATTTATTTATTCCTCTATTTCTTTCTTCAATAATTCCCAATTTGATTCCTAACCATTTGAACTTTGCCCTGACCTCCTCTTGCATGAGATTGAAACACATTGCAATAATTGACAAACCCATGACCAGATACAAGGCACAAGTTATCAATTTTTCGGTGTTATCAAGATCTTTACCAGCTCCAAATACGAAATCACCAAATCCAATTGTGCTCAAAGTAACAAAACAAAAATATGCTCCGATGAGGTAATCCCAATCTTTTTCCCAGAGTGAGAACAGAACAGCACCACCAAACACGTAACTAGAGATTATAAGCAGACTAACAGACATAGGTACTCTAATCTCTTCTTTGAAGCTGATCTTTTTAGAGATATCATCAGTACTGTAGCTGATATCTCCCGTATCCCGGCTACCGTTACCTTGTTCCACCATACTGATATCTGTCTCTCTAACTTTGGGCCTCTTAGAAGAAAACGACCGTGTACTTCCTGATGTGGTCATTGTTGTTGTAGAGCCTTGAACATTTTTTTTCTTTCTGTAGTTTGATGGACAACACAGACAGACCATCAGTTCACACATATACTTATAGAAGAAACGAAAACAGTGAGCGAATGAGCTTCCAATGTTGGAGAGGCAGAGAAGTGTGAGAGGTATTCCCAGGAGTGCGTAGAACATCGTCACCAGTCGTCCTAAGTATGTCTTTGGGGCTATGTGACCGTAACCTGAAGAAAGAAAATGAAAAATATATATATATACTGTGAGTTGTGATAGTAGTGATACTAACTTTCTGATTGTAATTTAGAGGGTGATTTTTAAGGAACAAAGATATTAACTCATAGTATATATATATATATATATATATATATATATATATTCCTCTCGTACTGTTATACGTTACATAGGGCCTGCAAGTAATTTCATACCGCTCTATCCTGGGCAACTCGCTCAATCTCCTCCATGGAACTGAGACCGATATTTCTTGCCTCTCTTCAGCAAAGTTCATTTCAGGGTCTCTTTAGTCGTCCTCTCTTTCTTGAACCCTTTGCATCCCACTTCAATGCCTGATTCAATATTCTTTGATCATTTTTCTCAAGGCGTGCCCAACATATCTCCACCTTCACCTTCTTATAACAGTTGTCACTAGTGGTTGACCAGACATTTCTCTGATTTCATCACTTAAATGAAATCATTCTGAATTCGTTCCATTCTATATTCATTCGTTCATACATATTATACAGGTGTTCAAGATAATAGCAGCCTGTGAATGGAGTCAATCTGGCATATATGTATGAAAATGAGAAGGTTCAGTTATGACGTAGTATAGGTCAAGGTTATGTGACGGTATGTAATTGTAGTGCGGGAAGGGGCGATGAACAAATGTGACGTAAAACGAGCTAGTCAGAACCGGTTTAAATAGTACATAAACATAACGCGATAGATTATCTGGCAACTTTCGATTTGTCAATGGGGCTGCTTTAATCTTGAACACCCTGTGTATTGTTAATTCAGTTGTTATTATTTTAACTACGGTCTGTTATTTTGTGATAAAATTATGGATGCTGCTGTATATGTGCCTAAAACATGTCTCCATGTAAAGACTAAGAGAGAGAGAGAGAGAGAGAGAGAGAAAGAGAAAGAGAGAAAGATAGATAGAGTGAGACAAAGGTAACGTTGAAAATGACTGACATTGGTTATTAGTTACTGAGCTGACGTCATATCATTCCGGACAAATCCATCGGTGCTCAGTCTTCCCTTGCAAATGTCGATAGGTCTATCTATTGTCTATTGTCTATTCCCAGGTGGACGATGTAGTTGGATGTCCCTCTTGTCGTTAAGCGTAGGGATGGGAGCTTTAATTTGCGTTCTAGGGCTAGATGAGTTGCCCTTGTTGTGTTGTATCCATGTTTATGTAGTGTGGTCTTGATATTGTCTATCCATCTTTTTCTTGGTCTTACCTTAGCTCTAGTACCTGATCTATTTTTATTGTATGCTGTTATTGGTGGTTGGTTGTATTTCATTCTCCTTAAATGTCCAAACCACTGCATTTGTTGTCTTTCGATGTATTCGGTGCATGAAGTTATGCCCACTCTGCTTCTGATGTCCTCGTTTCGTAGTCTTTCCTGGTGACTCCCACTGCCTTCCTCAAACATTTCATTTCACACGTGGTGAGCTTTCTGTGATGTGTTGCTGTAAGAGACCAAGTTTAGCACTGGTAACAAAGTGTTGGTAGGAAAATACTTTTTATCATTTGTCTTTTCACTTCCATCTTGATCTTTGGGTGTTGTAGTAATGGTGCCAGCTGGTAGGTCACTGCATTTGCTTTTGACACCTTGTCTCTATTTCTCTATCTAGTTTTCCGTCCTCTGTGAAAATGCTGCCTAAATATCTGAATTCAGAAAGTTGCTTTACTCTGGTGTTATCTATTTGTATGTTTGCTTGACTTGGTGTTCTGCTGATTTTCTTGTCTCGGTCTTTTGTTTGTTGATTTTCATGTTGTACTTTCTACATGCTATTAGCAATAAATTCATGTGATGTTGCAGTTGATAGATTAAACTTTGTCTTCATAGATTAAACTTTGGTCGTCCGCAAAAAGTAATTCGTTGACTTGGTTATTTAATTGGTCGCCGTGATCATTGTCCATTTCAATAAGGTCTTTTTCGTCGATAGGTAGATATACTAATTTAGTAGAACCTCTCTATGGTGAAGTAGTTAAACTGTTTGCCTGTTGTTCTAAAGGTTTAAGTAGAGTCCTATGGCAAGTAGTTAAACTGTTACCTGTTGTCTCTAAAGGTTTAGTGGATCCTTCTATGGCGAAGTAGTTGCTGTTTGCTACTGTTGTTCTACAGGTTTAGTAGAGCCTCTCATATGGGTGAAGTAGTTAAGCTGTTTACCTGTTTCTAAATTTAGTGAGCCTTCTATGAAGTAGTTGCTGTTTGCCTGTTGTTCTAAAGGTTGTGGCTCTAATCCAAAGAGTCACGTGCAATTTCTTCATGAGATCTTTAGAATTGTTCTGAGCTACAGAGTTCGCGCTTGGTGCATCTTTTGACATATCTGCTGACAGGGATGGAACAAAATGGGGAAATCCGCTGCAATGAAGTCAATCCTTCGCCATTAGACATACTGATGGTTCCTGTTGCTCGCTGGTTAAGCACACTTCTCACTTTGTCCATCAGGCATACAGTTCTGCTTGTACAACGTGTAATACCAAATTCCTAAAATCGCTGGATAAATTTAATAGGAATTTTCGTGTCTTCGTTCAGCAGGTGATTCTCTGAGAAACCGAAGGACATGATCCCTATCTATCTTCCGTTACGCAACGAACCATGCTGTTTATGCAAGCCTGTTCACTCTCTCATTGCCACAAACACCAACATTTTCAGGGCAGTAGATCAACGTAAGCCTATGGAGGTTGAAAACCCCCATTAGAAGACATTCATTCATACAGTAGCCTGCCATTTTGGACCCTCAGAAGCGTCGACTGAGAGCGCTTTAGAGAAGCAGTAACGACCTTAACTTCATTCTCATACTGAAAGTAGTTGACCTGTATTCTCCGTTCGAGTCTGCAAACGACTCTACGATGTGTGCTAACTAAGAAACACCAGCTTAACCTTACACCACAATGCACAGTCTCATTGGTATAAACAACATCAACATCATCCCTTGCATTTTCTGCTGCCAACTGCTTAATTTCGAGTACAGCCTTCATTCTGTCCCACTCTCTAGATTTTCTTCCAACTTACTACCATCTATCTGGATAAATTATTCCTATTTCTGTAAAGTCGTAACTATGGTCGCCTACCCAATTGTTCTCTCTGCTTGGGCCATCCACTCCGTTCCACACTTGATTCTCGTGCCCTAAAATCATTAGTATTCTTGTTAAATGAATGTAACTGATCCCCTGTAACCCGCATATATGCATTGGGTTGCGTAATAAAATGATGGGAACGTAGTGCGGGAAAGGGAGGGGATAAGCGTTATCACAAAGGTGAAAGTTTACCGAGCCAAAGTGTTCAACACCCTGTTGTAAGCCAGTGAAACATGGACATTGTATAACAGGCACGCAAGAAAACTAAAGCACTTCCACATACGCTATCTCCGCAGTATGCTTACAATAAAATGATAGAACAACATTCCAAATATCGAAGAAAACTAAACCATTCCACACCGTTATCTCACAAATTGTTTACAATAACAATTGTTGTCATATGCGAAAAAATTCCAGATACCAAATCCCACGAAAGCCAATCATGTCTATCCTAACCTGTTTGAAGGCACGATAAGATGGGTGGATCAAGTTTGTAGATGCCTGATAAACTGTATCCAGAATAGTTGAAGGATAAGCAGCTAGATAGGAAAACAACCGAGTTGATGAACAGAAAACACTTCAATGATATTTTAAATGTTCTAAAATACTTTAATATAGTACCACAATGCTGGAATCTTGCAAAATAGGGAAGGGCCATAAAACACTGAAGAAACTCAATAGCTGAGAATCGTCTACTGCTTGAGTGCAGAGAAAACGAGCTGACAAAAAACAGACAGAACAATATGTCCAATCTAATCCAATAGTTACACCTGAGGTAGTAGATTGTGTTCCAGGATTGAATCTATGGTCATCTTCACACATCAAAGTAAGTGCAACAACACGCTGTCTGAGACTGTTATCGTCATCGCTTGCACGGACTGCTTTGTTATTATTAATACAATTTAAAGATTTAAAAATAACCACTCACTTAGTAAAACAATCAGGTAAATAAACCACTACATTAGTAAAAAAATCAGGTAAAATAAACCACGCACATTAGTAAAAACAATCAGGTAAAATAAACCTATCGCACATTAGTAAAAGACAAAACAATCAGGTAAAATGGAAGGAAGTAAAATGATACAGTAGCAACTTTAGCTTCCATTAACGCTATCATCAACACACACAAAACGTACATACAAATATTTGTTCAATATTCCAGTTAACATCACGTCAGAATACAAACAGAGGTAGATTACTCCTGATAGGCTTCTGTGGTCGATTGCTTCCTTCTTCCGTAACATAGTTCTATGTTTACTTTTGTAAACACCAAGGAGATAGCACATGCAACTGGTGAATGTTAGCTGTTCTGTATCTAAACAGGGACAACATACAGGTTGTTCACTCTTTGTCAGGATGTATCTAAAGATGGACAACATACGGTTGTTCACTCTTTGTCAGGATGTTCTAAACCAGGACAACATACAGGTTGTTCACTCTTTGTCAGGATGTATCTAAAGCAGGAGTATTTGTCCAATCGTTTTGTCAGGTTATGTCAAACCAGGACAACCATTTTGTCCACTCTTTTGTCGGGCTGTCTAAACAAGGGACAACCATTTTGTCCACTCTTTTGTCAGGCTGTCTAAACAAGGAGCAACCATTTTGTCACTCTTTTGTCGGCTGTTCTAAACCAGATAGTTATGTACCCATCTTTTGTCAGACTGTCTCAAACAGGGACAACCATGTTGCCCCTCTTTGTCAGACTATCTAAACAAGGACAACCATTGTTCCCACTTTTTGTCGGGCTGTCTAAACAAGGGACAACCATGTTGCCACTCTTTGTCAGACTATCTAAAACAAGGGACAACCATGTTGTCCTATTCACAGTTACATCCTGAATCCTATTTCTCCAGGGTCTTCTTTTGCTGGATTAATTGCGTCCTGCCATTATAAAGGTCTTCATCAACCCTTGATATTTTTTTTATATCTCCAAAATAGCGTAATTTTCTTAATCTTATCTCTAGTATCAGTTAGTTTTCGTTGATTTTGAGTTTCTTCTGGATAGATCTATTTGTTCTCTACTTGTCGTGACATACCAAGAACTCTTCTGTAACACTTATATTCAAAAGCACATATATACTTTCTCACTGCATTGTTAAATGTCTATGTTTCACACCCTCTATGTTACTACTATAACTATGCACGCTCTTACTATTCTGTTCTTTGTTTTTTCTATAAGTTTCATTCCACACAGTTTTATTGTTGTTTTATTTTGTGTAAGAAACAACATAAAGAAGAAATTATTCTAGAACGTAAGTTCATTAACAAATAATAATCGCATTCAAGATTTTTTTGGATTAAAAATATTAATGGTGCCAATTTGAATTTGATTATAATATATACATATATATCTTCTTCTTCTTCTTCTTCAACGTTTCATATCGACCACTTGTTTACCACTTTGATTTGTATGTGATTTGTATTTGATGTATGTGATTTGTATGTGATTTGTATGTGATTTGTATGTGATTTGTATGTGATTTGTATGTGATTTGTATGTGATTTGTATGTGATTTGTATGTGATTTGTATTGGATTTGTATGTGATTTGTATGTGATTTGTATGTGATTTGTATGTGATTTGTATGTGATTTGTATGTGATTTGTATGTGATTTGTATGTGATTTGTATGTGATTTGTGTGATTGTATGATTTGTATGTGATTTGAGCGCGATTGTACGTTGTGCCAATTATGCGCATACAAGTAGCAAGTACATACGATTTCTGTGACTGTTTTTTTTTATTAATTGAGGCCTCTACCTCAGTGGCATCTTACTAAATGCCTTGTAGGTTGAAGTGTTACTATTCTTTGCTCATTGTGGGCCCCAGCAACACACGGGCGCAATATATATATTTATTTGTTCAAAGTTCATTCCTTCCTTGGAACGATTGTATATATTTCCAGAGATCCCATACCCCAATGTAGGTGGGATCGAGTTCCTAGTCATATCGGAGTCAGACGATAAAACAGAAGTCCTTTGTTCAAGTTTAGCACGCTAAAGAACCCTTGACAGTTAAACGTGGATAAGTATCCCTCAGGGCCGCTACCTTGTCAAAGTTCATTAAGAAAGTTAAAACAAATCTTCTACTAAAGTTTCACCATCTTTGAAATTACGCATCAGGGCCCCTAGCCGATGCTGCTGAACTAGTGCACTGTCGTTGAGATCTTCCTGTGCAAGAAAGAGATTGAAGCACACATGTTTTATTCATCCAAGTGTAATGATGATGATGTCCCTATCAATCAGTCAATCAATCTGTCAATCACATATTTGTTTCATTTGAATGAAATAATATGTAATATATAGTAAGAATATTCTTCTGCCTGCCTCGGAGTTTGAACCAAGTACGCTTGGGGTGTGATCGAGCTCACTATTGTTTACGCAACAGCCGCTCATTATTTATTTATTGAATCCTGTCTATCCTCACAGCGTCAGGATATAAAATATATCTTCCACGGACTCTTGTGTGCGCTTCGTACACGGCGTCTTTCATTGTGCGTCTTTCATTGTGCGTCAAATGTGCGTCTTTCATTGTGCGACGAATGTTCGTCTTTCATTGTACGTCGAATGTGCGTCTTTCATTGTGCGTCTTTCATTGTGCGTCAAATGCGTCTTCATTGTGCGACGAATGTTCGTCTTTCATTGTACGTCGAATGTGTGTCTTTCATTGTACGTCGAATGTGCGTCTTTCATTGTGCGTCGAATGTGTGTCTTTCATTGTGCGACGAATGTGCGCTTCATTACGTCGAATGTGCGTCTTTCATTGTACGTCGAATGTTCGTCTTTCATTGTACGTCAAATGTTCGTCTTTCATTGTACGTCGAATGTGCGTCTTTCATTGTGCGTCTTTCATTGTGCGGCGAATGTTTGTCTTCATTGTGTCGAATGTTCGTCTTTCATTGTACGTCGAATGTGTGTCTTTCATTGTACGTCGAATGTGCGTCTTTCATTGTGCGTCGAATGTGTGTCTTTCATTGTGCGACGAATGCGTCTTTCATTGACGTCGAATGTCGTCTTTCATTGTACGTCGAAGTGCGTCTTCATTGTGCGTCTTTCATTGTACGTCGAATGTGCGTCTTTCATTGTGCGTCGAATGTGCGTCTTTCATTGTGCGGAGAATGTTCGTCTTTCATTGTACGTCGAATGTTCGTCTTTCATTGTACGTCGAATGTGCGTCTTTCATTGTGCGTCTTTCATTGTGCGGCGAATGTTTGTCTTTCATTGTGCGTCGAATGTTCGTCTTTCATTGTACGTCGAATGTGCGTCTTTATTGTGCGACGAATGTTCGTCTTCTTGTACGTCGAATGTGTCTTTCATGTACGTCGAATGTGCGTCTTTCATTGTGCGTCGAATGTTGTCTTTCATTGTCCGACGAATGTCATCTTTCATTGTACGTCGAATGCGCTTCATTGTGCGTCGAATTCGTCTTTCATTGTGCGGAGAATGTTCGTCTTTCATTGTACGTCGAATGTTCGTCTTCATTGTACGTCGAATGTGCGTCTTTCATTGCGTCTTCATTGTGCGGCGAATGTTTGTCTATTGTCGACGAATGTCGTCTTTCATTGTACGTCGAATTGCGTCTTTAATTGTGCGACGAATGTTCGTCTTCATGTACGTCGAATGTGCGTCTTTCATTGTGCGTCTTTCATTGTGCGTCAAATGTCGTCTTTCATTGTGCGACGAATGTTCGTCTTCATTGTACGTCGAATGTGTCTTTCATTGTGCGACGAATGGCGTCTTTCACTGTACGTCGAATGTGTGCTTCATTGTACGTCGAATTTGTTTTCATTGTGCTCGAATGTTGTCTTTCATTGTACGTCGAATGTTCGTCTTTCATTACGTCGAATTTGGTCTTTCATTGTACGTCGAAGTGCGTCTTTCATTGTACGTCGAATGTGTGTCTTTCATGTCGACGAATGTGCATCTTTCATTGTACGTCGAATGTTGTCTTTCATTGTGCGTCGAATGTGCTTCTTTCATGTGCGTCGAATGTTCGTCTTCATTGTGCGGCGAATGTTCGTCTTTCATTAGTGTCGAATGTTCGTCTTTCATTGCCTCTATTATGTGGTCTGTATTTATGTTGTCCAGTTTTTGCTTTGTATCTACTGTATCTTCCATAGCATTGTTCATAGAAGCTCACTGTCTGTTGGAATTTGTTTATAATACCGATCTATTACATTTATTTCTGATCTTTCGTGTTGCTGTGAAATATTGTCTATAAATTAACTTGTCTTTGTATAAACTTTACTGTCTTGTGTAGCTTAAACAGAGTTCTGTGTGTTTTATGTTGAGTGTTGTTTTATGTTGAGTGTTGTTTTATGTTGAGTGTTGTTTTATGTTGAGTGTTATTTTATGTTGAGTGTTGTTTTATGTTGAGTGTTGTTTTATGTTGAGTGTTATTTTATGTTGAGTGTTGTTTTATGTTGAGTGTTGTTTTATGTTGAGTGTTATTTTATGTTGAGTGTTGTTTTATGTTGAGTGTTGTTTTATGTTGAGGTTATTTATGTTGAGTGTTGGATGTTTCTTTACAAAGTTTATTTGTTTGTTTGTTAAGTGGCGGATTAAGCTGTATGTGCAGATGACTGTTCTTTCAACAAAAGGATGTCTTCTTGTTATATCAGAATCATTTCCTTTTTCCTTCTGGTGTGCCTGAACTAGTCCTAAAACAGACTGTTTGTCGAGTAATGTATTTAGAGAGTCCGTTCTTGTTGATGTTGATAACTCAAGATGATGTTTAGTAATGATGTTGTGTTGATGTTGATGACAGAATGATGCTTTAGTACTGATGTTGTTTGATGTTGAGGACTCAGAATGATGTTTAGAAATGATGTCATTGATGTTGAGGACTCAGAATGATGTTTAGTAATGATGTGTTGATGTTGATGACCAGAATGATGTTTAGTACTGAATGTGTTGATGTTGAGGACTCAGAATGATATTTGTACTGATGTGTTGATGTTGATACCAGAAATGATGTTTAGTAATGATGTTGTGTTGATGTTGAGGATCCAGAATGATGTTTAGTAATGATGTTGTGTTGATGTTGAGGACTCAGAATGATGTTTAGTAATGATGTTGTGTTGATGTTGAGGACTCAGAATGATATTTAGTACTGAGTTTGTTGATGCGATAATAGAATGATGTTTAGTAATGATGTTGTGTTGATGTTGAGGACTCAGAATGATGTTTAGTAATGATGTTGTGTTGATGTTGAGGACTCAGAATGATGTTTAGTACTGATGTTGTGTTGATGTTGAGGACTCAGAATGATATTTAGTACTGATGTTGTGTTGATGTTGAGGACTCAGAATGATGTTTAGTAATGATGTTGTGTTGATGTCTGAGGACTCAGAATGATGTTTAGTAATGATGTTAGTTGATGTTGAGACTCAGAATGATGTTTAGTAATGATGTGTGTTGATGTTGAGGACCAGAATGATTTAGTACTGATGTTGTGTTGATGTTGAGGACTCAGAATGATATTTAGTACTGATGTTGTGTTGATGTTGATAACTCAGAATGATGTTTAGTACTGATGTTGTGTTGATGTTGAGGACTCAGAATGATGTTTAGTACTGATGTTGTGTTGATGTTGAGGACTCAGAATGATGTTTAGTACTGATGTTGTGTTGATGTTGATGACTCAGAATGATGTTTAGTACTGATGTTGTGTTGATGTTGAGGACTCAGAATGATATTTAGTACTGATGTTGTGTTGATGTTGATAACTCAGAATGATGTTTAGTACTGATGTTGTGTTGATGTTGAGGACTCAGAATGATGTTTAGTACTGATGTTGTGTTGATGTTGAGGACTCAGAATGATGTTTAGTACTGATGTTGTGTTGATGTTGATGACTCAGAATGATGTTTAGTACTGATGTTGTGTTGATGTTGAGGACTCAGAATGATGTTTAGTACTGATGTTGTGTTGATGTTGATAACTCAGAATGATGTTTAGTACTGATGTTGTGTTGATGTTGAGGACTCAGAATGATGTTTAGTACTGATGTTGTGTTGATGTTGATGACTCAGAATGATGTTTAGTACTGATGTTGTGTTGATGTTGATGACTCAGAATGATGTTTAGTACTGATGTTGTGTTGATGTTGATGACTCAGAATGATGTTTAGTACTGATGTTGTGTTGATGTTGATGACTCAGAATGATGTTTAGTACTGATGTTGTGTTGATGTTGATGACTCAGAATGATATTTAGTAATGATGTTGTGTTGATGTTGATGACTCAGAATGATGTTTAGTAATGATGTTGTGTTGATGTTGAGGACTCAGAATGATGTTTAGTACTGATGTTGTGTTGATGTTGAGGACTCAGAATGATGTTTAGTAATGATGTTGTGTTGATGTTGAGGACTCAGAATGATATTTAGTACTGATGTTGTGTTGATGTTGATGACTCAGAATGATGTTTAGTAATGATGTTGTGTTGATGTTGAGGACTCAGAATGATGTTTAGTACTGATGTTGTGTTGATGTTGAGGACTCAGAATGATGTTTAGTACTGATGTTGTGTTGATGTTGATGACTCAGAATGATGTTTAGTACTGATGTTGTGTTGATGTTGATGACTCAGAATGATGTTTAGTACTGATGTTGTGTTGATGTTGATGACTCAGAATGATATTTAGTACTGATGTTGTGTTGATGTTGATGACTCAGAATGATGTTTAGTACTGATGTTGTGTTGATGTTGATGACTCAGAATGATGTTTAGTACTGATGTTGTGTTGATGTTGATAATTTGCATAAATTACGATTATTTATCTTAGTCCAAGTGACTCCGATACAGTGGATACAAAACAAACGGCCGGCCGCGCAAAAGATGGACCGCAGAGATAACAGAGATGACGAAAGAGACTGTTTATCACACAAAGCCCGTTCTAAAATCACCTTTTACCCTGAAGGTGTGAGGCAAATCAGGACTGGAGAAGAGAAAGTAAAACAAGACGCATAGAGAGGCTCACTCCAGGTGTCTCTGAGGCAAATCAGGACTAGAGAAGAGAAAGTAAGACAAGACGCATAGAGAGGCTCACCCCAGGTGTCTCTGAGGCAAATCAGGACTGGAGAAGAGAAAGTAAGACAAGGCGCATAGAGAGGCTCACCCCAGGTGTCTCTTTCTTCAATCTGAAGCTGAAAGCCAAAACAGGATTAGAGAATAGATAGATAGTCCCAGTATGCATCCTCTTCTTCTTCTTCATTCGCTTTCAGATTTCCCTGCTAACAACTTTGACAACAATAACAGTCAGAAATATAGCTATCAACAATTACCGTAAAACTGTTGACGAAGAGAGACAAGAAGTAGCCATGTGTTTTAGAGTTAAGAACTGTCTAGATTCTGGGTACCACAGGTGTAATTACGTATTATAATTGTTCCTATACGCAGACTAGCAGGATATAAAACCGAAGAATTGACTTCATTTCACCGAGTTTTGTTCCATATGTCTCGATCTTTCTCCGCAGACATGGTACGTCACCTTCCGAGAGTATTACACAAAGCACAAACTTCTCAGCTCCGGCAAAATCCTGAGGTCTCTGGAAAAATGTACACGTGAACCCACGTCATTGGTACTTGTTTTCCATGTTGTGAGTTCATGCAGTAAGATTAAGGGGACATCTCATTTGTATTACAGTTAATTTACACCGTAAGAACATCGTAAAGTAAACAGAAGACAGCTGTAAGAATGTGTGATGACAGATAGAATTGGTTTGATATATGACATACTAATAATAATTTCTCTCGTACTGTTATATGTTACATAGGGCCTGCAAGTAATTTCTCCATACGCTCTATCCTGGGCAACTCGCTCAATTTCCTCCATGAAACTGAGACCGATATTTCTTGATTCTCTCAGCATAGTTCGTTTCAGGGTCTCCTTAGGTCGTCCTCTCTTTTTGAAACCCTTTGCATCCCACTTCAATGCCTGCTTTGATATTCGTTGATCATTTCTTCTCAAGGTGTGCCCAACATATCTCCATCTTCTCCTTCTTATAACAGTGTTACTAGTGGTTGACCAGACATTTCTCTGATTTCATCACTTCTCCTGAATTCATTCCATTTTATATTCATTATTTTTCGCAGACATCTATTTTCAAATGCATTCAACTTGATTTCTATATCTTTAGTCATTTTCCAACTCTCGCTGGCATATGTTAGGATTGATACAACATTTGAATTGAAATTCGTAATTTAGTTTATTATATTTTTAAAACAAAAACCCAATAATTTTACTATATATAGGACATGGAGTCAACATATATTGCATTATGTTTCCAATATCGTTTTTAAATATATACCGAAGCTATCATGAAAAATGTAAAAGAAGATGGCGAAAAAAAACCAATCAGATCCTTTTACAATATAAATTTAAAATATATATATACATATGAACATAGAAATCTTGACGATACAGTGCTATTATCAACATTACAAATGCTGACGATACAGTGCTATTATCAACATTACAAATGACAATTGGGAAATCAATAATGACAGTCCAAGAGAAAAATGAAAACAAAATTGATATCTTAATGTGAACAAAAACAAAGATACTGACAACTGATAAAATCAAACATGTCAATGGATGTATTTATTAATGAAAAGAAATTAGATAAAAATGAACAGTTGGTTCACGCATCAAAGGAAAAAATAAATGAAATATATTAACACAAGATCAATCACTGCCTTATTAAAACAAAAAAGTAAGCACTTTAAGATCTCTATGGAGGACAACAGAAAGGGCAAGAGAAATCAAAGTGCTAATAGAATGTATATTCCCAGAGGACAAGATACGGATGCAAGACTTGGGCAGTTAGCAAATCAGCAGAATAGCAAATAAGTGATTTTGAATATAAATGTTCAAGAATTCTCACAATTTTATGATCGGATAAAGAAAAAGGAAATAAATCTCATCAACAAGAACTCATAATTGAAGAAAACTGGTTATTAAAGAAAAAAAAATGAAAAGGACAAAAGAAAGGAAAGTATTTTGAACATAAAAAGATTTATGAATTTCGGAAAAAGACGTTTATGAAGGGCTTGTTCTGAGAGAACGGAGAAGATAAGAAATATCCAGTATGGAAACAAGATGCGTTATTGAATATTAGTTACTGAACCGACGTCATAGCACTCCAGGTTGACCCATAGGTGCTCAGTTTTCTCAGCAAATGTGAAGGGTATGCATCTTCTTCTTCTTCACCTTTCATCTCCCAACGAAGCACAGGTCTTCAATAAACTTCTTCAGCTCATCCTCTCTCCTGCCATCCCTTCCAAATCTTTCCATGTTTTACCTATCCTTTTCATATTAGTCTCCAGCTCTCTTCTCCAAGTATGTCTAGGCCTTCCCCCTATTCCTCTTTCTCTGCGGGTTCCAAAATATTGCCTGTTGTGCAATGCTAAGTGTATGCATACTGATAGTTAAACACACTCCTCACTTTGCCCATTAGACATCCATTTCTACTTCTACAACATACAACTCCAACATCCTCAAATAGCTGTAGAAATTCAACATCAATTTTAGTGTCATCATTCGACAGCAATTTTAGTGTCATCATTCGACATAAATTTTAGTGTCATCATTCGACAGCAATTTTAGTGTCATCATTCGACATCAATTTTAGTGTCATCATTCGACAGCAATTTTAGTGTCATCATTCAACAGCAATTTTAGTGTCATCATTCAACATCAATTTCAGTGTCATCATTCAACAGCAATTTTAGTGTCATCATTCAACATCAATTTCAGTGTCATCATTCAACAGCAATTTTAGTGTCATCATTCAACAGCAATTTTAGTGGCATCATTCAACAGCAATTTTAGTGTCATCATTCAACAGCAATTTCAGTGTCATCATTCAACAGCAATTTCAGTGTCATCATTCAACAGCAATTTTAGTGGCATCATTCAACAGCAATTTTAGTGTCATTATTCAACAGGCGTTCGCGAAGAAACAGAAGAACAACATTCCTATACATCCTCAACTTCCCGACGATCAATGCTGTTGATACAAGGCTGTTGTTTGTCTCATTTCCACGAGATGCGTCTCTGTGGCTAAGTGGTTATGCCCTTGCCTTGCGAGTCGAAGGTCGTGGGTTCGAATCCGGACCGCGCCTTTCCGTTCACGAGTTCCTTTTGCCCCAGAGACCATAAGGTTGTTGCCGGAGCTAGAGAGTTCGTGCTTTATGCAGTTCTCTCGGCAGATGGTGTGCCATTTTTGCGGAGAGGGACTGAGTCGTCTTGGGTAAAACCCAGTGCAATGAAGTCAATTCTTCGGCTTTAAAACCCCCGACCTTATTGCCCCGAACATCCGCTTGCCCAAGACAGTAGATCCACGTAAGCATCTAGGGGTTGGCCACCACTATAGGCAACATCCACTCATACAGCAACCTACCATTAAAGCCCTTCGGAAGCATCGACTCAGTGGCGGCTCGTGATCAGTTTTCTTGGTGGGGCCAAACACAAATTTTCGGAAAAATCATGGTTTTTGGGGTATTTACTATTATTTGTCTATTCCGGGAAGTTATTCTCCTTTGATTATTGGTGGGCCGGCCCACTAGCCCTCAGTGACGAGCCGCCCCTGCATCGACTATAATAAGTTAGATCACATAAACATGACAGTATCAGATGGTGGAAATCTCACTTATGTCATCATGCAGCATGTCCTTTACCGAACGTCGTTTTTAATCAAAGCTCTAATGTAAGCGTCTGTAGCTCAAGCGGTAGTCAGCTCGATCACAACCCAAGCGTACCTGGTTCAAACCCCACAGTGGGCAAGTTTAGAAGCAAATACGTTTCCGTTGGATTTTTACATAAGGTAAAAATAGACCTCACCGTTCAGAAAGCAATGACAAACTACTGAACGTATAAGTGGTGCCTAGAAAATCAACGATTCGTTAACTGTGGTTGATGGCTAGAATGTAAAGAATGCCACGATTTTCATTTTCTCATGAAAAACACGATCTCTAGAAAATTCTCTCTCCTCCTCCAGTTTTCTCTCTCATAGGCCAGGCCTCTGCAGCAGTCCTACTCAAATCATCATCATCAAATAGCTTGTCCTGAGCAGAACTTTGTCACCCCAATAGTCCTCCGGAACTTCTCTCTCTCATAGGCCAGATGTCCTGCCTCTGCAGCCGTCATGTTCAGGCCATCATTTACATCCGGAATCCATCTTCTCCGTGGTCTTCCTCTTCTTCTCTTTGCCGGTATGCATCCTTCCATAATGATCTTCTCCAGCCCTTCATGTATTTTTATATGTCTAAAATATTTCAATTTTCTCTTTCGTATTTGTAGCATCAGCCAGTTTTCTTTGATTTTGAGTTCTTTCTGAATAGATCTATTTGTTCTCTTCTCTGTCCAAGATATACAGAAGGACTCTTCTGTAACACTTATATTCGAAAGCACATATATGTTTTTCAACTGCTTTATTAAATGTCCATGCTTCACATCCTACTCAAATAATCTATCAAATCCTAAATCTATCTTATCTTTTCCGAGACTCATCCTTCCATAATAGCCTTCCTGACTTCTTTATATCTACAACATATCTCAATTTGCTTATTTTCATTTATAGTATCAGCCAGTTTACTTTGATATTACACTACATTATGATAATTTCTACTAGTATCACTTTAAATAAACTCCCCTTGTGATTCAAAGGTCGTAGGTTCGAATCCGGACCGCGCCGTTCTGTTCACGACTGCATTTTTTCCCCAGAACCCCTAGGATTGTTGCGGGAGGTACGGAGTTCGTGCATTGTGCAATACTCTCGGCAGGTGGCGTGTCATTACTGCGGAGAGGGACAGAGCCATGTGGCGTAAAACCCGGTGCAATGAAGTCAATCTTAAAAAAACTCTTAATATCAACTATACACAGTATAAAAATCTATCAATTAACCAATGTTTCCTTACAACTAATCCAACATCCAATAAACCATACAACAACACACACACACACACCAAAACAACAACAAAGATATATTGGCGGAACAATACGTTCCTGATATACGGACAAACTCAAACTATTTTGTGCTGCAGCAGATGATCCTGTGAGGACAATTATGATTACAACCGATATAAAACTATTTTTAGCTGACCAATAAGATATAAATAATCTGACCTCGAGCTTTTTTATATTCACGGAAGTTCAAAATATTGTATATCATATAGGTCAAAGTTGACAGAACGTAAAACATAAACGTAACTTCCGGGAAAATATTAGGGTTATTACGACAGTCATTAATTATACAAAATTAACGAAATTACCAAGACCAACGTTTGATATGAAATGGAATAATACATAAAAGAAAAGAGCATAAAATGAGGTAATATGTATTCTGAAGACACGAACGCTCAGACAATTGCATCGTCTGGCTGCAATAACGTCGTCTGTTTGGGGAATTTGTTCTACCAAATATACACAACCTCATCTCATTCTTTCTGTAATATGTTATCTTTCTTGCAAATAAAAATGTTCCCATTCTTGTGTTGTTTTTCTTTTCTTCTTCTCTTGTCGCCACACTGCTACCGGGTTGCTTGCCCAGTGTCGTGGTTTTCTATTTTTGTCTTGCGCTGTTCTGGAGGCTTGTGTGATTGTTATTTTTGCTCTTTCACAGGATTCTGCTATGCATCTAACCATCTTTTCCGTGGTCTTCCTCTTGCCTTCTTTCCCGATGTTCTGTGTTGTGTTGTTATCCACGCTAAATTATCATGTCGCTTGTCGGTTGTTTGGTTAAGATCAAAGTGTAGTATCTACTTGATCGATGCCAAAAGGAGGGAGCCTTGATAGAGAGTCAATATGCAACTAAGCAAAAATAAAAAAATTCGAGCAGCACTGGTTCGAAAGAGTGACGACGCTCGGGGGTTTACGAGTTTAAAACATAATTGGGTACCACCCTCTGCGGCACTAGAGGATAAGAGCCCAAACACTGATAAGAAATAGCTGAATTAATAATGTCGCTTCTCAATCTTTTGACTAAGATCAAAGTCTAGTGCACACTTGATCACAGTCAAAGAGAGGGAGCCTTCATGGAGCAAATAGGCAACTTAATACATTTAAACAAATTTAGAGCAGCTGTCATACGAAAGAATGACAAATCTCGGAGTTTTTACACGTTCCCCCGTAACTGTGTTGACCCGCTGCCGCGCTGTCAGGTAATGGCTCTCAAGAAAAATAAATAAATAAAAGCAAATAAATTAGCAATGAGAAAATGCAGACATATTTCGTTGTATATATTTTGTCACAGACACTAATTATTTCCCATGTTCCTGATTGTAAAGTCTAGACTGTCTACACAAGCATCTAATTCGTATCTCTGTTGTTAAGTCTTCTTCTTCTATACCTCTATTATTGCTCTCTTCAGTGCAGTAATAACTGCCACAGTAATAACTGCCACAGTAATAACAGCCACAGTAATAACTGCCACAGTAATAACAGCAGCAGCAATAACAGTAGCAGCAATAACAGCCACAGTAATAACAGCCACAGTAATAACAGCCACAGTAATAACAGCCACAGTAACAACAGCCACAGTAATAGCTGCCACAGTAATAACAGCCACAGTAATAACTGCCACAGTAATAACTGCCACAGTAATAACAGCCACAGTAATAACAGCCACAGTAATAACTGCCACAGTAATAACTACCACAGTAATAACAGCCACAGTAATAACTGCCACAGTAATAACTACCACAGTAATAACAGCCACAGTAATAACTGCCACAGTAACAACAGCCACAGTAATAGCTGCCACAGTAATAACAGCCACAGTAATAACTGCCACAGTAATAACTGCCACAGTAATAACTACCACAGTAATAACAGCCACAGTAATAACTGCCACAGTAATAACAGCCACAGTAATAACTGCCACAGTAATAACAGCCACAGTAATAACTGCCACAGTAATAACAGCCACAGTAATAACAGCCGCAGTAATAGCTGCCACGGCAACAACAGCAGCAGCAAAACAGCCACAGTAATAGCTGCCACAGTAATAAGAGCAGCAGTAATAACCACAGTAATAAGTCACATTAATAACAGCAGCAGCAGCAACAACAGCTATATCAATAACGGCAGCAGTAATAACAGCTACATCAATAGGGACATCAGTAATAGTGACAGCAGCAAAAACTACAGCAGAAATAACACACACAGCAAAAACGGCAGCAGCAATAACAACCGCAGCAATAACAGCCACAGTAATAACAGCAGCAATAACAGCCACAGTAATAACAGCAGCAGCAGCAACAGTAACAGCCACAACAGTAACATCAGCAGCAACAACAGCTATATCAATAACGACAGCAACAATAATAGCCGTAGCAATCACGACAGCAGCAATAATATAACAGCAGCATCAACAACAGCCACAGTAATAACAACAACAGTACTGAATTATCATTATTGCAAGTTATTACTACTAAGTTACATTCGTTTACACAAATTTGGAACGTCTAAAGACCATGAAATTAGACACAAGAACGAAATATTCATATGTCGAGTTGCAAGTACGAAGTAAAAAATATACGAAGGTATTGTTGACATTCTAATTCGCCACGTGCAGTCTGACGTCATTTTCTTCGCAATGTCTGTTCTAAGAGCAGACTCGAAATCTGACCGCAAAATAATTCCCTGGATTCTAAACGAAGTAAGTGAACAAAGACACATGCCACTAGTCGTGTTAGTGTTTACGAGCCATTATCATTACAACATTTGTCGATCGGATACAAACAGCATACCTACTACTACACATGTTAACAGATTGCTACACATCTTTGTGTTGTAGATGTCAAGGGGAAGTAACTAACACAACAGTAGAACGATCGTTGGATGACGTTCTTGACTACGAAACTGCTTACATATATCATCATCATCATCAAGTAGCTTGTCCCTTCTGGGTTCCAAGACAGCAACCCTGAAAACACTATTCTGTGCAAAGTGCCCGTCGTCAGCAGTCATTCTCAGCTCGCCAATGACATCCTGCACCCATCGTCATCTATGTCTTCCTTTCGCTCTTCTTCCAGGCACCGTTTCTTCTAGAATTATCTTCTCCAGGCACTCGTATCTTTTAATGTGTCCGAAATATTTAATTTCGATCAAAGTGTAGTATCTGTATCGTTTGATATCTGTCACGTGGCTCATTATATGGGTTTACAAAGATATCAGCTTGTGTTACGGAACTAGTGCCCATTTGATCGAAGCCGAAGGTCGGAAGCCTTCATTAAATGCCACATGGCTACCCTTGTACAAAACTAGGAGTGCTATCGATCGAAGGATTGATCGGGTTTGATAGTTTATAAACGTTTTCACGTTCCGTTGTACGGGTCCACCTGGTATGGCACATCTGGGACGGGCCCCATAAAAAAACCCCAAAAACAAACGAAATATTTTATTTGTCTTGTTTTTATGTTATTTAGTAACCGACTCTCTTTAATATCAAACTTTTACAGAACAGAAGCGTTTGTTCTCTTCTCTGTCCATGATATTCTAAGTACTCTTCTGTAGCATTTGCATTCAAAGGAATTGATGATCTTCTCTGCCTCTTTGTTAATGGTCCATGTCTCACAACCATACGCTCTCAAGGAAAAAAACAGATTCTTAAACACCTATATATGCCCTCCTGCCCAGCGTGTTCGCAGAGCGTTGGACGACGGGTGACAAGCCCCCCGTGAGTGCGGTTCAATTCCGCGGACCTTGCAGAAAAGCTAAAGGTTCTCCAGATTTACGGTGTTCGTGGAACCGAAGGGTTACGATGTCCATGGCACCGAGCCGAAGAGCTGTAAGCTCAAGTGCTTCTGGGTTGGGAAAAACAACAACATACCTATATATATATATATATATATATACACGGACATGCTCATTGAATAGTGAGTGAATGGTCGGAGAGTGAGACATTTCAATAATATTTTCTCAACGTCAGGTATCGTGTGGGATCTTCGATAACCTCTTCTTCTTCTTCATCGATCTCTGGTCATGCGCTTAATTTACTGGGGACCACAAACTGGGCAGTCAGATTCAGGTCTGTCAGGTTTGCCCAAAGCTTAGTTTTCAGGTTGACTGGGTGTGGCGACATGTTGCTTCTCAGCTCACCCAGGAGAGGGAAGTCTTGTAGGATATGCTCCGGTGTCTGTTCCGCCTGGTGACACAGCTAAGTTGATAACACTTTTCATGCTGTACTAGTGATCATATGCTGTGGAAACTCTGGGTTTAAGTTCAGCTTCAGCCAAACATTCTCTGTGCGCACACATTACTCGCATTAACTACAGAAAACCCTTTATCCTTTACTTGGGTCAAATAGTACATCTGAGTCGAGGAGTTTGATCTTACTTGGGGCTCTAATTAAGTACATCTGAATAGAGTGAGTTCTGATCCATCTCAAATTACGACATTGGTCAGAGTGAGTTCTGATCCTTTACTGGCCTAAATTACAAGACATCTGAAGTCAGTGAGTTCACATTCTGAAAGGACACTATTAGAAACCAAAGTTTTCACAAAAATCAATAAGATTGACTGCGTCTGAATTTAAAAAAAATGATTGTTTGATAGGATTTCACCATCATTGTACTTCATTAAATAACCATATGTGTTTCGATCTCTTTCTTACACAGAAAGATCTCAGTGACAGTGCACAATCTCCGTTACACCGGAGAGGGTTCTCAAATTGATTTTGAAGATGGAGACAGTTTTAGTAAAAGTTTCTTTAAAAAAATATTTATTAAATTTTGAACGTGCAGTAGCTTTGCAGTCTACTTTTATCGATTTTCAACTACTAAGGGTTTTTTACGCACTCAACTTCAAACGTTTTATCGTCCATCTCCGATAGGAACTTGTAACAACTATTCTAAGTAATCCATTTATTAGCCTTTACTAATAATATCTTTTGGATCTCTGTGGTTCGAAAGTTAGGTGTTGACCAATCTTTCCAATGGTAGGTGTACTCTGTTGCCTCCTGTATGCAGTGTTCAGGATATTCTTCTATTGATCCCTGATCTCAATGTAAGCGCGATCAAGTTTCTCGTCCTATCGGAGATGGACATTAAAACGTATATAGCTTGCTCCAGTTGACCAGGTAAACGAAACCTTGGTAGTTAAAAATAGATAAGACTAAGCTACAAAGTCGCTGTCAGGCCAAAACTCATTAAAACTGATTCAATAAAAAATCTTTAAAAGATTTTAATCATCTTAACTATTTCATCGGAGTGCTACTTAGATTGTGCACTGCCGCTGATATCTTCTTGTGTAAGAAACAGATAAAAAAACATATGGTTATTCATTGAAGTGTAATGATGATGATCCGATCAATCAATCAATCAATCAATCAATCAATCAATCAATCAATCAATCAATCAACCAACCAACCAACCAATCAGACAATCAATCAATCGGTCAATCAATCAATCAATCAATCAATCAATCAATCAATCAGTCAATCAATCAATCATTGATAACAAATAACCCCTAGTCTAAGATAGATAAGAAAGGACGAAGCTAACATTGAAAATAAACAGATATATAATAGGCGTCCATCGCAAGCGATCATGACAACAGTCTCAGACGTGTGCTGCTGCACATCTTTGGTGGTGCGGAGGTGACTGTAGTGTCCACTCCTAGAACAAAATTCCCTACCACAGTTGGGGCATACATGATCAAGGTTAGACATGTGCATGTTGTGTGTTCTGTTTTTTCGCGCAGCTCGTTTTCTCTGTACCTCAACGGCACGATGATTCTCAGCTATACGAGTTCCTTTTGTGTTGTTACAGCGTCACATATGACGATCTTTCGTAATGGATTCCCAGCAAGTGGTGTCTATATCGAAGCATTTAAGAGACACTGTAAGAGTGTCTTTAAAGCGTTTTTCTGTCCACCAGCTGAACGTCTGCCCCCTTCAAGTTCACCATACATCAACTATGCTGGTAAGCGTATATCAGGCATCCGGCAACGTGACCGGTCCATCTCATTTTTGCATTCTGTAACAGGGTGTTGACACTTGGGATCTTTGCTCTTATGAGAACTTGGGTATCTGGCGTTTTGTCCTGCCGGTTTACTTTAGACAGATAGATAGATAGAAAGACATATTGATTGATAGATAGATAGATAGATGATGATAGATAGATAAATAAATAAATAATATATATATATATATATATATATATGATAGATAATAATAGATAGATAGATAGATAGATAGATAGACGATAGATAGATAGATAAATATAGATAGATAGATGATAGATATATAGATAGATAAATAGATAGATATATTACATCGATAGATAGATAGATAGAGATAGATAGAGAGATAGATATAGATAGATAGATGGATGGACGGACGGGGCGGGACGGACGGACGGACGGACGGACGGACGGACGGACGGACGGACAGACAGACAGACAGACAGACAGACAGACAGACAGACAGACAGATAGATAGATAGATAGATAGATAGATAGATAGACAAACATACAGACAGAGAGATAGAGAGAAAGAGAAGTATATGTTCCAGAAATGTAGCATAAAAGAACACAGAAAGATCGACATAACAGACATTGACACAACAGCATGCTTTATGAATGAGAAATGCTTCAGAAACCCAGTTATCAAGATTAAAAACACTCATGTTTTAATGTCTCATGTTTCTGCTATCGCATTTAAAATTAACCACCGCACGTGCTACTCGTGAAGATAAATTTCAAATGTTTTCAGTAATACGTCTGTGATGAGTAGACACGTAATCCAAACACGTCATTGTTTCACCCATCGAAACACGGATAGCTGGATCCACCTTTGATAACGTGAATCTCTTGTCAGTGGCGGCACGTGAACATTTTTGTTTGTTGGGTCATACAACAATTTTCGGAAAAATCATGGTTTTGGGTTAGGATATATTTTAGTGAGAGCCGCGGTAGCGTAGTTGTTAGTGAACTCGCTTCTCAAGACTGGTGGTCTGGGTCAACTCCCACAGTGCGCGTGAAATTTTTCCCGACAGCGACGGCTCTCAGGTCGACCCAGCCTCAACTGGGTACCAGACATGCTCTGGAAAGTAAAGGCGGCCGGCGTGATGTTGACCACATCACCCATCGTGTGCTGACGGTCAATGAAAAATACAGGCCTAACACTGTATTGACCTATATACCACGAGGTATGAAAGGGTTCCTTTACTTATATATTTTAGTATTTCTATATATTTCTATATTTTAAATATATATTATATATTTTAGTAGATATATTTACTTATATCTATTGGTATATTCCAGGAAGTTATCCTCCCCCCTCCTTTATAAACGTACATTGTCGTACACATATGACTATTGTTGGAACGTGCGATTACCGTAAACTATTCTATTATGGTTAATTATTTATATTAGTTTTATATATCATTCGGTACTTACACACCCGGACTAATTTTTAGCGCGTTTAACTGTGCACTGGCTTGTCTGCCTAAGAATATCCCTACTAAATGAATGAAAATCACATATTTGTCTGTGTTGAATAACCAGTCGAGAGAGAGGTCAGAAGTCGCTATGTTAACAGATGGTCTAAATAGACCACATCGTACTGTCCCTAAAATAATATTGCGCTGGAAATGCGTGAAGTATACTAATTTAGGAGAAAAGAAGACGCTGCATTTCAGACTTAAAGTATTTGCAAAACAGAGCTGAATGAGCTCAAACGGCCCTCGATGAACTAACGCGCTCACTCAAACGCACCGCCATTCAGTGGATACCATCACACTGTAACGTGAGGGGAAACGAAGCAGCCGACAAACTAGCCAAAGAAGGCAGGCGACTACCTCAGACTGATCTCGAGATCAGTTATGAAGAAGCCAGAACAACCATCGGCTCGCACTATAGAAACAAATGGACAAAAGACCATCAGTATACCAACAGCGACGGATACTATGGTCTCTCTCGTAGTGAACAAGTTGCCATACTTCGCCTCCGTACCGGCCACAACAAGCTTCGAGCCCACATGTTCCACAAATTTAAGATTGGCACAACTAGCCTGTGCCCCTGCAAAAAGGCGGACATGACGACAGAACACGTTCTGCAAGACTGTCAACGGTTAGCAGGTATAAGAAAAAACATGGCCCCAAAACACAGAGCTTCGCGAGAAGCTGTACGGAGGAACAGAGTCCCTTAAAACCACGGTAAAATTCATGATAAAAGTTGGTCCATCAGTCTAGGCCGAGAACGGAAAGAGAGAGAGAGAGACTGTATATATTTTAGCATTATATATTCAATGTCAAAAGCTAATCAGTATCACGTTAAAAGTAATCAATATGAACAAATAATTTATTTAAAAAATAAATACACGTTACACATTATTTTTAGAAAGGCCCAGCCCCACATACCCTTAATGACAAGCCGTCCCTGTCTTGTGTGTCTCTAAAAGTTTTCCCAAAAATCTCCATAGAGGATGTCGAATATGTGGTAGTTATGCCAGATTTGATAATTATGATACGAAATTATGATACGAATTGGCAAAGTAACATCAGCTTTTAAAAGTCTAAATAAAATATGAACTGCAAGTTATATAGTATTAAAACTAAATTACGAATTTTCAATTCAAATGTTGTATCAATCCTAACATATGCCAGCGAGAGTTGGAAAATGACTAAAGATATAGAAAGCAAGTTGAATGCATTTGAAAATAGATGTCTGCGAAAAATAATGAATATAAAATGGAACGAATTCAGGAGAAGTGATGAAATCAGAGGCATGTCTGGTCAACCACTAGTGACAACTGTTATAAGAAAGAGAAAATGGAGATATGTTGGGCACACCTTGAGGAGAGGTCGACCTAAGGAGACCCTGAAGCGAACTTTGCTGAGAGAGCAGGAAATATCGGTCTCAGTTCCATGGAGGAGATTGAGCGAGTTGCCCAGGATAGAGCGGTATGGAGAAATTACTTGCAGGCCCTATGTAACGTATAACGGTACGAGAGGAATTATTATTATTATTATGCCAGATTTGAAGTTATCTCAATTACTTTTTTTTATCTCAAATTGTGTCATGGCCAATATTGTAAGAAAAACTGGTCAATTTTTCGTTCAAAGCTTTTCACATCGGCTGATAAGCTGTCAAGCGGCCAAGATTTGTTACAGAAAAATGGACTGAATATGATATGACAGAATTGCTATTACATGATGACAAGATTAATGAATTTAATCATGAAAGAAAGATATCTTTGAAATATAAGCCTCGTGTTTGAAGACTCTCATGTTTTCTCCCTTTCAGGTGGACATAGGACTTAATACTGACAGTTGACAAATGATATTGTTGCCAGGACAAGCACATGTTGGTAATCCTATTGATGTGTTTATCAGTGTATCTTTGAGATATCTGGGGGACGCATACATACGTTCAGACAGATAAAGAGACACGTGTGTATCGTCTTTTTCTCTAATCCTGTTTGCTTGACATCGTCAGGACATGAAGAATACTTTTCTAGAAAGAGCTCTTCTCTTCGTTTATAGTGTTCTTTCACAGCCTCTGTTATTTCCGTGAATCACTTTTTGCCTGGGCCGCATTTTGCTTTGTATCCACTGTATCGGAGTAAAATTGCTCTTCGAGTTGCTCTGTTTGTTGGTAATCTGTTTAGGTGTCCGAACTATTTAATTTGTTGTTTCTTTATGAAGTTCAGTACTGATGTTGTTGTATTACCTTTTTGTTTCTTTATGTCTTAATTTCTAAACTGGTCCCTTTTTTTATATTCCTAGCATTATGCGCAGACACTTCATCTCTGTCACGACTAGTTTTCTTCTATCGTTTGATGTCAGCATCCAGGTCTGGCATTGATAGTATAATGTTGGAAGAAAGATTGTATTTACAATACTCTTTATTCTTCATGGTGACATATTTACATTTCGAAATTAGTGTCATTTATTCTATGACTTAATTTCCTTTTTTTCATCTTTGTGTAATTTCGTTTGTTATTCTTCCGTTTGCTGACAAATGTTCCAAGAAATCTTTAACTTATTTTTAGTCGCCAACGAAGATACTTTTGAGGACCTCTGTGGCTAGGTGGTTAAGCCGGTTGCCTTGTGAGTTCGAACTTGTGAGTTCGTGAGTGTAGTTTTTCCAGAGACCCCTAGGATTGTTGCTGGAGCTACGGAGTTCGTGCTGTGTGCAATACTCTCGGCAGGTGGCGTGCAATTTCTGCGGAGAGGGACCGAACAATATGAGGTAAAATCCGGGGCAATTAAGTCAATCCTTTGGCTTTAAAAACCTTTAAATTGCAGTTCGTTGATGGATATATTGGTAGTGCGTTCTTGTATAGGGAAGGACAGTAACTGCAGTCTGTATGGATAGATAAATATTCGATTTTCTCTCTAAGGCTTACACTTTCATTTGTTATAAGAATGCTTCTTCCGTTGTTGTCATGTCTCAGTCAAAGCATAGCGTCATCAATGGATGTTGAATGACATGTAACCTGCTGCCTTGCAGGTCGGCTGGGGCACAGCCAACTCTAGATAACTAGGCCAGACAACTGACTGGGGGAATACCTGATCTAGATCAGAGAAGGGGGCTCGAAAATATATATGTTTGATAGAACACTGCAAGCTTTTATGCAATTTTACTCAATTCTGTGAGTCTATGGTTATTTATTGGTGAGAAATATTCATAATATTGATATTCCTTATTGTTAAACTTAACTTGTTGGATAATATAACTTCAATTTAGCATTTTGTGTTGATTTTAAAATTAATTCGTCTTTATACACCAATACTGAAATGGGGGATCACGTTATGTAGTTGTGGTCTGATTTCACATAATTCTTACCTGATTCCAAAGGCTCATAAGTTTATAGTTGGCTCTGGATGGTGACATCCAAAGCCTGACGGAGAGCAAACCCAGTAAAAGCTGGCTAAAACCGGACATATCGCCGAAGGATAAGCATCAGAGCTCCAAATGGCGCTGAAGATTTGACGAAACACCCATGCTAAAGCTGCATGAATCAGATTTCCACTTGAATGAGATTTATGGGAAGTTCTGGTACATCGGTCTTAGCGATGATCGCGCGAGAGAGAGAATGTCATGTAACTCTCTTCCTCGAATACCGTGCGCCGAAACGATGAAAATCTTCACCTTTCAACTCAAAACAGAGCACAGTTCTTCAACAAATTTCTTCCAGCCCTTTCTTTCTCGTGCCATACCTTCCGACTCTGTCCTTGTTTTGCTATCCTTTTAATATTAGTCTCCAGCTCTCTTCTCCATGTATTTCTCGGCCTTTTCCATCTTCTCTTTCGAACAAATACTGCGATTAATTGTGAGTGGGAGATCAAATTGGCAGGAATCGGTTATTCCATCGCGTAGAATGAACCCTACACCATATTTATCGGAGTTGTTATCTATTTGTTTGCAAAACCGACCGTGTATTGACGGGGCTCACAGGAAGAGCAAAGAATGGTGGCACCGTGACCTACAGAGCATGTCGTAAGAGACGACTGAGGTAGGGTCGAGGGAAGTAAATAAAAGCATCGCAGAAATCGGATGTGCTGGTATACTTGTAGGCGCATAACTTGTACAACGTGCAATCACTCTTAGACTTGGATCCCATACAGATCACAAAGGTGAGTTAACAGGTAGTTAACAGGTAGTTAACAGGTAGTTAACAGGTAGTTAAAGGTAGTTAACAGGTAGTTAACAGGTAGCCGATGTGGAGCGTTCGAAGAAGAAGAAGAAGAAGAAGAAATTGGTACAGACATAAATTTGATAAATGAATTTATTCTGTGCCAAATGTATTTAGTACAACGCAACTAAAACCTAAACAGTACGCGCTGTTATTGAATTCTAAACAACGAAATATGTTTCTGCAGTTGCAATTTACAGAGTATACATATACACTACACACAATTTA
This sequence comes from Arion vulgaris, assembly GCA_020796225.1. Lineage (NCBI taxonomy): Eukaryota > Metazoa > Mollusca > Gastropoda > Stylommatophora > Arionidae > Arion > Arion vulgaris. The sequence continues at coordinate 80,718,536 of CM036754.1, read as the reverse complement.
TAGAAAGTAGAAGTGGGCAGATAAACTACAGATTAAAAAAGTAAAGTAGACAGTAGACAGTAGACAGGTAGTAGAGAGAAAGTAGACACAATTTAAAGGAAGCTTCCGCCGAGTGGTTACCGGGCCCCAAATTTGGGGTGTAAAGAATAGAACCACCGTTACCTGCCATGCATGTCGTAAGAGGCGACTAAGGAGGTTTGACTGAAATCGGATGCATGTGTCCTAAGCGTGTAGAAGTCTATGCGTTTAGGTGCCTACCAAACCAATGTGCAACGTATACACGTTCTTGGCAAAGATCAAACATATCACAAAGAGTGATTAAAATTGATCGTAAAGAACGAACGCAAAGAAGAAGAAGAAGAAAGGAAGCTTTTTTTTTAAATAAAAAAATCCCCAAAATGAGTAAGGAGAATATAATAAGATATCTATTTTTTGGTTACAGACACTGGCGAAGAAATTATATGTCATAGACGTTAAGACATTGCTAGCATAGTTCTGATATGAATATTAGACACATGTTAGTTGAGAGATTGTTAACATAGTACTGATATGAATATTAGACACATGTTAGTTGAGAGATTGCTAGCATAGTTCTGATATGAATAGTAGACACGGGTTAGTTGAGAGATTGTTAGCATAGTTCTGATATGAATAGTAGACACGGGTTAGTTGAGAGATTGATAGTTCTGATATGAATAGTAGACACGGTTATTGAAGTTGCTAATAGTTCTGATAGAATATTAGACACTGGTTAGTTGAGAGATTAATTAGATATTCTGATATGAATAGTAGACACGGGTTAGTTAGAGAATTGCTAGCATAGTTCTGATATGAATATTAGACACATGTTAGTTGAGAGATTGTTAGCATAGTTCTGATATGAATAGTAGACACGGGTTAGTTGAGAGATTGTTAGCATAGTTCTGATATGAACAGTAGACACGGGTTAGTTGAGAGATTGTTCGCATAGTTCTGATATGAACAGTAGACACGGGTTAGTTGAGAGATTGTTCGCATAGTTCTGATACGAACAGTAGACACGGGTTAGTTGAGAAAAAGGTATTGGAATCAGATTTGGACGGGGAACATCTAAACAGATAAGAAAGAAACTAAGCATGAGGACTATCAAGTAATACATTTACTCGATCGTCTGTAGCTCAAGCGGTAGTGAGCTCGATCACAAACCCAAACGTACGTGGTTCAAACCCCACGGTGGCCAAGTTCGAGGCAAATTCGTTTCCGTTGGATTTTACAAAGGTAAAATATACCTCACCGTTCAGACAGCAATGTCAAACTACTGAAGGTATAAGTGGTGTCCAGGATATGTCACGATTTTCATTTTTCATTTATGTATGGTTCAGAAACATGGACAGTGAACAAACAGCTAGATCACAGAGTTAATACATTTGAGGTGTGCAGATACAAAAGAATAGATACTTCATGGAAAGACAGACAAATAAAGAAGTTTTATAAATACTAGTAATACAGAAAGAATTGCTACAGAATATAAAAAACAAACAAATAGAATATTTCTCACACACAAAAAGACACGATATATTGGTCAGAGAACATTATTATAGGGGAACGTTGAAGATCAACCAGAAAGAGGAAGACAAAGCAACAAGTGGGAGGAAAGGAAACGTTAAGTGATGAACAAATTATGGTCTGGCAGAGTACAACATCAAAGTAAGAGAAAGGGAATTTGGAACCAACCAACATTCAATGCGGAGACCTTTCCAGAAAATAATAATTCCTCTCGTACCGTTATACGTTACATGGGACCTTCAAGCAATTTATCCATACCGCTCTATACTGGTCAATTCGCTCAGTCTCCCCCATGAAACTGAGACTGATAATTCTTGCCTCTCTCAGCAAAGTTCGTTTCAGGGTCTTCAGGTCGTCCACTGTTCTTGAACCCTTTGCATCCCACTTCAATGCCAGCTTTGATATTCTCTGATCACTTCTTCTCATGGTGTGTCCAACATATTTCCATCTTCTCTTTCTTATAACAGTTGTCACTAGTGGTTACCAGACATGTCTCTGATTTCATCACTTCTCCTGAATTCGTTCTATTGTATATTCATAATTTTTCGCAGACATCTATTTTCAAATGCATTCAACTTGCTTTCTATATATTTAGTCATTTTCTAACTACCAGATAATAAAGAGATGAAAGAAGTAGGAAGTGTGAGAACCGGTTAGTTTGAAGTTGTTTCTAAGCTTTTGATTATCTCTCACAGTCCCGTACTGTCTCCTTTCACAAAAAGTTGATGGCAATGAAGGTAACTCAGTGCTGACTGCTACCACTCTCAGAGTTATCATTGTACAAGTTTAACAACAAAAGATGAAGAATATGATTATCTCTAATTATTGATAATTTATAATTATGTTATCAAGTGCACAATAAACAAGAGTTTCATTCTCAAGTGATACGTCAACTAAGATATTCCACATTTGACGTGCATTTTCCGACAACTGAAACTAGCTTCGCAGTAGCATAGAAATGTGAGAAACGACATTACATGCAAATTGGAATGAGATTTTCCTGTTTTTTGTGTGGGTAGGATTGTGTTCAGATGGCTTCGCTAACATGACAGGGCAACATTGAGTAAATTAATGCATTTAAGCAAATATGTAAATGAAAAAACATCTGGTTTAAATCTTCAAGAAAATCTTGTATAAAGAAAATTAAAACTAATATGAGACATGTAAAAAAAAGTGGGATTACAAAAGTAGAAGGCTTTTATTTGTTAAACTTGATGCAACGAATCAATATTTTGTATTAACTTCTTTCTTTTCTTTCTTTCTTTTGTCCTTCTCTGCTTTTTTGCCGCTAGGCGTAGCAGGTTTAACTGATGATCGGTTTCCGAGATAATGCACGCTCGGTCGCTTGATATGGTGTGGTATTGTGGAGTTTTAAGATGTCTGTAACTCCATCAACCCATCTTTTCTTGGTCTGCCCTTTCCTCTTGATGATTCCATTTTCAGGTTGTACGCTCTTGCAACTGGTGTATTCGGTTCATTCTGACCAAGTGGCCAAACCATTTGAGTCTCTGTTTTTCAATAAATCTAATAGCAGGTGTTGTTCTGACTGTTCTTCTAATTTCCTCATTTCTTATATGGTTTCTTCTTGTTTTATTTACTGTTTTCCTCAAGCATCTCATTTCGCATGTGGTAATTTTCCTTTCTTGTTCTTTTGTCAGTGCCCATGTTTGGCTCTGGTAGCACAGTGTTGGTATAAAGATTGAATTTATAATCTGTCTTTTAGTCACTACTGGAATAGCTGGGTGTTTCAAAATTGGGGTAAGCTGGTATGTAATGTTGTTGGCTTGCTGTATTCTAGTTTCGATCTCTCTGTCCAGTCTACTATCAGATGTGAAGATACTTCCAAGGTATTTGAATTATCTCACCTGCTTTAGCGTTTGGTCATTTATTTGTATGTTGATATCTTTATGTTCTCTGCTTATAGTCATGACTTCTGTCTTTTGAATGTTGATCTTCATGTTGTATTTGAGGCAGCTATTATTGAGTAAGTTTATGTGTTCTTGAAGCTGTTCAATATTATTATGGAATAAACACTGGTCGTCAGCAAAGAGCAGTTCATTTTGTTGGTCTGCGTTGAGTGATGCTTCATCTATTTTGGTAATACTATCCATGTGATATATCATATAAAAGAGGAGAGGTGATAAAACACATCCTTGCCGTACTCTGATGTATTTTTGATATCTGTAAATGTTGAAATATTATGTGCTGGAATGTTCAGAGTTTAACAGGTCATATTTTATTAGTTATTAATTTGAACTTATAGCATCACAGGAAATCATATAGATGCTAAATCTTCCGCAGTAGATTTCGGAAGGTATGCATGCTGACGGTTCTTTTGTCTCCTGGTATAATATACTAAAATGATATCCGTCATGTGTGCATCAGTTACATTCTACATTCCTTCAATCACAGTTATCGATGCGTCATCAGTTATCATATTCTTATCCAACAGGTGGTCGTTTAGAAACTGCAGTTTGTTTTCCACTACTATACACTCTTAATATTCAGAAGGAGCTACGGAGTTCGTGCTTTGAGCAATACGATCAAGGTGACTGGGGATTTCTGCGGAGAGGGAAGGAGCTATACGTGGAAACTCGGTGTGATGAAGTCAATGTCTCGTATTTAGACCCTCTTACTATCATCCCGACTGTATGTGCAGTTGATGTAAGATTGTTTGTTCCTCCCACTTCCACAAACAAGTAAATACAAAGTTCTGAGATCCTCAGACGAGAAGCTCGGGAGTCAATGAAAATGGTAAATAAATAAACAGTAAACATGCATTCTGAGAATAAATTTAGTTAATGTAAACCAGGTTATGCTGGAGGAAACAACTCTACAGGATGTAGAATCAAACACATACCTTGGTAGCAACATAGACACAGACGGGGGAACAAACAAATAAATGTCAGGATAAAAATACATAAAGAAAGGGGACATTTTATTGCATTGAGTAGGATATGGAAGTCAAAGGAGATCAAAACAAACACAAAGCGGTGAATATTTCAATCAAATATGAAGTCAGTGCTGTTGCATGAATCGACCACATGGAGGAGAACGATACAAACGACCAGAAAACTACAGACATTCGTAAATGTAAGTTTACGTAGAATAGAGGGACTGAGATGGTATGATAAGATTACGAACTCAGAGAAAGAACTAAGCAGATCATCATCCTCATCAAGTAGCTTGTCTCTTCCAGAACTTGGCTCCAACGACAGCAGTCCTAAAAAACCTCTGTTTCGTGCAAGTTGACCGGCGTCAGTAGCAGTCATTCTCAGATCGTCAATGATATCTTGCACCCATCGTCTTCTAGATCTTCCTCTCATTCTTCTTCCAGGCACCATTCCCTCCACAATTATCTTCAATATGCACTCGTGTCGTTTGATGTGGCCGAAATAAGGGAAGTTAAATATTTCGGAAGATTTTATGTTCTTTAATAGTCAAATCTCTTTAATATCACACTGTTGCAAAGCTAAGTTGATACCAATGGAAAAAGAGTTAAGGAAGAGACGCTGGCGGTGGATAAGATATTGAGAAGACCGACTGAAGGCATTGCAAGGCAGTCATTGTTTTGGAACCCGCTTGGAAAGAGGAATAAGGGAAAGCCTAGAAATACCTGGAGAAGAGAGCTAGAAAATAATATTAGAATGATAGGCAAGACGTGAAAAGAATAGGAAGGGATGGCAAGAGAGTGGAAGAGATGGAAGAAGTTGTTGAAGACATGTGCTCCGCTGGGAGTTGAAAGGTGAAGACGAAGAAGAAACAGGGTATTCAGGGCTTCCCAAAAAAATTAATTAACAAACGCTGAAATCAAACCATAAACCATATTTATCTCGGCGTCCATCGTCCAAACCTGAATAAGGTTTCATGTTTAATTTCAGAATTTGGTAATTGTTTTTAAAAAAAAATAAATCCTAAATACCTATTTCTTCTTCTTTCTCCTACGCCCTAGGGCAGGGTCGGCAACCTTTTGAGACGGAAGAGCCAAAAGTTATAATTTACAAAATTTCTCAGTTTTTAATGAGCCACTAAAATTGTTCTTTCAATATTATGGTATTTGATTAGGATTAGGTATATCAATTTGATTTTTGATTTCAAATAAATGGCTTTAAATACGAAATAATATTTATTCATATTAAAAATGTAAACCTTAAATAAATGATTTTAATAGATTGCTACGAGTTTTGAAAATAAAATAATATAATTATTATTTTTTGCTCATGGAACTGGAAGGCCGCAATTTGACATCGAAAGAGACACAACTTGACATCGAAAGAGACACAACTTGACATCGAAAGAGCCGCATGCGGCTCGCGAGCCGCAGGTTGCCGACCCCTGCCCTAGGGAGGCATATGTCCGCAACCAAGACCTTCCATGCCCGTCTATCCAAGACCATCTTCTCCAGATCTCTCCACTCTCTCTCAGTTTTCGTTCCATGCCCGTCTATCCAAGACCATCTTCTCCAGATCTCTCCACTCTCTCTCAGTTTTCGTTCCATGCCCGTCTATCCAAGACCATCTTCTCCAGATCTCTCCACTCTCTCTCAGTTTTCGTTCCATGCCCGTCTATCCAAGACCATCTTCTCCAGATCTCTCCACTCTCTCTCAGTTTTCGTTCCATGCCCGTCTATCCAAGACCATCTTCTCCAGATCTCTCCACTCTCTCTCAGTTTTCGTTCCATGCCCGTCTATCCAAGACCATCTTCTCCAGATCTCGCCACTCTCTCTCAGTTTTCGTCTGGTTTGAGAGAAGGTGAGTTGGCAGCCGATTTCCTTTCGAATTTTGTCGGGTCCCTCCTTGCAGGGTCCTCCTTCTTCCTTGGATGGTGAGCTAATACAAACATCTCCATGACCAGGACAGTGTTTCTCTATGAGATCCTGAACGATTAAAGCATCTTTACAAGACGGTATAATCATTCAAATAGCGATCGCAAGACCAAGAAGAAGAAGAAGAAGATCCACAAGGAAAGAATCAGGGTCTGGTGTAGCCCGACCATGTACCGTGTGCACACCGAACATTTTTCTCTAAACTGGGATTAAACCACTCAATTTCCAGTTAGCAAATAATTTGAAAGAAAGAAACTCCTGTGTGTTGGTAGGACTCTCAAGAGGAGCAAATAAGTTGAAAGAAAGAAACGCCTGTGTGTTGGTAGAACTCTCAAGAGGAACAAATAAGTTGAAAGAAAGAAACTCCTGTGTGTTGGTGGAACTCTCAAGAGGAACAAATAAGTTGAAAGAAAGAAACTCCTGTGTGTTGGTAGAACTCTCAAGAGGAACAAATAAGTTGAAAGAAAGAAACTCCTGTGTGTTGGTAGGACTCTCAAGAGGAACAAATAAGTTGAAAGAAAGAAACTCCTGTGTGTTGGTAGAACTCTCAAGAGGAGCAAATAAGTTGAAAGAAAGAAACTCCTGTGTATTGGTGGAACTCTCAAGAGGAGCAAATAAGTTGAAAGAAAGAAACTCCTGTGTGTTGGTAGAACTCTCAAGAGGAACAAATAAGTTGAAAGAAAGAAACTCCTGTGTGTTGGTAGAACTCTCAAGAGGAACAAATAAGTTGAAAGAAAGAAACTCCTGTGTGTTGGTAGAACTCTCAAGAGGAACAAATAAGTTGAAAGAAAGAAACTCCTGTGTGTTGGTGGAACTCTCAAGAGGAACAAATAAGTTGAAAGAAAGAAACTCCTGTGTGTTGGTAGAACTCTCAAGAGGAACAAATAAGTTGAAAGAAAGAAACTCCTGTGTGTTGGTAGGACTCTCAAGAGGAACAAATAAGTTGAAAGAAAGAAACTCCTGTGTGTTGGTAGAACTCTCAAGAGGAGCAAATAAGTTGAAAGAAAGAAACTCCTGTGTGTTGGTAGAACTCTCAAGAGGAACAAATAAGTTGAAAGAAAGAAACTCCTGTGTGTTGGTAGGACTCTCAAGAGGAACAAATAAGTTGAAAGAAAGAAACTCCTGTGTGTTGGTAGAACTCTCAAGAGGAGCAAATAAGTTGAAAGAAAGAAACTCCTGTGTATTGGTAGAACTCTCAAGAGGAACAAATAAGTTGAAAGAAAGAAACTCCTGTGTGTTGGTAGGACTCTCAAGAGGAGCAAATAAGTTGAAAGAAAGAAACTCCTGTGTGTTGGTAGAACTCTCAAGAGGAACAAATAAGTTGAAAGAAAGAAACTCCTGTGTATTGGTGGAACTCTCAAGAGGAGCAAATAAGTTGAAAGAAAGAAACTCCTGTGTGTTGGTAGGACTCTCAAGAGGAGCAAATAAGTTGAAAGAAAGAAACTCCTGTGTGTTGGTAGAACTCTCAAGAGGAACAAATAAGTTGAAAGAAAGAAACTCCTGTGTATTGGTGGAACTCTCAAGAGGAGCAAATAAGTTGAAAGAAAGAAACTCCTGTGTATTGGTGGAACTCTCAAGAGGAGCAAATAAGTTGAAAGAAAGAAACTCCTGTGTGTTGGTAGAACTCTCAAGAGGAACAAATAAGTTGAAAGAAAGAAACTCCTGTGTGTTGGTAGAACTCTCAAGAGGAACAAATAAGTTGAAAGAAAGAAACTCCTGTGTGTTGGTAGAACTCTCAAGAGGAACAAATAAGTTGAAAGAAAGAAACTCCTGTGTGTTGGTGGAACTCTCAAGAGGAACAAATAAGTTGAAAGAAAGAAACTCCTGTGTGTTGGTAGAACTCTCAAGAGGAACAAATAAGTTGAAAGAAAGAAACTCCTGTGTGTTGGTAGGACTCTCAAGAGGAACAAATAAGTTGAAAGAAAGAAACTCCTGTGTGTTGGTAGAACTCTCAAGAGGAGCAAATAAGTTGAAAGAAAGAAACTCCTGTGTGTTGGTAGAACTCTCAAGAGGAACAAATAAGTTGAAAGAAAGAAACTCCTGTGTGTTGGTAGGACTCTCAAGAGGAACAAATAAGTTGAAAGAAAGAAACTCCTGTGTGTTGGTAGAACTCTCAAGAGGAGCAAATAAGTTGAAAGAAAGAAACTCCTGTGTATTGGTGGAACTCTCAAGAGGAGCAAATAAGTTGAAAGAAAGAAACTCCTGTGTGTTGGTAGAACTCTCAAGAGGAACAAATAAGTTGAAAGAAAGAAACTCCTGTGTGTTGGTAGAACTCTCAAGAGGAACAAATAAGTTGAAAGAAAGAAACTCCTGTGTGTTGGTAGGACTCTCAAGAGGAGCAAATAAGTTGAAAGAAAGAAACTCCTGTGTGTTGGTAGAACTCTCAAGAGGAACAAATAAGTTGAAAGAAAGAAACTCCTGTGTATTGGTGGAACTCTCAAGAGGAGCAAATAAGTTGAAAGAAAGAAACTCCTGTGTGTTGGTAGGACTCTCAAGAGGAGCAAATAAGTTGAAAGAAAGAAACTCCTGTGTGTTGGTAGAACTCTCAAGAGGAACAAATAAGTTGAAAGAAAGAAACTCCTGTGTATTGGTGGAACTCTCAAGAGGAGCAAATAAGTTGAAAGAAAGAAACTCCTGTGTGTTGGTAGAACTCTCAAGAGGAGCAAATAAGTTGAAAGAAAGAAACTCCTGTGTATTGGTGGAACTCTCAAGAGGAGCAAATAAGTTGAAAGAAAGAAACTCCTGTGTATTGGTGGAACTCTCAAGAGGAGCAAATAAGTTGAAAGAAAGAAACTCCTGTGTGTTGGTAGAACTCTCAAGAGGAACAAATAAGTTGAAAGAAAGAAACTCCTGTGTGTTGGTAGAACTCTCAAGAGGAACAAATAAGTTGAAAGAAAGAAACTCCTGTGTGTTGGTAGAACTCTCAAGAGGAACAAATAAGTTGAAAGAAACTCCTGTGTGTTGGTAGAACTCTCAAGAGGAACAAATAAGTTGAAAGAAAGAAACTCCGTGGGACGTACCTAGTAAATAAAAACGTCTCAGAAATCGGATGTGCTCGCCTATTTGTAGGCGCATAACTGGCACAACGTATAATCGCTCTTAGGCTCGGATCACACACAAACAGAGGCGGCTCGTCATTAAGGGCCAGTGGGACCGGGACCCACTAAAAATAATGTGTAACGTGTATTTATTATTTTATAAATTCAAAAAACAACAACCAAAATCCATGATTTTTCCAAAAATATATGTCTGGCCCCACCTGCAAAAATAGTCACGAGCCGCCACTGCACACAAATCACAAAGAGTGGTTAATAAGTAGTTGATATGATACGTTTGAAGAAGAAGAAGAAGAAGAAGGAAGAAAGAAATGCTTTGCATAGAATATTTGAACGTAGCTTTGACAATAAATCAGAAAACAGAGAAAAGCAAACTCCAGACAAGCCACCGAATAACAACCGTGAAAAAAACCACTTTAGGTTCAACTTGGGAAACAGATGAGAATGTGCTAAAATAAGGTTATATATTGAACGAGTCGGATCAGTCCTAGAACTTGCCCCTTGCAGCATGGACAACAGCAGTAAAGTTATTTTCTGAATATGATACAAATCTATGCAATAAGAATCATAAAAGAGAAGGAAATGTTGGCAGTTGGTAGTGGGGAGCAAGCAGTAAACATATAGTATAGAAAAAGTTACATACCGCCAGTCAATGAAAAACAGGAGAATGACAACAAGAATGAGAAATAATCTGAAAAATTCGAAAGATTGACAAATCACAGGATGTGAAATGAAAATCGTGGCAAATCCTATACAGTGTTCGTGTTGACATCTTTGCATTTCAAAATTGGTGCCATTAGTCCTATGAAATAATTTAACTGTATTGCATGAACTAATTTAACTGTATTGCAGGAAATAATTTAACTGTATTGCATGAAATAATTTAACTGTATTGCATGAAATAATTTAACTGTATTGCATGAAAAAAAATGTTTCATATACCTTTTACAGGACGTCGTAATCAACCACAGTAAACGAGTAGACTATTTTCTATGCACCACTTATACGTGCAGTAGTTTGTCATTGCTTTCTAAAGGGTGAGGTCTATTTTTTCCGTTCATAAAAATGCACGGGAACAAATTGGCTTCCAAATTGTTCGCCGCGGAATTTGAACCAGGTACTCTTGGGTAGTGATCTAGCTCACTACCACTGAGCCACAGACGCCCATTACATGATATACCAGACAATAAATGACTTTGGACGAGGAGTCCTGACACTGAGAAATGTATAGAAACAATGAGAATAAATATGAGAGAAGATACTAACAATACTACACCAATTACAAACTTCACCCACACAACATAGAAACTAGCAATATGAAAAATAACAGCACCTGCCTGACATAGGGAAGAGAATTTATGGCATTGATAGAAGTCATACCAAACCACACAGAAGAACTATAACACATAAATATAGAGAGAAATACTGCTCTACCAACATCTGGACTACCGTATTAACAGATGGATTAGCAACTAATGGAATGAAAGAGTTGGGATAAGGCTAACACGTTTGTATATGATGTTTGCAAGGGTTTTCAATTTTAATATGAGACTTAACGTGATGTTTATTTACCGGAAGAATGCTTACATCAAAGTGAACTTGCCGACAGTGAATATACGTTATTAAATCTTCAGAAAGTAAGACTTGAAAAGTGAACAAATGAATACATTATCTCTTGCTAAAGTAAGCATTCTTCAACCTTGAGGTATAGTGAGGGGTTGGGGCCGTACTTCTCATTTGACCATCAGCTGGCACATGCTGGCTGATGTGACCAACATCACACTGGTCGTCTTTACTTTCTAGCGCTTATCTAGTACTCACTTGAGGTTGGCGAGTCGATCTGAGGTCAGGAAAAAATTGAATTCTCACTTTAAAATTGAAGTGTCAAAGCCATCATTAATGAAAACTGCAATGAATGTGACGTTGTGATTTACACAGATGGATCTGTAATTCGCCACGAGAAGTCCGCATCTTCCTTCTCTTATCAGTTCTTATCAGTTATATGAGGACTATCATCATAGCACTCCGGACATGTCCATAGGTGCTCCGATCTCCGCCTCAGCAAGTCCAGCAGCGTCCAGCGGCCCCAACACGCCAGTTCGATGTTGATTAATCAATCTCTTTGCATATTTAGTATGTTGTTCTCTGTAAGCGCAGAATGGTCAAGGAAGCCAGTGGTGCATTTAGTATCACAAGTAGCATGACAATGAAAGTCCTAGATTTTCATTTAAACAAATCCACGTCAACAGCTAGATTACAGGAACGTGCATTGAAGAATGAAGTAGCTAGAAAATAACAGCACAACAGGTGTAGGAGTATGCTCATCCATCAACATCAAACTGGTACCAGTCAGTCGCTTGATGGTGTTGGAGACATTGCGAAGGAGATCGGAGCACCTATAAACATGTCTGGAGTGCAATGAAGATATTTCAAACTGAAACTTTTGTGAAAAAAAACAAAACACAAAGACTTTTTTTTAAAAGACAACCCCACTTTTATAGGCCGACATGTTTCGGATACGCCTGTCTTATATCTCATAGCAGTCTATGACCCAGCACCCAACTTATTCTCGTTCTCGGCGCAAACCTATCAAATCACAAAGAGTGATTAACATGGTTGATAAGACAAACGCAAAACAAAGAAAAAGAAAAAGCTTTGAAACGATACATTTATTGTTGTTCGTTTACAACGTGGAATTGAAGAAAGCATTTTGTAATCTTCTTATCTTTCTTTCCTTCCAGATTTCACATGATCTGATTTCCTGCAAACAAATCCTCTCTATCAATCTCTGTCGTCCTGACATTTTTTTCTTCTATTACATTTTATTTCAGATCTATTTTCGTGTGATCAATCCATCTTTTTGTTTGGACGACATTATGTATTTGCGTTGTAAATGTGTCTTACATGATTTATTTTTGTTCTTCTGGTTAATTTTCATTTACTGACAATCTTCCGGTTTTCATTTATTAGCAATGTTAAAGCTATAATTTATTAGCAATGTCAAAGCTGTCATTTATTAGCAATGTTAAAGCTGTCATTTATTAGCAATGTCAAAGCTGTCATTTATTAGCAATGTCAAAGCTGTCATTTATTAGCAATGTCAAAGCTGTCATTTATTAGCAATGTCAAAGCTGTCATTTATTAGCAATGTCAAAGCTGTCATTTATTAGCAATGTCAAAGCTGTCGTTTATTAGCAATGTCAAAGCTGTCATTTATTAGCAATGTTAAAGCTGTCATTTATTAGCAATGTCAAAGCTGTCATTTATTAGCAATGTTAAAGCTGTCATTTATTAGCAATGTCAAAGCTGTCATTTATTAGCAATGTTAAAACTATCATTTATTAGCAATGTCAAAGCTGTCATTTATTAGCAATGTCAAAGCTGTCATTTATTAGCAATGTCAAAGCTGTCATTTATTAGCAATGTCAAAGCTGTCATTTATTAGCAATGTCAAAGCTGTCATTTATTAGCAATGTTAAAGCTGTCATTTATTAGCAATGTCAAAGCTGTCATTTATTAGCAATGTTAAAGCTGTCATTTATTAGCAATGTCAAAGCTGTCATTTATTAGCAATGTCAAAGCTGTCATTTATTAGCAATGTTAAAGCTGTCATTTATTAGCAATGTCAAAGCTGTCATTTATTAGCAATGTTAAAGCTGTCATTTATTAGCAATGTCAAAGCTGTCATTTATTAGCAATGTCAAAGCTTTCATTTATTAGCAAAGTCACAGTTTTTTAGTTATTCTCAACAATAGCATAATGTTGGGAGAACGATGGTGTTGTGTAATATCCTGTTAGTGTTCATGTTGACATGTTTGCATTTCAAAATTGGCGTCATTTATCCTATAATTTGATTATCTTCATGTTCTATTATGTTAGTAATTATCTTATTTGCAGAAAAAGGTTATCTTTATGTATTTCAAGTCTTTGATTTGTTTTAATGGGTGTTTGTCGATGAAGATATTAGTAGCGTTTTTTCTTCTCTTGTTCATTGTTCATTTGAGGAGCAACTTCATCGCACATTGGACATGTCCATAATTGCTCTGATCTCCTCCCAAGCATGTATCTCAGTGTGTTTAGGCTAACAACTCCTGTTCTGTGTTGATTGATGTATCAATTGGGGTTTTTTCTCGTGGTTTTCCTGTCTTGCCGCACCTATCGGTATGCACAACTTGCGCAACCGAGATAGAGAATATCCTTGTTCTTCGTCGTTGAAATCTTCAGAGTGTATGTTATCTCTGAGAGCTTTGATGATGTTGCTTCTGTCCATAGAAGACCCATTCTCAATCGTAGATTTTCCCGCCAGTGCGTCTGCTCTCTCATTGCTCTTCACCCCAGCATAACTCGGGACAAAGATGAAGGTAAGTATTTGGAATGACGTGTTTTGTATTACTTGCATTCAATGCCTTCGTACATAATCGGTCTTGATCTTCTGTATCATGCTCATAGAGTCGCTGAGTTTTCCTCTCTACCGAATGCTAATTAATTACTTTGTTCAGTTTTGTCAATGTTTATTATCATATTGTATTCAATGCATTTTAACAGAATCTGATAATGTGTTGCTATAGCTGTTCCTCTGTTGTTGATATAATAACCTGATCGTCGACAAAAGTAAATTCATTTGAGTCCCCTATGGCTGTTCCCTTCACTCATGTTAGCTATTTTACAGATTTTATCAATATATATGTGGTGAACAGCATCGGTTATACTTAGTACGATTCTTGTCTTACTACCCATTCAAAGGGACACTATTTCTAATAGACCTGTGTTTGTTCTAGCCGTACACTTGCTGTTTATATAGAGACTCTTGCTTATATTAATTAAATATTTATTAAATACATAGTTTGACAATACTTTCCACAACTTGTTCATATCTACACGTTCAAACGCTTTTTCCTGATCCACGAACGCAACTCGTAGGTGTTCGTCGGTTTCGAAGTCCTGTCTACTAACTACTAACTACATTAGGACGAATATTGCGTCGGTTACAGCTTCTATTCTTCCGGAATCCCATTCGTGAGTCGTTAAGGTGTGGCTTGATGGTATGACGCAAACCTTTTTTTTAGAGTCTGTTACAGAACTAATAGTCAATACTCAGGTCATACGTTTGTATAGATATGTGGTCATGTATTACTCCAGTCGACACGGCTCGTGATGAAGATAAAGACGACTCAGAATAAATTGATTTGATGTTATAAACTGCATCTAGCTCAGTTGTTGATACCCTCACATCTTACTCAGTTGTTGATACCCTCACATCTTACTCAGTTGTTGATACCCTCACATCTTGCTCAGTTGTTGATACCCTCACATCTTACTCAGTTGTTGATACCCTCACATCTAGCTCAGTTGTTGATACTCTCACATCTTGCTCAGTTGTTGATACACTCACATCTAGCTCAGTTGTTGATACCCTCACATCTAAGTCAGTTGTTGATACCCTCACATCTAGCTCAGTTGTTGATACCCTCACATCTTGCTCAGTTGTTGATACCCTCACATCTAGCTCAGTTGTTGATACCCTCACATCTTGCTCAGTTGTTGATACCCTCACATCTTGCTCAGTTGTTGATAACCTCACATCTTGCTCAGTTGTTGATACCCTCACATCTAGCTCAGTTGTTGATACCCTCACATCTTGCTCAGTTGTTGATAACCTCACATCTTGCTCAGTTGTTGATACCCTCACATCTTGCTCAGTTGTTTATATCCTCACATCTTGCTCAGTTGTTGATATCCTCACATCTAGCTCAGTTGTTGATACCCTCACATCTTGCTCAGTTGTTTATATCCTCACATCTTGCTCAGTTGTTGATACTCTCACATCTTGCTCAGTTGTTGATACCCTCACATCTTGCTCAGTTGTTGATACCCTAACATCTTGCTCAGTTGTTGATACCCTCACATCTAGCTCAGTTGTTGATACCCTCACATCTAGCTCAGTTGTTGATACCCTCACATCTTGCTCAGTTGTTGATACCCTCACATCTTGCTCAGTTGTTTCTATCCTCACATCTTGCTCAGTTGTTGATACCCTCACATCTAAGTCAGTTGTTGATACCCTCACATCTTGCTCAGTTGTTGATACCCTAACATCTTGCTCAGTTGTTGATACCCTCACATCTTGCTCAGTTGTTGATACCTCACATCTTGCTCAGTTGTTGATACCTCACATCTTGCTCAGTTTCTGATACCCTCACATCTTGCTCAGTTGTTGATACCCTCACATCTTGCTCAGTTGTTGATATTCACATCTTGCTCAGTTGTTGATACTAACATCTTGCTTCAGTTGTTGATATCCTCACATCTTGCCAGTTGTTAAAACCTCACATCTTGCTCAGTTGTTGATATCCTCACATCTTGCTCAGTTGTTGATATCCTCACATCTTGCTCAGTTGTTGATATCCTCACATCTTGCTCAGTTGTTGATACCCTCACATCTTGCTCAGTTGTTTCTATCCTCACATCTTGCTCAGTTGTTTATATCCTCACATCTTGCTCAGTTGTTGATACCTACATCTTGCTCAGTTGTTGATACCCTCACATCTAGCTCAGTTGTTGATACCTCACTCTTGCTCAGTTGTTTCTATCCTACATCTTGCTCAGTGTTATATCCTCAATCTTGCTCAGTTGTTGATACCTCACATCTTGTCAGTTGTTATACTCACATCTTGTCAGTTGTTGATACCTCACATCTTGCTCAGTTGTTGATACCCTCACATCTTGCTCAGTTGTTTCTATCCTCACATCTTGCTCAGTTGTTGATATCCTCACATCTTGCTCAGTTGTTGATATCCTCACATCTTGCTCAGTTGTCTGATATCCTCAATCTTGCTCAGTTGTTGATACCCTCACATCTTGCTCAGTTGTTTCTATCCTCACATCTTGCTCAGTTGTTGATATCCTCACATCTTGCTCAGTTGTTGATATCCTCACATCTTGCTCAGTTGTTGATATCCCAATCTTGCTCAGTTGTTGATATCCTCACATCTAGCTCAGTTGTTGATACCCTCACATCTAGCTCAGTTTTTGATACCCTCACATCTTGCTCAGTTGTTGATACCTCACATCTTGCTCAGTTGTTAAATACCTCAATCTTGCTCAGTTGTTGATATCCTCACATCTTGCTCAGTTGTTGATATCCTCACATCTTGCTCAGTTGTTGATATCCTCACATCTTGCTCAGTTGTTGATATCCTCACATCTTGCTCAGTTGTTTCTATCCTCACATCTTGCTCAGTTGTTGATAACCTCACATCTTGCTCAGTTGTTTCTATCCTCACATCTTGCTCAGTTGTTTCTATCCTCACATCTTGCTCAGTTGTTGATATCCTCACATCTTGCTCAGTTGTTGATATCCTCACATCTTGCTCAGTTGTTGATATCCTCACATCTTGCTCAGTTGTTTTATCCTCACATCTTGCTCAGTTGTTGATACCTCACATCTTGCTCAGTTGTTCTATCCTCACATCTTGCTCAGTTGTTGATACCTCACATCTAAGTCAGTGTTGATACCTCACATCTTGCTCAGTTGTTGATACCCTCACATCTTGCTCAGTTGTTGATAACCTCACATCTTGCTCAGTTGTTGATATCCTCACATCTTGCTCAGTTGTTTATATCCTCACATCTTGCTCAGTTGTTGATACCCTCACATCTTACTCAGTTGTTGATACCCTCACATCTTGCTCAGTTGTTGATACCCTCACATCTAGCTCAGTTGTTGATACCCTCACATCTTGCTCAGTTGTTGATACTCTCACATCTTGCTCAGTTGTTGATATCCTCACATCTTGCTCAGTTGTTGATACCCTCACATCTTGCTCAGTTGTTGATATCCTCACATCTTGCTCAGTTGTTTCTATCCTCACATCTTGCTCAGTTGTTGATACCCTCACATCTTGCTCAGTTGTTTCTATCCTCACATCTTGCTCAGTTGTTGATACCCTCACATCTTGCTCAGTTGTTTCTATCCTCACATCTTGCTCAGTTGTTTCTATCCTCACATCTTGCTCAGTTGTTGATATCCTCACATCTTGCTCAGTTGTTGATATCCTCACATCTTGCTCAGTTGTTGATATCCTCACATCTTGCTCAGTTGTTGATATCCTCACATCTTGCTCAGTTGTTGATATCCTCACATCTTGCTCAGTTGTTTCTATCCTCACATCTTGCTCAGTTGTTGATACCCTCACATCTTGCTCAGTTGTTTCTATCCTCACATCTTGCTCAGTTGTTGATACCCTCACATCTAGCTCAGTTGTTGATACCCTCACATCTTGCTCAGTTGTTGATACCCTCACATCTTGCTCAGTTGTTGATACCCTCACATCTTGCTCAGTTGTTGATATCCTCACATCTTGCTCAGTTGTTTATATCCTCACATCTTGCTCAGTTGTTGATACCCTCACATCTTACTCAGTTGTTGATACCCTCACATCTTGCTCAGTTGTTTGATACCTCACATCTTGCTCAGTTGTTGATACTCTCACATCTTGCTCAGTTGTTGATATCCTCACATCTTGCTCAGTTGTTGATACCCTCACATCTTGCTCAGTTGTTGATATCCTCACATCTTGATCTCACCTGAAAACCATCCATAACTATAAATAGATCTCTGAGCATGAATTTACTAGATATGCAGTCTGCATCCAGTTGTTGCTGATACAATGTTTATTATAAAACTTAATCCTACATCTGCCATATCCTCAATTTCCTCTACTTTTTATATGATCTGGTCTTAAAGATCTGTTGGTGTCTTTGAAGGTGGTTAATTGGATTCAAATCTGTCTCCCACATCTATATACTTCTTCCACATTCAAATATATAGTTTGGGCAGTGGCGGCTCGTGTTCATTTTTGTGGTGGGGCCAGACAGATATTTTCGAAAAAATCATGGTTTCGGTTATGATATATTTTAATGTATAAAATAATAAATACACATTACACCTTATTTTTGTTGGGGCCCGGCCCCACTGGCCCTTAATGACGAGTCGCCACTGAGTTTGGGTATTATGGATCTGCTTCTATGTAGAACAGTAGATGATTAAACTGATCTATTTGGTTACGAGCTTTGTACAGCGCATCGGTGATTATATTGTGAGAAATATTACTACAAATGTAAACAATATAATTAGGGCTATACATTTCTTTGATGAGGATAATGAAAAAGTCTGCCATTATCTTCAGCAGAATCCAATGATGATTGTTGGATTGTTGATAAAATATTGCACATGTGATTATTAGATAATAAAAGTAACGATAATATAAAGGTAAGTGAGTTTGGTTAATAGTCATGTTACTCTAAGTATCAATTTCTAAAGTTAAAGTATCTCATTTTCATCCAGACTTGCACGGCTCTCAAGTGAACCTAACCCTCAGTTGGGTTTCAGACGAAGGATGATATTTGAGCAATTTAGACCGAGTGAATATATAAGGGAACTTATGAATATATGAGCCATGTGGGGTAACAATCCGGTTCGATGAAGTCGATCCTTCGTCTTTAAACTTTTAGGGACACCCGTGTGTTGCCGGGGCTCACGGGGGGAGCAAAGAATAGTAACACTGCGACCTACCTACAAGACATGTCGTAAGAGGCGACTGAGATATGGGCCCAGGAAGCTACCTAGTAAATAAAAACGTCGCAGAAATCGAAAGTGCTGGCCTACTTGTAGGCGCATAACTGGCAGAACGTACAATCATTTTTAGGCTTAGATCACATACAAATCACATACAAATCACAAACAAGAGTGGTTTAACAAGTGATAGATATGGAGCGTTTGAAGAAGAATAAGGAGTCTACATTACAAATATCTCTGAATTCAGAGAGATAAATAGACTGTGATTTGTCCGACTTACTTATGGTAGTGATAAACTAGGTTTGTAACCCCTAGAGATAAACAGACTATATTGTATATACTGGTATTATAATACTAGTATTTGTCCATACTTATGGTAGTGATAAATGACTAGATGTCGATACTATGGTGGGATAAGTTGTCCACTTACTAGTGTGATAAACGACTGATTTGTCCGCTACTTGTGTATAACAGACTAAGATTAACTGTAGATAAACAGACTAGATTTTTCGACCTTATGTATGATAAACAGACTAAGATTTGTCGACTTACCATGGTGTGATAAACAGATGTTTGTATTTTACCATGGTAGTAACACTTATTGCCCAATTTACCTGGTAGATAAACAGAGTGGTGTACAAACCTATGGTAGTGATAAACAGATAGAGTGTGTACAACTACCTTTGTAGTGATAAACAGGTGAGTGTACAACACTATAGTAGTGATAAAGAGTAGGTGTAAACTTACTATGGTAGTGATAAACAGTGGTACAACTTACCTATGGTAGTGATTCTTTTATGTAAAGAGTGATCAGAAGACCATGACGTCATCATTAAACTCGTCTCGACCGTCCCAACCTCGTTCCTGACAGTTCTTCTCGTAGAGGATATTAAGCTCTTGTGTCACATTCCAGAGCTGAAGATGAGAGAAGAAAATTAAAACAGCGTAGTGTTAAGAGCAAAATAATGAGTAACTGATATTCTCTAGTCTTCTGAAAATTAGTAACCGATATTCACCAGTATTCTGAAGATGGGTGGTTGATACTCTTCTGTCGTTTTCTGAAGATTTGCAGGTGATACTTACCAGTTTTCTTTAAATTCGCAGCAGATACAAGCTATTCTTTTTAAAATGTACAATAGCGCAGTGTTATTTTGTGTGTTCAGCCCCAAGAATGTTTTCACTCTTTTCGTCTATTAACAGTTGGGGAGAGTACCAGAGCTTTTAAAACCAGAAGATTCAACAGCTGGGAGAGTACCAGAGCTTTCCTACAAACACAGAAGATTTCAACAGTTGGGGAGAGTACAGAGCTTTCCCTACAAACACAGAAGATTTCAACAGTTGGGGAGAGTACCAGAGCTTTCTTACAAACACAGAAGATTTCAACAACTGGGAGAGTACAGAGCTTTCTTACAAACACAGAAGATTTCAACAGCTGGGGAGAGTACCAGCACTTTCCTACAAACACAGAAGATTCAACAGTTGGGAGAGTACCAGAGCTTTCTTACAAACACAGAAGATTTCAACAGTGTGAGGAATGTAACGTAGCTTTCTTACAAACACAGAAGATTTTCAACAGCTGGGGGAATGCCAGATCTCTCACAAACACAGAAGATTTCAACAGTTGGGGAGAGTACCAGAGCTTTCTTACAAACACAGAAGATTTCAACAGCTGGGGAGAGTACCAGCACTTTCCTACAAACACAGAAGATTTCAACAGTTGGGGAGAGTACCAGAGCTTTCTTACAAACACAGAAGATTTCAACAGTTGGGGAGAGTACCAGAGCTTTCTTACAAACACAGAAGATTTCAACAGCTGGGGAGAGTACCAGAACTTTCTTACAAACACAGAAGATTTCAACAGCTGGGGAGAGTACCAGAGCTTTCTTACAAACACAGAAGATTTCAACAGCTGGGGAGAGTACCAGAGCTTTCTTACAAACACAGAAGATTTCAACAGCTGGGGAGAGTACCAGAGCTTTCTTACAAACACAGAAGATTTCAACAGTTGGGGAGAGTACCAGAGCTTTCTTACAAACACAGAAGATTCCAACAACTGGGGAGAGTACCAGAGCTTTCTTACAAACACAGAAGATTCCAACAGTTGGGGAGAGTACCAGAGCTTTCTTACAAACACAGAAGATTCGAACAGCTGTGGAGAGTACCAGAGCTTTCTTACAAACACAGAAGATTCGAACAGCTCCCGTTGTTTAGTGATATGTCAAGATGTACGGAAACTTTTATTCAGACAGAATCTAAAAGGTCTAAAACCGAAGGATTGACTTCATTGCACTGGGTTTTGCGCATATGGCTCAGTCCTCTCCGCAGAAATGGCATGTCACCTGCCGAGAGTATTGCACAAAGCATGGGCTCTGTAGCTCCGGCAACAATCCTAGGTGTCTCTGGAAAAAATGTGCTTGTGAACAGAACATCGCGGTACGGATTCAAATCCTACCTTAGGCAGCAAGGCAAGGGCTTAACTATTTAGCCACATAGACTACCTAGGTAGAATCTATCGGTGGTCACCGCAGTACTGTCTCTTCTCTCCCCACCCGTTTCTTACTTAGTAGATGCTATGGAAACATCTCAGTAACTATAGCACTTTCTTCGTAGAAGCGTGGTCATGTATTCAAAATCCACTTATGGACTTCCATTTGTTCCGATCGCAAAAATTTTCAGGACGATTCAACCTCAACTGGGTACTAGAGAAACTTGGGATGTAAAGTAGGCCGATTGTAATGTTGACGACATCATCCGTAGTGTCAAAATAAACTGGCAGGACAAAATTCCAGACAGCGAAGTCCTCACAAGAGCAAAGATCCCAAGCGTCAACACCCTGTTGCAGAAGGCCCAACTGAGATGGGTCGGTCACGTTGCTCGAATGCCTGATAAACGCATCCCAAAACAGTTGATGTATGGCGAGCTTGAAGGGCAGACGTTTAGCTGGGGACAGAAAACGCTTTACGGACACTCTAAAGTGTTTTGAAATGCTTCGATATAGACAATACGTGTGAATCCCCTTGCGCAAGATCAAATGTGGCGCTGTAACAACCAAAGAGAAACCCGAATAGCTGAGAATCATCGCATTGTTGGTCACAGAGAAAAGAGCAGGCGAAAGACTGAGACTAACAGCACATGTTCTTAACTGTGATCATGTATCCCACTTGGTCATTCTGTTCTGGATTGACTTTACATTCACCTGCACCACAGAGAAGTTGATGACAGTACCGTCTGTAATGTTGTCGACATTCATACCTAGTAGTGTGCAGTTGGTCAATGAAAAATACGGCTAACGAGGGATTCCCCAATATATATTTATAGTCCTTTCGTACCGTTATACCACAGCCAACTCACAGCCTGAGTCTAAGGCCAGACAACTGCAAGGGTATTCCTGACCTAGATCAGAAAAGGGATCGGAAAATACAGATGTTTGATAGAACACTGCACGCTTTTTGCAATTTTACTCAATTCGGTGAGTCTATGGTTATTTGTTGGTGAAACATATTCATTATATTGATATTCCTAATTGTTAAACTTAACTTGTTGGATAATATAACTTCGATTAGCATTTTGTGTTGATTTTAAAATGAATTCGTCTATATACACCAATACTGGAATGCGAGGTCACGTGGTTGTAGTTGGGGTCTGATTTCCAATTTCTGACCTGAGGCCTGTTATATTGGCTCGCAACTAGATAACAGGGTTTACAAATGCAAGGGTCCTACCAGATCAGAAAGGCGAATATAGATATTTATAAGCACAATCTTTGCAATTTCAGAGTCTTGGTTATTATTGAAAATATTCTTATATTGATATTCCATGTAACAACTTGGCATAATATAACTTGATTAGCATTTTATGTGATTTAAATGAATTCGTCTATATACACCATTACTGAATGAGGTCGGTGTTGTCATTATTTCACCTGAGTGAGGCATACGTTATAGTTGACTTGGTTTATAGTTCAAGCATTCTCTACGCTTGCACAACTGCTCAATTCTTCCTGAATTGGTGTATTTGCCTCCATTCTTGCAATTTTTCAGAGTTTCCTAGGACGTCCTCACCTTCTTGAACCCTGTGCCTCCCACTTCAAATGTTTGCTTTGGATATTCTTTGATATTTCTTCTCAGAGTATACATGAACATATCTTCATCTTCTCCTTCTTAGAACAATTGTTACTAGTATTTGACAAGACAACTTTCTGATTTCATCACTTCTGAATGCCGTAATACACATGTTATGAAAGCTGAATTCCTATTAACTACTTACTGGCGCAACTCTTGCTAGCCAAACTATCATGTAGGGGAACTTGAAAGAAAATTTAAACGAGGGATTTACTCAAAGATTAAAGGATTATGCGATGCGTCATAATAAGCAGAAGCCAACATGAATACGAACGCAAACACACTTATCTCCAAAGAAATCAATTATGCTTCTGTAAAACGTTGAGCACTGTGAGTGAACGAATATAGGATGGGAATGTACAAAATTAATATAATAGTGCATTTAGTTTCGTTGGTGGTAGAAGTTACGTATTAGCAATGCAAACGATGTAAACATTAATACAACTATTTTCTATCATTTAAGCTTTCAGTTCACCATCATCATCAAAAAAATTACTTGCATATCCTTTACAGGACTTTGCGAATCAACCCCAGTTTTTTAACGCTTTGATTTTTCTAGGCATTATTACGTTCAGTAGTTTGTCATTGCTTTCTGAACAGGTGGTGTCATCGTCCTTTTGTAAATATCCATGCGAAACAATTTGCAACCAAACTGTCCGCAGCGTGATTCAAACTCAGAACATCGGGTTTAATTGAACGAGTCATTTAATTGACGAGATCCCCTAAGTCGCAGACGCCCACCTCATTATCATCATCATCATCATCACTCAATCATATCATCTATCATCATCATATCACATCTATCATCACTCATCATCATCATCATCACATATACACTACACTCATCATCATCATCATCATCATGTATAATGATCAATCATCATCATCATCATCATCATCATCATCATCACTCATCATCATCATCATCATCATCATCATCATCATCATCCTCAAATTGCTTGTTTCTTTAAAGTTTCTAACCTTCAGCGGCTTACGTGGATATACTGTCCTGGGCATGCGGGTGTTTAAGGTAATGAGAGAGCGGACAGGCTTGCATCAACAGCATCGATTGTTGGGGAGTTGAAGATGGATAAGGGGATATTCTTCGGTCTCTTCGCGACTCTCTGTATTGATGAGGACACTAAAATCGATGTTGAATCGATCAAGCGATTTAAGCAGTTTGGAGTTACCCGTTGTTCAAGTCGAACTGGATGCCTGAGAGGCAGAGTGAGAGGTGTGTTTAATCAGCGAGCCACAGGAACCATCAGTATGCATACTCTTCGATATCTGTTGGGGAGACTGAGCACCTATGGGTCTGTCCGGAGTACAATGACGTCAGTTTAGTAACCAATAATCAATAACCAATCCGAAACTTGGCTCTCATGACAGCTGTCCTGAAAAACTCTCTATTCTGTGCAAGTTGACCGGCGTCAGCAGCAGTAATTCTAAGATTGTCAATGACATTCTGCACCTATCGTCTCTAGGTCTTCCTCTCATTCTTCTTCCAGGCACCATTCCCTCCAAAATATTTTTCTAGACACTCAAGATTTCTGCTACATAACTAAAAATAGAAATTATAACGTGATATGCAAGTGATGTATGCAATACAATTTCATTCCATATTCTGGCATCCCCTGCAAACCCTGCTTGATTCCAATCGTACGGACTTTGTCGCTCTTTTCATATTAAACAGTTTGATAGAGAGTGGGGTTTGTTCAAAATAGGCAAGTTATGTTCCTAATATTGGCGTCTGTAGCTTCAGCAGTAGTGAGCTCGATCACAACCCAAGCGTACCTGGTTCAAACACCACGGCAGTCAGTTTGGAAGCAAATTCGTTTCCGTGGGATTTTTACGAAAGGTAAAAGTAGACCTCATCGTTCAGAAAGCAATGGCAAACTACTGAACGTATAAGTAGTGTCTAGAAAATCAACGAATCGTTGACTGTGGTTGATGGCTACGTCCTGTAAAGGATATACCACCAATTCCATATTCATAATATCAGCTGCCCATGCTAGGCATAAACTGAGAGGACACTTCATCCGTGCTTTCAGTTCGAACACTACACGGAAAGCAACAGTCACGGGTTATAATTCGCCCAAAATTGGCGAAGGGGAAGGCGCCACGTGTTGCTTTAATCGATGATATTGCACGCCTGCCCAGCGTGTTCGCAGCGCGTTGGACGACGGGTGACAAGCCCCTGTAAGTGCGGTTCAATTCCGCGGGCTGGCAGAAAAGCCACAGGTTCTTCAGATTTACGATGTTCATGGCACCGAGCCGAAGAGCTGAAAGCTCAGTGCTTCTGGATCGAAAAAAAAGTCGATGATATTGTCTATTCAATTGCACTGGTTATCTACTGACCAGCTAAAACTAGCAGTCCCTAGCAAAATAATGTGCTGACCCGCAACAACTACCTGTTTTGTAGTGTGCACATGGATATACAAAAAGTCAAAAAGCAGATGTAAAATTTTATGCTAGGGATGAGTTGAAAGACAAGAGAGACGAGTGGAAACTTAGAAGTTGTCACAGTAACACACTTGCCAACTGACCGTCTGTAACGACGAAACAGTTCATATAGGACATATTTGCAATACATGTATACATGGCACCGATTGACACTTATATTAGATGATTCGGTGCGACTAGAGCATTTGTTTGAGATCATGCTTCGTGCTTCGTTGAGCTCATTCAAAATGTCATCTAAATAAAAAATTAATTAAAGCAAATTAGTTAAAAATGAATAAATCTGAAAGAAAAGTTGAAGAATTATATCACAATTTGTAATCTGCTTCCGTAATTATTGACGGAGTTCCCTTGTTTTTTTGGTGTGACTAATTGTCAAATTAATAATATTATTGATAGCAAGAGTAGAAAGACTACACGCGCAGACATCTCCTCTCCCCAAACACAACACAACAACCATCACTAATCTTACTACTATTTCCACTTCTGCTGTTGAAGCAAGTGTCTGAAAACGAAGGATTGATTGACATCATTACACCGGGCTTTCCCACAGGTTCCGCTGCTCTCTCAGCAGAAATGGCAAGCCATCTACCGAGAGTGTTGCACAAAGCACGAACTCCGTAGCAACAATCCTATAGATCTTCTGAAAAAATGCACTTGTAAACTGAACGGTGGAAACTAAACGATTTGAAATAAACGACGACATCCTATTTCGAACTCACAACCTTCAAACCACAAGGCAAACGTCTTAACCACTTGACCACAGAAACCCCCATACATTTTTAATAACTCTGATGCAAGTCTTCTTTTCTATTTTAACAATGGGGACACGCTTTAAAATATTTCCATATTAAAATAATTTAAAGAAGCTTAACATTTTACACTTGAATAACTCGGACGACGTAAGACTTTGTTGTAATCGTTAGCGTCATCTGGAATTATTTATTAAAATTGCAATGTCCTCTTCACTTCACTGACTGTAAATAATGAATTCTCTCCATTAATGAAAGAACTTGTTATGTTTCTCAAGTGAAGAGATTTCAGAACTGTTATTTCATTATCTCTGTTTGTATTTAGAGTTGGCTCTAATACGATAAATGAATGTAAAGTTCATGCAGAGACGACAGAAAGGTTCTAATACGATAAATGAATGTAAAGTTCATGCAGAGATTAACACGACAGAAAGGTTGTCACGCAAATCTGAACAATACCACTTTAACAATTCAACAGCTTTACCAACTATATTTAGAGTATAATCTATATAGCATGGACATCTAATACATTTGAAAATAGATGTCTAGAAAAAAAATAATGAACATAAAATGGGAAGAATTCAAGAGAAGTGATGAAATCAGAGAAATGTCTGGTCATCCACTTGTAATAACTGTTACATAAGAAGAGGGGAGAGCCGCGGTAGTGTAGTTATTAGTGAACTCGCTTCTCAAGGCTGGTGGTCTGGGTTCAACTCCCGCAGTGCGCATGGAATTTTTTCCGACCGCGACGGCTCTCAGGTCGACCCAGCCTCAACTGGGTACCAGACATCCTCTGGGAAAGTAAAGGCGGCCGGCGTGATGCTGACCACATCACCCATCGTGTGCCGACGGTCAATGAAAAATACAGGCCTAACACTGTATTGCCTATATACACGAGGTATGAAAGGGTTCCTTTACTTCTTTTTTACTGAAAGAGGAATATGTAGACTGAATTAAACTTTGACCACCACACTTGACACAAAACTTTTCGCCCCACCACCCACTTTGCACGACAAAAACTTTGTAACGCCCCCTGCCAATTAAAACAGTTTGCCAACGCCCCCCTTCCCCATATATATATACATGCTCTATTTTCACTTTGACAGAAAATTGATATATATTTCTGTCGTACATGGTCAATTTTCAAATGATTATATACATGAAATAGAACATTGATGAAAAAATGGATCGTGTAAGATGGGCATAAGATGAATTAAAATACAGAATTCACATTTTTAATGATTATTCAATCACAAAATCACGAACAAAAACTACCCCCAAATGCTTCTGAACCCACTATCGCCCTCCTGGAAGGCCTCAGCGCCCACTGGGGAGCAGTACCGCCCACTTTGGGAAACGTTGTACTAGACATACCATGAGAGGAAATTATCAAAGAATATTTAAGCTGACATTGAAAGATTTAACGTCATAGGTAAATACTGAAACGAACTTTGCTTAAAAAATACTAGAAATATCGTACTCAATTTCATGGACGGGATTGGGCGAGTTGCCAAGGTCAGAGCGGTATAGAGAAATTACTTGCAGGCACTGTATAATGTATAACGTTATGAAAGGAATATATATATATCTAAACCTGGAAGTGTTTCACTTGATTGGAGCGCTTTCTCTGAAAAAAGAACGAACCAAGACATAGATTGCGCAACAGACCTCTTATCGAGTAGACACCACCTCGGTACCGGTACGAGAGAAATATATACAGTGGCGGTTCGTGATAATTTTTGTTGATTGGGTCATTTTTTTCCAAGATAAATCATGGTTTTGGATTGTTATATTTTAATTTATAAAATAATAAATACACGTTATATATTATTTTGGTGGGGCACACTGTATAACTCGCCACTGATATATTTTTATATATATATATATATATATATATATATATATATATATATATAACATCTAATGAACACGATCATCAGGGTCGAGTAATCAACCTACCAATTTCAATATCTAGATCACTGCACATGTGTACTACACACTTCATCATCATCATCATCAAAAAGAAGCTCGTCTTGACGAGAAATATGTCACTCTAACAGTCCTCTTCTGAATATCTCTCTTTCATAAGCCAAATATCTGGTCTCTGCAGCTGTTATGCTCAAATCACCAGTCACATCTTCAATCCATCTTCTTTGTGGTCTTCTTCATCTCCTCTTTGCAGGTATGACTTCTTCCATGATGATCTTTTCTAACCTTTCATATCTTTTTATGTATCCAAAATACAACAATTTTCTCGTTTTTATTTGTAACACCATGTAGTTTTTCTGAATTTGAGCTCTTCCTGTATAGATTTATTTGTTCTCATTTCTTTCAACGATATACGGTGGTTGATACTTAAAAGTAAATATACCTTACTTCTACGTTGAAAATGAAAATCGTGGCATATCCCAAGGACGTAGCCATCAACCACAGTAAACAAGTCGTTGATTTTCTAGGCATCACTTAAAACCGTTCATGTAGTTTGCCATTGCTTTCTGAACGGGTGAGCACCATCGTCCTTTTTAAAATCAGGAACATTTGCAAGCAAACTGTCCGCAGCGTGATTCGAACTCAGAACGTCGGGGTTAATAGACCGTCGGAGTCACTAACTCCTAGGCCACAGACGCCACACTACGTTAGTCCTTGTTAAACAGAGCCACATACTGTAAGACTGCCAGTTGTTAGCAGGCCTAAGAAACGAAACCTGGCCAGATAAAACAGAGCTTCGAGAGAAACTGTACGGAGAGACGGAGTCACTAAAAACAACAGTACAATTCATGAAAAATTTTGGTTCATCGGTCTAGGTGGGGATCGAGAGAGAGAGAGAGAGAGAGACAAGTCGGCTATCTTATTTCTATGTTGTTCATTGTTAGCAAGTCAATGTAACACAGTACGTGCCATATTAACCCCTTGAGTCCGACAAGCCTCTTGACGAACCCTTTCAACTGTATCAAGTTTCCATCAAACCAGCCACGAAACAATACATTAATTAGAAACAAAATTACTATTTGTTGTATATAACTCTTTCTAGAATAAAGCAGATGAATTGATTGTGTCTTCCAACAGAATTTGTATTTTACAATGATGTCTTAGTGGGCGTGTTATTAGAGTTTACGTGATCACAAAAAACCCATTTTAATTCCCTAAAAACAATATGTAGTTACTGCCTTGTAATACCGCTATAGGGCGGTGTGGGACAGGGAGGAAGACATGAGCCTGTGGAATTTAACGGTCTCATGGCCAGTGCAGAGGCGGCGAATGTTCCGGTTATGATTTCTCTTTATGTCCCCGACAGAAAAACACAACTTGCCTTACCGTGGATTGAACCCGGATCTTCTAAACGGGAGTGTCTCGCTAATGCATTCTACCAGACGTTCCACTTCATTCTCTAATACAGTTAGATCCATAATTCCCTGCTCTAAAAATGACTACAAAAGCTCTCTCAGCTCGGAAAGAGTTAAGTGTCTTAGGAAAAGAACTGACAGACTATTGTTTCAATGGTTGCACTTTCAGCTTGCTCAAAGAAACAGCAATTTTTGTGGGAATGCACTTAGTGCATCGACGTCCACTCGCACCAATTTTCCATCTCTCTCATCGCCTTCCATATTCCCAAATCGCTGTGTCTGCTGTTCCAATCTTTCTTTCCCACCTCCTCTCATTACAGGCGCCATATGATACAAAAATACATCGTCTCGAAGAACTCAATTTGTGCATTCACCTTCACACAATATTACAAATTCAGCCTTTTTTGTAGCTATTTGTTCACTTGTTGCTATTAAGACATTGTGTCATCGGCGTATCTCAGGCTGTTTATACTGTATTCTCCCCTGTGTGTTCTTATCATATTCTTTATATTTCTAAAAACGTGTATGTTCTCAGTGCGAGAGGGAAAATAAACACAACGAATTCATTCAAGCGTGTTTAACTATTTGATTTAAGAGCACGTAATTTGATATATGGTTATCCAATCTGCAAATTTGTAATGTATTTTTAGCCTGACTGATATCAATCATATCACACTGAAAATCTATGTTTTTAAAAGAAAATGTGATTTTTTTTCTCGAAAAATTAGTGCCAACTCATTGGTATATTTTTGCAGAATTGACATAATTTATTGACAATTCTTCTTTTAACAATTCTGGTCATGCGCTTAATTTACTGTGACCACAAACTGAGCAGTCAGCTTCAGGTCTGTTAGGTTTCTTCTTCAGCGATCTTTAGTCATGCCTTAATTTACTGTGACCACAAACTGGCAGTCAGCTTCAGGTCTGTTAGGTTTCTTCTTCATCGATCTTTAGTCATGCGCTTAATTTACTGTGGACCACAAACTGGCAGTCAGCTTCAGGTCTGTCAGGTTTCCTTCTTCAGTGATCTTTAGTCATGCACTTAATTTACTGTGACCACAAACTGGGCAGTCAGCTTCAGGTCTGTTAGGTTTCCTTCTTCAGCGATCTTTAGTCATGCACTTAATTTACTATGTGCCACAAACTGGGCAGTCAGCTTCAGGTCTGTTAGGTTTCCCAAAGCTTAGTTTTCAGGTCGACTGGGTGTGGCCACATGTTGCTTCTCAGCTCACCCGAGGGAAGAACAGTATTGCAGGGTATGCTCCGGTGTCTGTTCCGCCTGCTGACACTGGCAGAAGCTGTTTGACTTTTATTCTAGTCTATATAAGTGTTTGTTGAGTCTGCAGTGTCGGTACGTAGCCGAAATATAATCGAATAGAGGACTGAGATGGTAGGATAGTGTCGAAACGAAGGCTATTGAATTCAGCGAAACATATCCCATTGAACCAAGAGATGAAGAAACTGCGCTAGATATGACACACTTTTGAGAAAACACGAAGGGGATATAACAAGAGTGACGATTACCCGGAACACGTAGGAAAGCGAAGGAGAGGAAGCCAATAAATACACAGAGAAGAGATTTGGAGGAAAATTAACGATATACGGAATAGATGGAAAGAGCTGGAAGAGATACATAAAGATAGAACAGTTTGGCATAAGTTGGTTGAGGACATATGTCACATACGAGTTACAAATTTACCTGAGGGAACAGAAAAAGGAGAGTTCACAGTTCGTTGGTATAATTTTATAAAAATGATTTTAAAATATTTACAATTCATTACACAGATATAGAAAGTAGTAATTTTTATAGAAAGTAGTAATTTGTACAGAAAGTAGTCATTTGTATAGAAAGTATCATTTGTATAAAATAGTAAATGTATAAGTAGTAATTTGTATAGAAAGTAGTAAATTGTATAGAAAGTAGTAATTTGTATAGAAAGTAGTAAATTGTATAGAGTAGTCATTTGTATAAGTAGTAAATTGTATAGAAAGTAGTAATTTGTATAAGTAGTAAATGTAAAGTAATTTGTATAGAAAGTAGTAATTTGCATAGAAAGTAGTCATTTGTATAGAAAGTAGTAAATTGTATAGAAAGTAGTCATTTGTATAGAAAGTAGTCATTTATATAGTAAGTAGTCGTTAGTATAGAAAGTATTCACAAATCAGAACTACAATTTTTCATACTACAAAAAGTAGTAAGAAATAATGTGTACAAGGAATCCTGCAAAATAAGGAAAAGCAGTTGTAAAGAGTTTTGGAAAACCCAACTAAATAAAATATAAAGAACCCATATTCATACCACGAGGTATACTGGGGAACACAGTGTTAGCATGCGGTTTATTTTACCACCTGCACACGGTAAGTGGTGTCGCTACAACACGTAAGCCGTCTGTATGTCTTTCTGTGTATTTGGTAACCAATTGAGATGGGGTTGACATGAGATCTGTAATAACGGGGGGAAATCCCACTCTCACGAGTAAAATTTGATTCTCTGATCACGCGCCTTCTAAGCAAACGTACTAACCACTATGCTATCACGGTTCTCAAAGAAAGCATTCTCTATATTGTTAATGCTGTACACCTTCCTCTTCTTCTTCTGTGATCAATTTCTGCTATGCGACTACTTTGGTATGTATCATAAACAGGGCGATGTACTTGAGGTCTTCACCAGTCCCTCATAGTTTGTTCTGAAGGGTTGTTCCTGTTGGCCAGATTTCCATTCTCACACTGCTCAGGCTGAGGCAATCTTGCAAGATGTGCTTTGGGAACTGTTTTGGTGCTCCACAGGTGCAGGCAGTCGAGTTCCGGAGACCAATTCTATGAAGGTGTGCTTTGAGACCGCAGTGTCCTGTTCTAATCCTGAAGACTGTGGTCTGCGCTTTTCTGTCTTTTCTCCAGGTCATTTTTCTGGACTGTTTTAGGAGAATCTTTTCTTCTGTAAAACTTTTTTGTGTTGATTGATATTGTGTTAGAAGGAAGTTAGATAGAAGACAGCGAGTACAGTGGAAACTGATAAAAACCATTGCTTTCCCTGGGGTTGTTAGAACTCTTGATTCCCTTGTTACAAGCTGACTTGAAACTACATATGAATGATGTACGCATGTATGTTATTTCCCTTGTTATAAACTGACTTGAAACTATATATGAATGATGTACGCATGTATATTATTTCCCTTGTTATAAGCTGACTTGAAACTACATAAACATCATGTACGCATGTATGTTATTTCCCTTGTTACAAGTTGACTTGAATGATGTACGCATGTATGTTATATGTGTATACTTGTGTGTTTGTTTGCTGGTTTGTTATCTTTAATCCCATAGTCACCACACTCCCATCATTTTGAAGGATACAAACCACGCTTTGTCTGTCTTTTCTACCATTGAGTTGCTACCGAGAGAACCTACCGTCTCTTCCTTCTTGATGTGTGCTCATTGTACACTTCTATACCTCATCCTGAAGGCCTTATAGCTCTCCAGTTCTTTCTCAATAGGAGAACTAATCCACTTGTGTCAACTTCTGCTCTCCTTCGTCTTGCGGAATTAGTTCTCCTCTTAACTCCTTTCAGTTTAATGACCAATTCTTTGAGCAGATCAGTGGGGTTGCCATGGGTACTAAAATGGGACCTAGTTATGCTTGTCTTTTCATGGGCTATCTTGAACACCTAGTATGGACTACATATGATGGCCCCTTCCGTCTGTCTATCACAGATACATTGATGACTGTATTGGCATCACTGATATGCCTGAAGCCGATTTGTCACGCTTCATTAATTTCATTAATGTTTTCAACCCTTCTATTCGTTTTACTTCTCACATCTCCACTACTTGTGTCAACTTTCTTGACATTACTATTACCTTACGCCTATCCACTATCTATACATCAGTATATTACAAGCCTACTGATGCACATAGTTTTCTCCTCTATAGTTCTTCCCATCCCCGGGTTTGTCGTGACTCTTTGCCATTCTTGCAGCTCTTACGCCTTCGTCGCCTTTGTAGTGAGGACGATGATTTTCTTGAGAGAGCTCGCGAGATGCTGATTTCTTTCGTAGGCGCCTATACCCGGAGAGGGTGCTTGTCTCAGCTATGCATCGAGTTCAGAAAATCACTCGCCAGCAGGCCCTTACCAGTCAGCATAGGACTACTAACTCTGACAGAGTAAAACTTATCTTAACTTACCACCCCATAGTTCCCTGGTGAAAATGTTTTATTCCGTCATCTGTCTCTCCTTAGATCAGATCCTGAGACCCGTTCTGTCTTCCCCAACTATCCTTTGGTGTCTTACAGACGGGACAGAAGTCTTAAGGATATGTTGGTACACAGTCGCCTTAAGTCCAATATCCAGACTCATTTGGCACTGTCCAGTGTGGTCGTCGGCGTTGCAACACGTGTGCTTATGTGATACAGACGCGTACTGTATCTTTTCCTTTAGGCACGTTTCTTATTGACGATGGGTTCACATGCGAGTCCGTAATCTTATCTATGCTATTATCTGTAAGCGGTGTAACAAGGCTTATATCGGCGAGACAGGCAAGAGGCTCAGTGACCGATTCGCCCAACACTTACGCGACATACGCCAATGCTCTGTGACCCTGTAGCCACCCATTTCAATGATACTGGCCATTTAGGAGCTCACGATGTCAGGTCACAGCCATCCGATCATGTTCCTCGGATGATCGCAGTCGATTTGCTCTGGAGAATCGGTTGATTTCTTTGTATGGTACCTTGCGACCACGCGGGCTCAACGTATTACATTCTTATGCTTCTTAGTACTTTCTCTTCCCATGCTTTGTAATCTATATGGGTATATGTTGCATGTATTCATGTTATATTCCATTCTTATGCTTCTTAGTACTTTCTCTTCTCCTGCTTTGTAATCTATATGGGTATATGTTGCATGTATTCAAGTTATATATTTACTAGATGTTTCATTGTTTCTTTTCCTTTCTATTTCTAGTTTTTATGTGTGTTTTTGTGTTACATTTATTTCGTTATTCGTTTTATTCCAGATTTTCCTTAGATACGTTTGTATTTGGTCGTCCATTTGTGTTTCATTTTAATTTGTCACTCCTGTTTGTTCGTTTGCTTGATAAAGGCCTTGTTGGTCGAAACGTTGCTGTATTTTGTCATTGTTTTTGTAATTTGTAAAACTACAGTACTTTGTAATTACGTGTTTTGCCAATCAAATAGTTTTACTGCAGTTCCATATATATATACTGAATATCTCATATATACAAACACAAAGACTAATTGTTTATGCGGACACTGTTCGAATCTGACCTAATTTTCGACGTTGTGTAATCTACGCTGTTGACAAGACACGACAGTTTCTTTTTTCATTCTTCGGAAATCTAATTGGTCGTCGTCTGAAAAACGCTTGTCTTCGTGGTTAAGCTATTGACGTCAAGAGAAATAAGGCTTGCTCTTCTTCTTCTTCTTCTCTTCTCTCTTTCGTTCTTCACGGTCAATTTTATCATTCTTTTTGTAATATATATGTGATCTTTGACAAAAACGGCTTTTTACGTTGTGCAATTATGCGTCTATGGTGGCTAGGCTGCACACCCGATTTCAGCCAGCTGTTTATTTACTAGGGTAGCTAGCCTTAGAATGATCCATTGTGCCGTGGCTTGTTGCTCGATTTCATTGTTTCACAATTGATTTTGTTTGTAAGAATTAAGTATATTGTTTACTTTATATTTATTCACTATAAGCAACATAAGAATAAAATTAAGAAGCTACCAGGATTATATGCAACAGGTTGCTGTCAACTGAGGTAGCAGGATTATATGCAACAGGTTGCTGTCAACTGAGGTACCAGGATTATATGCAACAGGTTGCTGTCAGCTGAGTACCAGGATTATATGCAACAGGTTGCTGTCAACTGAGGTACCAGGATTATATGCAACAGGTTGCTGTCAACTGAGGTCAGAATGAGAGTTGCTTTTTTATTTGATCCGAAGCCTTGATCTTTCAGCTCTTCGTCTCGGTGCCATGGACATCGTAACCCCTTGTTCGGTGCCACGAACACCGTAAATCTGGAGAACCTGTGGCTTATCTGCCAGCCCGCGGAATTGAACCGTACACACAGGGGGCTTGTCACTCGTCGTCCGCGCTACGAACACACTGGGCAGGCGGACACAGAATGAGAGTTATACAGTGCTACATAGAGCCGATACTGACGTATGGATGCGTGTAATGGACAGTAAACAAACAGATGGAAAAATATATGGAGGCCACAGACATGAGATTTTACAAAATAATGATGAGAATCCCACGGAATGATGAACGTGGAAGTGCTGAATGAAGCAAAGACACAGATAAAAATGTATTATCAATATAAGAAGGAGGTATTTATTATTCTCGGACATGTGATGAGAGGTGGAGGTTAAGATCACATTGTGACAACCAGTAAAATCGAAAGTAGACGCGACAGAGGAAGACAGAGATAGAAAAGTTTAAACAGACTCACTTCATGGCACGGAAGAGCGATAACATCTGAGATGAATGCAAATATCAGCGACAGAGATTTGTGGAAAATTCCATGATCCCTACGCCATCAGGCACGGCACCTGATGATGATGATGACCTGGATTTAAGACTAAAAATGACACTTACCTTGGAAATG
Organism: Arion vulgaris; assembly: GCA_020796225.1. Taxonomy (NCBI): domain Eukaryota; kingdom Metazoa; phylum Mollusca; class Gastropoda; order Stylommatophora; family Arionidae; genus Arion; species Arion vulgaris. Next base: position 80,682,227 of record CM036754.1, on the reverse strand, counting down.
CTACTATTTCTTTTCTTGGAAACCATGATTCTTTCCTCAATTTCTTCGGATGACTCCAGATATCGAAAAAGAAAACCACCCATGATGGAATAAGCCACCACCATTGAACACAAACCGATGTGAGAAAACAGAAATGCAAGAAATTTTTTGCAACATTTTGCGCAGTTTGATCCCTTTTGAACGTTATTTTGTTGTTTTTTTCTACAGCAACAGCAACACAACGATGAACAACAACATTTAGATTTCTTGTTTTGGCTTGAATTTAAGGCAGCTATATGCCTGGCGTCATTGTCTGATAAATGGTCTTGGTTGTCTCCCCCGCAGCACGAGCACCGCTTTCTTCTTCTCGACTTCTGTGATCGGAGTATAGTTTGTTCTTCTGAACGTTCATTTTGTTGTTGTTCTTGGCGGATAGTTGCTTCCTTTGATTGTTATGCTTCCTCTTGGTGACTGCACCCGTGATTCATCCAACTGTGACTGCGAATTCCGTGGTGACAGTAATTTTTGACGAGCGTCAGATGTCTTGAGGGACAGATCGCCACTGGAAGACTGTCTATTCTGTTTAGAACCTGTTCTTGATGTTCTTTTAGACGGCGCCTGTAAGGCCTTCTTCTGTGAAATCTGAGAATCGAGCTGGGCAAGTCTCCGAGAGATGGATTGACTTGGGTGTAGGATTTCGTCTTTGGAAATAATGGAAGGTTCGATGAACTGGTGATCATTGTCCACATCGGTGAAATCCAAAGTTACATCAGAAATGTCCATGGTCTGTTTGTTGTCATGTACCTTCCGTAGCTATATGTGTTCACCTAGCGAATCTTCTGTTGAGGAAATAGTAAATATCAGTTATTGCATTATCATAAACATCCATACATTATTCAGTTGTGTGATAAACAGTGTCTGAACATTCATACACCATTGAGTTGTGATAAACAGTGTCTGAACATTCATACATCATTGAGTTGTGATATACAATGTCTAAGTAATAATACATCATTGAGTTGTGATATACGATGTCTAAGTAATAATACATCATTTAGTTGTGATATACAGTGTCTAAATAATAATACATCATTGAGTTGTGATATACGATGTCTAAGTAATAATACATCATTTAGTTGTGATATACAGTGTCTAAGTAATAATACATCATCTAGTTGTGATATACAATGTCTAAGTAATAATACATCATTGAGTTGTACAACACAATCTGCCATCTAACATTATGCTATCCGTACCAACCTGGACATTGACATTAAACGATAGAAGAAAACTAGTCACGGCAGAGATGAAGTGTTTACGCAGAATGCTGGGATTATCAAGAAGAGACCGGTTTAAATATGAAGACATCAGGAAAAAGTGAGTACAACATCAGTACTAAACTTCATCAAGAAACAACAAATTAAATGGTTCTACCACATAAGCGGATTACCAACAGGCTGTGCGCCTCAAAGAGCAATGTTACTCCGATACAGTAGATACAAATTAAAAGACCCTACACGCAAAGAGTGGACCTCACATATAACAGAGACGGTGAAAAACATATCCCCGATAGATTCTAATCTTTGTGTGCAATTTTAATTTTGTGTTGCTCCATGCAATCTTTAATAGTTTGCCGAATGTAGTGGGCGCATTGCCTATTCGAGCGTTGGTTTCTTCAACAAGAGAATGCAGGCAGTGACTACGGACCAAGATAACCAAATTTCTGTTCAACGTGTGCTATATGGTTACTATTTAAAGTGATATTTCTTGTTGTGTTACTCCCTGACATAAAGTCACTGTTTTGGTGACACTTATAGTCAGAGAAAATAGATTACATATAATGGTCATAATATTGCCCTGACCATATTGTTGATAAGGGAATACAAGTCACACACCCTCGCCAGCAATCAATATACTAAACAAATCTATACAAATAAAATCATTTAATCAATCAAAGAAATATTGATTGCTTGATCATCGGAAAACAACACAATATTTATATATAAGTTACAATTGACTAAATGTAAGCACATCAATAAAATAAATCAATTACTTAGAGAACGAACTGGGAAAAAATTTGACATTATTTCAGCTAAAGCAAGTTATCATTTAAGCGGGAATAATTGATTTCAAACCTCGCTTAATAAATCCATTAAGTCAATCTCTAATCAATTAAATAAATCGATAACAAATAAAGTTAAGAACATTGAAAAGTGCGAAGAAGGATTAAAAAATTGACGAATTTATAACAGGCACAGAGTAAAGACAAAATAAATGTAGAATTGTTATTGAAGATAAATCTCTTTGAATTGAGGGCAGGAAATGGAACAGTAAGGCATGCAGTGCGTTTATTATCTTTCAGAATATCTGAAAATCAGTTCAATACAGCATCGGAACTAGCTCAATACAGTATCGGAATCAGCTCAATACAGTATCGGAACTAGCTCAATACAGTATCGGAATCAGCTCAATACAGTATCGGAACTAGCTCAATACAGTATCGGAATCAGCTCAATACAGTATCGGAATCAGCTCAATACAGTATCGGAATCAGCTCAATACAGCATCAGAACCAGCTCAATACAGCATCAGAACCAGCTCAATACAGCATCAGAACCAGCTCAATACAGCATCGTAATAAAAATAATGTATCAAGATTTTGACCACTAATAATTGTGTCTGATGTTGGTCAAATAAATTATGATCCTAAAACCCCATTTTACCAGCAAACCAAATGATATGAAAAGAATTCTTTCTCTTCCGCTCACTTGTTTCAACAAACGTTACATTCATATCCCTAGAGCCGTGTGTTGCACGAGGAAGCAGAAATGGAGGAACGAATAGTAACACTGCGATCACCAAGGCATGTCAGAAAGTGACTAAGGTAGATGGCTAAAAAGCTACCTTAGTAAATAAAAAACGTCTCAGAAAACGTTATGTGTCTACGAATAGGCGGATAACTGGCACAACACACAATTGCTCTTATGCTCAGATCACATACAAATCACAAAAAGAGTGGTTTAACAAGTCTTCGATATGGAGCGTTCGAAGAAGAAGAAGAAGAAGAAGAAGATATCCTAACAATATTACCTGAGTAACATTTTTATCTTATGTATTTCAACAAATTTAAATCATATTGTAACTTTTTATCGTATGTATTTCAACAAATGTTACAATCATATATGTAACTTTTTATCGTATGTATTTCAACAAATGTTACAATCATATCTGTAACTTTTATCTATTATTTAACAAATTTAAATCATATATGTAACTTTATCGTATGATTTAAAAATGTTAAATTATATTAACTTTATCGTATTATTTAACAAATGTTACAATCATATATTAACTTTATCTATGATTTCAACAAATTAATCATATATGAACTTTATCTATGTTTTCAAAAATTTACAATCTATATGACTTTTTATCGTATGTATTTAAAAATTTAATCATATATGAACTTTATCTATGTATTTAACAAATGTTAAACATATATGTACTTTTTATCGTATATTTCAACAAATGTTACAATCATATATGAATTTATCGTTTATTAACAAATGTTACAATCATATGTAACTTTTCATCGTATGTATCCAACAAATGTTACAATCATATATGTAACTTTATCGTATGTATTTAACAAATGTTACATTCTATATGTAACTTTATCTATTTTAACAAATGTCAATCATATGCTTTATGTAGTATTTCAACAATTTACTCTATCAACTTTTTATCTATGTATTTCAACAAATGTTACAATCATATATGTAACTTTTTATCGTATGTATTTCAACAAATGTTACAATCATATAGTAACTTTATCGTATGTATTTAACAAATGTTACAATCATATTGTAACTTTTATCGTATGTATTTCAACAAATGTTACAATCATATATGTAACTTTTTATCGTATGTATTTCAACAAATGTTACAATCATATATGTAACTTTTTTCTGTTTGTCCGTTATGAATTCAGGCCTAGTCATGACACACAATATGGCGCATTTGAATGATTTTTGGATGGATGCTTGTTTTCCTTATTACCAGTATCACTCGCTATTCAGGTGAGCCTTACTTCGACTTCAGATGTACTTGTAATTTATATCCGCAAAAAAAAAAGATCAGGATTTTCTATAGTCTAATCGCTGACCTTGTACACATCGAGAATATATGGCCAAAACTGACCTCGAACCAAGGAATTGTCAAGGCAAGTGGTTACTACCGCAGCGAGCTATCAACTTCACTATCGGTGTCGATTATCAATTATACTAGACTAAACTTTCTTGATATTAAAAATGCAGAAGACCTCGCATACACATGTAGCTCTGAAGTGAAAACTTGGTGGGAAGAGAAGATAACCCAGGTTAAGATGAGAAAATGGCAGTGGGTCGGGCATACCCTACGGAAGACAGTCGGGTGTCACTAGAGAAGAACTTGAGTGGAACCCGCAAGGACAACGAAAAAGAGAACGCCCTATACAGACCTGGAGACGAAGTCTTCTTGAGGAACTGAAGAGTGTTTTTCTATCCTGGGAGACCATAAAGAAAACAGCCAGAGACCGAGATAAGTGATTAATAACTGTTGAGGCCCTATGCTCCACGAGCAGAGAAATAGTCGTCAGAGGAAAATTTAAGACATCTTCATACTCTCACGACTCTCTGATACCTCAGGACACTCTCTGAAACCCTCACGACTCCTCTGATACCCCCTCACGACACCTCTGATACCCCTCACACTCCTCTGATACCCCCTCACGACACCTCTGATAACCTCCGACACTCTATCCTACGACTCCTCTGATACCTCCCTCTCTGATCCCTACCTCCTCTGATACCCCTCCACACCCTCTGATACCCCTCACAACCCCTCTGATACCCCCTCACGCCTCCTCTGATACCCCCTCACGACTCCTCTGATACCCCCTCACGACACCTCTGATACCCCCTCACGCCTCCTCTGATACCCCCTTACGACTCCTCTGATACCCCCTCACGACTCCTCTGATACCCCCTCACAACCCCTCTGATAACCCCTCACGCCTCCTCTGATACCCCCTCACGCCTCCTCTGATACCCCCTCACGCCTCCTCTGATACCCCCTCACGCCTCCTCTGATACCCCCTCACAACCCCTCTGATAACCCCTCACGCCTCCTCTGATACCCCCTCACGCCTCCTCTGATACTACCTCACGCCTCCTCTAATACTGCTACACGGCCTCCTATTTGAGAACCACTATACTAGCCGGGAAAAACAGATGAACTATTTACACAACCTAATGTATGTTTTTTGTTGCTGTTGCAAATACTGTTGGTTTATATAGGAATATTGTGCAATCTTGACTGACGATTTTATATATCTCTCGTTGTTTGTTTGTAACCCTTGAATGAACAGAGTTTTGCACTCTTTTTCCCCCTGTGTCAGATATTTGTGTTTGAACATTTGGTTTTCAGTAAATCTGTCTCCGGATGACTTTTTCTGACTCAGCAGTTTCCCTGAATTTTATTTTTTTTAAAAAAACACTCACTTACTTATTGAGACGGATGGTAGAATTCTATATGTTTGACAAGCTTTACTTCGAAGCGGAATTTGCCACAAGTCTCTTTAATGGTAGAAATGTATAACAAACGAAGGATTGACTTTACTGCACCAGAATTTACAGCATATGGCTTGGTCTCTTTTCACAGCAATGGCACGCCGCTGCCGAGAGTATTGCATAAAGCACAAACTAAGCAGCTCAAGCAACGATCCTGGATTTATGGAAAAAAACACACTCGCGAACAGACAGCCGCTGTCCGGATTCGAACTCCCGCGCTTCGAAACGCAAGTCAACAGGTTAACCACTTAGCTACAAATATCTCCGAAGTAAGTCTCTTACAAATTCGGAAACATGATGAAGATAAAATAGATTATTCAGGCATAAGTCTACAACATACTTTACAGCCGTGAAGATCATATCTATCCTTGGTTTGTTAGTCAGACAAGCCTGTTACCGAAACGTTCTAGATGGAGATAAAACAAGGGCTTGGAAAGATTGTTGTCTGTCCAGACATACAAGGCTTCCCTTAGTTACATAAGTTATCATCACCATACATGCTGGCTAGATTGTTGTCTGCCCAGACATGCAAGTCTTCCCTTCGTTCCATAAGTTATCATCACTATACATGCTGGCTAGATTGTTGTCTGCCCAGACATGCTAGTCTTCCCTTAGTTACATAAGTTATCATCACCATACATGCTGGCTGAATTGTTGTCTGCCCAGACATGCAAGTCTTCCCTTAGTTACATAAGTTATCATCACCATAGATGCTGGCTAGATTGTTGTCTGCCCAGACATGCAAGTCTTCCTTCGTTCCATAAGTTATCATACTAACTGCTGCTAGATTTTGTCTGCCCAGAATACAAGCTTCACTAGTTACATAGTTATCATCACCATATCTCTAGAGTGTTGTCTGCAACTGAATTTCACTAGTTACATAAGTTATCATCACCATACATGCTGGCTAGGCATGTCTGCCCAGACATGCTAGTCTTCCTTAGTTACCATAAGTTATCATCACCATAAACTGGCTATTGTTGTCTGCCCAGACTAAGTCTTCCTTAGTTACAAAGTTATCATCAATAATACATGTGGCTAAGATTGTTTCTGTCCAGACATACAAGCTTCCTTGTTACATAAGTTATCATCACTATACATGCTGGCTAGATTGTTGTCTGTCCAGACATACAAGGCTTCCCTTAGTTACATAAGTTATCATCACCATACATGCTGGCTAGATTGTTGTCTGTCCAGACATGCAAGTCTTCCTTAGTTCCATAAGTTATCATCACATACATACATTATATATCATTCAAAGCATTCAAGGACGAATGTCATGTCAAAAACATCGTCAATTCGCGTCATAAACCTTCTTCAAAGCCACGTAATCAACCTACCATGCCCACAATAAGGACCAGTTCAAATCTACTATACGTGGTTTCAAAGATGATTAATTTTATGTGGGAGTATTGTTTATTACACACTTTCGATCTTCTCAAACTCGATACCTGCTGTCAACATTCCTGCACGTCCCTGTATCGACCATTTATTCCAACACGTCCATGTATCGACCATTTATTCCAACACGTCCATGTATCGACCGTTTGTTCCAACACGTCCATGTATCGACACTTTATTCCAACACGTCCATGTATCGAACATTTATTCCAACACGTCCATGTATCGACCATTTATTCCAACACGTCCATGTATCGAACATTTATTCCAACACGTCCATGTATCGACCATTTATTCCAACACGTCCATGTATTCCAACACGTCCATGTATCGAACATTTCGTCCAGTATCGAACATTTATTCAACAGTCCAGGTATCGAACATTTATTCCAACACGTCCATGCATCGACTTGTTAATCCTGCACGTAATTGCGCAATACTTCAACATGTTAACAGGCATCCGAAACAACTGTAATCTTTGAGAATTAGTGATTACATTACACTCTTAAACACGCACGCTGTTATAAAATCTGCAACCGTCTATGTTGACAGAGACTAGTATAACAGACCATGCATGCCACATGTTAGTTGTTATTATTTGATGAAAAGTGACAATGGTTAGATAGCAATTATCACGCAATGTCTGATGTAGTAAGTAAGCCGTTTCGACGTAGTAGGTCATCATCATCAGGTGACATGCCGGCTAGAGCAGGCGATCATAGATCTCCCAAACCGACTGTCTCTTTCTTATAGTGATTATAAGCTATCTCTGTGTCTAATAGGTATATTACAGTATTACATCAGTATTAAGCGCCGATAGACTTGCAGGTATGGCTGCTGTGGAACGAGGGCGAGCAATGGACCAGGCTGTTATTATATAATTCCTTAAGGGCGTGGTGATGTGTAAATGATTCCAGTAATAACTGAAGCCTTCCAGGGGAGGGGGCGATAATGGGTTCAGAATCATTTGGGGCAGTATTTTTCGTGATTTTGCTATTGAATAATCATAACAAATTTGAATTCTGCATTTAAATTCATCTTATGCCCATCTTACACGAAACATATTTTCATCAATTTTCTATTTCATGTATATAAACATTTGAAAATTGACCATGTATGACAGAAATATACATCAATTTTATATGTCAAAGTGAAAATAGAGCATGTACATATATATATATAATATGTGCTGGAAGGGCGTTGGCAAACTGTTATAATGGGGAGGTGGACGTTACAAAGTTTATGTCGTGCAAAGTGGGCGGTGGACCGAAAAAGTTTGGGAATCTATGGCCTACGCCAAACGGCACGGCACCTGGTAATGATGATGATATCATACTAAATATCAGTGTTACAAAAGTGTCCCCCGTATATCATGAACAGAGAAGAGAACAAATAGATATGTTCAGAAAACTCAAACTTAAAGAAAACACTGATGCTACAAATAGGAATGAGAAAATTGAAATATTTTGGGCATCTAAAAGGTGGGGACTGGAAAAGACAATTATAGAAGAAGCCATCCAGTTAAATAGGAACAGACAAAGATCTCAGATTGATTACTCGTGTGGTAAATGAGTTGAGTATACGGCAACGGAGGCGGGGCATCTGGCCTATGAGAGAGATTGGTTATTGGTTACTAAACTGATATCATTGCACTCCGGGCAGACCCATAGGTGCTCAGTCTCCCCAACAGATATCGAAGAGTATGCATACTGATGGTTCCCATGTATTGCTGGTTAAACACACTTCTCACTCTGCTCCTCGGGCATCCAGTTCTACTTGTACAACGATTAACTCCAAACTGTTTAAGTAGCTGGATCGATTCAACATTTGTATGAGAGAGTTGGCAAGTATTAGGTATTAAGTTTGGACATGTCAAACAGTGTCGTCTTTGTGGTAGAGAGCGAAGATATACTAATCAACTTCTCATAGGCACGGTGCGCAAATGGACTTTGGGATGGCTGCTGCAGCGGAGGACAGAGCCCGAATGGGAATGCCCAATATGCTATGACGCCGATCGCATCACATAACACAACATAACATATGAGATAGTCATAAATTCTAGTTGTTTACGGGTAACACAGTTTACTCATGCCAAGCTGTTAGATGAAAGTCAAGGTTACACTAATATAAGCTTTTTGTTTAAGGGTAACACAGTTTACTCATGCCAAGCTGTTAGATGATAATGAAGGTTACACTAATATAAGCTTTTGTTCCCCTAGAATTAACATATAAGAATAAACATGTTCCCTGAAGATCATTCAAGAAAAAAAACTAAAATATTCAGTCTGGTCAGCTACTAGAGAACAAGTGCATTCACAACAACCAATTTGACACTGTCAAAAAATCAAACATTTTCTTTTATTTTTAATATTTACAAAGTCAATTCTCAAACAAGTTCAAATTTCTACTCTTGTTTTCCAGTGACAAGAAGTCAAAGTTTGCACTCCCGACCCCATATTAGTAATATTTCCTGGGCACTCGTTCTGACGGAAACATTTTTAGCTCTTTCTTTCAAATCCCATACCACAAATGCCATCACAAGAAATGGTATGAGATAGACAAAGATGGGACGTTGAAAGACAGAACGGTAATGGACACATTAGTGAGAATTGAACAATTGGAAATGAAAAGCAGGAACTCACTCTAGGATACAGAACGAAGTATGGATATCAACTGAACAGAGCATAGATTAGATTTCTGTTTCCCAAACAAGTGTAATGGACCACTAACTATGGTGCTGTTTTTTTCTACGAGTCCATGAAACTGTGTGAGAATAAGAAGGATAATTGTTTACACATACATACATTTGTTTTCTCTCATACAGTTACACATACATACATTTGTTTTCTCTCATACAGTTACACACATACATACATTTGTTTTCTCTCATACAGTTACACACATACATACATTTGTTTTCTCTCATACAGTTACACACATACATACATTTGTTTTCTCTCATACAGTTACACACATACATACATTTGTTTTCTCTCATACAGTTACACACATACATACATTTGTTTTCTCTCATACAGTTACACACATACATACATTTGTTTTCTCTCATACAGTTACACACATACATACATTTGTTTTCTCTCATACAGTTACACACATACATACATTTGTTTTCTCTCATACAGTTACACACATACATACATTTGTTTTCTCTCATACAGTTACACACATACATACATTTGTTTTCTCTCATACAGTTACACACATACATACATTTGTTTTCTCTCATACAGTTACACACATACATACATTTGTTTTCTCTCATACAGTTACACACATACATACATTTGTTTTCTCTCATACAGTTACACATATATGTATACTCTATCTCTCTTTCTCTCTCTCTCTCTCTCTCTCTTTCTCTCTCTCGCTCACACAGTTACACACATACGCATATTCTATCGCTCATCTCTCTCTCTCTCTCTCTCTCTCTCATACAGTTACACACATACATACATTTGTTCTCGCTCACACAATTACACACATAACCTACTCTCTCTCTCTCACACATTACACACATAACCTACTCTCTCTCTCTCTCGCTCACACAATTACACATATAACCTACTCTCTCTCTCTCTCTCGCTCACACAATTACACATATAACCTACTCTCTCTCTCTCTCTCTCTCTCTCACGAATTTACATGTATACACTTACACATTAAGCAACAATAAAGATTAAAGTTGTTTGTTTCCTTCTAACAAAATCTTATACCCTATGAGTAGGTAATTTGTCATTACGGAATTTCGTTTCTGTTTTTATTTATCATGCTAGCGTCAATTTATTTTAGATAATGTCTGCAATATTTAATAAAATAAAATATTTATAAGCTCGTACAAGGTTGGACGGATTGGCGTAATGAATGTGTTAGCTTATTGACTTGGAATCAAGACGTTCGTAGGTTCAATCCTACACTCCATGTTCCACATGCGAGGAGAGACATTGCTTTCCCTCCTAGGGCTCTGGTGGCGTCTGAGGCTTAGGGGATAGTGACTCGGTCTATTAATCCCGACGTTCTGAGTTCGAATCACACTGCGGACAGTTTGGTTGCAAATTGTTTCGCATGGATTATTACAAAAGGACGATGTCACCCCCGTTCAGAAAGCAATAGCAAACTATTGAACGTAATAATGCCTAGAAAAATCACAAACAGCGTTTAAAAACTGGGGTTGATTCGCAAAGTCATGTTAAGGATGTACAATTAACTAACCTAGGACTCAGTAACAGATCAGGAAACATGTAGTTCAACTACGCACTGTGTGAACACGGACATTTTGTTTTAGCTCAATTTAGCCTCGAACCTTGGAACTAAAACGTGATGGGATTACTAGCGAAGCACGTTATCAACTTTGCTATCGATGATCCTATAAATACACTTAAAATTTGACAGCAAATGTCGATTCTCTTATTTATCGATACTTCAGTGAATGCATATCGAAGCACGCTTAACAAGTTTCGTTATATAAAGTGTGAATTCGATCAAATTTTGAAGATCTTTCGGTTTAAAGATGAAAAAAACGTCTGTAAATTGATGAGCAAATTCCGTGAGACAAAATTATGCACGCACTGTCACAGGCTTAGCTCATCGGAATGAATAGCCTCGCAATTAGAACGTGTTGTAAAATTGTGTTACAAGATGACCAGGCACACCTCTTTTAATCAAGGTTCTTCTTTGCGATGTATCTTTATATTGATAAGATGATTGATCTCTCAAGGGGTCTATATGGCTAAGCCCTTTGCCTTGTGAGTTAAAGGTCGTGAGTTCGAGTCCGGACGAAATGATAACTGAAAACTGATATGTTAAGGGAGACTATATGTATCTGTTTGGATTACTATAAATCTCATTCAATAACTAATAACATTGAATTCTTTCTCTTCTTATTTTTATTATTGATAGTATTATTATTCTCTGCTCCCCGTAGAGCATAGGGCATCAACAGCTATCCTCCACTTTCCTTGATCTCTAAAAGTTTTATTTCTGAATTCCTAAGATAATCCGTAAGATAAGATGTATCCTCTGCTTGATAAAGAAGTCCTTTTGGTCGAAACCTTGCTGTGTATTGTTATTGTTTTTGTATTTTGTAAAACTACAGAACTTTATTGTTACGTGTTTCGCCATTGTTACATAGTTTTACTGTAATATTTTCTTATATCGATGACGCCATTGTTACATAGTTTTACTGTAGTCTTTTCTTATATCGATGACGCCATTGTTACATAGTTTTACTGTAATCTTTTCTTATATCGATGACGCCATTGTTACATAGTTTTACTGTAGTCTTTTCTTATATCGATGACGCCATTGTTACATAGTTTTACTGTAGTCTTTTCTTATATCGATGACGCCATTGTTACATAGTTTTACTGCAATCTTTTCTTATATCGATGACGCCATTGTTACATAGTTTTACTGCAATCTTTTCTTATATCGATGACGCCATTGTTACATAGTTTTACTGTAGTCTTTTCTTATATCGATGACGCCATTGTTACATAGTTTTACTGCAATCTTTTCTTATATCGATGACGCCATTGTTACATAGTTTTACTGTAGTCTTTTCTTATATCGATGACGCCATTGTTACATAGTTTTACTGCAATCTTTTCTTATATCGATGACGCCATTATTACATAGTTTTACTGCAATCTTTTCTTATATCGATGACGCCATTGTTACATAGTTTTACTGCAATCTTTTCTTATATCGATGACGCCATTATTACATAGTTTTACTGTAGTCTTTTCTTATATCGATGACGCCATTGTTACATAGTTTTACTGCAATCTTTTCTTATATCGATGACGCCATTATTACATAGTTTTACTGCAATCTTTTCTTATATCGATGACGCCATTGTTACATAGTTTTACTGTAGTCTTTTCTTATATCGATGACGCCATTATTACATAGTTTTACTGTAATCTTTTCTTATATCGATGACGCCATTATTACATAGTTTTACTGTAGTCTTTTCTTATATCGATGACGCCATTGTTACATAGTTTTACTGCAGTCTTTTCTTATATCGATGACGCCATTGTTACATAGTTTTACTGCAATCTTTTCTTATATCGATGACGCCATTGTTACATAGTTTTACTGTAGTCTTTTCTTATATCGATGACGCCATTGTTACATAGTTTTACTGCAATCTTTTCTTATATCGATGACGCCATTGTTACATAGTTTTACTGTAGTCTTTTCTTATATCGATGACGCCATTGTTACATAGTTTTACTGCAATCTTTTCTTATATCGATGACGCCATTATTACATAGTTTTACTGCAATCTTTTCTTATATCGATGACGCCATTGTTACATAGTTTTACTGCAATCTTTTCTTATATCGATGACGCCATTGTTACATAGTTTTACTGTAGTCTTTTCTTATATCGATGACGCCATTGTTACATAGTTTTACTGTAGTCTTTTCTTATATCGATGACGCCATTGTGACATAGTTTTACTGTAGTCTTTTCTTATATCGATGACGCCATTGTTACATAGTTTTACTGTAGTCTTTTCTTATATCGATGACGCCATTGTTACATAGTTTTACTGCAATCTTTTCTTATATCGATGACGCCATTATTACATAGTTTTACTGCAATCTTTTCTTATATCGATGACGCCATTATTACATAGTTTTACTGCAATCTTTTCTTATATCGATGACGCCATTGTTACATAGTTTTACTGTAGTCTTTTCTTATATCGATGACGCCATTGTGACATAGTTTTACTGCAATCTTTTCTTATATCGATGACGCCATTATTACATAGTTTTACTGTAGTCTTTTCTTATATCGATGACGCCATTGTTACATAGTTTTACTGCAAACTTTTCTTATATCGATGACGCCATTGTTACATAGTTTTACTGCAATCTTTTCTTATATCGATGACGCCATTATTACATAGTTTTACTGTAGTCTTTTCTTATATCGATGACGCCATTGTTACATAGTTTTACTGCAATCTTTTCTTATATCGATGACGCCATTGTTACATAGTTTTACTGTAGTCTTTTCTTATATCGATGACGCCATTGTTACATAGTTTTACTGCAATCTTTTCTTATATCGATGACGCCATTATTACATAGTTTTACTGTAGTCTTTTCTTATATCGATGACGCCATTGTTACATAGTTTTACTGCAATCTTTTCTTATATCGATGACGCCATTATTACATAGTTTTACTGCAATCTTTTCTTATATCGATGACGCCATTGTGACATAGTTTTACTGCAATCTTTTCTTATATCGATGACGCCATTATTACATAGTTTTACTGCAATCTTTTCTTATATCGATGACGCCATTGTGACATAGTTTTACTGCAATCTTTTCTTATATCGATGACGCCATTATTACATAGTTTTACTGCAATCTTTTCTTATATCGATGACGCCATTATTACATAGTTTTACTGCAATCTTTTCTTATATCGATGACGCCATTGTGACATAGTTTTACTGCAATCTTTTCTTATATCGATGACGCCATTATTACATAGTTTTACTGCAATCTTTTCTTATATCGATGACGCCATTATTACATAGTTTTACTGCAATCTTTTCTTATATCGATGACGCCATTGTGACATAGTTTTACTGCAATCTTTTCTTATATCGATGACGCCATTATTACATAGTTTTACTGCAATCTTTTCTTATATCGATGACGCCATTGTTACATAGTTTTACTGCAATCTTTTCTTATATCGATGACGCCATTGTTACATAGTTTTACTGCAATCTTTTCTTAAATCGATGACGCCATTGTTACATAGTTTTACTGTAATCTTTTCTTATATCGATGACGCCATTGTTACATAGTTTTACTGCAATCTTTTCTTATATCGATGACGCCATTATTACATAGTTTTACTGCAATCTTTTCTTATATCGATGACGCCATTATTACATAGTTTTACTGCAATCTTTTCTTATATCGATGACGCCATTATTACATAGTTTTACTGCAATCTTTTCTTATATCGATGACGCCATTGTTACATAGTTTTACTGTAATCTTCTCTTATAACGATAAGATAATCCACCATGTTTTCAGGTCCTCAAGAAGATTCCGTCTCCAGGTCTGGTATGTTTAGGACGTCCCTTGTTCATTTCCATTTTGCACTCCTCTTTATTGCCCGTCTAGCGAAGTGACACCCGACTGTGTCTTCCACAGGGTATGCCCAAACCATTGACATTTCATCTTTCTGACTTTGGTCATCATAGACTCCTATTCTGCCCGCATCCACAGATCTGTGTTTGCAACTCTGTCATACGATCTAAGCCTTGAAACCCGCCGTATAAATTTGTTGATAGAGATTGAACTAAAGATTACATTACTGTTGGTTATTCTATAGCAAACACACCAGAAAACATTTATAAATAAAAAGAAAATCAGTCTTCTTGAGGAACTGAAGAGTGCTCCACTATCCTAAGAGACCATTAAAAAAACAACCAGAGACCGATAAAAATGACGAACAACTCTTGAAGCCCTATGCTCCACAGGGAGCGGAGATGAATAAGTAAGTGAGTAAGTAAAAAGAAAATAACAAATCTTTGCTTCTAGCTAGGGTATTCACTATTTCTTTGTTTTAAAGAAAAAGTACTCTAGCTAAGAAATACATTATCTGTAAAGTACATTTCCATAAAGTACTTTAATTAGGAAGAAATTACCTGTAACAATATAAAGTACTTTAGTTAGGAAGAAATTACCTGTAACAATATAAGTACTTTAATTAGGAAGAAATTACCTGTAACAATATAAAGTACTTTAGTTAGGAAGAAATGACATGTAACAATATAAAGTACTTTAGTTAGGAAGCAATTACATGTAACAATATAAAGTACTTTAGTTAGGAAGAAATTACATGTAACAATATAAAGTACTTTAATTAGGAAGAAATTACATGTAACAATATAAAGTAATTTAGTTAGGAAGAAATTACATGTAACAATATAAAGTACTTTAATTAGGAAGAAATTACATGTAACAATATAAAGTACTTTAGTTAGGAAGAAATTACATGTAACAATATAAAGTACTTTAGTTAGGAAGAAATTACATGTAACAATATAAAGTACTTTAGTTTGGAAGAAATTACATGTAACAATATAAAGTACTTTAGTAAGGAAGAAATTACCTGTAACAATATAAGTACTTTAATTAGGAAGAAATTACATGTAACAATATAAAGTACTTTAGTTAGGAAGAAATTACATGTAACAATATAAAGTACTTTAGTTAGGAAGAAATTACCTGTAACAATATAAAGTACTTAAGTTAGGAAGAAATTACATGTAACAATATAAAGTACTTTAGTTAGGAAGAAATTACATGTAATTATATAAAGTACTTAAGTTAGGAAGAAATTACCTGAAACAATGTAAAGTACTCTACATAGTAGGAAATTACCTGTGACAATGTAAAGTACTCTGACTAGAAAGAAATTACCTGTAACAATGTAAAGTACTCTGACTAGAAAGAAATTACCTGTAACAATGTAAAGTACTCTGACTAGAAAGAAATTACCTGTAACAATGTAAGACTTAGGTAGTAAGAAATTACCTGTAACAATGTAAAGTACTCTAGGTAGGAAGAAATTACTTGTAGCAATGTAAAGTACTCTGACTAGAAAGAAATTACCTGTAACAATGTAAAGTATTCTAGGTAGGAAGAAATTACCTGTATGAATAATACATCACAAAGAACAGAACGTAATTACTCATGAATCACATGCGTTGAAATAACAAGAATAAAGAGTGTATGATTAGATATATATTTATCTCAATACAGATCAGAAGTTACAGGTAACAGAAGATTTCTATGTACCTGGTATATCAAGAATGTGAGTCACCTGTGCCAAGGTAACACATGTTTCTTCGATTTAAACATTACAATCTAAACCCAACTAGAAATGTGGAATAGGGTCAGAGTGGTTAAGTGGTTAGAGGTCTGGCATCTCCATTCAATAATATTACGATCGTGACAGTCTACATTTCAGTGCGACCAGACTGTGTATCTGATTAGAGAGAGAGAGAGAGATAGATAGATAGAGAGAGACAACGAGTTCTGCAGGTGCATTGATCGTGATAAATTGTTAGTTACTTTTGGAATGTGATATCTACCGAGTGTGATGAGTTGAAGGTTATTTCTAACATCCGAGACTCACAGAGTGTGATGAGCTGAGAGTCACTTCTAACATCCGAGACTCACAGAGTGTGATGAGCTGAGAGTCACTTCTAACATCCGAGACTCATAGAGGGTGATGAGCTGAGAGTCACTTCTAACATCCGAGACTCATAGAGGGTGATGAGCTGAGAGTCACTTCTAACATCCGAGACTCATAGAGGGTGATGAGCTGAGAGTCACTTTTAACATCCGAGACTCATAGAGGGTGATGAGCTGAGAGTCACTTCTAACATCCGAGATTCACCGAGGGTGAAAACATCAGGGTCATTTCTAACCTCCGAGACTCACCGAGGGTGAAAACATCAGGGTCACTTCTGACATCCGAGACTCACCGAGGGTGAAAACATCAGGGTCACTTCTGACATCCGAGACTCACCGAGGGTGAAAACATCAGGGTCACTTCTAAAATCCGAGACTCACCTAGGGTGAAAACATCAGGGTTACTTCTAACATCCGAGACTCACCGAGGGTGAAAACATCAGGGTCACTTCTAAAATCCGAGACTCACAGAGGGTAAAAATATCAGGGTCACTTCTAAAGTCCGAAACCCACCGAGGGTTATATGTTGTTAGACACTTTTAGAATCTGAGACTCCCTGATAAGTTGTGGGCTACTTCTAGATTTCAACTGAGAATCACCGTAGATAATTCTTCTTCTTCGAACGCTCTATATCGACCACTTGTCAACCACTCTGTGTGTTTTGTACGTGATCTGAGCCTAAAAGCGATTGTACGTTGTGCCAGTTATGCGCACATCCAATTTCTCTGATATATATTATTTTCTAGGGTAGCATTCCTAGGGCCTACACCAGTTGCCTTTTACGACATGCATTGCAAGTAGCAGTGGTACCATTCTTTGCTTCCATTGCGGGCCCCGGCACCACACGGGCGACCACAAGTAATAAATATCTAGTAAAACACACACACACAAACACATAGAGTGGCTTAACAAGTTTTTGATTTAGATTGAACAATGAAGAAAATAATATTACATATTCCCATATAAAGATGTAATCATATTTACAATTTACTCTGCTTACATAACAGAGGTCTTCTTCTTCATCTTCTTCTCGTTCTTTACCAAGAACGTGTATACGTTGCACATTGGTTTGTGGCCAAAATATTTCATCTTCCTGGTCATGATGTTATTTATGAGTTAATGCTCCTTGATATGCTGGTTTTATAGGATGTCTTTGTTTTTCTCTTCTCTGTCCAGGATGTTCTAAGAACTTTTCTGTAAAATCCTTGTTTCAAAAGCTTCAATTTTGCTCTTTAATATTTTATGTTATGGTCCATGATTCACATCCATATGTTAACACAAGGGATATGTATGTTCTCAGATGTCTTACTTGTCTTTCTTTACTTCATACACGCATACCAAAACTGTAACATCCAATTCAACGTATGGGTGTCAAGCAAGAACATTTAACAAGGCAGTGGAAAAACATATATGTGCTTTTGAATATATGTGTTACAGAAAATTCATTGGTATATAAAGGACAGAGAAGAGAACAAATAGATCTATCCAGAAAATAACTCAAAATTAAGAAAATGGCTGATGCTATAAATAAGAATGATAAAATTGATGTATTTTGGACAGATAAGGAGACACAAAGTGTTGAAGAAGTCAGTTATGGAAGTGTGTATTTTGGACAGATAATGAGACACAAAGTGTTGAAGAAGTCAGTTATGGAAGTGTGTATTTTGGACAGATAAGGAGACACAAAGTGTTGAAGAAGTCAGTTATGGAAGTGTGTATTTTGGACAGATAATGAGACACAAAGTGTTGAAGAAGTCAGTTATGGAAGTGTGTATTTTGGACAGATAATGAGACACAAAGGGTTGAAGAAGTCAGTTATGGAAGTGTGTATTTTGGACAGATAAGGAGACACAAAGTGTTGAAGAAGTCAGTTATGGAAGTGTGTATTTTGGACAGATAAGGAGACACAAAGTGTTGAAGAAGTCAGTTATGGAAGTGTGTATTTTGGACAGATAATGAGACACAAAGTGTTGAAGAAGTCAGTTATGGAAGTGTGTATTTTGGACAGATAATGAGACACAAAGTGTTGAAGAAGTCAGTTATGGAAGTGTGTATTTTGGACAGATAAGGAGACACAAAGTGTTGAAGAAGTCAGTTATGGAAGTGTGTATTTTGGACAGATAAGGAGACACAAAGTGTTGAAGAAGTCAGTTATGGAAGTGTGTATTTTGGACAGATAAGGAGACACAAAGTGTTGAAGAAGTCAGTTATGGAAGTGTGTATTTTGGACAGATAATGAGACACAAAGTGTTGAAGAAGTCAGTTATGGAAGTGTGTATTTTGGACAGATAAGGAGACACAAAGTGTTGAAGAAGTCAGTTATGGAAGTGTGTATTTTGGACAGATAATGAGACACAAAGTGTTGAAGAAGTCAGTTATGGAAGTGTGTATTTTGGACAGATAAGGAGACACAAAGTGTTGAAGAAGTCAGTTATGGAAGTGTGTATTTTGGACAGATAAGGAGACACAAAGTGTTGAAGAAGTCCGTTATGGAAGTGTGTATTTTGGACAGATAAGGAGACACAAAGTGTTGAAGAAGTCAGTTATGGAAGTGTGTATTTTGGACAGATAAGGAGACACAAAGTGTTGAAGAAGTCAGTTATGGAAGTGTGTATTTTGGACAGATAAGGAGACACAAAGTGTTGAAGAAGTCAGTTATGGAAGTGTGTATTTTGGACAGATAAGGAGACACAAAGTGTTGAAGAAGTCAGTTATGGAAGTGTGTATTTTGGACAGATAAGGAGACACAAAGTGTTGAAGAAGTCAGTTATGGAAGTGTGTATTTTGGACAGATAATGAGACACAAAGGGTTGAAGAAGTCAGTTATGGAAGTGTGTATTTTGGACAGATAAGGAGACACAAAGTGTTGAAGAAGTCAGTTATGGAAGTGTGTATTTTGGACAGATAAGGAGACACAAAGTGTTGAAGAAGTCCGTTATGGAAGTGTGTATTTTGGACAGATAAGGAGACACAAAGTGTTGAAGAAGTCCGTTATGGAAGTGTGTATTTTGGACAGATAAGGAGACACAAAGTGTTGAAGAAGTCAGTTATGGAAGTGTGTATTTTGGACAGATAAGGAGACACAAAGTGTTGAAGAAGTCAGTTATGGAAGTGTGTATTTTGGACAGATAAGGAGACACAAAGTGTTGAAGAAGTCAGTTATGGAAGTGTGTATTTTGGACAGATAATGAGACACAAAGGGTTGAAGAAGTCAGTTATGGAAGTGTGTATTTTGGACAGATAATGAGACACAAAGTGTTGAAGAAGTCCGTTATGGAAGTGTGTATTTTGGACAGATAAGGAGACACAAAGTGTTGAAGAAGTCAGTTATGGAAGTGTGTATTTTGGACAGATAAGGAGACACAAAGGGTTGAAGAAGTCAGTTATGGAAGTGTGTATTTTGGACAGATAAGGAGACACAAAGTGTTGAAGAAGTCAGTTATGGAAGTGTGTATTTTGGACAGATAATGAGACACAAAGTGTTGAAGAAGTCCGTTATGGAAGTGTGTATTTTGGACAGATAAGGAGACACAAAGTGTTGAAGAAGTCAGTTATGGAAGTGTGTATTTTGGACAGATAATGAGACACAAAGTGTTGAAGAAGTCAGTTATGGAAGTGTGTATTTTGGACAGATAAGGAGACACAAAGTGTTGAAGAAGTCCGTTATGGAAGTGTGTATTTTGGACAGATAAGGAGACACAAAGTGTTGAAGAAGTCAGTTATGGAAGTGTGTATTTTGGACAGATAATGAGACACAAAGTGTTGAAGAAGTCAGTTATGGAAGTGTGTATTTTGGACAGATAAGGAGACACAAAGGGTTGAAGAAGTCAGTTATGGAAGTGTGTATTTTGGACAGATAATGAGACACAAAGTGTTGAAGAAGTCAGTTATGGAAGTGTGTATTTTGGACAGATAAGGAGACACAAAGTGTTGAAGAAGTCCGTTATGGAAGTGTGTATTTTGGACAGATAATGAGACACAAAGTGTTGAAGAAGTCAGTTATGGAAGTATGTATTTTGGACAGATAAGGAGACACAAAGTGTTGAAGAAGTCAGTTATGGAAGTGTGTATTTTGGACAGATAATGAGACACAAAGTGTTGAAGAAGTCAGTTATGGAAGTATGTATTTTGGACAGATAAGGAGACACAAAGTGTTGAAGAAGTCAGTTATGGAAGTGTGTATTTTGGACAGATAAGGAGACACAAAGTGTTGAAGAAGTCAGTTATGGAAGTATGTATTTTGGACAGATAATGAGACACAAAGTGTTGAAGAAGTCAGTTATGGAAGTGTGTATTTTGGACAGATAAGGAGACACAAAGGGTTGAAGAAGTCAGTTATGGAAGTGTGTATTTTGGACAGATAATGAGACACAAAGTGTTGAAGAAGTCAGTTATGGAAGTGTGTATTTTGGACAGATAAGGAGACACAAAGTGTTGAAGAAGTCAGTTATGGAAGTGTGTATTTTGGACAGATAATGAGACACAAAGTGTTGAAGAAGTCAGTTATGGAAGTGTGTATTTTGGACAGATAATGAGACACAAAGTGTTGAAGAAGTCAGTTATGGAAGTGTGTATTTTGGACAGATAATGAGACACAAAGTGTTGAAGAAGTCAGTTATGGAAGTGTGTATTTTGGACAGATAAGGAGACACAAAGTGTTGAAGAAGTCAGTTATGGAAGTGTGTATTTTGGACAGATAATGAGACACAAAGTGTTGAAGAAGTCCGTTATGGAAGTGTGTATTTTGGACAGATAAGGAGACACAAAGTGTTGAAGAAGTCCGTTATGGAAGTGTGTATTTTGGACAGATAAGGAGACACAAAGTGTTGAAGAAGTCAGTTATGGAAGTGTGTATTTCGGCAAAGAGAACAAAAATTAAAACCACGGAGAAGATGGATTCAGGGTGTAAATGATGATTTGAGCATAACGTTTCCAGAGGCGGAACATCTAGTCTATGAGAGAGAGAAATTTCTAAGGGCTATTGACGTACAATGACTCCGAAGTACAATCTCAATGTATGTGAGATTGAGTTCCCAGTCTTATCGGAGACGGACGACAAAACGTATGCCAAGAGTTCGATATGAGCACGTAATAGAACCATTTGCAGCTGAAATCGATAAGAGTAGGCTGCGAAGTTGCAGCATGGGAAAAAATTCATTAAAAATATTACAATAAAATTCATTTAAAAATTCTTTCATCTTTAAAATTATAATAAAAATAATAAAGCCCATAACCCGTTAGGGTAGTAGGGGTGTTAATGTGGAGACATCAGCACAAAAAGCATGCCATGAGTCTCTGTATTCAGCTCTTCGAGCAAGTGTGGAAAAACTCTGTACTGACCATCTCTTGATGTTGTCAAACCAGGATTATCTCTGCCCTCCTGTCCTTCTGCGCCCCTCGACTGTTCCGTGTTGGATAATCTTGGAGAGTGAGCTATGCCTCATCACATACCCGAACCACGAAAGTTTACATAATTCTGGACCCTCACCGATGATACGGATTTCATGGACTGCCACTGAGATTTGTCATGCGTACGACAGAAATCGAAGCACTCGTAGTTATTCACCAAAGTACATTAACGATATTACTATCAATCAATAAACACAAGGGGTGATGTGATCAGTACCAGGCAGAGATTGCCATTACTTCTCAGTGTTTCTCTGATACCCAATTAAGGTTAGTCAACATAAGAGTCGTTTGCAATCTGAGAAAAAACATCCACTTTTAACTGAGACTTAAATCGTGACCACCCATCGAGAAAGCAAATTTACCAAACACTGATATAATATTCTTCTACTTTTATCGTCACACTACTACCGGACTGTCGCACAGTGTTGTGATTTTTCGTTCTTTTTCTTGCGATGTTCTAGTGGCTTGGGTGATCGTTTGACAGGATTCTGCTACGGCAGCTAACTATCTTTTTTCGTGGTATTCCTTTTGCCTTCTTTCCTGATGATCTTTTGTAGAAGACTTTGTATACTGTGGAGTTTAGTTACGTTATTAAGTAGCTGAACCTCTTCATTCTTTGTTTCTCAATGTAAATCAAAGAAGGTTCTGTCCCAACGTTCTTTATTCTGCTGATATTGGTGATTGTTTTCTCTGGCGTTATTGGTAACTTTTCTTAGGCATTGCATCTCACGCGTAGTTATTTTTCGTCTCTGTGATTTGCTCTTTGTCTATGTTTGGCTCTGGTAGCACAAAGTAGGTATGAAAATGCTGTTGATCATCTGTTGTTTAGCTGTCAGTGAGATGTTTATGTGCCTTAACTCATATCATACAGCGAACAGTAAAACCATATTGTTGTGCTTTTTTCTTATAGAGTTCAATGAAACTCCAGAGGACTATTTCATTTAGCAGAGTGTACAGAGTTCCAAACTCTTTGCTCTACATTCACCTGTTGTACTATACAACACAAAGTATGCAGAACCAGCTTTAGATGGAAAAGACAAACTGTATGGCATGGCTGTTAATCTGAGGCAGACTGCTGCCTTTATTAGAGAATCCGAAATCCCAATCTAGTGAGAACGCAGAAGAAGAAGAAAGATGGAAATGAAATAATTGTGTTTCTCTTCAATGGGTTGGTTCGTGAGACGGATTATTGGGAAAATGGATCTACCAGAAAGGTTTGTCACATCAGAAAGGCTTATCAGAGTTAACGATGGAGCTAGCTGCTATATTACAGTATTTACTTTTTACACTCAAACACTCTCCTAACGCTGATCTCAAATCAGAGATTTGTCACAACTCAAGAAACAATCCTTGCACGTTGAGACAAACTTCAATAACATAATATAATATTTCGTAAATATATACATTTCTTTATTTAGAACAGAAGAATTCTAATGACTTTTACAGAAATGTAAGGTAATGATATTAACAGTATGTAATAGATAAGACACGATCAGTAGTGTAAGATTCTGTTTACCTTTAAATGACACCGGGTCTGTTGAAATGACACCGCAATGACACCTGCAAGTAAGAAACGCGCACAAATATACGGGAATAGTGTTTCTAAACTCCAGATTTAATATTGAAAATTCTATATTTAAACCAAAGAAAGAAATACAAATCGTGTGTTATTATGAACAATGTACGGGACTCTGTGTATAATCTATCTCGTCTCTTTTTCACACACAAAAAAAACACATACTCCATTGGGCGTCCCACGTAAGTTTTTTCCAAGAATGGATTAAATGAAGAAAACAAAAAGAGTTGTTGGTAATTTACTGCACGAAAATGGAAAGGATCAGATTCTCGTAACACTGTTTTATCATAAATCCATTTTCCAGGGGTGTCACTTCCACCCTCCCCTTACCCTTCCTTGTCTTAACATATGAACGCCCATGACAGACACACCCACTTTTACGCCGTAAATATTTTTTACGATATTTGTTCTTAAGTTGCTTTCTTTTAAATCACTTATCCACACTCTGGTTATCTGTCTTTTTGTTTGATATTTTGTTTCTTTGTTACGTAGAATCATCACTATCAAATAGCTTGTCCTGAGCGGAATTTATGCCACTTTATCATTCCTTCGGAATTTATCTTTATCATAGGCCAGATATCCCGCCACTGCAGCTCAAATCATCAGTTACATCACGAATCCATCGTCTTCGTGGTCTTTCATTTGTCGTCTTTGTCTGGATGTCTCCTTCCATAATGATCTTCTCCAACTCTTTGCGTCTCTTTATTTGTCTAAAATGCTTTAATTTTTCTCATTCTATTTTGTAGCATCACCAGTTTTCTTTGATTTTGAATTCTTTCTGGATAGATCTATTTGTTCTATTCTCTGTCCGGAGGATTTCTGTAACACTTATATTCAACAGCGCATTTATGTTTTACCTTACCTTATCTTATCTTAACCACATTTGCCGTGAAGCGACGTGGGAGAGTTAGTTTTCTTTCTTGTGCCAGGTGTGTTGCGCTTGACGTTGTCAGTCCATGCTTTCGCAGTGACTCAGAGATGTTATCTATCCATCGTGTTCTTAGCCTGCCTCGTGCTCTGCACCTGTTCATTATTGTAGGCACGTGATGGTAGTAAATGTGGTTCCATTCTCATTAGATGGCAGAACCACATTTACTACCATCACGTGCCTACAATAATATGTTTTACCACTGCCTTTTAAATGTCTATGCTTCACACTCATATGTTGCGACTGGTAATACGCATGCTCTTAGTATTCTGATCTTTGATTTCCTATCAGTTCCATTCCATACTGTTTTTAGTTGTTTAATTTTTGTTTGGTAGGGTCTTGTTTCTTCTTCTTCGCAATCCTCAATGAAAAAATAGAACAAATTTAGTTTAATTTAGTAATCTGTTATCAATTATCAGTTATACGAGGAATATCATCATAGCACTCCGGACATGTCCATATATGCTACGATCTCCGCCTCAACAAATTCAACAGTGTCCAGCGACCCCAACACGTCAGTTCCATGTTGATTAATTAATCATTTTTGCATATTTGATATGTCATTCTTTTGGCTGGTACGATAACTGATGATAACTGATAACTGATGATAACTGATAACTGATGATAACTGATATACTGATAACTGATGATAACTGATGATAACTGATAACTGATGATAACTGATAACTGATGATAACTGATGATAACTGATAACTGATGATAACTGATAACTGATGATAACTGATGATAACTGATGATAACTGATGATAACTGATGATAACTGATAACTGATGATAACTGATAACTGATAACTGATGATAACTGATAACTGATGATAACTGATGATAACTGATGATAACTGATAACTGATGATAACTGATAACTGATAGATAACTGATGAAACTGATGATAACTGATGATAAGATTGACTAGTAAATTAGTTCGTCCGTGACGGGATGGAAACTCATGATTGTTTGATAGAACTATCAGAATTGATTTCCAGTGAGTAACCCCATGTGCTTCGATCTCTTTCTTACAAGAGGCAATGCTCGAGTTCTATTACACCGACAAGGATTCCATGTTTAATTTTAATGATTGTGAGCGTCTTTAGAAATTGTATTTTAATTTTTGTTATTGATTTTTCTTAATGATTTCTTATGATTTCTGTAATGATTTCTGCTAATGATTTTTGTTAATGATAGCGGACAGGCTTGCATCAACAGTATCGATTGTTGGGAAGTTGAAGGGGAATGTTCTTCGGTCTCTTTGCAACTGCCTGTTGGAGGAGGACACTAAAATATATTTTGAATCGAACCAGCGACTTAAACAGTTTGGAGTTATCCGTTGTATAAGTAGAGCTGGATACCTGAGGGGCAGAGTGAGGAGTGTGTTTAATCAGCACGGGAACCATCAGTATGCATACACTTCGATATCTGTTGGGGAGACTGAGCACCTATGTGTCTGCCCGGTGTGAAAGGACGTCAGTTTAGTAACCAATAATGCTTTTTATATCGATGTAAGTTTATCCATCGATGTTACATTGCCAATGGCTACAACTGAACACGGTATCTACATTTTATCACCCGTCTCCGATAGCACTAGGACTTCAATCACACCTACATTGAAATCAGGGTTCATTATAAAAATAGTCCATACGCTCTGGGCTGGTATCAAAGTGAGTACTTTTGTAATGAGAGAGGAGCGACATGCTTCATCACCACAGGGAAACTCACGGAGACCAACAATGGAATCTCCATATCTATTATTGGTTCTCATTCAGTCGCTTTTGAAGCCTGTTTAGTCACGTGAATGCGTACATGGTTTTGTTCTGCTCATTCATAACTCTACCCGTCAATGTGTATGTGTGCTCATCCATGCGTCTATGAATCCGATATCATAAATCTACCCGTCAATGTGTATATGTGCTCATCCATGCGTCTCTGAATCCGATTTTGATAGAAATATCACAGTCATTTGCACTGATTCCATTAATAATTGCTACTGTTTCCTCACTAAATAAACATTACTCATTTATTATTGGAACAATACCGATTACCTCTCACAAACCCTTCCACAGTTTATCATAACTGCAGGTAATCATAATCTATATATATAAACTGACAAGCCTGTTCAATTTTGTCCGAGAATTGTGTCAGGTCTCGGTCACATATGACGAAACTATCGTATGATAACTAAAAATAAACTGACATGACAAAATTCCAGATACCGAAGTCCTCATACGAGCCAAGGTCCCAAGAGCCAACACTCTGTTGCAGAAGGCCTAAATGAGATGGGCAGGTCTCGTTGTTCGGATGTCTGATAAACGCATTCCAAAACAGTTGATGTATGGCGAACTTGAAGTGGGCAGACGATAAGTTGGTGGACAGAAAAAAACTTTTAAGTTTTTTCATTATGATAAACTTTTTCATAGTTTCGTCATTATGCTAAACTCTTAAAGTGTCTCTAAAATGCTAAAATGCTTCGATATAGACATCACTTGATAGGAATCCCTTGCGAAAGATCTCCAAATGAGGCGCTATAACAACACAGGAGGACTCGCATAGCTCAGTATCGTCATGACGTTGAGGCTCAGAGAATGTGAACTGCGGAAAAAAGACAGAACACACAACACCCACGTGTCTAACCTTGATCGTGTATGCTCCACCTATGGTAGGGGATTATGTTCGAGGATTGGACTTCACAGTCACCGCCGCATACACCAGAGAGGTACAACAACACACGTCTGAGACTGTTGTCATCATCGCTTGCGAAGGACGACTGTTACCGTATGACAGTATACGATATTTGGCGTAGGGCTAGCTACCCCACCTCATAAAGAACACTACAACCAAAGAATTTCACAGCTCGCCACTCGAGGAAGAAGTAGGACTCCGTCAGGAAAGGAACAACTGGAGGCGGGAGTTGGAGACGAAATGCAAGAAAATGGGAAAAGAGTGGAGAGATCTGGAAAAGATAACCTTGGAAAGGAGGGCTTGAAGAACCTTCGTTGTCGACCTATGTCTCCCTAGGAATGAAGAAGAACTTTACGATATGACCTGCTCTCTCTGTTAACTTCAAATGTTAACCCTTTAGCTAATAAAGACGTGTATAGACGTTTTCAACATTCACTGCTAAAGACGCCTTAACACGTCTGTTATTATCTCTCCTCTGTGAACTAAAGCCGTGTTAACTTGTTATACACCTACTATCACTGCTAGAGGCGTACAGTTACGTTTGTGACATAGAAACAAAGAGTAGCTACTTTTAGCTCACTCTTCGGAAAGTATATAGCAGCGAATAGGTGACTATTCAGTAGATGATATTAGTTTTCCTTTTTCATGTAATACTGTAAAATATATGTCTGTGTCTAAGCAACCCATTTACTCAGTATTATCGCAGCCTCCCCACGGTTTTCTACAGATCTGATCTGATCTGGTCTGTTCATCTCGGATCTGTAGGTTTCGTTCATCGCCGTAGACGGTATAATCTACTCTCTCTGTTTTTGTGTGTTTTTCCGATCCAGAAGCACTTGAGCTGAAAGCTCTTCGGCTCGGTGTCATGTACATCGTAACCCTTCGGCTCGGTGCCACGAACACCGTAAATCTGGGGAACCTGTAGCTTTTCTGCCAATCCGCGGAGTTGAACCCGCACATACAGAGGACTAGTCACCCGTAGTCCAACGCGCTACGAACACGCTAGGCACGCGGGCACTCTCTCTGTTACGTCCAATGTTAGACAATGTCTATCTAACCCGACAACTCATATCGCGCCAACAGTTTCGGATGGAGGAGCACATTTCCGAGAATATAAGCCTTATCCTAGGATGAGGAAATGCTCTGTTAAGACTGCATAGTTGTAGAAGGGCTTATAGCACTGATACACGGCCACATAGCATTGATTCGCAGCTTGTCTAGGTCGGAATCTCTGACAAACGGTTAGATAGAGCACCTCTCTGCTGCACCGACGAAGTCTGCAGTTTGCTTGATTCTGAGTGTATTGGTAATACTTTCTTATTGACACAACATTGTAAGTCGAGAGAAGATCCTTTTGCGTAGGCAACACAGAGTTTTTCCCCAGGCATTGGACTATACAGAGGCTCACACCATCTACCTAATCGATAGCAATGACGGAAAAATACTAACCAACTTTTATACTAATCTCCGTCCTGCTCTGTAGCTCAAGCGGTAGTGAGCTCGATCATAAACCCAAGCGTACCTGGTTCAAACCCTACGGTGGGCAAGTTTGGAAGCAAATTCATTTCCGTGAATTTTTACAAAAGTAACAATAGGCATCACCGTTCAGAAAGCAATGGCAAACTACTTAACGTATAAGTGGTGCCTAGAAAATCAACGACTGTTTACTGTGGTTGATGGCTACGTCCTGTAAAGGATATGCCACGATTTTCATTTTCCGTCCTGCAGGAAAAATATTTTTAACATTAACCCGTTCGATCTTGTGAGCCGCTATACTAGCACGCAATATGTTTTAAGATGACAGAAAGCCCGTATGTTGGCTAGTTTAGTTATATATTGTACTATAACTGCGTCCGGACGTATATGAAATTACGGAGAGTAAATGTTAAACAATTATTCTTGATGACTTTTGCCTTTAAGATATGATAATTTAAAAATTACATGAGAAACAAAGAATGAAGTGGTTTGGCCACTTAATAAGAATACATCCAAACTCCGCAATATACAAGTCTTCTACAACAGAACATCGGGAAAGAAGGCGAGAGGAAGACCACGAAAAGATGGTTAGATGGCGTAGCAGAATCCTGTCAAAGAGCAAACATAACAATCACCCAAGCCACCAGAACAGCGTAAGACAAAAAGACAAAAACAGAAGTCACGACATTGGGCAACAACCCGGTAGCAGTGTGACGACACAAGAAGAAGAATTCCTCTCGTACGTTTATACGTTACATATGACCTGCAAGCAATTTCTCCATACCGTTACGATATATCCTGGGCAACTCGCTCAATCTCCTCCATGGAACTGAGACCGATATTTCTTGTCTCTCTCAGCAAAGTTTGTTTCAGGGTCTCCTTAGTTCGTTCTCTCTTTCTTGAACCCTTTTCATCTCACTTCAATGCCTGCTTTGATATTCTTTGATCATTTCTCCTCAAGGTGTGTCCAATATATCTCCATCTTCTCCTTCTTATAACAGTTGTCACTAGTGATTGACCAGACATGTCTCTGATTTCATCGCTTCTCCAGAATTCGTTCCATTTTATATTCATTATTTTTCGGCAGACATCTATTTTCAAATGCATTCAACTTACTTTCTATATCTTTAGTCATTTTCAACCTCGCTGCATATGTTAGGATTGATACAACATTTGAATTGAAAACTCGTAATTTAGTTTTAATACTATATAACTTGCAGTTCCATATTTTATTTAGACTTTTAAAAGCTGATGTTGCTTTGCCAATTCGTATCATAATTTCTTTTTAACATTTCTTGTGCAATCAAAATTGCTATACATAAATAGGTGAACTGCTCTGTTATTTTTATCATTTTAGATTCCAGGGTGATTCCAAATGATGCAACACTGTTATTTAAATACATATCTTTTTTTCTTTAGTTAAACCAAATTTTTATTGAAATTCATTCATTATTTCGAATTGGAAGCATTGAAATTACTGCATTTTTCAGAAGTTGAGAAAGAAAACGTATTTTAAAATTAACAATTTTCAATCCACGATTTTCTGCTAGCTTGATAACTACAGATTTGTGTTGAGTTGTAAACCTTGCTTATTGGGAAATCTCTGTGGTGAAAAGGTTAAAACTGATGCCTTGTATTCTGAAGATAGTCGGTTCTTCTTCTTTGAAAGCTCCATATCAACCACTTGTTAAACTACTCTTTGTGATTTTATGTGATCTGAGTTTAAGAGCGATTGTACGTTGTGTCAGTTATGCGTCTGCAAGTAGGCCAGCACATCCGATTCCTGCGACGCTTTTTATTTACTAGGGTAGCTTCCCTAAGCCCCTACCTCAGTCACCTCTTACTACATGGTTTGTAGGTCGCAGTGTTACTATTCTTTGCTCCCCTTGCGAGTCCCAGCAACACACAGGCGCCCAGGTGGTTCCGGAATGTATTTTGATTTAGTAAATTTCTAAGATTGTTGCCGGAGCTACGGAGTTTGTACTTTGTGCGGAGAGAGTACGAACTATAAGGGGCAGCCCGGTTCAATGAAGTTAACCCTTCACCTTTGACCTTTAAACCTCTATACCATAGTTCAAATAAACGTTAGAAAATATTTGTTCCACCATGACACAACACTTTGAGAAAGTAAGTTCTCGAGTTCTTATATTTATTTAATACTTAATGATATGGAAGCCAGTACCTTTGGGATTGACAAATTACTTAAGGATGCAATAATCATCACACGGACCTGGTAGACAACCCTGCAAGATTATGAATTCTGTTCCAAAGAAAAGATCTTTAATTTTCTAATAAATATTTACAAGTTGCCTGCACATTTTCCTTTTTGATGCATAATCTGGTTTATAAACAGATCAGTATCTCTGAAGAATTAGCAGATCACATATCACATACATTATTCGTGTTGTGTTCAATTTTTTTTATCTTTGTTCATAGCGCAATGTAAACATAGTCTAGTGTTATTCATTTTAAAATCAATTCTCGAGTTCTGTTAACAGTGAAGAAGGAGATAGTCAGGACATCTTAAAGAAGGTTAATGTGTACTTTTTAACATTAGAGACGGGGACAATGAGGACTTCTTAAAGAAAGTTAATGTGTACTTTTTAACATTAGAGACGGAGACAATGAAGGATTTCTGAAAAAAAGGTTAATTTGCACCCACTAAAAGTGAAGAAGGGGAAAATGATGATTTTCCGAAGATTGATAATGCCGATCCGCTGGTTACAATCACCAAAATAAAATATACACATATAAGACAGATGAATTACATTATATGTCTGTCCCAATTGTTTCAAGATAATCTGGGCATCCTAAGGACTTGAAATTTTAGCAAGAGGGTAGCTTTCATACATGGGAAGATATGAAAATTATAAAACTGGACTATTTGTTCGTTTCTATAACTATATTCCAATTTAACGTAAATGGTCATCATGCATAGAAATCATGTGACAGGGGACGGGGCATTCACCTTGTGCGAAGAACGGATACATCTGATAGATATGTTAGCAGATGTACTATAATATATACATCTGAATCTGGGTGAATGCCGATTTTGATATCATACGGGTGACAGGGGAAGAGACATTCATCTCGTGCGCGAAAGGGTACATCTGCTAGATCTGCTAGCAGATGTGCCAACTTTAATATGTACATCTGCATCTGGGTGAATGCCGACAATTTTCTATAACATTTTGTTCGCACATTTGATTATGAGAACTACAGAAATTTCATTTGCATCCATAGAACTGACTCTGAATAAATTCAATTTGCAAATTGTTATTTGTCAACTTTCACGGGAACTAGAATTCTGTTGTATCAGGTTTTACTGACAATCGGAATGAGGGACATTTTAATCTTATGTGGTCAACTGGAAAAGTTTTCCCATCAAGCATGGAGAGAAAACGTGTTGTTTTTAATGGGGAAGAAACCGAATTTGAGACAAAGGGGCTTGATTCTTTAATATGCAACTAAATTCTCCGTGCGAAGAACAGGTAAAACTGCTAGTATAAAATATAGTACAACTTTTATGTTCCTGGCAGTTTTGACACTAGTATGTTATTTTTAACATAGCGAAACACGTACACAAAGCATGGGAAGAGAAAGTACTAAGAAGCATAAGAATGTAATACATGCAACATATACCCATATAGATTACAAAGCATGGGAAGAGAAAGTACTAAGAAGCATAAGAATGTAATACGTTGAGCCGCGTGGTCGCAAGGTACCATACAAAGAAATCAACCGATTCTCCAGAGCAAATCGTTTTACAAAGCTATTTACCAAGTGTTACTGCAGTCTTCCCCTTATTTCGATATTTTTAACATACAAAACTAACAGTGTCAAAAAAGGCGCCTCTATGAGCATGATACAGAAGGTCAAGACAGGTTATATATGAAAGCAGTGGATCATAGTAATACAAAACTAACAGTGTCAAAAAAGGCGCCTCTATGAGCATGATACTGAAGGTCAAGACAGGTTATATATGAAAGCAGTGGATCATAGTAATACAAAACTAACAGTGTCAAAAAAAAGGCGCCTCTATGAGCATGATACAGAAGGTCAAGACAGGTTATATATGAAAGCAGTGGATCATAGTAATACAAAACTAACAGTGTCAAAAAAAGGGGCCCTCTATGAGCATGATACTGAAGGTCAAGACAGGTTATATATGAAAGCAGTGGATCATAGTAATACAAAACTAACAGTGTCAAAAAAGGCGCCTCTATGAGCATGATACAGAAGGTCAAGACAGGTTATATATGAAAGCAGTGGATCATAGTAATACAAAACTAACATGTCAAAAAGGCGCCTCTATGAGCATGATACAGAAGGTCAAGACAGGTTATATGAAAGCAGTGGATCATAGTAATACAAAACAACAGTGTCAAAAGCGCTCTATGAGCATGATACAGAAGGTCAAGACAGGTTATATATAAGCAGGGGTCATAGTAATACAAAACGCGACAATCAGTACCACTTCACGTTTGTCCCAGGTCATTCTGAGTGAAAAATGAGAGAGTGGATGCACTAGTGAGCAATGCTTCGATCGAGAATGGCCTTTCTATGAACAAAAGGACTTCATGAATGCTCTAAGAGAAAACAAATGCTCTGAATTTTTCAACGACGATAAAGGGTATTCTCTAACCATGTTACGCAAGTTATGCATACCGATAGGTGCAGCAAGATGGGAAAACCATGAGAGAAACCCCAGTAGATACATAAACTAACACAGAACGGGAGTTGTTAGCCTAAACACACTGAAATATGTTTGCGAAAAGATCGGAGCAATTGTGGACATGACCGATGTGCGATGAATATGAACCTAAAATGAATAATGAACAATGTAAGCATACATATATACAGTGGCGGCTCGTCACTAAGGGCCAGAGGGCCGGGCCCACCAAAAATAATGTGTAACCTGTATTTATTATTTAATGGATTCAAATATAACCTAACCCAAAAACCTTGATTTTCCCGAAAATGTGTGTCTAACCCCACAAACAAAAACGATCACGAGCCGCCACTGCATATATATGAGCCGCCACTGCATATATATGTGAGCCACACTGCATATATATGAGCCGCTACTGCATATATATGAATGTAAGTACACACACGTGTGTTACAATATTGCATGGTCAACTAGTCTTAATATAAGCATATATATGATATTGTATTTTGAAATAGACACGGGCATTATTATATTCTAGCTTATCCCGTGTGTTGACGGTACTCACAGGGGGAGCACAAGAATAGTAACACTGCGACTTACAAGGCATGTCGTAAGAGGCGACTGAGGTATGAGCCTAGGGAAACTACCCTAGTAAATAAAAAGTGTCGCAGAAAACGGATATTCTAGCCTACTTGTAGACGCATAACTGGCACAATCGCTATAAGGCTCAGATCACATACAAATCACAAAGAGTGGTTAACAAGTGGTCGATATGGAGCGTTCGAAGAAGAAGAAGAAGAAGAATTGTCTAGCTTATATAATCATTGTATCATCCTTTTTGCAGGAAGACAAAACTGACATACCACTAATACGAAAACAAAAATGGTAAAAGTAGTCCGGTTTCGAACGACCTGCTCAGAAATAACATGACAAAAAAACCAGTGTTATAAATGACACTTCTACTGAACAGCTTACCAACTTGCAAACTTCCTAAATACATACCAATAGAATGTCAATTTCTGCACGCATTGCAATCATTTCTTGCACGTTTCTGTATTTAACAGTGATTGTACCGGACGAAATAACTGTCTGAACATCGACATTACATCTTGTAATCGTTCTGTCATGTTTCTGAATGATAGCTCGAACAATAATAACCATATTACATACAATACCACTTCTTGAAATCCAATTTCTATAACAGTTTTCGCAAACGTGATCTGCAGGTCGTCGGTGCAGCTCAGCACGCAATCAAATATGTTGACAGTACACGCAGTTCAAGGTATCCTCGTCGATTTGCAAGTACGTGTCGTCTATTCACTTCTGAGTCAGTTTTCTAGATAGAAGGATCAGATTTAAATTATCACCAACAGCTATATCTACCAATTTAGATTGCAGCATGCTATCTAGTTTTGTTTCGCGTACGCTGTTTCACACCGTCGTAACCCTGTCTATGAATCAAAATTATGAAAATAAAATATACATAACAATAAAGTATACGTAATCCTATTTCAAACCACAGTTCCTCTAAATGAAAACCAGATTTCTATCAAATTGCAATGTGCAACGTTTCCCATTATTATGTAAATGGCAACAGTTGTTGGTTTGTGTGAACTATGTGTGTTGGTTTGTATGTGTGTCTGTATGTGTGTGTACGTGTTGGGTGGGTTTATGTTTGTTCGAAATGTTTAGAATATTTTCCGACATTATACAAACTTCAATTTTAATATATGGGCACTTTAATAGAGTGTAGACAATGTATCATTTTCCTGAATCATGTTTTCCTTCACAACGTCAGAATAAAAATAAATTGATAGAAAGGGCTTTTCTTTGCGTTTCATAAATATTGTTTTTCACTGCCTCTGTTATTTTTTAGGACCACCTTTTGAGTGGACAGCCTTTTGTAGACAATGTAAAAGGTATAACGATGGACTTTATTTTAATCATTCTTCTTCTTCGGAAGCTCCATATCGACAGCTTGTTAACCATTCTGTGTGCTTTGTATGTGATCTGAGCCTAAGAGTGATTGGACGTTGTGCCAGTTATTCACCTACAAGTAGGCCAGCACATCCAATTTCTGTTATGCTTTTTATTTACTAGGGTAGATTCCCTAGAACCTACATCACTGACATCTTACGACATGCCTTGAAAGTCGCAGTGGTACTATTATTTGCTTCCCTTGAGGACGCCGGCACAACACGAACGATTTTAATCATTCTAACAACGAACTTAATCCACCACATACGTCACAATGAACAACGAAAGTTAATCCACCACACACGTCACAATGAATAACGAAAGTAAAAGTATAATGAGTTACTGTTTCCGGCCTCACTGTGGACTACTGAGGTTGTTCAAACCATCACATCCAATAATAATATATGGAATTTATACATGCTAATGTACAGAGAAGATCATTAATGTCTTTGAGTTCAAATACTACAGAAGAGTACTTACAATATCATGGACAGTGAAAAGTACAAATACTACAGAAGAGTACTTAGAATATCATGAATAGAGAAAAGTACAAATGCTACAGAAGAGTACTTAGAATATCATGGACAGAGAAAAGAGCAAATGCTTCTGTTCTCCAGCAACTTGATATTAAAGAGAGGTGACTGTTAAAGAGCATAAAACAAGGAAAATTAAATATTTCGGACACATCAAACGATATGAGTGCCTAGAGAAAATAATTTTGAAGGAATGGTGCCTGGAAGAAGAATGAGAGGAAGACCTAGAAGATGATGGGTGCAAGATGTCATTGACAACCTGAGAACGACTGTTGCTGACGCCGGTCAACTTCCGCAGAACAGAGAGTTTTTCAGGACTGCTGTCATGGAAGCCCAGTTCCGGAAGGGGTAAGCTTTCTTTATCTTCACCTTTCAACTTCCAACGGAGCACAGGTCTTCAACAAACTTCTTCCAGTTCTTCCTCTCTCTTGCCATCCCTTCCAACTCTTTCCATGTTTTATCTATCCTTTTAATATCAGCCTCCAGCTCTCTTCTCCAGTTCCGTCGAAGCCATCCCCTACTCCTCTTTCCGTGCGGTTCCAAAACAGTTCATGTCTTGCAATGCTTTCGGTCGGTCTTCTCAATGTTTGTTCTATCTATCGCCAGCGTCTCTTCCGTAGCTCTTTCTCCCCTGACACTTGCTTAGTTCTTTCTCTGAGTTCCTCGTTTGTAATCTTATCATACCATCTCAGTCCTCTATTCTACGTAAACATTCATTTACGAAGGTCTGCAGTTTTTTTATGGTTTCTTTTGTTGTCTTCCATGTTGTCCAAGCCATATAACAACACTGACTTCACATTTGATTGAAAGATTGGAAGGGACAAGCTACTTGATGATGATGATGATGAACGTACATAGGCTAACACCAATCGTTAACGAGAAGATAGAAAATAGTTTTGTAGACATCAATAAACTGATCTAACGCGAATATATTATTTCATTGTTATATTTGACACATAAAGTTGATATTTTTGTATATATCAGTAGTTGGGATTTTGGTGGTTGATAGATGTTATTAAAGTAATGGTGGTCAAACAACGTTACAGACCACAAACTCAGTCTGGTAGACTTCATATTGATTAATTTGCGAATTGATTAATTCTCGATTTTTGTGTGGACTTGCGTCTTGGATACGTGAGCCCAATCTATGATGGATGTAATATGTAAATTATTGAGAATTTCCTTGGCTTCCATGACAGATATTGGAGAAAGGTTGATTTTTGGGAGTTCAGTCATTCCCCTGGGATTGGGGAGTTAGTTAATTTTACCTCACGGAGGTCAGATAATGTTGATGATTAAGACATTATTATTGAAAGGCCGTATGCTGTTGATGATGAACAGTATATATGTGTTTTTCCATATTCAGTTTGTAACTTGTTCTTTTTTTGAGTTTTCAGATTGCAAGACAAGACTCTGACAAGCAAGAGTGACATAGAGACAATGACAAGTAATGTGAGAGGACCCTCGCCCATCCTACGACATGTGAGGATAGGATGTCGCGGCATAGCCACCTCACATTGGTCAGTTGGTTGGCACTGCTTGGAGCTATCGATATGCTGTGGGGTCATGTGTGGCAACGTTTGGCGTTTTTTTCTTTGTCCCCATGCAATTTTTGCTATATGACCATTCATTGCGTCTTTGTTTCAGCATTGAGTACAGAGGTTATACTGTTGATGTTGACCATGGTCACTCATGACCAGTTGATGAGTCACGTTCAACGACGTGTGGTGACTTGTTCCCATTTAGCTCATTCAACTTGTGTCCTCCTGAGATCCCGTCAGGATTTTTCCTTATTTTCGACCATGGTTAGCTATTATTGATTAGTTGTTGTTGAGTCACGTTTAGCGACGTGTGGTGACTAGTTCCCATTCAGCTCTAACAACTCTAATAACTCTGATGGAATATACCTGTGCACATAGGGAATTTCGCTGTCGTGCACAGCGAAGTCTCCCGGAGGGTGTAGAAGGCACGCAGCCAGCCCCCCAGGCAGCAGCCAATGGACCAGACAGTTAGCCTTAGTGTGTAGTTGTAGATATTTTATTAGTTGACTGTAGTGGTTGCACACTAAATCTGCATCTGTTCACTATAGCAGAGTGGCAACACTAAACGAGACATTTACGTAGTGAAACTAGTTGACGTAGAATTGTGCAGTGACGGCGTAGCAACGCTAGTAAACATGAGAACAACATAAACACTGCAACTAAGAGGACGTATTTCGGTTCTCATGATTAACATCATCAAATTAATAATATGAAGTCTACCAGACTGAGTTTGTGTTCTGTAACGTTGTTTGACCACCATCATTTTAATAACATCTATCAACCACCAAAATCTCAACTACTACATATCTATATATAACTTCATTGTCTTGTAAGAACAGTTTGACTTGTTCCATCGTCTAATTTTATATTTGTGAGAGCTTTTTGCACCAGAACGCTACTCACGTTGACTATCATTTACTGTAAGAGTTATTCACTCTTTGTTTACATTGACAAGATCACATACTTGTTATTGTGTTACGCAAAATGGTTACTACTGTACTTATAGATCACTTCAATATATTGATGTTGCTGATGCCAGATATGACTTTTTAAAGCATACTCTTTTTTGTAACTGATATAATAATTTTGACACCAGGATACAAAACTAGATAAATATCATGAATTGATTATCAGATAAATATCATGGATTGAGAAATAGATAAATATCATGAATTGATTATCAGATAAATATCATGAATTGAGAAATAGATAAATATCATGAACTGATAATCAGATAAATATCATGGATTGAGAAATAGATAAATATCATGAACTGATAATCAGATAAATGTCATGGATTTGATTATGTTTTGTAAGAGCTTGCGAGTGGCAGAAGACGGTGCATGTCTCACTAATATGATTCGCACTCTATTTGAGTCTGAAATATTTGCTATTTGCGTTCACATTGAAGTTTCTCTTTATTCTCAACTGAAGTAATCATGAATATATATCTAAAATTGACACAACTAGCCTGTGTCACTGCGAGAAGGAGGACATGAGGACAGAACATCTACTGCAAGACTGCCAACTGCTGGCAGGCCTGAGAAACGAAATCTGGCCAAATAACACCGAGTTAAATGAGAAAGCTGTACGGAAGGACGGAGAATACCAAACAACAGCAGAATTTATGAGAAAATCTGGTACATCAGTTTAAGCGGGGATCGAGAGAGTGAGAGAGAGAATATATGTCTTTCAACAGTACGAAGCTTACATGATTCAGTTGTATACGTGGGACACTAATGCTGAGGTTACTGCTACCTATGCTCTCTGAGTGGCGAAGCATCGCCCTTTGTGACGGAAATTCAGAATGTGACTTCTTACTAAGGCACTGGTCGTTCAAAAGAGTGTGTTTTTTCCCTGTCAATGGTAGGGGCAATGGATACAAAGTACTATTGTTTTACAAAGTACTGTTGTTTTACAAAGTACTATTGTTTTACAAAGTACTATTGTTTTACAAAGTACTGTTGTTTTACAAAGTACTATTGTTTTACAAAGTACTATTGTTTTACAAAGTACTATTGTTTTACAAAGTACTATTGTTTTACAAAGTACTGTTGTTTTACAAAGTACAAATTAATACAATATACAGTGACGTTTCGACCAAAAGGTCTTTATCAAACAATGGATACAAAAGAAACGAAGAAATACATATTTCCTATTCGACAGACATAACTTATACAGCCAGACAATACATTCTTAACGTTCTTATAATTATGGGGGTAAAATACACTTTAACAATGACATCAGGTGATAAACTATCTTATCTGGTACAAACTCTACTAGTGCTCAACCTTTACATTATAATATTGAGTTCACAAAGGTCACTGGGAGGCCTTCAAAGACGAGAAACCGTACACAAATGTCACTGGCTGGTCTAAACAAATCAAAATGGTAAAATCACAAACCATGACTCACGTTATCTGCAAAACTGATACGGAAATGATGGAGTTTTCTAAATCTATCGAAGGAAAAAGATGAAAATAGAGGATACATTTAACAGAAAATAAGCTAATGAATTTGTATGCAACGAGTGATAAACAGCGTGTCGTGTTATAATAATGACATACATTTTATGTTAAGATGGCAGCAACTTTCAGCATTTGACGACGTTGTTGAACAGTATATTTACTTATAGAAACTTTGAGATGTTTGAAGAGGTTTATCAACTGACAGAATGCTCAGTATGAAAAGGTTCATACATTGACGTACCAAACAATATTCGGTTTTAAGACGTTTATCAGCTAACGGGCCAAAAATACTCTGTTTGAGAGTGTGTATTTTTTGACAAACCACAAAAATACTCTGTTTGAGAGTGTGTATTTTTTGACAAACCACAAAAATACTCTGTTTGAGAATGTGTATTTTTTGACAAATCACATAAATACTCTGTTTGAGAGTGTGTATTTTTTGACAAACCACAAAAATACATTTGCAATTTTTAGTTCTATCTATCTCTCTCTCTCTCTCTCGCGATCGTCCTTAGGCCACTTTTATCATTCGATTGTGATATATAAGCAGGCAAACATCAATAACGGATGTACGGGCACAACCTTCAGTACCTATTGGAGCTCAGGTGCCTATCCTTCGACGGTGTGTTCGATTTCAACCAGCTTTACTGGGCTCGCTCTCCGCTAGCCTTTGCTGTCCCCAGCCAAAACCCACAAGGCAGCAGGTTGCTATTTTCTTTCAGGGCAGCGACCCGTAGACGACCTGACCTCTCGGGCTGATGAGCGTCATCTGCCCAGACCCAGTTTTTAGTTCTATTATCTTTATTTATAACCACTTCGCAACCTCCAGTGACTTCTAACCATTTGTGTGTGGAAATTGTGTATATAACCAGACAAAAGTTAGTAATAATTATATGTATTTAAGAAACTAAACATTTCGGTATCTCTAGCACGTTGACATCTTACTACTAGCAAACCAATCCACTTGTTGTCAGTGTCCTGTAACTATTGTTAGGAATATGCATAACAAGATTCTTTATATAAATATATGACAAGATTACGTACGATGAACTCGGAGACAGAACTAAGCAGATACCAGTGAAGAAAGAGATAAGGAAGAGACACTGGAGATTTATAAGACACACATTGAGAAAGCCAACTTGAAGCATTGCAAGACATGCACTGTTTTGGAACCCGCAGGGAAAGAGAAGTAGGTGAAAGCCTAAAAATACCTTGAGAAGAGAGCTGGAGGCGAATATTAAAAGGATAGACGTAGAAAGAATTTGAAGAGATGGGAAGAGAGAGGGAGTGCTGGAAGTAGTGTGTTGAAGATCTGTGCTCCTTTGGGAGTTGAAAGGGGACTAAGAGTATATACATAAGCAGTGGCGGCTCGTGGTCGTTTTTCTTGGTGGGGCCAGACACAAAATTTCGTAAAAATCATGGTTTTTGGAGTATTTACTATTATTTGTCTATTCCGGAAGTTATTCCTTTCGATTTTTGTGGGCTGGGCCGACTGCCTAATGACGGCCGCCTGTACATAAGTAATATTTGCAGACAGCAGATCAATTGAATGACGAAGCCTCCTGTACATAAGATATATTTGCAGACAGACAGATAAATGTGAATGACGAACCTCCCCTGTACATAAGTATATATTTGCAGACAGACAGATAAATGTTAATGACGACCTCCCTGTACATAAGTATATTTGCAGACAGACAGATAAATGTTATGACGAACCCCCTGTACATAAGTATATATTTGCAGACAGACAGATAAATGTGAATGACGAACCGCCCTGTACATAGATATATTTGCAGACAGACAGATAAATGTGAGAGTGATATAGTATGGCATAGTAGAAATTGCATCCATGCGTATTAGATAGAGAGATGTGAGTAATAGTTGAGTGAAAATTGTTAGTGCAAGACCCACCCCGCCCACCTGCCCAGCGTGTTCGCAGTGCGTTGGACGACGGTGAAAGCCCCCTGGGA
Organism: Arion vulgaris; assembly: GCA_020796225.1. Lineage (NCBI taxonomy): Eukaryota > Metazoa > Mollusca > Gastropoda > Stylommatophora > Arionidae > Arion > Arion vulgaris. The sequence continues at coordinate 80,639,719 of CM036754.1, read as the reverse complement.
GTGGGTTCAATTCGTGGGCTGGCAGAAAAACCACAGGTTCTCCAGATTTATGGTGTTCGTGGCACCGAACCGAATGTTTACGATGTCCATGGCCCGGAGCCGAAGAACTGAAAGCTTAATGTTCCAAAAAAAAAAAAAAGTGCAAGACACACAGGAAAAAACCGGAGAGACAACTATCCAAACAGAACGTCCAGATACGGTAAGACAACAAGACAGATGATGTCATTGACATTATTAAATGCTACAGTTTACAAATGTTCCAGAAATCAATAAGCAAAACAGTAATTTAATGACACAACAAAATATTGACATAACCAAACGGACACACATGGCATAAAAGCAATCTTAAACAGATTGTTTAGCTTACGACGAGTACGTTCCCACGATTTGATCTCATTTCATTCCGTTAACATATAACCCTTCTCTTCTATGATCAGTTTCTTTAGTTCAGATGTCTCTCTCTCTCTCTCTCTCTCTTCTCTCTCTCTCTTTCTCGCGATCATCGCTTAGACTGATGTACCCAAAAAAACGCAAATTTTCCCCATAAATTCTTATTCATTCGGAAATCTGATTCATGCAGCCTTAGCATGGGTATATTTCGTCACATCTTTAGCTCCATTTGGAGCTCTGGTGCTTATCCTTCGGCGATGTGTCCGATTTTAGCCAGCGTTTACTGGGTTCGCTCTCCGTCAGTCTTGGGCTGTTCCCAGTCGACCTGCAGCGCAGCAGGATTAGCTCAGATGTCTGAACAACGTGATTAATTTTGTCTACACGAATCCAGTTGTCAAAAGTGGATCCTCTCGGGGCGCCCACAATTTCTCTTTCGAATTAGTCTCACATGACCAAGTTTAAGAACTCTAATCGTTGAGGAGGGGGTAGATTTGAAGAATGTGTTCAGGCAGTATAGGGGTTCCTTTTGGCATGTTTCTGTGTTCAGTGTTAACAACTTTCAGGTTATGGAGATGGACTTGCAATCTGATGTGTCCTGTGTGGAGGGGAAATGGAACAGCAATCTGATGCGTCCTGTACGGAGTGGAGATGGAATAGCAGTCTTCAGTGTCATGTGTGGAGTGGAGATGGAATAACAATGTGCTGTGTCTTGTGTGGAGTGGAGATAGAATAGCAATCTGATGTGTCCTATGCGGAGTGGAGATAGAATAGGTAAACACGTAAAACAAAGTACTACAGTTTTACAAAATACATAAACAGTGACGATAAACAGCAACGTTTCGACCAAAGGCCTTTATCAAGCAAACAATACAACAAGAATGACGAATTTCGAGGAACACTACAAATGGACGATACCTACACAACAAATATAACTATAACTATAGAATACCTACTACGTGACGACGAATATTGCGCAAAATGGCGACGATTATCGAAAAAAGGTGGAGACTGCAGTAAAACTTGGAAAAATAGGTAAACACGTAAAAACAAAGTACTACAGTTTTACAAAATACATAAACAGTGACGATAAACAGCACGTTTCGACCAAAAGGCCTTTATCAAGCAAACAAAATTGTTTGCTTGATAAAAGCTTGCAACGTTGCTGTTTATCGTCACTTTTTATTTTGAAAACGTATCTTGTGTTTTACGTTTTCTCTTTTTCAAGTTTTACTGCGATCTCCTTTTCGTAATCGTCCATTTTGCTCAAATTTCTCGCAGATAGGTATTCTATGTTATAGTTATATTTTTTGATATCGTCCATTTTAGTGTTCCTCAAATCGTCATTCTTGTTGTATTGTTGTTGATAAACCTTTTGTCGAACGTATGCTTTATCGTCACTGTTTATGTATTTTGTAAAACTGTAGTACTGTTTTTAGTGTTTATTTTCAAGTTTTACTGCAGTCTCCACCTTTTTGGAGATAGAATAGCAATCTGTGTCCTGTGCGAGTGAGATGGAATACAATCTGTCTCGGAATGGAATACAACTTAAATGGTCATGGTCCTGTGTGGAGTGGAGATGGAATAGCAATCTGTGTCCTGTGTGGAGTGGAGATGGAATAGCAATCTGTGTCCTGTGTGGAGTGGAGATGGAATAGCAATCTGTGTCCTGTGAGATGGTGAATTGTTCCTTGTGAGGATAGGAATAGCAATCTGTGTCCTGTGTGGAGTCTAAAAATTGTAGTTCGTTGGTTTATGTCTAACTTTAACATGGAGTTTAGTGAATAATTACGACATCTGCTATGACTCTTGCCATCTGAATTCTCTTTGATAACTATTTTACTTCTCTCAGTGAGATTCTATGGTAAATTGTTCCCTTTTGCTAACATATAACACAGAATCAGGCATACATCTGGTTGGATACCCAAGCTGAAACTCTTCTTGCTAACATATAACACAGAATCAGGCATACATCTGGTTGGATACCCAAGCTGAAACCCTTCTTGCTAACATATAACACAGAATCAGGCTTACATCTAGTGGGATACCCAAGCTGAAACTCTTCTTGCTAACATATAACATAGAATAAGGTATACATCTAGTGGGATACCCAAGCTGAAACCCTTCTTGCTAACATATAACACAGAATCAGGCATACATCTGGTGGGATACCCAAGCTGAAACCCTTCTTGCTAACATATAACACAGAATCGGACATACTTCTAGTGGATACCCAAGATGAAACCCTTCTTGCTAACATATACCACAGAATCAGGCATACATCTGGTTGGATACCCAAGCTGAAACCCTTCTTGCTAACATATAACACAGAATCAGGCATACATCTAGTGGGATACCCAAGCTGAAACTGATTTGCGAGAATTGGATGGTGTGATTGATTTTCTTTTACTTCATCAACAGAAGATCGATAAATCGATTGGTGGAAAGAAGCAGTGATTAGCCTAATATTTTCTTCTTACGGTCCATTAAAATTGCATGCTAACGTTATAAATTAGGAAGTTTGTCGATTGATATGTTGAAAGAAGCGTCAGCAATTCCGTGAAGCATTTCCCATATGTAGAAATTAAAGAGATAAAAAGGCTGATATTAGTGCAAGATTGCTAGAAATTAAGAGGCTATAAATTAGAAAAAGGAAAGAAAGAAATCAATTATTTTGACAAATAATAAACGGTGGCTTGTCAAGAGCATACAAGTAAAGCCTTTGCGTGTACTGTAGCATTTCGGAAATACATGTAGAATGATCCATATAACAAAATTTCTCTTTCTCTCTCGCTCTCTCTCACTCTCTCTCTTTCTTTCTTTCTTGCTCTCTCTCTGCCTCTCCTCTCTCTCTCTCTCTCTCTCTTCTCTCTCTCTTCTTTCTCTTCTTCTTGCTCTCTCTCTCTTCTCCGCTCTCTCTCTCCTCTCTCTCTCTCGCCTCTCCTCCTCTGCTCTCTCTCCTCTCCTCCTCTTGCTCTCTCTCCCTCTCGCTCTCTCTCTCTCTCGCTCTCTCTCCTCTCTCGCTCCCCTCTATCCATTTTCTGCATTTCGGCGTCAGGTGGAAAAAGAGACACCTGTAGCGAACCTCCTTATGCGCTTTGTACAGCGTGGTATTTAGTGCCTCGATATTCCGTCGTTCATCGTTTACGTGGTCGCCCGTCTCGGGTCTGTTGCTGCTGTATCTGCGTGCTAGTGCTCTTTGTTGGAGAATGTCTTGTAGTAATCTTGATGCGTATCCAAACCATTTGACCTGTTGTTTCTTAATTTATTGTAGCACCGGCAAGGATTCCACTTTTTTCTGATTTCGTCGTTTCTGATTTTATCCGTTCTTGATAAATTTAGAATTCACCGTAAACACTTAATTTCTGCCGTTTGGATTCTTCTTGTTCAGGTCTGACACTGATAGCACAGGGTTGGTTTAAAAAAACTGTGTTGTGAAATTGATATTCAGCTCAAATGTAAAATCTGTGTTGTTGTATGACTCAAAAACGTGGCGAGACCCCAAGTTAATTTTTTTTTTTAATTCAGACCTGTGTCAACAGATGTCTCAGACTGATATGATATAACAGAGTGGCAAACACAGACCTGTGGATAAGGACAGGTCAGAAATCAATGAGGACCCAGGTCAGGATAAGAAAATGATGGGTCTGGCATACACTGCGGAAGACACATACACAACCGTCTGTATTTGACAAGTAGGATATTACACGGATATAACACAAGGGTGACTCATCTGACCCTAGAACGCAAATTAAAGCTCCCATCTCTACTCTTAACAGCAAGAGTGGACAACCAACTACATCTTCCACCTGGGAATAGACAATAGATATAACTGAATATTACTTATATAATATATAAGTTAATAATATACAATTTTACAAGAAGAGTCGAGTGTAAGACATAAGGATTGACTTCATTGCACCGGGTTTTATACCTTATAGCTGGGTCCCTCTCCACAGAAATGGCACGCCATCTGTCAAACGAACTGCACAAAGCACGAACTTCGTAGCTCCTACAATAATTCTAGGGGTCTCTGGACACAAAATGTCAACAGAACGGCACGATCAAGATTCGAACCCACGAACTTCGGGCACAAGGCAAGGGCGCAAACCACTTAGCCACATAGACCCCCTTCAAGATTAAATGTAAACCTCTACCAAAGGAGATTAAAGTGCCCCCCGTCGCCCTGCTAGTCTACCGTGCATCTTTAGATAAAGTGGAGTACCCATGGCAACGTAGAGGTGTGAAACATTGACATTTAACAAAGGAGTGGGAAATATATATGTGTTACAGAAGAGTCTTCTATATCTTGAACAGAGAAGTGAACAAATAGATTTATCCAGAGAGAACTCAAAATCTAAGAAAACTGGCTGATGCTACAAACAAAAATGTGAAAATTGAAGTAATTTGAACAAATAAAAAGACACAAAGTGTCCCATTATAGCAGAAGGCATCCCTACAAAGAGAATAGGAAGACCACGGAGAAGATGGATATAGGATGTGACTGACGATTTGATCATGACTGTAGCAGAGGGGGGACATCTGGTCTATTAGAGAAAGAAATTACATTAGGGTAGCAAAGTTCTGCTCAGTACAAGCCATTTAATGATGATATCATTTCCTCTACATCAAGATAGAAGACTACCCAACGATCATCATTTTGATGAAACTCATTTCCCCTACAAAGAAAGAAGAAGACCCAACGATGGATCATTTACTGATGATATCATTTCTCTACAGACAAGATAGAAGATCTACCAACGATCAGTCATTTAATGATGATATCATTTCCTCTACAGCAAGATAGACTACCCAAAGATCATCATACATTGTAAACCATTTACCATCAGTATTTATAATCAGATGCCGCTGGTGTTAAAAATCATTGATCTCCCTAACGTTTTGCCTCCAATGATGGAGATCAACTCAGTTGCAGCACATTTAACTGTTTCTGATGAATAACCTACCAGCTTCTCTGCATTTCACATTGTATTTACAGTCTTTAACCTTTTGTATACGAAAATTTAGCGTCTGTAGCGGTAGTGAGCTTGATCGTACCTGGTTCAAATTCCGCAGCCGGCAGGTTTGGAAGGAGGAATTCGTTCCTTGATTTTACGAATTATAAAATAGACCTCACCGTTCAGAAAGCAATGGCAAACTACTGAACGTATAAGTGGTGACTAGAGAATCAACAACTCGTTTACTAGAGTCCTGATTAAGATATGCCACTATTTTCATTCATGTGAAAATTAGTGTTGACATCACTTACTCAACACCCTATAGAAAAATAATGTCAAGTCAAATGTCATTCTTCATATTTATGTTTCTTATTGTTGATATTCAAATGTCATTCTTCATATTTATATTTCTTATTGTTGATATTCAAATGTCATTCTTCATATTTATGTTTTTATTATTGATATTCAAATGTCATTCTTCATATTTATGTTTCTTATTTTTATATTCAAATGTCATTCTTCATCCATCCTATGTTCATAAATAATATTCATATGTCTAAATGTCATTCTTCTTTATTTATGTTTCTTATTATTTATATTCAAATGTCATTCTTCATATTTATGTTTTTTATTATTTATATTCAAATGTCATTCTTCATATTTATGTTTTTTATTATTTATATTCAAATGTCATTCTTCATATTTATGTTTCTTATTATTTATATTCAAATGTCATTCTTCATATTTATGTTTCTTATTATTTATATTCAAATGTCATTCTTCATATTTATGTTTTTTATTATTTATATTCAAATGTCATTCTTCTCTGTCCATAGTTCGTCTCCATGTCTCTCTAGATCACCCCCTAATTTTCTTACCTCCCAAATTCCATTTCGAAGCCACATATGAGTGTCTGGTCTTCAGCAATGTTAATGTATGTCCCAACCACTTCCATCTCATACGTTTTATTTCCTCGTTGATATTGTTAATGTATGTCCCAACCACTTCCATCTCATACGTTTTATTTCCTCGTTGATATTGTTAATGTTGTCCAACCACTTCCATCTCATACGTTTTATTTCCTCGTTGATATTGTTAATGTATGTCCCAACCACTTCCATCTCATACGTTTTATTTCCTGGTTGATATTGTTAATGTATATCCCAACCACTTCCATCTCATACGTTTTATTTCCTGGTTGATATTGTTAATGTATGTCCCAACCACTTCCATCTCATACGTTTTATTTCCTCGTTGATATTGTTAATGTATGTCCCAACCACTTCCATCTCATACGTTTTATTTCCTGGTTGATATTGTTAATGTATGTCCCAACCACTTCCATCTCATACGTTTTATTTCCTGGTTGATATTGTTAATGTATGTGCGTCGGGTGAACTCGGTATTTGCTATTCTCTGGTCTCAACAAATTCGGAAAGTCTTCTGAGACATCTTCCTTCAAAGTCACTTACGCAACTGTCTGTTTTGGTACTTGTTTTTCATGTCATACTACGTTCTATTTTCTTATTGTTCTATATAAATATGTCATGCACCGTACTTTTTTATTTCTTTAAAAAAAATACATAATGGTAATCTTTCTATTTGCAATCTTCCTGTCTGTGAACGAAATGGAACAGCTGTTTATGAATGAATGATCTCGTTGGCGCCCGGCTGATCCGGAACAAAGTACGAACATATGGCGAGGGTTTAAAGAAACAGAGAGTATAGAGAGAGAAAAAAAGTAAAAGAGATGGATGATGTAATATTTACCAGAAAAATGAATTCATGAACTAATAGTAACTTTGATCTTATTGCAAATAAGTATTCGATTAATTTTAAATAGGTATATATGATATTTGTAGAAAACAATTTATAAAGAAGATCGGATGTTGCAGGAAATATTAGATAAGATACGATATGATACCATAATATATTATAAGACAGGCATACAGATGGACAGACAGACATATAGACAGATAAACAGACAGACATTTAGACAGGTGAACAAATAGACAGGTAGACACATAGACAAATAGACACGTAGACAAAAAGATTGACTGTTTGTGTCAAAACTATGTATGTCAAAGTAGCCATTTTCAACTCTATCTGTGCTTTCTTCATCGAGTTATGACGATTAAGTTGGTTATAAAATCTCTACATTTCGTATCATATTCAGTCAGCCATTACATCGGTCATTGAGCATAAGGAGCGGCAAACGGAAAACCGTAGTTGCATCATTTGTGCACGATATCTACATCCCCGCAGGCCTTAGCCAGATTCGCACCAACATATAAGAACTTTAGATCGCACTTTCTGATCTTAAACCTTCAAAACGTACACTCTAAAACTAGAGTAATATTCTTGGACTCTCCGAAAGGAGTTAATTCTTATTTTTCATGTTTGTTGGCCTACACGCTCTGATATAACCAATAAAAGGTTCGCCTTAGGTTGAAAAGGGCGTGCCTCGGCTTAAAGAGGCTTTAATCCCCTAATAAACAAACAAACAAACAAACTCTAAAACTACAATTTGTCAACAACTTAAATCCAACCATCAATATTAACAAAATCGAAGTAATGATACTAGCTAGAAATGAAAGTACTACCAATATATATATACAATATAATTAACATTATTTGACTGTATATATATATATATATATATATATATATATATATATATATATATATATATAAGACAAAGATCAATTACATTGTGTGTCTGTCCAAATTGTTTGAAGATATATGTGGACTTGAAATTTGGCAACATGGTAGCTTTCATATATAGGAAGATGTAAAAAAGATAAAACTGGACTGTTTATTTGTTTCTATAGCCATATTCCAACTTAACACAAATGGTCGTCATGTATAGAAATCACCGAATATGTCTATCTATGTTTTCACGATCCGGTGACGTGACTTTCCGTTCACGTGATAACAGCAGTCAAAAATATTTGATGCTATGAAGTTAATATTATATTAACGTATTTTAAACACATTTGAGTACAAAATAATGTAGTGTAGTTTAACCATGTAAACGTTTTGTGTGTAGACTGTGCTGTCGATTCACGCACGAGCCCAAAACATTTTTTTTAAAATTACATCTGACGCTTTGGAAATTTTTTGTTTTTCATTGTTGTTTTTGTTCCTTAAAACACATTGATAAGTTAATAACCTGAATACATTAAATTTCCCAATTGTTATTTGTCCACTTTCATGAGAATTCTATTTTATAAGGTTTTACTGGCAATCGGATTGAGTGAAAGTTTAATCGACAGTTTTCCCACCAAGCATGGAGAGAAAACGTCTGCTAGATCTGCTAGCAGGTGTACCAACTACAATATGTACATCTGCTTCTGGGTGAATGCCGATTTTGATGTCATACAGGTGATAGTCGACGGGACATTCATCCCATACGAAGAACGGGTACATCTGCCAGGAAGATCAGCGGAAATGGATGACAAATGTAACTTTAAAAGTGTTGAAATATTACAGATATATTTAAACTAAATTCCTCCTGCTAAGAACGGGTAGAACTGCTAGTATATGAATATATATGGGAATATTTAATTTGAGAATTGTTTTCAGCTAATTGAAGAATAAACTAACGAAGTTAGACAAATATGCAAACAAAGTCACAACTCAAGCGTATCTGGTTCAAACTCCACGGCGGGAAAGTTGGGAAGCAAATTAGCTCCTTGGATTTTTACGAACTCTAAAAATAGGCCTCTCCATTCAGAAAGAAATGGCAAACTACTAAACGTACAAGTAGTGCCTAGAAAATCGACTGCTCGTTTGCTGTTGTTGATGCTACGTCCTGTAAAAGTACGTGCACTACATACACTATTTCATGTACTACATGCACTACATGCACTATTTCATGCACTACAGTCAATTATTTCATAGGACTAATAGTAACAATTTGGAAATGTAAACATGTCACCATGAACACTAAAAGAGCATTGTACATCACAAACTTTCTCCCAACATTTTGATATCATTGTCAAATCTGGACGCTGACACTGTTTTACTGTCTGTGATATCGCTTTTAGGGCGGTGTAGAACATGAAGGACATGAGAAATTTAATGGTCGTATGTCTAGAGCAATCTGAGAAATTTAATGGTTGTATGGCTAGTGCAATCTGAGGAATTTAATGGTTGTATGGCTAGCGCAATCTGAGGAATTTAATGGTTGTATGTCTAGTGCAATCTGATAAATTTAATGGTTGTATGTCTAGTGCAATCTGAGAAATTTAATGGTTGTATGGCTAGTGCAATCTGAGAAATTTAATGGTCGTATGTCTAGCGCAATCTGAGGAATTTAATGGTTGTATGTCTAGCGCAATCTGAGAAATTTAATGGTTGTATGTCTAGTGCAATCTGAGGAATTTAATGGTTGTATGGCTAGCGCAATCTGAGGAATTTAATGGTTGTATGGCTAGCGCAATCTGAGGAATTTAATGGTTGTATGTCTAGTGCAATCTGAGGAATTTAATGGTTGTATGTCTAGTGCAATCTGAGGAATTTAATGGTCGTATGTCTAGTGCAATCTGAGGAATTTAATGGTTGTATGGCTAGCGCAATCTGAGGAATTTAATGGTTGTATGGCTAGCGCAATCTGAGGAATTTAATGGTTGTATGGCTAGTGCAATCTGAGGAATTTAATGGTTGTATGGCTAGTGCAATCTGAGGAATTTAATGGTTGTATGGCTAGGCAAGTCCTGAGAATTTAATGGTTGCACTATTCATGCAATCTAGAAATTTAATGGTTGTATGGCTAGCGCAACTGAGCAATTTAATGGTTGTATGTCAGTGCAAACCTGAAATAATTAATGGTTGTATGTCTAGTGCAATCTGAGAAATTTAATGGTTGTATGTCTAGTGAATAATTTTTGCTGTGCAACTGAGAAATTTAATGGTTGTATGTCTAGTGCAATCTGAGAAATTTAATGGTTGTATGTCTAGTGCAATCTGAGAAATTTAATGGTTGTATGTCTAGTGCAATCTGAGAAATTTAATGGTTGTATGTCTAGCGCAATCTGAGGAATTTAATGGTTGTATGGCTAGTGCAATCTGAGGAATTTAATGGTTGTATGTCTAGCGCAATCTGAGAAATTTAATGGTTGTATGCTAGGCAATCTGAGGAATTTAATGGTTGTATGGCTAGTGCAATCTGAGGAATTTAATGGTTGTATGGCTAGTGCAATCTGAGAATTTAATGGTTGTATGTCTAGCGCAATCTGAGAAGGTATTATAATGGGTTGTATGGCTAGTGCAATCTGAGAATTTAATGGTTGTATGTCTAGCGCAATCTGAGAATTTAAGGTAGGATTGTTATGGTAGCGCAATCAACATAAAACCTTTCAGGTTAGGATTTTTTCATTATGCCCTCGACCAAAAAAACTCATTGACCTTACCGAGGATCGAGCCGGGTCTCCTGAATGGGAGCTCGCATTCTATTTCATTAGACCAGATGCTCCTCCGATATCAACCGATAGAAGATCGCTAGTCAAGACAGATATGAGGTGTCTAAGCAGAACGATAGGAATATTAAGAAGAGATCGGTTTCGACATGACATCAGAGGGAGGAGGGGGGTGGATACGTAAGAACGTCGCAGAAACTGAACGTCGTAAGAAACTGAACGTCAAGAAACTGAACGTCGTCAGAACTGAACGTCGTCAAGAAACTGAACGTCGTCAAGAAACTGAACGTCTCAGAAACTGAACGTCGTAAGAAACTGACGTCGTCAGAAACAACGTCGTCAAGCTGAACGTCGTCAAACGAACCGTCAGAAACAACAAATTAAATGGTTTGGTATATCACAATCCAGCAATACTTCAAGGCAATGTTGATACAATGTGACAAAACAAAAGGTCGCATAAATAAAAGTCGAACCACAGAAATAACAGAGCCAGTGAAAGACACAAAGCGCACAAAAGCGTCTGCTCTAGACATATTTTCTTATACTGACATTGGGGATAAAAGAAGAATTTAAAAGTTAATTGTATATCCTTGAAGGACTTTGCAAATCAACCCCAGCTTTTAACGCTGTTGTGATTTTTCTAGGCATTATTACGTTCAGTAGTTTGCCATTGCTTTCTGAACTGGTGGTGCCATCGTCCTTTGTTAAAATCCACGCAAACAATTTGCAACCAAACTGTCCGCAGCGTGATTCGAACTCAGAACGTCGGGGTTAATAGACCGAGTCACTAACCCCTAGGCCACAGACGCCACCAAAAGAAGATTCCAGAAAGAAAAAACAGAAAGAAGAATAACATGTAAGAACAACATTCCCTAGATCTAACCCGTTAATCTTCGTCTTCACCTTTCGATTCCCAACGGAGCACAGGTCTTTAACAAACTTCTTCCAGCTCTTCCTATCTTTTGCCATCCCTTCCAATTCTTTCCACGTCTAATCTATCCTTTTAATACCAGTTCCCAGCTATATTCTTTGAGTATTTTTAGGTACTCCTCTATCCTTGCGGTTTCCAAAACAATGCTTATCTTGCAATGCTTTTGGCTATTTTTTCTCACTGTGTCCTTTCTATCACCAGAGTCTATTCCTTAGCTCTGTTTTTACTGGTACATGCTTAGTTCTTTTTCCGAGTTATTTATTCGTAATATTATCATACCATCGAAATCTCTCTAAAACCGTTACTCCAGTCATTCTCAAGGAGTGGGCACAGGCGCGCTAGTGTGCCGGTGACATTCCTAGATGCGCCCTAGGAATTCCCAGATCAGGGGTCGGCGACGCGGTGCCAGCGGACACCAGGTAAATATCACCGAGACAACTAAGGTCCATGCTTTTCATAGGCAGAAATTAAATGATGAATAAATCTACGTAACAGTGTCCAGTTAATTCTGTATTTCTGTATTTCTTTGCTGTTTGCATCTTATTTATTCAGTTTTTCTTTATATATTGCGCCTACAATTTTTTGTAAGACTTCAAGTGTGTCCTGACTTCAAAAACGTTTGAAAACCACTTCAATAATCTAACATCTACGAAATAGAAAATCGTTCATGTTATAATCGAATATTCGAAAACTGTTTGTTATTGTATTTCGTAAAATAATATTTATTATCGAATAAGCCGTTATCTAATGCAATATCTTCCTACAACTAAATAAGTTGCAAGCTAATCAACAACACACAACAATCATATTTTGATTTCAATCAAGAAGTTCGACTTCAAACAACAACAAAGTCAGGACGATTATACAGTTACAATCATTACATAATGTTATGTTCGTCAAAGGAATCTTTTTATCGGAGTTGCATCTCAGTGTATGAAAATTACACTCATTTCGTTTGAGATTGAAGCAATCATTTCGTTTGAGATTGAAGCAATCATTTCGTGAGGGATTGATGCATACCGCTCGTCTGAAAACGATGCATTATTTATTGCAGAAACACGTCTCTGGGAATGGATGGAGAATTGGGGGTCTTGGGGTGTGGAGGTGGGGTATTCTTCTCTCGCTCCAGAATACTTCTTTTCTTCACCTTTCAACTCCCAACGGAGCACAGGTCTTCAACAAACTTCTCCAGCTCTTTCAGTATTACTATCTTAGGTTGTTTTTTTTTACTTCATGGCGTGTTTGGGGTATTTTCCCAGTGATCATCATCATCAAATAGCTTGTCCTGAGCAGAACTTTGCCACCCCAACAGTCCTACGGAATTTCCTCTCTCATAGTCCAGATGTCCTGCCTCTGCAGCCGTCATGTTCAAATCATCAGTTATATCCTGAATCCATCTTCTCCGTGGCCTTCCTCTTCTTCTCTTTGCCGGTATGCCTCCATCCATGATAGTCGTCTCCAGTCCTTCCCAGTGATAGGTTTCTCAATGTAGGTGTGATCGCGTTCCTAGTCCTGTCAGAGACGGATGATAAAACTTTAGTTCAGTGTCGAAGATAGGCAAGTAAAGTAACAATTCAATATTTCAAGTGTCATGCCTGCCGGCGTAGGCGATCATGTCTCTCCACAACTCTCTCTTTCTCCTTGGTGCAGGTAATCATTTCTAACTTCCATCTTTTCTCAAACCACGATATGAGACCATCCAACATTTTCTCCTTCTGTCTCCCGCGATCTCTCCTTCCTTGAATTTTACCTAGGGATGGCGAGAGAGAGAGAGAGAGAGAATGTTACCTGTTGTAGTAAAATTGCCAGCTTAAAATCGGTTAGAATCACTTAAAAAGTAGATGTCTAGACAAATTTCAGCCAAAAAAATCGAACTTAAATTTTGCCAAATGTTCACCATTTTCAAAAAATTACATTATCATCTTTGCCGGTGCTACGTAAGTGGTTTTCTGCTCCTGCTATTTTCCTGGAGATATCTATTTGTTCTCTTCTCTGTACGTGATATACAGACAACTCTTACGGTATTCGATGTAACACTTATATTCATAAGTAAATATATCTTCTTCTTCTTTGCGTTCGTTCTTTACTAGCAATTTTAATCACTCTTTGTAATATGTTTGATCTTTGCCAAGAACATGTATACGTTGCACATTGGTTTGGTAGGCCCTAAACTCATAGACTTCTACATGTTTAGGACACGTGCATCCGATTTCAGCCAAACCTCCTCAGTCGCCTCTTACGACATGCGTGCGGGTAACAGTGGTTCTATTCTTTACACCCCTAAATTTGGGCCCCGGTAACCACTCGGGCGCATAAGTAAATATATGTTTTTCCACTGCTTTGTTAAATGTTCACGCTTCACACATCCACCTTTTGCATGGATAACCTTTTGTTTTGTATCCACGGTATCGGACTAACATTGTTCTTTGAGGCACACTGTCTGTTGATAAGCTACTAATGTGTCCGAACCATTTCTGCTATTGTTTCTTGATAAGGCGGCACATAGGGCAGAGATTTTAGATCTCCATGTGATGCGGTTCGTTGCTAGCAGTTGGAGATCTTGTATGGTTTTACATCCCAATAGTTTACTTTCTTGTTGGATGGTTCTTCGAAGAGTGGTCTTTGGTCTTCCAACTTGAACTTGAGTACTGATCCCCTATTTTTATGAATTATATCCATCATCATCAAGGTGCTTATCCTTTATAGGGCGTTGCTCTCTTTGCAGTGCATCTGAAATTCACTCTGTCTCTAGCTAGTTCAGCCACTTCGTCATGTCATATTCATGGTTTCTTTAATGTCTTATAGCCATCTTCTTCTTGGTCTGTCTCTGCCTCTGCGTACTGGGACCCTATCCTCGAATACTGTTCTCTCCAGGTCATCGTGGCGCTTGATCTGGCCAAAGTATCTAATTTTTCTGTGTAGTAAGTATATTGTTTATCAGCCAGTTGTATTTAGCATTCAGTTCTTTCAGGACATCAGTGTTCTTCCTTTTTTATGTCCATGGTATTCGTAAGATCTTTCTGTAGCATTCAGTTTTTTCAGGACATCAGTGTTCTTCCTTTTTTCTGTCCATGGTAGTCGTAGAATCTTTCTGTAGAATTATATTCAGCTAAAGAAATAACATTATAATAAAATAAACATTATTATGAATAAATAATATCAAAAGATTTTTAATAAGAATAGAAATATAACTTGAAATGGAGTTCAATTGAAAAGATACTCTTTATCGCCGTTTCATAATATTCGAGGTCGTTTTGTTAAGCACTTCGCTTTGATAATTTATCAAAAGTTTACAAAAATATTATTGAAAGAAAGAAGGGATATTGAAGTTCTCACAGTTTAGTAAGAAATAATTGGGTTAAAGAATGAGAAGAAGAAATCTAATAAATTCAGTTTGAAGCTTGTAATTGTTATGATAATCGGTGGAAAAGAAAGTCCATAGCCCGACATGTACAATAGTTGTCTAGACTGTTTCCGTTTGAGACTAATATCTTGATGCTGTTCGTTGTAGACGTTTAGCACCTGGGGTTTGTATATTATTGACAACAGGAAAAATGTTATATCCTGTGGATATTATAAATGATCGTTTGATGTTGTAAAAATGTCTTCAGATGTCCAGACAGATGGAATAGATGACTAGATTAGACAGATAATATCATGATCGTCATCATCACATAGCTTGTCCTGAGCAGAACTTTGCCACGCTACTAGTTCTCCGAAATTTCTCTCTCATAGTCCAGATGTCCCGCCTCTGCAGCCGTCATGTTCAACCCATCAGTGACGCCCTGAATCCATTTTCTCCGTGGTATTCCTCTTCTTCTCTTTGCTGGTATGTCTTCTTCTATGATGTTCTTCTCCAGCCCTGCATGTCTTTTTAAATGTCTCTTTTTTATTTGTAGTATCAGCCAGTTTTCTTTAATTTTGAGTTCTTTCTGGATAGATCAGCGTTTCCCAAAGTGGGCTGAAGCGTTCTAGGGGGCGATAGTGGGGTTAGAAGAATATGGGGGTGTTCAGACGATTAGGGGTCGGTGGCTCCTTTAAGAAGAAATTAATGAAAAATATTTTTAAATAAATTATTTTCGTGATTTTGCGATTGAATAATCATTTAAAATTTGAATTCTGCATTTAAATTCATCTTATTCCCGCCTTACACGGTCCATTTTTCCATCCATTTTCTATTTCATGCATATAATCATTTGAAAATTGACCATGTATGACAGAAATATATATCAATTTATTTTCTATGTCAAAGAGAAAATAGAGCATGTATATATGGGGGCGTTGGCAAACTGTTATAATGTGGAGGGGGCGTTACAAAGTTTATGTTGTGCAAAGTAGGCGGTGGACCGAAAAAATATGGGAATCAGTGGGATAGATCTATTTATTCTCTTCTCTGTTCATGATACAAGAAGGACTCTTCGGTAACACTTATATTCAAAAGCTCATATATGTTTGTCAACTGCCTTATTAAAGTTTGTCCTAAGCATGTACAAGTCTATGTGTTTAGGGGCCTACCAAACCAATGTGCAACGTATACACGTTCTTGGCAAAGATCAAACATATCACAAAGAGTGATTAAAATTGGTCGTAAAGAACGAACGCAAAGAAGAAGAAGAAAATCACATCTATGTTTGTCAACTTTCTTATTAAAGTTGGTAATGTACTGTTATTTTAACAAGTAACAAGAGACAGTCTATCGACTTGAAAGGGTGGAAGTGTGAATGAAGCAGAACTCGTTGAACCAATAAAGAAGCTCACAGTGAACCGTTTTTATAATTATACCAGATAAAACAGCAAACAAGACGGACAAAACAACACATACAAGCACAACCAAGGCACAGACGATAGTAAACAGTGTATTCAAGTTATAGTATTTGTTTACTAGAAGTATTGACTTTGATTGACGTAAATCGGTATTGATCAGATAGTCGGTACACAATCAGGGGAAGACAAGCATCAGAAATATTCTTAGAACGGATTACCTGGGAGAACAATCATGAGAAATATTTGTCCGTAACAGAATAGAGAGCAGGAGACAAAAGAGAATGGGTGGTGCGGTAGCTTGTTAGACACTAAGGACAGTTTGAATGACTGATATGTTGAGACGTCCGTTCTTGCCACATAATAATTTCTGCTTTTATATTTTAACTAAATAGGACGGAATATTACATGCAGTGGCAGCTCGTCATTAATGGCCAGTGGGATCTAAAATACACCCAAAATATTGCGTAACGTGTATTTATTAGTTTATAAATTATTTCTTCATAATTATTATTTTTAACGTGATACTGATTAGATTTGAAAATGGAAAATATAGCGCAAAAATATCATATACAGTTTGAAATTCAGCGTATTTTCTCCCAAATTTGTATACTTCAATCGTATTCCAGCGCACTATTTTTTTTACGGTCAGTAGAAATGTGGTCTATTTAGACCGACTGTTAACATAGCGACCTCTGATCTCTCTCGTCTGGGTCCACCAACAAACATTCTGACTAGCCGCCACTGAGAGCATTATATAGAAAGTTCGTTTTTTTTAATCAAGGAAAAAAGGACCTTAACATCTCAATTAGGAACAATATTGAGGCAATATAACAATATATTTACACCATGCTCTGTCAGACACAGAACCAGATCAGCATGTGCTTATTCAGCACAACGAAACGGTAGCACACTTCATGAGGATCGTCGCGCGCTTTCGAGATAACAACAAAGAGCATGACTATGGAGATCACCGCTGCCTCCAGGGCTCTGTCATAGGTGGCTGAGCAACAGGTAACCCATACGATTATCATATCAGACCCGAATATACTTCAAAGGATAAATCTGGAAGTCTGCGTGTGGAATGGGTGGACAACGTTCGGAGATCACATCTCAAGAAAATGACTTGGCTGTACATACTTGGACATACTGAAGTACAAAGTAACGAGCGTGCTGACTTTCTTGCAAACAATTTCCCTACTCAAGCGGGCAGAAGTATGGACAGAGCCGATATCATGTTGTAAGCTCTCATTTGTGTGATATGGGCGAGTTTCAGACACTGGAACGAGTTCGAGAATTAGGTATTAAGTTTGGACATGCTAGACAGTGTCATCTTCGTGGTAGAGAGAGAAGATATATTAATCAACTTCTCATGGGTACGGTGAGAAAATAGACTTTGGGATGGCTTCTGCAGCAGAGGACGGAGCTCTCATGGGAATGTCCAATGTGCCATGTCGTCGATCACATAATACAACATAACATAACATATCGAAGCGTTGGAAATACGTTACTTGACACAACTTACCTACCATATAAGAATATCACTTCTTGTCATTTTACATTTCAAAGTATCTGGGGGGTTTTCTTGTAGCAGGCGTCCACTTTCTCACAGGGAAGGATACAGGAAAACTGTTTCTGAAAATAAATAGTTTTTTCTATGAATTCTTGGTCTTATTATTATTTTGTTCTTAATCAACTCCATTCATACCTTTAACCACTATATGGGCGTACAAATGTGAGTCAGTCATACTACCAGCCACTATATTGTCTCTCCAAGTAGAGCACGTACTTTTAGTTTATACTAAATTATTCAACTTTTTATTGTAGCTATAGATAGTAAGGGGAAAAGGCAGCTAAGACTTGAAACAGTAAAATGCTATACAACACACTAAAACAACTTACTGGAACATTTGTTTCAAAGGGTGACCCAATCAAGAGAAAAGATGGTAAAGTTCTAACATCAGATACCGAGCAGAAGAAAAGATGGGCAGAACATTTTGAAGAAATATTAACCCTTAACCATTGGGATAATGGAATTTCGATCATTTATGATCGATGCAACATGCCTATTTAAGTGGTCATAATTTTGTATCTATTTTGCATTTAAGTTGGTAAAATTTATGTTATCTAATGCAGAACATATGATAATCTAATAAAAATTATAAAAAATTAATTATATATTTTTAGATGTCTAATCTCGTTGACTGGAGCACACCTTACTTCCCACTTGCCATTTTGAAGAAACGTCCAAATTGCTCCAGCCAAAAGCCCCAAATATGTGATAAAATGGATTCTAATAACTCAGATTACTGTCCTGATGAAGTCACCAGTGATTCTTGAAATATCTATGCTTGAGTCAGATGAGCATTCTATGCCTGTGTCACTTTGACTCTGTTTGCAAGATGCCCGATAACTATTTTTCCTGATTATTTTGTCTATCAAATATCATTGCGTAATCATATTTTTGTTCAATAATATCTTTTACTTGCAAGGTTTAGGAATTATATACCCATTTAATGTTTATGTATGATATTATAAGTTTTAGTTCTTTATGGGCTGCTTACTAGACCAATTCGGCATCATTTTCTCTTGAAGGTTATATTTATTGACTTTTTTTCGTTACAATATGAAAATATTGAATATTATAAATTTCATGATTACTGCATTTCATATTTTCCAAACATGTTTAAATTCATATATGTTTTGTAAATATGAAGACTTTAAAAGACTGTAATAAAAGATTCCATTATATTCGTCATACTTATTTTTTTTCTTCTTTGTGACTGTAAAAAAAGTTGTCATTTGTAGAATAATCTATTTTAGACTTTTCATAAGTAGGTCACGGAGATCATAAATTACATCACACTTATGTTAAAACCACATATCCTGATAGTCCATCCAATTAGCTTTCCAACCATATATAACATACCTATTTTCAATGCAAAGAACGTGTATGGTTGCTAAATATAGAGCAGGGCATCAAAATATAGAAAAACCTTAAAACCTGCCAATGGTTAAGAGTTAAATAGACCTGTTCCACCAGTACTACTCAAGTTTGACGAAGAGGCAAGAAACAGCTCCTACCAATTAACGAAGAAATGATAAGTGTAGCTGAGGTCAAGGAGGCAATCAATTCCTTGATAAACAATAAGGCAGCGGGTGATGACAACATTACTGCAGAAATGCTCAAAGCGACTGATGATACAACTATTAGCCAGGTGCACGAACTATTTAATAAAGTATGGGAAGAAGAAACTGTCCCCGATCAATGGAAGAAGGGAATAATTGTTAAGATCCCCAAAAAGGTGATCTCAAAGATTGCAACAACTGGAGAGGGATCACCCTATTATCAGTAATGACCAAGACTTTCTGCAAAATCATTCTTAATAGAATCAAAGGAGCAGTGGACACAACCCTGAGAGAAGAACAAGCTGGTTTTAGACCTGGGAGAAGCTGCTTAGACCAAATAATTACCCTACGACTAATTTTGGAGGAACATATTGAGAAGCAACAACCACTCATACTAAATTTCATCGATTTTAAAAAGCCTTTGATAGTCTACACAGAATCTCCTGTGGAATATTCTGAGATGCTATGGAATACCAGACAAAATAATAAACATTATAAAGAGCCTCTATGATGGTTCACAGTGTGCAGTTCGCACTGATGGTGGACACAGCGACTGGTTTATGGTTGAAACCGAGTAAAGCAAGGCTGTATTCTATCTCCGCTATTGTTTGAGTGGCCATTGACTGGGTGATGCGAAAATGTTGCAGGGGCGAAACTGGCATCGATTGGGTAGAAAATAGTCAACTAGAAGATTTGGATTTTCCAGATGATATTGCCTTGTTAAGTAGAAACAACCAAGATATGCAAAGAAAAACAGACAACTTGTCATCTATAGCATCAAAAGTTGGACTGCAGATAAGCTATGAAAAACAAATATAATGAAGACACCTATAGCAAGTAATGCAGATATCACACTGGAATCTAAAATGATAAAAATAACAGAGCAGTTCACCTATTTGGGTAGCAATTTTGATTGCACAAGAAATGTTAAAAAGAAATTATGATACGAATTGGCAAAGCAACATCAGCTTTTAAAAGTCTAAATAAAATATGGAACTGCAAGTTATATAGCATTAAAACTAAATTACGAATTTTCAATTCAAATGTTGTATCAATCCTAACATATGCCAGCGAGAGTTGGAAAATGACTAAAGATATAGAAAGCAAGTTGAATGCATTTGAAAATAGATGTCTGCGAAAAATAATGAATATAAATGGAACGAATTCAGGAGAAGTGATGAAATCAGAGACATGTCTGGTCAACCACTAGTGACAACTGTTATAAGAAAGAGAAGATGGAGATATGTTGGGCACACCATGAGGAGAAATGATCAACGAATATCAAAGCAGGCATTGGAGTGGGATGCAAAGGATTCAAGAAAGAGAGGTCGACCTAAGGAGACCATGAAGCGAACTCTGCTGAGAGAGGCAGGAAATATCGGTCTCAGTTCCATGGAGGAGATTGAGCGAGTTGCCCAGGATAGAGCGGTATAGAGAAATTACTTGAAGGCCGCTATGTAAAGGTATAACGGTTATATAGAGGAATTATTATTAGTATTATTATAGATAGTAAATAAATGTATGTATAAATAGCAATTAGTTAATATGTATTAATGTGAGGCTTAATGTATGTATAAATAGCAATTTAGTTCATATGTATTAATGTGAGGCTTAATGTATGTATTAATGTGAGGCTTAATGTATGTATTAATGTGAGGCTTAATGTATGTATGGGTTATGTGGGGCGTAGAGATGCTCGTCTGTCGTTCCAAAAGTACTCGGTTGCCCCCTCGTAGAGCCATCTGATAATTTTCAAGAGATCCCTGATCTCAGTGTAGGTGAGATCGAGTTCTTAGTTCTATCGAAGTCGAACGATAAAACGCAGGTCCCGTGTTCAAATTGAGAACGTCAAAGAACCCTTGGCATTTCTAAAACGAGGAGAGCCGCCGCTGCCGTTGAAATTCATTAGAAAGATTTAAAAATTAAATTCCTGCAACATAATTTCAACATCTTCTAAATTACATCAGTATCCTCGCCGGTGCTACGGAGTTTGTGAACTGCAGCTGAAAACACCCTGTTTCAGAAAGTGATAGGAGCACACATATAACATCTAAGTGCATTAATGATGGTTAAATCAATCAATCAATCAATTGATCGATCAACTACTTCATACAACGTAAATATAAAATATTTGAGTAAAATAAATTCGTGTGTCCTAAAACAACTTTACTCAAAAGCATTCATGATATGGTAAAAGTTAGACTTTCTTGAGAAAATGCCAACTGTATTTAACCGTATGTTATTCGTTTTTTTTTATTACACTCATTAACTACCAAGTTTTACAGTCTGTGCCAATTTGTTTCTTCCAGCTTGGCCATGTGCCGTCGACTCTGCATTCTTTATTTCATAGTCAAATTAGCGTAACATTTATCATTAAAAACTTATTAAAAGTGGTGACAGGTGGCAATTATAATTAGATGATATTTTACATAGTCATTTTGCCACATCCGGTCATCTTTAAATTCAAATTTGACAGATTTGATAAAGAATAACAAATCTTTAAATCGGTCTTGATCTTATGACATCGCACGGAAGTTAGTGAACAACGGATGTCACAACACAGGAACATCATCCTGTAATTTCTTAAACTTGACTTAATGTGAAGACAAGTGTATGTCAAATATTATAGTACAACTGTTTCCTATTGTCAGATGTCATCACAAATGTCCTACATAGAACTTGTATGTTTACATTTACTAGTAAAGCTTACAAACATCCGGAGAATTTTGGACAGAATTTTAGACAACATTTTACAAAATACAGAATATCAAGATGGACTGGGATGGCAATATTAACACTAATACTTGTCAAAACTCATGCCTGTTTACCTGAAGCCATATGTTATATCTCTTGTGAACAGACGCAGGATTAATTTCATTGCACCAGGATTTACCTCACGTGGCTCGGACACAAGATCCATACATCCCCTCCAACACGTTTATAATGCGAGGGAGAGAAGAAATAGAAGGCTCGGCCACTCATTGCAAAAATAGCACACCATCTGCCAAGCGTATTGCACAAAGCACAAACTCCGTAGCTTCGACAACAACCCAAATGTCTCGGTGTCTCTGTGGGAAGCGGTTAACTCCATCCATACCACTAACCACCGTAGTGGACTACAAACGTATGTCAGTCACATCACCAGCCACTATAGAGAGTTTTTCCCTACTGCTCTTTCTTTCAGTACATCTCTGTGGCTAAGTGGTTTAAGTCCTTGCCTTGCATTCTGATGATCAGGGCTCGAATACGACCGCCTCATTCTGTTAACGAGTGAATTTTTCCATAGATCCTAGGATTGCTGCCGGAGCTACGAAGTTGGTGCTTTGTGCAACACTCCAGGCAGGTGACTTGCCATTTCTTCCGACAGGGATGGAACCAAATGGGAAACCTGATTCAATGAAGTCAATCAATCGGCTTTAAACCCTTTAGCTCTTTCTTTCTATTTGTATTTAATCTTCCAAGTTTTTAACTCTTTCTTTCTATTTGTATTTAATCTTCCAAGTTTTTAACTCTTTCTTTCTATTTGTACTTAATCTTCCAAGTTTTTAACTCTTTCTTTCTATTTGTATTTAATCTTCCAAGTTTTTAACTCTTTCTTTCTATTTGTACTTAATCTTCCAAGTTTTTAACTCTTTCTTTCTATTTGTACTAATCTTCCAAGTTTTAACTCTTTCTTTCTTATTGTTTAATGTTATGTTCTAAACTGACGTCATTGCATCGATAACCCAAGTGCTCAGTCTCCAACAGATATCAGAGTTGCATACTGATGGTTCCTGTGGCTCGTGATTAAACACACCTCTTCACTCTGCTCTCAGCATCAGTTGACTTGACAAGGTAATTCCAACTGCTTAATGCTTGCATCGATTCACATCGATTTTAGTGTCTATCTCAACAGAGAGTCTCGAAGAGACTCAGAATATCCCTTATCCATCTTCAACTCCCTAACAATCCGATGCTGTTGATGCAAGCCTGTCCGCTCTCTCATTACCGTAAACACCCGCATGCCCAGGACAGTATATCACGTAAGCCGCTGGAGGTTAGAAACTTCTAGACGACATCCACTCATCGAAACCTGCCTTCTGATCTTGTGAAGCATCGACTGAAGTCCAGATACAACAACTGCCCCAGTAATGAAGTCCTGAAATCCCATGAGCCAAAAGCCTCAACTCTCATCTCATACTAAGTAGTTGTATGTATGCTCCATGCTCTGCAACCTTCATGCCATTTGTCAAGAAACCCAGCCGGTTTTCACCACGTTGAACTGACCCATCGGTTATACAACAACATCATCATCTCATTATCTTCTATCAGCTGCTTAACTTTCGAGATCAGCTCTTCATGTTGCCAATCTCCTACATTCTCTTCCAGATATGATAATGTTGAGATAGTTCATCATGCTTCCATCTGTTGGGATCCATTCTTCTTTTGTAGAGTCGCACCAGTCACCTGGCCAATCGTTCTTCAGCCTGGGCCATCCGACATGCCACGCTGATTCTCGTCCCTAACATCATTAGTGTTCCTTGATGGATGTCTCTTTTCGAATAACCCGCATATGCCATTGGTTTGGATTGATGACGGAGCGTAGTGACAGAAGGCAACATATATCATCTTCACATGGGGTATTCTAGTGAGTTTTCTTCATTGTATTAACTTCAAGTTTTAACTTTTCTATTTACTAACTTCAGTTTTACTCTACTATAAATAACATTAATTTAATATATACATAGTATATTGACGGATCACAGACATGGACGACAAGGACAGGCAGGTAGACAAACAGATAGGCAGACTGGCGGACAAAGAGACAATCAGACAGACATACAGACAGGTACAATGAAGTAAATCCTTCGGCTTCAGTATCTTGATATTATTAATCAAGCAAGAATTTATCTTTCTTTCTTTCTCGAATCCTGTATGCCTCACAGCGTCAGGTCAGGAAGAAATTTCTAAAACGGGCCCTAGTATGCGCTTCTTAGATAGTCTCTTTCGTCGCCTCTGTTATCTCTGAGGTCCATCCTTTGCGTGGCCGACCTTTTGCTTTGTACCCATTGTATCGGAGCAGCATTGCTCTTTGGGGTGCACTGTCTGATGGTAATCTGCTTACGTGGCCGAACCATTTAATTTGTTGTTTCTTGATGAAGTCTAGTACTGATGTTATACCCACTTTTTCCTGATGTCTTCATTTCTCAACCGGTCTCTTCTTGTTACCCCAGCATTCTGCGTAGACACTTCATCTCTGCTGTGACTAGTTTTCTTCTATCGTTTATTTTCAGCGTCCAGGTTTGGCACTGGTAACATAATGTGGGTAGAAAGATTGTGTTGAACATTGCTCTTTTGTGTTCATGGTGACGTGTTTGCATCTTAAAATTGGCGCCATTTGCCTATCATTTGATTTGCTTTGTTGCATCTGTGTTGAATTTCATTAGTTATTCTTCCATTTGCTGAAAAATGCTCCCCAGGTATGTAAAATCTTTTACTTGATTTAGTAGGTGATTATCGATGGAGATTCTGATAGTGCTTTCTTCTCTGGCGAATGTCATTACTTCTGTTTTGTCGATGTTAATTCTCATGTTGTATTCGTTACATGCTAACTGGAGTCTGTTGATGTGTTGTTGTAGCTGTTCTTCTGTTGTTGATATGATTGCCTGATCGTCTGCAAAAGAAATTCATTTAAGAGTTCTTCGAGGTTGTTTCCTTCGCTGGTGTTAGCTATTTTACAGATGTATGAATTTATTAATGAAACAAGAATTTATGAGAAATTAATATTCATTTTGAATACTTTTTCCATCCTGCAGCTTTTGATGTCGGATTTTTCTATCTCTACCTGCAATGTATTCTTTAACTTGTTTATCTTATGCACTTTACTTACGTTTTATTGTTCCTCTCAGGTAACACTAGGCATTAGATCTTACTATGAGATCTGGAATCTCTGGAATAATAACGATTGTTCCACGTGCGGCACGAGCCATGTGCATTTCAGAGAACGTGGGTGCACTGCACCGTAACGCCACCGAGTAACAGCTTCCCCCATCCCTTGCCTTTACCTATTCAAATGAAATGAAAATCGTGACATATCCTTTACAGGACGTAGCCATCAACCACAGTAAACGAGTCGTTGATTTTCTTGGCACAACTTATACGTTCAGTAGTTTGCCATTGCTTTCGAACAGCGAGGTCATTTTTACCTTTTGAAAAAATATCCTTTACAGGATGTAGCCATCAACTACAGTAAACGAGTCGTTGATTTTCTAGGTACCATTTACACGTTCAGTAGTTTTTCCATTGTTTTCTGAACGGCGAGATCTATTTTTACCTTTCGTAAAAATTCCACGGAAAAGAATGTGCTTCCAAACTTTCCCGTCGCTGAGTTTGAACCAGGTACACTTGAGTTGTGTTCGAGCTCACTAACATTAATATAAGTGGACCACAGAAAATAGTAGAGAGCCGCAGTAGAGTAGTTGTTAGTCAACTCGCTTCTTAGGCTGGTGGTCCAGGTTCAATCCCACAGTGGGCGTAGAATATTTTTCCGACCGTAACAACTTTCAGGTCCACCCAAACTTAATTGGGTACCAGGGCGACCGGCGACCGGCGTGATGTTGACCACATGCCCGTCTGCCCAGCGTGTTTGTAGCGCGTTGGACTTCGGGTGACAAGCTCCCTGTGAGTGCGGGTTCACTTCCGCGGGCTGGCAGAAAAGCCACAGGTTCACCAGATTTACGGTGTTCGTGGCACCGAACCGAAGAGTTACGATGTCCACGGCCCCGAGTCAAAGAGTGAACCGTGCTTCTGGATGGGTAGAAATAAAAATGTTGACCACATCAGCCATCTGTCCCAATGGTCAGTGAAATACGCCTAACATAGTAAATACCAGGCATCCGTGTTGTGACGGCGCACGTAAGGGAGGCAAAGAATAGTACCACTGCGACCTACAAGGCATGTCGTAAGAGGGAACTGAGGTAGGAGCCTAGGGAAGCTACCCAAGTAAATAAAAAAACGTAGCAGAAATCGGTTGTGCATACTACTTGTAGGCGCATAACTGGAAAAACTTACAATCGCTCTTAGGCTCAGATGACATAGAAATCACACAGAGTGGTTAATAAGTGGTTGATATGGAACATTCGAAGAAGAAGAAGAAGAAGTACCACGTGGTATTAAAAAGGACTCCTTTACTTTCTACTTATACTTTACATAAATATCAGAATCAATGAACGAGACTGTAAATGAAACGCACGCAAAAAGGGGACCACAGAAATAGCATAGACAGTAAAAGACACAATTTATGAAGCACACACAAATGCTCGTTCTAGAAATCTCTTCTTATCTTGATGCTGGGAAGCAAAACAAGAATACAGAAAAGATGAAGAAAATATATATATAACTAATAATTTTCGTCTTGTGCATGTCGGTCACGTTGCTAAAAAAAAAACGTGATGTGGCATGCGCATGATGTGTAAAACAGTTCAACGATTGGCACGTATTTTACAAGATATGGAACGATTACCGGGTTATATGTCATGCGTAGTGTTTTCTTATTGACAAATAGCAACTAAATAACAAAATAATATTGATAAAAACGAAACAAATGTGAAACAAAAGTAAATGAAATATATTGTTTTTGAACTGTTTACTTCAAATAAACGGACGTTCAATAATATACTTATAAACAACTAGTGGTATAACCAGTGGCGGCTCGTCACTAAGGGCCATTGGGGCCGGGTCCCACCACAAATAATGTGTAACGTGTATTTATTATTTTATAAATTAAAATATAACAACTCAAAACCATGATTTTTCCGAAAACCTTTGCCTGGCCCCACCACCTAAAATGATCACGAGCCACCACTGGGTATAGCCATTTGAGAACAGAAACTTGCTAGAATTACACTGAGAAACAAAGAAGGAAGTGTTCTGTTACTAATTTTTAAAAGGACTAAAGCCGAAATATTTACTTCATTGCACCGGGATTTACCCCATATGGCTCGGTCCTTCTGCGCATAAATGGTACGCCATATGCCGAGAGTGTTGCACGCATCACGAACTCCGTAGCTCCGGCAACAATCTTAACCCTTTAGCTGCAACATACTTTCCAAAGACGGAGTTAAAAATCGCTACTATTTTCTTCTAGATCACAAATGTAAATGTACGTCTATAGCAGTGGCAGTAAAAATGTATAACGTGTTAACACGTTTTTAGCCCAAAAAGGAGAGATAATAACAGACGTGTTAATTCGTCTTTAGAAGTGAATGGGAAAAACGTTTATACACGTCCTTACCATCTAAAGGGCGAGAGGTCTCTGTGGAAAATGCAACCGTGGACAGAATGGCGGGGTCCGGATTCTAACCCATGACCTTTAGAACGCAAGGCAAGAGACACATACCCACAGAGACACATAGAATTAGTAAGGATGCAACCGGTCCACAGTATACAGAGTCTTATACGATATAACATTAGGAAAGAAGGCGAGAGGAAGACCATGAAAAAGACGGATGGGTGCAACAGTACAATGCTGTCAAAAAGCAAAAATAACTATCACCAAAGTTACTAGAACAACAGGCGATAACAAACAGAAAACCACGACACTTGGCAACAGCCTGGTAACAGTGGGACGACAAAAAATATAGGCAAAAGAAGATATGCAAGCTTGAGTGGCTTCAAAGGGAAAAGATCAAGAAAATTTGCGGACTTGATTGAACAAAATATTTTATTAACTCGGAAAATGTGACCTTTTTCTCTGTGCACAATACGTGCACTCACTATATTATCTCTCTTGTCTGTGCATCATATGTGCACACACTATATTATCTTCCTTGCTTATACCCCATATATCCACTCACTATATTACCTTCCTTGTACATACCCCATATATCCACTCATTATATTACCTCCCTTGTATATACCCCATATATCCACTCACTATATTACCTTCCTTGTAGATAATCAAGATAATTGCAGCCGCATTGACAATTCGAAAGTTGCCAGGTACACATTGAGTTGTGTTTATTTACTATTTAAACCGGTTCTGACTAGCTCGTCCTACGTTACATTTGTTCATCGCCCCTTCCCGCACTACAATTACACACCGTCACACAACCTTGACCTATACTACGTCCTAACTGAACCTTCTCATTTCCATACATATACGCCAGATTAGCTCCAGTCACGGGCTGCTTTTAAATTGAACACCCTGTATATGCCCCATAAATCCACTCACTAAATTACCTTCCTTGTATATACCCCATATATCCACTCACTATATTACCTCCCTTGTATATACCCCATATATCCGTCCACTCACTATATTATCTCCCTTGTCTAAGTAAAATATGACTAATTCTCTGAACTTGCCAAACATGAGTAGTAGTAGTAGTAGTATAGTCTGTCCATTAATTCGTGAGCACGTTTGAAATTGATTTTCTCGAAAACTACCTGTTGGATCTCAGTGATTTTTTGCAAGCAGCCTTAGAATATCCATGACGCTAGAGAAATATTTTTTTCCAAGAAAATTTGATGTAGTTTGAAATATTTCTTCTTCAGGTTATATTAAAATCAACCTCACCGGATTGTACACAATAGTAACAGATTTACGGTACACAGACGCGTTGTTCTAAAAATACATTATGGTAACAATGAAATATCGTGAGTTTCACGAATTCCCGTGCACCTAACCCAGTCGACTTTGAAAGCGGAAAGCATATGACGTTATAATTTGGATACCGTTGTATAGTCATAGGTGTATCTCGCTATTTGTATGAAGCTATTGTATCATATTTGTTGGCTTATCAAAACTGACATTGATATCACATTCATAATGAGTCTGAAGTGCACATTTATAACAATGCAGAAGGTTACAGTTTTACTATACCAACACTTCCGTAGGGAATCTAAGAGAGGTCATCTATATTGCGATATTCATAATCCTGAGAAACGAACGCAACTGGCGCTTGGTCTGAATAGAGAATCCTTTTCCCGATGGATTAAACAGGACACAAAGTGCACTAATGTCAAACAAGGAAGGAAAAGAACAATTGACGACTTTGACATAGATGTCATAAGACGGAGCTCTTGAAAATGTTTGCGACAAATCAACTTGTTACTGAAACAAATTAAAACTGCAATCAGATTGCAGCATAGACATTTCTAAAAGTACTCTATGGAAAATTGTAAGAGCCGCCGGCTTCACCTTCAGAAAAACTATAGGCGGCAGGAATATTATTTGTGAAAAGCCACATTTAATTGCTGCCCGAAGTAAATACCTGAGGCAGATCCGTGAGCGGCGGAGGCAAGGCTATGATATTGTATATTTGGACGAATCCTGGGTCAATGCTCACCACACCAATGCTAAAGAATGGCAATCAGTAGACGGTGAACAGAAAGAAAAATACCAAGCAGCAAAGGCCAGCGTATTATACTAACACATGTAGGAAGCAGTGAAGAAGGTCTTGTCCATGACGCTGGACTTATTTTCCAATCAAAAGTACCGACGGTAGGGACTACCACACAGAAATGAATGGACATATTTTCAGGCACTGGATGGAGAAAGATCTACTTCCAATTCTAAACAGACCATCATGCTTGGTAATGGATAATGCATCCTATCACAACGCAGTATCAGCGGAAGACAAAGTACCAACTGCATCAAATACAAAAGATCAAATTAGGACTTGGCTTGCTAAGGAAAATGTCAGCTTCGATGATACATATTTGAAACCGAGTTGTTGCACCTGGTGAGGATGACAAATAAGACAAAGGTGTTTCATATTGACAAAATCATTGCGGAATACGGCCACACGTCTTTGCGACTACCTCCATATCATGCTCACCTCAATCCGATAGAGCTTGTCTGGGCTAAAGTAAAAGGGCAAGTTGCCGAACAGAACAGGACGTTTAATATGTGTGATGTTGAAGTTCTGACACGTGAGTCCCTCTCAATGATACACATGCAGTTCTGGAAGAAGTGTGTTGAACATGTGCTCCGAGAGGAAGACGAGTACTGTCACCGAGATGGATTACAATTTGTCCAGCCAGTAACAATTATCAACCTCATGGAATCGTCAGATTCGGGATGATACAAATCATATTTTGATTACAGACTGAGAAATAGCAACGTATACATTTCCATATCCAAATGCGTCTACCATCATACAATTTGTGGTGAAGTTAAGACACCCTGGGGTCTAATGGTGACCGAAGGGAGGACTAACTGTTGCATATTGTATCCAAGTTCACGATTGCACATAAAGGGCAACACACTTAATTACTTGACCTATCAAGTTATATGGAGATACACCTATGAATAGAATTGACATGGACAAATTCTAGGGATACTGTAAAATCTAAAATTTGAGCCCCCGTATTTGCAATTGTCATAAAGATCAAAGGAATTCGCCGATGTGCAAAATCCGTAGCATCTATGGACTACTGGTTAGCTTTATTTTAGCGTCATGGATATTCTAAGGCTGCATGCAAAAATCACTGAGATCCAACAGGTAGTTTTCGAGAAAATCAATTTCAAACGTGCTCACGAATTAATGGACAGACTATAGTAGTAGTAGTAGTAGTTGTAGTAGTTGTAGTAGTAGTTGTGGTAGTAGTAGTGGTAGTGGTAGCGGTAGCGGTAGCGGTAGCGACAGCGGTAGCGGCAGCGGTAGGGACAGGGGCAGCGGCAGAGGTAGCGGTAGCGGTAGCAGTAGAAGTAGTAGTAGTAGTAGTAGTAGTAGTGGTAGTAGTAGCAGTAGCAGTAGTAGTAGTAGTAGTAGTAGTAGTAGCAGTAGCAGTAGCAGTAGCAGTAGTAGTAGTAGTAGTAGTAGTAGTCTGGTTGTGTAGCATGTTGTGATCATTTATTGTTCTGTAGATGGACATGTGGTAAAAGGTAAAATTGACAAGAAGAATTCGTCTAGAGGTAAAGTGGTACATTTCTTGTACTGTATGAACAGAGGGTATCTGGTGGTACAAGGTGGATGGGAATTAAATGATATGACTCATAGACGTGAGTAACTAACTAATAAAATAAGATCATATATCAAAACCATTTGTCATTACCTTTCTTCTTCTTCTTCTTCTTCTTCGAGCGCTCCGTATCGACCACTTGTTCAGTGATTTGTATGTGGTCTTAGCCTAAGAGCGATTGTACGTTGTGCCAGTTATGCGCCTACAAATAGGCAAGCCCATCCGATTTCTGCGACGCTTTTTATTTACTAGGTAGCTTTCCTAATCCCTACCTCAGTCGCCTCTTATGTCTTGTAGGTCGAAGTGTTACTATTCTTTGCTCCCCTTACGAGCCACGACAACACAAAGGCTGTCATTAACTTTAAATTGTCAATTCAAATGCTGCATCAATCCTAAAATATGTCAGTGAAAATTGGAAAATAACGACATTGGAAATATTAGACGAACGGATAGACGGACAGCGGTCGGACATACGAGCAGACAAGCAGACTGACAGACAAAACAGACAAGCAGACAAACAAACAAACAGACGGACGGACGAAGTGTCAGACAGACCAACCGACATATAATCTGCGAAAGATGGCAAGTATTAACCCAGCTAGTGGACGTTTGGTTCAACCGAATCAAATAAACGGATAGTTTTGTCTGTCTATTTACAGACAATGTAATTATGCAAATGTGCGCACAGTCAGCGAATAACAGACACTCTAAAACCATCAGACACTCAACCAGACACAAAGTTAACACTGGATATCAGCCTTGTATTTAGGCGGACAGACAATGAAACGATCACAGTTGTAATATGAAGTAAACGGTAGGGAGGGGGAACAAAATACAAAAATTAGTCCATTGTCTGGAATTCCCGAGTAAGTGGACAACGTGGCACCACTCTGTTCTGCTGATTAAACACCAGAAACAGAATACGGTTCAGATACACGGTACACTGTGCTGATATATTGACGGCCGCTGCAATGGTTTTGACGTGAATTTGTTCTGTAATTTTACGGATAACTTGTGATGTTTGGGTTACGTTAGAGGCAGACATGGGCGTATCAAATATAGATACTGGAAGGAAATCAAGAAGTACTTAACTGTAAACACAAGAATCATCACAGATTTGTGGCATTCTAATCTTCGTCTTCTATTGTTCTACTGCTTATATTGGGAAGATTAGCAGAAATGGATTGAAGAATAGTTTTCTAAAAGCGAACGAGTGACTTCATTGCACTAAGTCGCCTGTGTGGTGCCGGAGCCCACAAGGGAAGCAAAGAATAGTACCACTGCAACCTACAATGCATGTCGTAAGAGGCGACTGATGTAGACCCTATGGATGCTACTCTTCTTCTTCTTCTCTTCTTGTTCGTCTCACTGCTTCCGGGTTGTTGCCCAGTGTCGTGGTTTTCTGTTTTTGTCTTGCGCTGCCCTAGTGGCTTGTGTGATTGCTACTTTTGCTCTTTCACAGGATTCTGCTACTCCATCTAACCATCCCTTTCGTGGTCTTCCTCCTGCCCTCCTTCCCGATGTTATGTTGCAGAAGACTCTGTACACCGTGGAGCCAGGATGCACTCCTATCAAGTGGCCAAACCACTTCACTCTTGTCTCTCAATGCAATTCAAGCAGGCTCTGTGCCAACTTTCTTTTTACGCCGACGTTCGCGACTCCGTCTTCTCTGGCGTAGTTGGCAAACTCTGGTAAATAAAAAGCAGCGCAGAAATCGGATGTGCTGATATACTTGTAGGCGCGTAACTGGTACAACATACCATCGCTCTTAGGCTCAGATCACATACAAATCACACAGAGTGGTTGACAAAGGATCGATATGGAGCGTTAGAAGAAGAAGAAGAATTGCAACAAGTTTCTCTATTTATCTCGAACACTGTCAGCAGAAATAGTGCGTCATCTGCAGAAAGTATAACACAAAGCACAAACTCACTATATCCGGCAACGATTCTAAAGGATCTCCACAGAAAAAAACTTCACTCACCAGCAGTATGACGCAGTCGGGATTCAAACCCATGACCTTCAGAACGCAAGACAAGCTGAGTAATCCTCCTTCCCGCGAGAATAGCCTAATTTCCATCGTAGTTTATGCAGCTTAGATTAAGTCAAACTGAACTTATTTAATTATTTCTTCTACAGCATCTAATCAACTATTCTCACAGATTCCACATGTCAGGATGTGTGAGATCTAGTGCCTAGTGCTACCTGAGACGGACAATAAAACCTGGCTCAAGTAATCAAGATGAACACCTAGAGAAAATCCGTGGCAGAATAAAAAAAACTGCTGCCCGGAAAACTTTCGAAATAAATAATAAATTCTTGATTAATTGTTTTATTCTTTATTATGTAGGGAATGTAAACCTCTTTAAGCTGAGGCATGGTCCTTTCAACCTAAAGATAATCCTTTGATTGGTTATATCAGAGAGTGTATGTCAAGAGATATAAGAAATAACAATTACATTGTTTCTTTGAATCCTCATGAAGATAATATTGAAGATACCTTACAGTTAGCCTTCAATGTGGAGATGGTACTTCGTCTGATCACAAAGTAGTCAACAAAGACAATATTGAAGATACCTTACAGTTAGCCTTCAATGTGGAGATGGTACTTCGTCTGATCAAGATAATCAACAAGAAAATTGAAGAAAAAACCTACTGCTGCCTCGAAAACTTTCTGAAAAAATAATAAATTCATGATTAAGTTTTATCTTTATTATGTAGGAATGTACTCTTATACTGAGGCATGGTCCTTCAACCTAAAGATATCTTTGTTGATATCAGAAGTAGTTACAAAGATATAAGAAATACCCCAAATTAATTGTTTCTTAATCTCATGAAGATAATATTGAAGATACCTTACAGTTAGCCTTCAATGTGGAGATGGTACTTCGTCTGATCACAGAGTAATCAACAAAGATAATATTGAAGATACCTTACAGTTAGCCTTCAATGTGGAGATGGTACTTCGTCTGATCACAGAGTAATCAACAAAGACAATATTGAAGATACCTTACAGTTAACCTTTTGAAAAAAAAATTTGATTAAGTGATTGATTGATTTATTGATAGGACTATCATTATTGCACTTCGGTGAGTAGCCATGTGTGCTCATATCTCTTTCTTACATAGGAAGATTTCAGCTACAGTTAGCGAACTCCGTAGCACCGGCGAAGGTCCCCAATGTTATTTTGAAGATGTTGAAAATATTTTGTAGGAATGTTATTTTTAATCTTTTCTAATGAATTTTGCCCGGGCAGCTTCGTTCCAGCCTGCTTTTCTCGATTTTAAACTGAGAAATGTTTTTTTACATGCTCAAATTAAACACGGGACCTACGTTTTATCTTCCGTCGCGCTAGGACTAGGATCTCGATCTCACCTACACTGAGATCAAAGATCTCTGGAAAAATATCCAGATGGCGATTTAAGAAGGAAGGAAATTTATCTGATCTGAATATTAAATGTGAAATAAAAATTAACCCTCGTTTCCATCGTGATAACACGTATACCGTAAACATCTAAAATGCAATGAATAAAAACATGCTGACTAAACAATATCCAATTTATGACCTTAATGATGTCAACCATTTTGAATAAGGGATAGCTAACGTGATTAACTTCCGGTACTGGGTCACAATTAAAAGCTGTACAAACTATTTCTTCTTCCGGAACGTGACCCCAGCAATGGCAATTTGTCTTGATAGATTGCATACAATTGGGAAATGAATATGGCTGATACATATCGCTTCTAGAATCTTCGATGTAGAACTTTTATTCAGAGAAAATATTCCCGGTCTCAAATTTATGATATTATTTTATTTATGAAGACCTGATTCAAATTCTCATCTCTTTTTCTTTTTCTCAAGAAAGCAAGATCGACTTGACCTTAAGTATCTACGAATTGGCTATTGGAATTGTCAAATTGGGTCTCTGTGACTAAGCGATTAAGTCCTTGCCTTGCCAGTCGAATGTCGTGGGTTTGAATCCGACCTGCGCCGTTCTGTTCACGAGTGCTTTTTCTTCAGAGACCCCTAGGATTGTTGCAGGAACTAAGGAATTCGTGCTATGTGCAATGCTCTCGGCAGGTGGCGTGCCATTTCTGATAAGAGGGACGGAACCATAGTTCCATAGAACCATAGTTCCATAGAACCATAGTAAAACCCGGTGCAATTAAGTAAATCCTTGGGCTTTAAAACCTTTTAAACTGTTAAACCTTTATTGTCGAAATGCAAATCAACGAGTATCAATTCTACAGAAACTGGTTTATAACTTTAATATTTTCATGATTCGGGAAACAAATTTGCAGCAGAATATGATCATCCAGTGTCACGGTTTCAAGTGGTACTCCACTCCCAGTCCTAATACAGCAACTTCTTTCGTTGAGAGATTATACAAATGGTAAATGTAATAACTTAAGACACAAGCAAACACATCAAACTTTCACAATTTAATTTTTGTATTTATAAAGAGCTTCCTTCAATGATGATCACACGATAACATTTCTGTAAGTATGCATTAAAATAACGGATCTGACCCATCTCGTGTTCCGTAGTACAAGTCGATAAGAATAAAGTGAAGGGATAAAATACTAATCTACCTCATTATCAAAATTATAATGGATGTGAAGTGTAAAGTGTAATGGTAATGTTGTATATGCACTTCTGACAAGAAGCTAAAAGAGGTAGTTTATACCACGAGATCAAAGACCTGGATTAGAAAACACAGCAAGTGTATCGTTTTCTTTGTGTTTATAAGATATGAATCTAAAACGGATACAGTCAATCAAGGAAGAAAAAAACAAATAAATGATGATTTTCACAAAAACGATATTAAAACTGAGATTTTGAAAATGGTTACAGCACATTCATTTGTTACTGTCCACGATCTAGCACTTTGACAACATTTAGAACACTACATGAAACTCTTAACAGCAACCTTGTAGGGGGTCTGTGTAGCATTGAAGTTTAGAACACTACATGAAACTCTCAACAGCTACCTTGTAGGGATCTGTGTAGCATTGAAGTTTAGAACACTACATGAAACTCTCAACAGCTACCTTGTAGGGGGTCTGTGTAGCATTGAAGTTTAGAACACTACATGAAACTCTCAACAGCAACCTTGTAGGGAGTCTCTGTGTGGCATTGAAGTTTAGAACACTACATGAAACTCTCAACAGCAACCTTGTAGGGAGTCTCTGTGTGACATTGAAGTTTAGAACACTACATGAAACTCTCAACAGCACATTGTAGGGGTCTGTGTAGCATTGAAGTTTAGAACACTACATGAAACTCTAACAGCAACTTGTAGGAGGTCTGTGTGAGCATTGAAGTTTAGAACACTACATGAAACTCTAACAGCAACATTGTAGGAGTCTGTGTACATTGAAGTTTAGAACACTACATGAAACTCTTAACAGCAACCTTGTAGGGAGTCTGTGTAGCATTGAAGTTTAGAACACTACATGAAATTCTTAACAGCAACATTGTAGGGAGTCTGTGTAGCATTGAAGTTTAGAACACTACATGAAACTCTCAACAGCAACCTTGTAGGAGTCTTGTGCATTGAAGTTTAGAACACTACATGAAATCTTAACAGCAACCTTGTAGGGGTCTCTGTGTGGCATAGAGGTTAGGTACTCGCCTCTCGTGCAAAGGTACCAGGTTCTCTCCCTCGTAGAGCCATCTGGATATTTTTCCAGAGATCCCTGATCTCAGTGTAGGTGAGATCGACTTCCTAGTCCTATCGGAGAGGGACGATAAAACTTAGGTCTCGTATTCACATTGAGCACGTAAAAGACCCCTTGACAGTTCAAAATCGAGAAGAGCAGGCTGGAAAGCCACTGCCCTGGAAAGATTCATTAGAAAAAGATTAAAAATAAAATTCCTACACAAACATATCTTCACTATCTTGCATCAGGGACCAATGACGGTGCTACGGAGATCGTGCACTGCAGGTGAGATCTTCCTGTGTAAGATAGCGATCGGAACACACATGGTTACTCATCGAAGTGCAATGATGTTGGTCATATCAATCAATCAATCAATCAATCAACTTTGTAAAAAGATGTATAAAACGTCGATTTCACTGTTAGAAAATTATTTCAAGACAGAAGTATTACTTGTGAAAACCTGAACCTGATTGTGGCTAGAATCATCTACGGGGTCTCTGTGGCTGAGTGGTTAAGCCCTTTGCCTTGTGAGTCGAAGGTCGTGGGTTCGAATCCGGACCGCGGCCTTCTGTTCACGACTGCAGTTTTTCCAGAGCCCCTAGGATTGTTGCTGGAGCTACGGAGTTCGTGCTTTGTGCAATACTTTCTGTAGGTGGCGTGCCATTTCTGCGGAGAGGAACCGAGCCATATGGGGTAAAACCCGGTGCAATGAAGTCAATCCTTCGGCTTAAAAACCCTTTAAAAGCCTTTAGAATCATCTATCTGAGAACTATTCTCAAGCCAAGAGTTGGACGGTTACCATATTATCTATTCTCACAAATCATGCATTATTATTTACTTTATCTTTACAATAGCAGTGGAAGAGATTAGCGTAATGGATAAGCTTCGATTAATCGATTCACACACAAGAGGGATGTGGGTTCAATCTCACACTCCAAGTTCTACACGTGATGAAAAAGGAATGAACCCTCCTACCTCCTGCACACTAGGGTCCCAGCAATGTGATGGCAATAAACTTCATACCCTAAAGTTTGAAAAGTCTATTTTCCCAGAGATCCCTGATCTCAGTGTATGTGAGATTGGGTTCCTAGTCCTATCGAAGACGGACGATAAAACGTAGGTGCTGTATTCAAGTGGAGCAAGTAAAAGAACCAGTTCAAAATCAAGAAGAGAAGGCTGGAAATCTGCTGCCTAGCAAAAGGCATTAAAAAGAATAGAAAATAAAATTCCTACCGAATATTTTCACCATCTTCTAAATTACATCGGGGACCCTCGCCGGTGCTACTGAGCTCGTGCACTGCCACTGAAACTGTAATGTGTAAGAACGAGATCGGAGCACACATGGTTACTCACCAAAGTGCAATGATGATGATCCAATCAATCAATCAATCAATCAATCAATCCTTTTCATTGTCTGTCGTCGCACAATGTGTGATGTACCGACAGAAGCATATATCTGAGAAATATTCTTGAACGAAGGGTTGAAAATTACGATATTGTCTATGGGAGGGGAGGGGGATTCTGGTCTTGAAACTTTTTTCATTGCTTTCATATTAATGTAGATTTTTGTATTATAATTTTGAGATATGACTTAAAAGAGTAGAAAAAGTTTAGTTTTCAAAAATATGTCAACGGTTGCAATGGAAACAATAAAAATGGCCACCAAACACAAAATTTTAAATCCCTAAGGCACTGAAAGTAATAAATATAAATGAATTCTGTTTTCCCTCTAAGGTGAGCAATTGTAATATCTAAAATATTACACATGATTTTTAGGATTTATTAAATATTACATTTTTAATGAATTTTGGTAGAACACCCCCAAAAAAACAGCTTTTTTACCGAATTTTGAGGAATTTTTATCCAAAAATTTATAAAAATGTAATATTTAATATATCCTAAAAATCATGTGTAATATTTTATATATGACAATTGCGCACTTAGAGAGAAAACAGAATTCATTTACATTCATTAGATTCAGAACCCTAGGATTTAAAATTTTATTTTTTGGCTGCCATTTTGTATTGTTTCCATGGCAATGCTTTGACCTTTTTTTTTTTTAATAATTTTTTCTACTATTCTAAGTCATAATCTTTCAAAATGGTTTTTTTAAATTTTAGATTAATGTGAAAACAAGGAAAATAGCTTCATGATCCCCATACCAAGTCGTTTGCCTGTCGTACTAAAGGTTGTGGGTTCCAATTCCGACCGAGACACGTGCAATTTTTTTTCCTGAGATTTCTAAGATTTATGCCGGAGCTACCGAGCTTGTGCTTTGTGTAATGCTTGTGTAGACGGCAGCTATCTCTGCCGACAGGAACAGCTATAGGGAAACCTGTTGCAATGAAGTCAATCCTTCGCCTTTGGACCCTTTTTTGTGGCATTGAACTCAGACCACACACGTAAGAAGCAAATTCACTAACAGCTATTTTGCGGCTCTCGGTAATATTTCACCAGATCCCATAATTTTGAGAATCCCTGACTTAGAATAATACAGACCCATATTCAGATACAACTTGAGAACCATCATGTCAATGACATCATTATTAACAGAAAACAATCAATCGCTATTTAACTGCTATTATCTCCCTTGTCTAGATAGAGTAACAAAGTGTACACAAGACAAATAATTGATTTTGCTGTAGTCATTTCTGTAGCATTCATTGTGTTGTTTATGCTGAGGAATAACAGATTCATGCCCGTGCTGTCGTTACCCAGTATGCAGATTTAGTTGTACATTTCTCTCAAATTAATTGGTACCCTTGCGTGAAATGTTTTAAAATACACAGAGCGCCCTCATGCCCAGCGTGTTAGTAGCGCGTTGGACTACGGGTGACTAGTCCTCTGTAAGTGCGGGTTCAACTCCGCGGACTGGCAGAAAAGCTACAGGTTCTCCAGATTTACGGTGTTCGTGGCACCGAGCAGAAGTGTTACGATGTCCATGACACCGAGCCGAAGAGCTTTCAGCTCAAGTGCTTCTGAAAAAAAAAAAAAAAAATACATGCTTGTAGGGAAGTCCCTGGCATGGAACAAGTTACATACTTCACGCTCATTATTGATCGACAACTTTTTTTTCTATATATTATTTACTACATATTTAAATACTGCTAGTATAACTTATTGATTGATTGGTTGATTGATTGATTGATTGAATGAATGACAAGACTATCACCATTGCACTTCGGTGAGTTACCATATGCTCTCCGATCTCTTTCTTACACAGGGCGATATCAGCACAGTGCACGAATTCCGTAGCAACCGTCAAGGGTTCCCGATGTAATTTAGAAGATGATAAAGATAATATTTGGTATGGATGTTATTTTTAGAAGTTTCTAATGAATTTTTCCCAGGCATCGGCTTTATAGCCTATTCTTCTATTTTGTGAACTGCAAAGTGTTCTTTTACATGCTCAAATTGAACACGGGGCCTACGTTTTATCGTCCGTCTCCGATAGGACTAGGAACTAGATTTCACCTACACTGAGATCAAAGATGTCTGGTAAAATATCTCGATGGCTCCACGAGGAGCAAACCTAGTATCTTTGGATGAAAGCAAACAGCTTACCTCTATGCCACAGTGGAACCCCCTACTAATACTTTTTTCGATCCTTCTGTTCGGTGCCACGAACACCGTAAATATGGAGAACCTGTGGCTTTTCTGCCAGACCGCGGAATTGAACCGCACTCACAGGGGCTTGTCACACATCGTACAACGCGCTACGAGCACGTTGGGCAGGCGGGCCCTACTATTACTAAAACTGTTGCTTCCAGTGGGGTACATAATCATTCTTCATCTAACTATATTTTAGCCCGGCCTCTTTAGTTCCGCCAACGAAACTCTTCGAGAGCTTTGATCTCTTTTCCAATTTATTTCCGTGTGGTTTTCAGTTCACCTACTCTTTTTTTCATGTGGGTTCAAGACAAGTACATTTCTAGTTATGTTGTTATGTTGCCCAGTATATTGTTCAAATGAACAAATTCTGTAGCTCAAGCATCAATCATAAGAGATCTCCGGGAAAAGTTTACTCGTGAACACTCACTCTCTCTCTCACTCTCTCTCTCTCTCTCTCTCACTCTCTCTCTCTCTCTCTTGGTCGTTCTTTTTCGGTCATTTTGATTATTTTTATTGTGATATATAAACAGGCTTTGCAAAGAACATTTTTTACGTCACATCTTCAGCACCATTTG
The DNA here is from genome assembly GCA_020796225.1 of Arion vulgaris. Classification (NCBI taxonomy): domain Eukaryota; kingdom Metazoa; phylum Mollusca; class Gastropoda; order Stylommatophora; family Arionidae; genus Arion; species Arion vulgaris. The sequence continues at coordinate 80,598,336 of CM036754.1, read as the reverse complement.
AAGCTCTAGTGCTTGTCCTTCGGCGATGTGTTTTGTTTGTTTGTTTAGTAGTGGATTAAAGCCTCTTTAAGCCGAGACACGCACGTTTCAACCTAAGGCGAACCTTTTATTGGTTATATCAGAGCGTGTGATTTCAACTAGTTTTGACTGTCCCCAGCCGACCTGAAAGGCAGCTGGTTCAATTCGTGAACTGAAAGACGTGATCCGGATTCGAATCTATGAACTTGAGAACTTAAAGCAAGCTGCGTTAACTACTTCGACCAAGACCCACACACCCTCATCACCCTTCGAAATTTAAACTGATTTGCCATATTTCGTGGGACGGATTAGCGTGGGACGGATTAGCGTGGGACGGAATGCATAAGAGTTCGCCTGTCGACTCGGACACACGAGGGTTGTGGGTTCAATCTCACATTCGACGCTCCACAGTGGGGAAAGGAATTAACACTCCTACCTCCCGCACAATAAGGTCTACTAGTGACAGGCACTTCATGCCGTAAGATCTGAAAAGATGGCAAAAATTGGCGTCATATGTAACATCTTTGATTTTGAGATCTTTCTGGATATATCTATTTGTTCTCTTCTTATATATATATATCTATGCTCGCCTGATCAGTGTGTTCGTAGCGAGTTGGACGACGGGTGACAAGCCCTATGTGAGTGCGGTACAAATCCGCGTGCTGGCAGAAAAGTCACAGGTTCTCCAGATTTACGGTGTTCGTGGCACCGAACCGAAGGGTTACGATGTCCATAGCACCGAGCTGAAGAGCTGAAAGCTCAAGTGCTTCTGGATCGAAAAAAAATGTTTAAAAATACATATCTATCTATATCCTTTTCTTGTCCCGGTTGAAACACAAGAGTTCCACAATATAATTCCATTGTTGTCGTTCTGCCACCTTTCTATTGAATTCGTTCCTATATCAGACCAGAAATATTTCAACTCTCTTTCCACAGTTAATCTCCATGTTTCCTTTGGATGCCCAGGACTACTTTTTTCCATCCTCTGTCCAACAAAGAGCTGTCCTAACCAAAGTCCGATATAATAATAATAATAATTCCTCTCGTACCGTTATACGTTACATAGGGCCTTCAAGTAATTCATTCCGCTCTATCCTAGGCAACTCGCTCAATCTCCTCCATGGAATGATATTTCTTGCCTCTCTCAGCAAAGTTCGTTTCAGGGTCTCCCTAGGTCGACCTCTCTTTCTTGAACCCTTTGCATCCCACTTCAATGCCTGTTTTGATATTCGTTGATTATTTCTCCTCAAGGTGTGTCCAACATATCTCCATCTTCTCTTTCTTATAACAATTGTCACTAGTGGTTGTCCAGACATTTCTCTGATTTCATCACTTCTCCTGAATTCGTTCCATTTTATATTCATTATTTTTCACAGACATCTATTTTCAAATGCATTCAACTTGCTTTCTATATCTTTAGTCATTTTCCAACTCTAAAGTCCGATATACATATATAAAAGTTAATTGCATATCCTTTACAGGACTTTCCGAATCAACCCCAGTTTTTTTACCGCTGTTTGTGATTTTTCTAGGCATTATTACGTTCAGTAGTTTTCCATTGCTTTCTGAAGGGGTGGTGCCATCGTCCTTTTGTAAAACAATTTGCAACCAAACTGTTCAGCCAGGGTTTACTCGGTTCGCTCTCCACTCTGTAGCAATCTAGTGTTTTTTACGGTGTAGGGTAGCTAACCCCACTCCGAACCTCCTTAGTCGCCTCTTACGACATGCATGGCAGGTAACAGTGAATTTATTCTTTACACCCCAATTTGGGCCCCGGTAACCACTCGGGCAATTATACCATATCAGTCCCTCTATTCTGATATGTATATATACTGTATATTAAATGTTGGAAGAAGTAAAAATACAGCGAGAAATCCCTTGCAAAAACAAAACTATGGATCGAATGCACGCTCACATAGAACGAAATACAAAGAAATTATACTTACAGGTGGTAAGAACAAACAGAACAAGTGTATCGTCTGCACTCATCCACTACCTACATGAAGATACCACAACATTTACCAATAAACCAACGTGTGAGGCCACTTATATGTACTTAATCAGCACGTGGTATATATTTGTATCGCACGTGCTTACGCCTGGTCGTACGGAGATCATACAGTTTGTTAGAGGTACACAATATTGTATTATGGTAACAGTTTAAGTCAATGCTGATGGAACCTTGTCCGGCACGGCGCATACATTCAGTGAAAGCCGCAGTAGAGCAGTTGTTAGGGAACTCACTTCTTAAAACGCATGGTCTGGGTTCAATTCCATAGTTAGTGTGGAATGTGTTTCCGATGGTAACGGCTCTCAGGTCGACCCAGCCTCAATTGAGTACAAGGAAAGGCAGTGGGAAATAAAGGCAGCCGGCGTGATGTTGACCGGCCATCGTGTGCCGGCGATAAATGAAAAATACAGGAACACCGTATTATCCAATAGACCTCGAGGTAGGAAAAAGGGTTCCTTTTACATACCATCAGTGCATTGATATTGCTGTTGGTTGTCTATCGTGGGGGATGAGTTGCTGTTGGTTGTCCATATTGGGGGATGAGTTGCAGTCGGTTGTCGATCGTAAGGGATGAAGACTGCTCTGTTTAATCACAGCCTCCTGTAGCCATAAGACCGTTCAGCTCAAGTGGTAATTCCCAGAAATTAGACCACTCACGTCACGTGACCTTTGTATCATTGAATTGTTTGATAAAGACGCATTCATTTTGAAAACCACACAACAAGCGCAAACACGTTGACATTAAAGGTACATATTAAATTTAACTCTAAGGAATGTCAAATTTAAATTTTCAAATGAAAAGTAAGGCTTTTCAACAATAAATTAGCCATGAACTCGTAGAAATGTGTAAAATTGCAGTAACTTATACTGTTCTACCAAACATATGTACAAGTCAGCCCACATGTACATGAATTTTGATTTCCCTGACTGAACTAAACTTCCATATGTTACTAGAGATCACTGTGCATTTAATAAACATCACATGTTACTTGGGTTGATTCAGTGAATAAACGCGTAGATGATATGAACTCAGTGTAGATATATCTTTCTAACATGTGACGCCCCTGACACTTAGAGCAGCAACAAATGCGCACCATTCTTCTCTAATCTTGGTCATGCTCTGTATTGTGTTCCAGCTGTGATTCATTTATTTCAGTTCTTGTTCTACTGCTCGACACTAGGCAACAACCCAGTAACTGTGTGACGACAAAAGTTCTTCTGTTCTCTTATAAGACATTTGGAGTCTATGCCTTTTTGTTTACCCTCTGTCGTCCATCTAAGTTCTATTTTCATGACGCCTCCATGCGTATCACAAGTGCAATAGATATAGTTTACGCTTGTGCTTTTTTTGGTGGAGATTTTGTGCAGATACAACGAGATATTCCTACCTATTTTATTTTATTTTGGGAAGTTTGTTAAGTGTTGTTAATTTTAAGTTCTTATCTAATCTCATTTATCAACGTTTATCATATCAAATTTTTTAAAACAAAATATGACTCATTTGCTAACATTGAACTCCTTTGTGAAATAAATAGTCAAATCTTGAGTTTTTGATGCGTTTTTTATTGCGAAAAGTAATCACTATTCCATTTTACTTTAAACTCATCTGAATTTAACATCAACTTTTAGAAGTCTAGATAGACATTTGTAAGTAAATTACGAATTTTCAGTTGTCTCAGTCCTAACAAATGCCATTGATAGTTGGAAAATGACTAAGGATATATAAAGTAAGTTGAATGCATTCGAAAAGAGATGTCTACGAAAAATAATAAACAAAAATGGGACGAATTCAGGAGATGGGAGGAAATCAGAGTAATGTCTGGTCAACAATTAGTAACAACTGTTATAAGAAATAGAAGATGGAGATATGTTGGACATACTTTTAGAAGAAATTATCAAAGAATATCAAAACAGACTTTGAAGTGGGATGCAGAGAGTTCAAGAAAAATAGGATGACATAAGAACACACTGAAACGAACTTTACTGAGAGAGTCAAGAAATATCGGTCTCGGTTCCATGGAAGAGATTGAGCGAGTTGCCTAGGATATAGCGGTATGGAGAAATTACTTGAAGGCCCTATGTAACGTATAACGATAGGAGAGGAATTATTATTATTATTTAAATAGTGGTTACTAATACTCAACATACAACTGGTATCTCTTGAACGTACACTAGCATAGACACTTCTTTATAAAAATTGAATCTGGAAGTATGGACGTGGAATGGTTGGACAACATTCGGAGTTCACATCTCAAGAAAATGACTTGGTTGTATACTCCTGGACATACTGGAGTGCAGGGTAACGAGCGTGCTGACTTTCGTGCAAGCCAAGCCACGAATCAAGCTGACAGAAGTATAGACAGAGCCAATGTCATCAATGCGGTACACTCTCATTTATGTGACATGGGCGAGTCTCAGACACTGGAACGAGTCCAAGAATTAGGAGATAAGTTTGGACATGTCAGACAGTGTCGTTTTCGTGGTATAGAGATAAGGCATACTACTGAATTTCTAATGGGTACGGTGAGCAAATGGACGTTAGGATGGCTGCGGCAGCGGGGACAAAGAACACATGGAAATGTCCAATCTGCCATGACGTCGATCGCATAACATATCATAACATAACTGCATAACCCTATCTTCAGTGTTTCGTTGTACATATATTATTCCTTCTTTAGCATTTGTCTTTATAAGGGTAAGTTGTACTCTCAGTTTCATCAACGCTTTTTTTTGTCCCAGCGTTCAATATCTTTTATCTGACATGCATCTTTCATCTATTGTTAGTGTAGATACCGTCATTTTACTAGAAGATAATATTGTCTCATTTCAGTTTCAGTTTCATTTAGGTTTGGAATATCTTCATTGCACTCCGGACATGTCCATAGGTGTTCCGATCTCCTTCGCAATATCTCCAACAGTGTCCAGCGACTGACTTACCAGTTCGATTTTGATTGATGAGCCTACTCATATACCTGTTATGCTGTTCTTTTCTTGCTACTCCAATCTTCAAACCCAACTCCTGCAATCTAGTAGTTGACATGGATTGGTTTCCATGAAAATCTTCTTTGCGGCTACACTCTATGAGGGCGTTTAAATATCAGCTCTATCCATTGACTGGCCGTCTGATATGGTGGCAGAGCCAGCCAGCCTGTCTGCTCCCTCATTGCCAACGACACCCATGTGCCCCGGAACGAAGATAAGTTTGATTCTGCAAATTGTTGACGCTTGTACTGATTCAATCCATCGTGTCTCATTTATTTTGATGAAATATTCTGAAGTTATTTGTTTCTTAGTAATAACCTCTTTAATTATTTCTAACGCCCTCATAGAGTTTGGGAACACATAGGATTTTCATTTAAAACAATCCACGTCAATTGCTAGATTGCAAGAGTTTAGATTGAAGATTAGAGTGGCCAGAAAAAGCAGCGCAATATGTAAATGAGTAGGCCCATCAATCAACATCGAACTGGTATGGTTAGTCTCTAGACGCTGTTGAAGATATTGCAAAGCAGATCGGAGCATCTAGAGACATGTTCTGTGCGCAATAAAGATATTTTTAACTGAAACTGGATCTCTTTCTTGTGTTTTTTCTGTCTCGGCCAGTATTAGCAGGGAGTCCAAAATTGTAGAAAAAATATTGTAAAGTAAAGGAACTCTTCTCCGTGCTATTGAGTATATTGCTTAATATGGTGTTAGGTAGGAATTTTTCATTGATTATCGATACGCGATGTGTGATTTACTGGTATCCACTAGAGGCTGGATTGATCTAAGAACATTTACTCTCTCCTCTCTCTCTCTCTCTCTCTTTTCTCTCTCCTTGACTTACGGTAGGAAAAAATGTCAACTTCCACAAAGGAATTGATACCAGCTTACGTACATAAGAAGCGATCACGACCAAGACTGATGTGTACATATTTTATTTTCTTATTGCACCAGTCTACGTCAGCGAATCTTGGTGCCTACACACCTTGTAGGAGACAAGAATGAATGCATTCCACATGCACTGCTTGAGACATATATACTTAGAATCTCCTGGAGTGACAGAATAACAAATAATGAGATGTTGGAATATGCTGAAATTCCTAGAATAGTGACTTTTATACGATGACCTCATTTCTTACCAGGCTTTCTTTAAAACCCAGACACCCCAACAGCTCCAGGTGTGTAGTGCTATGCTTAGTGCTGCGGAGACTTCTACCCAGGTAGGTGTCATTGGTCATCACTGCAGTATTCTCCCATTTCTAGTACGGTTGGAACTCTAAAAACATCACTTATTGCTCACGTTGGGCATGCGATTATAGTCCAGAGAGCAAATTCCGCGGGTGATCTAAAACAGTCACTCTTTGTAACCTATGTGTGATTTTCGCCAGATAGAGTACCTAGTAACAACTGATTTTCCCCAGATAGAGTACCTAGTAACAACCTGCACGAACGACAGACGTTTGCGTTCACCCGAAACGATCAATTTTCAGCGCAAAAGTCGTTTAAGATGACTGGGTGGATGTCGATCGGATCTCAATGATATTCTATACGGGCAGCTAGCTTCTGTCAAAAGAGTTGTGAGGCGACTATTCCTTTGTTACAAAGACATATGCAAGCTTGAAGGTACTTGGGATGAATACATAAGACTGAGAGAAAATGTCAGTAACAAATCCGACTAGAAACAAGCTCTGAAAACCAGTGGGAGAACTAGTGAAGTCTGGCTAAGTTAACGTTCTAGCATAAAACGTAAAAAGAGAAAGCAGAAATAAAATCGACAATGAACGCTACTATGGATGTGAAGCATGGACATTTAATAAGGCAGTGGAAAAACATATATGTGCTTTTGAATATAAGTGTTACAGAAGAGTCATCCGTATATCTTGGACAGAAAACAAATGGATTTATCCAGAAAGAACTCAAAATCAAAGAAAACTGGCTGATACTACAAATAAGAAAGAGAAAATTGAGATATTTTGGACGCATGAAAAGACATGAAGGGCTAGAGAAGACCATTATTGAAGGAGGCATACCGACAAAGAGAAGAAGAGGAAGACCACGGAGATGTATTCAGGATGTAACTGATGGTTTGAACATAACGGCTGCAGAGGTAAGACTTCTGGTCTATGAGAGATCAATTTTCGATAACTATTAGGAAAGCAACGGTGCCACACAGACTTCCATGGGGAACTCACAAGAAATTCCAACTGACTTTCAACTTCATTCAGGTAATTCAGCTCATTGTTTAAACTAGCATACGAAACCGATAATAAAGAAGAAGAAGAAGAAACACCTTGAAATGGGACAGACATTCTAATTATAACACATAGATTCATCATCAATTAGCTTGTACATTCCGGAACTTGGCTTCCATGACAGCAGTCCTGAAAAACTCAGTTCTGTGCAAGAAGTTGACCGACGTCAGCAGCAGTAATTCTCAGATCGTCAATGACATCTTTCACCCATCGTCTTCTAGGTACTCCTCTCATTCTTCTTCATGATTCCCTCCAAAACTACACATAGATTATCAAATTAAAAATACGATGTGGCCGAATAAAGTTTTGTTTACTGTTTCCATTCTGCAGGTGTAGAATTAAGCCGTAGTTTTCTTATTTCTGAAATTTGATGAATGTTTTGTCTTCTGCTTCTTCTATCTAATCTTGCTTTGCTTTGTGGCGTTAAGATAAGATTTATATAACGGACTTTTGTATGCACTTCATAAATATTGTTTTTTCACAGACTCTGTTATCTCTCATTGCCCCCTTTAGCATTGACGGTTTTTTGTTTTGTATCCAATGTATCTTAGTAACATTGCTATTTGAGTCGCACTGTCTGTTGGTAATCTGCGTATGTGGTCTAACCATTTAATTTGTTGTTTCTTGATGAAGTTTAGTGCTGATGCCTAGATTTTTTCATTTCTAAACAGGTCACTTCTTGATGTTCCTACCATTCTGCGTAGACACTTCATCTCTGTAGTGATTAGTTTTATGCTATCGTTTGATATCAGCGTTTGGTAATGATAGCATAGTGTTAGGAGAAAGATTGTATTAAACAGTGCTCTTTTAGTGTTCATGGTGATTCGTTTGCATTTCAAAATTGAAGTCATTTGTCTTATGATTTGATATGATTTATTGCACCTGTGTTGTATTTTGTTTGTTATTATTCCAGTTGTCGAGAAAATGTTACCTACATATGTAACATTTTCGACTTGATTTAAGTGATGTCTGTTGATGAAGATATTGGAAGCGTTTTCCTCTCTAGCGAATGTCATTACTTCGGTTTTGTCAATGTTTATTCTCAAATTGTATTCATTGCATGTTAACCGGAGTCTGTTAATGTGTTGATGTAGCTGCTATCTAATTTGTAGATAAATGAATAAACATTTACCAAAAGCTAACAGAATAAAAAATAATAAATTAAGAACCGGTAGTAATCAAAATGCGCTAAGGTAAACTTTTTGTTAATTTGATTCTGTAATAGAGCATGGTGCGGACTGCGGCACAAGGCCGAAGGAGACAGATAAACGGGCGTTGACTGAGGTGCACGGCCAAAGGAGACAGACAAATGGGAGCAGACTGCGGCACATGGTCAAAGGGGGCCGACAAATGGGCGCAGACTGCGAAAAACGACCAAAATGCACAGACAAACGGGTGCAGACTGTGGCACACGGCCAAAGGACACAGACAAACGGGAGAATACTGCGGCACTCGGCCAAAGTGTTCAGACAAACGGGGGCAGACTGTGGCACACGGCCAAAGGAGACAGACAAACGGGCGCAGACTGCGACACACGGCCAAAGTGTTCAGACAAACGGGCGCAGACTGTGGCACACGGCCAAAGGAGACAGACAGATGGGAGCAGAGTGCGACACACGGCCAAACGGGGTCGACAAACTGACGCAAACTGTAACATACGGCCAATGGAGACAGACAAACGGGCGCAGACTGCGGCACACGGCCAACGGGAACAGATAAACATGCGCTTACTGCTGTTCTTGGTAGCTAATGAGTTAACATGCAGAAATGTGATTGTGTGTGTGTCCTTTGACAACTACACATGTTTCTCTGTCTAACCATGTCTTCCTCCACGTCTAGATCCTGTACAACAGGAATTCGAATGTTATTTTAACATTATATGTAAAAGATTGGAATAGATTGGATTTGGCATGTGCATGCGATGTTAAGAATATCTAATCTTTCTTTTAGCAGTAACCATGGCAATAACAACAATAATTGCACTCAGTTGCCTTTCTGTGACTTGCAGACGTATCGATACTTGACAGAGCCAGGCAACCAGACGACAGCAATGCAAAAATAAGAAATAGTAGAACAAAGAATAAATGAAAGGCAGAATTAACAAAGAAAGTTATTACGTAAAAACTACACCGCATTAAGATCTACCAATCAATACGTCATTCAGACTCTCACACCTAGAAAGAAGTATTCGATTTTTCTAAGAAAATCGACTTCTCAGAAATACAACTGGAATTGATATTTGATAATTAACTTACTGTAATTTGTATCGAACATATCGATTCTTGACTTGAAATCGATATTTGCATAATATTTTGCAGAAGTGTTGGTCTTTACAACATTGTGTTTCTGTTGTATTCGGTGTTGGCTTTAGACGAGTATGAGACGGCGAGACATTGTGATAGTGTTTGCTCAGAATACAACGTTTTTGTGGAGATCAGGTGCGTGACAGGTAAACATCAGATAATACAGTAGGTGTTGTACTCCTTTGATGTAAATCTACATGAAACAACATTAAATCCACATCGCACTTCGTGCACAGACCGGACACAACAGGTATAGTTTAACTCTTGGACGGTCTTTGTGTCAAAGAGGTAAGATGGAGGCCGGTTCGGTGCGCAGGCAATGGACTGAATCACTGCAGATGTCAACAATTTGCAAAATTACACTTGTCTTTGTTCCGGGGCACATGGGTGTCGTTGGCAATGAGAGAGCAGACAGGCTGGCTGGCTCTGCCGCTATATCAGAGAGCCAGTCAATGGACGGAGCTGACATCGTGAACGCCCTCATAGAGCGTGACCGCAGAGAAGACCTTCATCTAAACCAATACACGTCAACTACTAGATTGCGAGAACTGGGTTTGAAGATTGGTGTGGCAAGAAAAGAACGGTACAACAGGTATACGAGTAGGCTCATCAATCAAAATAGAACTGGTACGGTCAGTCGCTGGACGCTGATGGAGATATTGCGAAGGAGATCTGAGCACCTATGGACATGTCTGGAGAGCAATGAAGATATTCCAAACTGAAACTGAGGTAAGATATGGTGTTCGGGTCTCGCTTCAGAGGTACCTGACTCGTTCCCCATGTGAAGCAAGCGTGATATTGTTTTCATTGATCTCAGTGTAAACGACATCACGTTACATATAAAACAAGAAGAAACCGTGTCACAAACAGCAGCATAAGAAAGAACGTTGAGACAGAACCTTGCTTGAATTACATTGAGAAACAAAGAATGAAGTGGCTTGGACACTCAACTCTTAAGAATGCAACCACACTCCTATGTAAACAGAATCTTCTATAACAGAATATCAGAAAAGAAGGTGAGAGAAAGACCAAGAAAAAGATGGAAAGATGTCATAACAGAAACGTGTCAAAAAGCAAAAATAACTATCACAGAAGCTACTAGAACAGCGACTGCCAAAACAACCATCGGTTGGCAGTATAAATAAAAGTGGTGCGAAAGATCACCCTTAATACAGCCTCAGAGATGGGTACCATGGTCTATCCCGTAGCAAACAAGTTGTTATATTCCGTCTCCTTACCGGCCACAGCAGACTTCGGGCCCACATGTACAACAAATTTTAAAATGTCAGAACTAGCCTGTGCCACTGTGAAAAGGCGGACATGACGGCAGAGCACATACTGCAAGACTGCCAGTTGATAGCAGGCCTGAGAAACGAAACCTGGTCAGATAATACAGAGTTTCGCGAGAAACTGTACGAAGGACGGAGTCCTAAAAACAACTGCAGAATTCATGAGAAAATTTGGTTCATCGGTCTAGGCAGGGATCGAGAGAGAGAGAGAGAGGTAGAGAGAGAGAAAGAAAGAGAGATAGAGAGAAAGAGAGAGAAAGAGAGAGAACAGCAACAGAAAGCCACAAAAGACAGAAAGCCTGGACACTGTGAAACAACTCGGTAACAATGTGACGACAAAAGACAAATAAGAAATAAATATACGTAGCCTACACATTATATGTAATTAGAAGTAAACATTTTGTTGTTTAACCAAGACCAATCTATGAATACATTCTATGTCAACCTGTTGCTTCCTTCTCCAAGACAACTCTATCAATACATTCTACGTAATGAGACGTCAATCTGTTGCTTTCTTCTCCAAGACAACTCTATCATTCTACATCATTTTCATGTTATCAGCAGTGCGAGAATAAATATTACAATTTATACATTGTTTTTGCTCATGGACAGAGAAAAGAACAAATGCTTCTGTTCTGCAATAGCTTGATATTAAAGTGAGTTGGCTATTAAAGAGTATAACATTTAAATATTACAGACACATCAAACGACATGAGTGTATAGAGAAGATAATTTTGCTACAACAGCTTGATATTAAAGTGAGTTGGCTATTAAAGAGTATAACATTTAAATATTACAGACACATCAAACGACATGAGTGTATAGAGAAGATAATTTTGCAGGGAATGGTTCCTGGAAGAAGAACGAGGGGAAACCTAGAAGACGAGATGGCATTGACGATCTGATTTTTTCCCGATCCAGAAGCACTTGAGCTTTCAGCTCTTTGGTTCGGTGCCATGGACATCGTAACCTTCGGTTCGGTGTCACGAACACCGTAAATCTGGAAAACCTGTGGCTTTTTCTGCCAGCCCGCGGAATTGAACCCGCACTCACAGAAGGCTTGTCACCGCCGTCCAACGCTGGGCATCCGGGCTGACGATCTGAGAATGACTGCTGCTGACGCTGGTCAACTTGCATAGAACAGAGAATTTTTCAGTTCTGCTGTCAGTGGAGACAAGTTCCGGAAGGGACAAACTTCTTGATGTTGAATCATGTTGAGTATACCCGGCTACGACGATACTCATTTACTTGTTATTGAAGACGAAATCTTAAAACATATATAACATCACATTGCCTCGTCATTCAAATCTTAAACTATATAACATCACATGTGCCCCTCGTCATTCAAATCTTAAAACATATATAACATCACATGTGTCCCTCGTCATTCAAATCTTAAAACATATATAACATCACATGTGTCCCTCGTCATTCAAATCTTAAAACATATATAACATCACAGGTGTCCCACGTCATTCAAATCTTAAAACATATATAACATCACATGTGCCCTCGTCATTCAAATTTTAAAAACATATATAACATCACATGTGCCCTCGTCATTCAAATCTCAAACATATATACATCACATGTGTCCCTCGTTATTCAAATCTTAAAACATATATAACATCACATGTGTCACTCGTCATTCAAATCTTAAAACATATATAACATCACATGTGCCTCTCGTCATTCAAATCTTAAAACATATATAACATCACATATGTCCCTGCCATTCAAATCTTAAAACATATATAACATCACACGTGTCCCTCGTTATTCAGGTAAGTTTTACTCCGAATTCAGATGTACGTGTACTTGTAATTTAGATCCACAAGTAAATTAACGTGGTTTCCTGTAGTACAGCAGTATACTGTATGCATAGGGAAAACCTTTTACCCATCTGGTCTCAAGCTCCAGTATGTTCATGGCATGTGCTCACTAACGCAACGTGTTATCATCTTCGCTGCCAGTGACCCTCAGAGATTTTAGTGATGTTCATGGCATGTGCTCACTATCGCAACGTGTTATCATCTTCGCTGCCAGTGACCCTCAGAGATTTTAGTGGAAAAAAAGAGGATGAAATATTTGACAATGTAGGTCCCATTTTTTGGGGGGAAGCAACAGTAAGAACAGGGTTATAACAAAATGTGATAGCTAGGAAAATAGTTGGGAAGAGACAGAGGAAGATAAATGAGAGAAGATACTGACAGCATGGACGACAAATGAGAGAAGATACTGACAGCATGGAAGACAAACAACAACTTAGTTCATCGAAAACTCTGTGGACAGAAATTAGATCCATGATTGTCAAAGCGAGCAGATGCAATACCTGATGATGATGAAGATGATGATAATGATGATGATGATGGTGAGGATGATGATGATGAGGAGGAGGAGGAAGTTGATGATGATTATAATGATGATGTTGATGATAATGATGAGGATGATGATGAGGAGGAGGAAGTTGATGATGATTATAATGATGATGTTGATGATAATGATGAGGATGATGAAGAGGATGATGATGATGATGATAATCATGAGGAAGATGAAGATGATGAGGATGTTGATGATAATGATCGGAATGATGATGATGTTGAAGATAATGATGAGGATGATGATGTTGATGCTTTTGATGATGCTTTTGACGATGATTATGATGAAGATGATGATGATGCTTAATTCCGTCTTAATACCAAACAGGGGATATAGCATAAGATACCCAGATCTCAGTCCCTAAGCGTGAATTAAAATTGATGCAATAAAAAGATTAACTTATTAACTGTACATTAAGTCAAATATTACACCGCATACGGCAATGGCAGACAGAGTAAGTGGAAACGGAGGGGGGGATGGCTATGTAAATACTGGACTAATGGAATAACCGAGTCCCTGAACACCTCTATATAAGAAGCGTATAAAAATGGCTATTTCTGAAACCTATACTTCACCTCGACATCGTAAGGGTACAAGACGAACCAGATAAGATTAGATGATATGATACTAAGACAAGACGAAACTAAAACAACTGCCCAAAAACTGTCCATTCAATACACCGAACACAACAACCCGGACATAACTGTTCGCTTATCCACAAATATCTTCGCCGGTCAGACAACCATAAAGCTAAACTCAAAGATTACATAAAAACACATTATGGAAATAACTTAGAAAGATAAGAGTCATGAAGTGAATCATGCACTAAATACAACTTATATTATATGACAATAAATACAAATATCTCATGAATATTCCAACGTTTTCATGTAGAGTCCCGTAAACCATAAAACATCATAATCTTTGCAGACTTAAAATCAGCAGCCATTTTTGATAAGATGCCTAAAACAGGAAAATAAAATTGTTAATAAAAGTAAGTTGTTCCGTAACTTATTTCTGGATGACATTAGAGAGGAGAGACTGGAAGAAGTTTGTTGAAGACATGTGCACCGTTGGGAGTTGAAACGTGAAGAAGATAACTGATATCTCATGTTAGAGGATAGCTAGAGGGTTTTCTTGATGCTGGAGACTTTAAATGTAGCTAGGCCAAAGTTGTGATGTTAGATAAAGTTCTGAAGATAGAAAGTACTCCAATATCTTACCTGGGATTCGAACCCGTCACTTCATAACTGAGAGATAAACGATGTTATTCATTCGGTCAACAGCTATTATCAAGACAGTAAAATAGCTGATCAAATTGATATAGTGTCAACAAACCAACAGCAAACACTCACAAGATTCCATCATCAGATAACACTGTACGTGTGTCCGCGTATGTATGCAGGCGAGTTCATGCACATCGAGGCATATCCTTTACTTGACTTAGCTATCAACAACAGTAAACGAGTCGTTGAAGTAGATTGGCATTGCTTTCTGAACGGTGAGGTCTATTTTTATCTCTCGTAAAAATCCAAGGGAACTAATTTGCTTCAAAATTTGCCCGCCGCGGTTTTTGAACCAGGTATGGTTGGGTTGTGATCGAGCTCACCACAAATTAAGCTACAGACTCTCACTCATGTGAGTGCATATGTATAGGAGTTTAAAGGAATTTAAAGGAGTTCAAAGGAGTTTAAAGGAGCTTAAAGGAGTTTAAAGGAGTTGAGTTTAAAGGAGTTTGAAGGAGTTTGAAGAAGTTTAAAGGAGTTTGAAGGAGTTTAAAAGAGTTTGAAGGAGTTTAAAGGAGTTTGAAGGAGTTTGAAGGAGTTTAAAAGAGTTTGAAGGAGTTTAAAGGAGTTTGAAGGAGTTTAAAGGAGTTTAAAGGAGTTGAGTTAAGAGTTTGAAGGAGTTTAAAGGAGTTTGAAAGGAGTTTAAAGGAGTTTAAAGGAGTTTGAAGAGTTTAAAGTTGAGTTTAAGGAGTTTAAGGAGTTTGAAGGAGTTTGAAGGAGTTTAAAGGCTACGGATGAACATTATAACACCAGTTTCTTTATATGGTTCGGTGACTCTCTGCAGGAATACTCGCCCCAGGCCGAGAGTATTGCGTCAATTTTCAACCTAATAATTCTTCTTCTTCTTCGTCGTTCGTTCTTCGCGACCAATTTGTTCATTCTTATTGTGATATATACTTGATCTTTGACAAGAACGTACTTTTTTTATGTTGTGCCATTACGTGCCCATGGTGACTAGGCTAGCACATCCGGTTTCGCCAACATTGTATTTACTATATGTAGCATGCCCTAGGTTGTAAAAGTCCTAACGATCTGTTGTGCCGTATATTTTGGCTTAGATCTACGTCGAAGAGAGGAAGAGTACTGCGCCCTTTCTGACTGTGAGGTCGTTCCAGCCTAATAATTCCAACAACAATGCAAAGGGATCTTTGAATAAGTATTGTATTTGGGAACCAAACCACGTGACTGGATTCAAACTCATGACCTAGGCAACTACTTAACCACTTCATCAAAGAGACGAATCACCCCCTCCCCCCAATCCCCACCACCCCCAATAAATACTTGTGTATGTGTACCTGCATGTATATGCACATGTGTGTGTGTGTGTGTGTGTGTGATACCTATTTCAGTGGGTGAGTGTGTGTGTGTTTATGTGGGTATGTGAGATGTGATTTTTTGTGTGTGTGTGTGTATGTGTGAAGTATGTGTATGTATATTTATATAGTGTGTGTGTGTGGTATGTGTGTATATTTGTGTGATGTGAGTATGTGTATGTATATTTATATATGTGTGTGTGTGTGTATGTGAGTATGTGGTATATTTATATGTGTGTGTGTGTGTATGTGAGTATGTGATGTATATTTATATATGTGTGTGTGTGTGTATGTGTGAAGTATGTTGTATATTTATGTGTGTGGTGTGTATGTGTGAGTATGTGTATGTATATTTATATATGTGTGTATGAGTATTTTATGATATTTATATATGTGTGTGTGTGTGTATGTGTGAAGTATGTGTGTAAAGTGGGTGTGTATGTGTGAAGTGTGTATATATCTATGTATGTGTGAAATGTGTGTGTGTGTGTATCTGTACATCTTTCTGTAAATGTAGCTCGTTTTCTTGTCACTCCACACTGATATCACATATTGCGATTATCTTTTTACCTCATCCAGGACTGCTCCTTAATACACTTTGTTCCTACATCTCAGATTCTGTTGTTTATTTCTGTAGCTAACGGAGGGTTCCCCTCAAATATTCTGAACTGGTGTGATGATTCATTGTTCAATCATCGCCATTTCGTGTCTGCCAGTGACTCCTGACCTTCTGTACGACGGTTTCCCTGGATAATGATCGCCACGTGTTAACCTGCTGTTTGGTAGGTTGATATTTTTGTACAAGATGGCAATATCTGCCTCTCAGTCGGTATTAAATTAAGAAGACGGAAAAACAGATAGAGAATACCATCCTGGCCCCCGTTAAGACAAGGCTTTTCAGCTCAGTTGGAAAATCGGATATTCCCGTTGATGTATTTGCTGAATTTTTTTATATATTTGATAGAACCTTTCAAGCTGTATTGAAATTTTACCGAATTCTCTTAATTCCATAGTTCTTGCTTTTTTAAAAAAATTAATAGTGTGAATAATACTGATATCCCTTAGCGTTAAATTTAATTTGTAACATAATATAAACTGGTATTTCCATGTTGTGTTACTTTTAACATTAATTTATCTTTACCTAACAATACTAGGATGCCAAACCTGGACGCTGACATCAAATGATAAAAGAAGACTAGTCACTAATGTTGGAAGTATCAAGAAGAGACAGGTTTAGAAATGAAGACATCAGGAAAAAGTGGGTACAACATTAGTACTGAACTTCATCAAGAAACAACAAATTAAATGGTTTGACCACATAAGTAGATTACCAACAGAAAGTGCGCCTCAAAGAGCAATATTACTCCGATCAGTGGATACAAAGCAAAAGGCTGTTCACGCAAAAGGTGGATTTCAGATATAACAGAGACAGCGAAAAACACTGTTTATAAGAGCACACAAAATTTGTACTAAAATCTCCATTTATCCTGACACCGGGAGTCAAAACAGGATTAGAGAAAAGATAGAAAGACTGAAATGCAAGAATCACGTGACGAGAGTGGTCTGTTTTCCTGGATTTACCATTTAAGCTGACAGATCGTATGTTATAGGGGGCTACCAGTACCATTAGAACTTATCTTTTCTACAGAAAATAGTAGTTACCAATCTAACTGTTTTCTGATTTCATGATACATTCATCGCTCTGACGAAAGTGGTTAAGCAGCTTTTCTTAACCACTTTGCCTTAACCACTTTGCCTTAACCACTTTGCCTTAACCACTTTGCCGTAATCACTTTGCCTTAACTACTCTGCCTTAAGCAGTTTGCCTTGCGTTTTGAAGGTTGTGATCTAGAATCTGGACCGCGTCTTTGGGTTTACGAGTGCTCCTTTTTTCCAGCAATCTCTTTTGATTGTTGTTAGAGCTACGGAGTTGGTGCTTTGTGCAGTAGTCTCGGCAAGTAACGTACCATTTATGCGGAGAAGAACCGAAACACATCAACACAGATACACATTACATACACAAATGAACGCATCCAAGCACCAACCTACACATATTAAGAACACGTACATATATGAGTTCACGAAGATATGAGCATATTTCTACACATACACACATAGGTTCAAGTATATTTGAGCATATAACACACATACACACATGGGTTCACGTAAATGTGAGCATATTACACACATATATTCACGTAGATATGAACTTACTACACACATACACACATGAGCTTGCGTAATTATGAGCCTGTTACACACATGTGGACATGAACATGAGCATATTCACAGAAGTCCGGCTTACTTAACAATTCCACGGTTCACATATTTAACCTACAGGCTGTTACCTATTCTCAACACTTTATCTCTCCTTCTTTATATTCATTTTTTTATATGTCCATTGTCTTACGCCTTCTTTGTCTCTCCTTATTCTGTGATTCTAATTCTAACAACTTCGAACACACAATCAACCAACGTTTCTCTAACGGTATCATTTCTTATCTCTCCATATCTCTCATTTCATTTATCTAACGAACTCTCGTTTTACTTTATCTCACGAACTCTCTTCTTACTTTATCTCACGAACTCTTGTCTTACTTTATCTCACGAACTCTTGTCTTACTTTATCTCACGAACTTTTGTCTTACTTTATCTCATGAACTCTTGTCTTCCTTTATCTCACGAACTCTTGTCTTCCTTTATCTCACGAACTCTCTTCTGACGTTGACGATATTTCGTTTCTTGCTTCACGAACTTCATCTGACAATCATTTCCTGTACGAAAAGTTTTTCAATAGAAAGTGTATATGAAGACAATGAGAATCTACCGCTTCCAACACTTGGTCAGAATACAAGATGCCAACAGGCATTATATGACGTCTGTACAGGAACTACGTGAAACAGACGATGAGATGACCATGAGAAAAATGAGATGGCTGGAGTGGCTCAAGTACATAGTAAAAATGTCTCGGCCTTTACACAACGTACTCACGTTGACCTAAATCGATTTTACGTGTTCTCTCGACAGAAAAAAAAAAGTTCATTCGCGTAGACAACATAACAGAAAGTATAGATACAATTGATTCAACAGTTTGTTTAATTATTTCAAGTCTGCTCGACAATGTTTGCAATCTTCTTCTTTTCCTATTCATGTTTTATCACACAGCGTCAGAATATGAAGAGATTTCTAGAACGGGCTCTTATGTGCTCTTCGTACATTGTGTCTTTTTTAGCCTCTGTTATTTCTTTGATCCATCTTAACGTGTGGTCATGTTGTCTTGTATACACTGTGTTTGTATAGCATTGTCCATTCAGACAATCATGTCTGTTGGTAATCTGATTATGTGGTTGAACAATTTAATGTGTTGTTTCTTGATGAAGCTCAGTACTAATGTTGTATCCACTTTTCACCCCGACGTCTTCATTTCTAAACCGATCTCGTCTTAATACGCCCAGCATTCTGTGTAGATATTAATAAAACAATAATAACATGACTCAGTAGCCATGACAACAAAAATCATGTAACTTTTGTTTCTATGTTTATTTTTAAAACTGTCCAAAATATTCAATATTAGATTGTTATCTACCTCCATCGGTGCATTTACTTTCTCTTTATTTTCTACTGTCGTTTATTCCTATCGAGTATATTTCTTTCTTTGTTTTAGCATGGTTCTCATTAAACATCTCACTTGTTTCTTTTATTCTCTTGACTCTTTTCTTGCTACCCTCTCTCTCTCTCTCTCTTTCTCTCTCTCTCTCTCTCTCTCTCTCTCTCTCTTTCTCTATATTGGTCTGGCTTTCTTTTCTGTTTGCATCCTAGCATCTTAACATGAAACAGAAAAAAGCACACAACAATTTTTCGATTAAGAACAGGACACTGCAGGCTTAACCACCACATAGACAGAATAAAGTCTGCTCAGACTGCCAGACTGCACAGATAGAAACACAGACTCCAGACCACATCCTGCAGTTATGTCCATCATACATACACCAACGAAACGAAACATGGCCTCATGACGAAGATTACAGAGCAAGCTATAAAAAACTCTCGAGGAACTTCAACTGACATGCAACTTCATAGAGGCAGCCCATCTCACGATTGAGACGAGCATACGAAACCGAACGCAAGGAAGAAGAATATGAAGACAAATTCATTGTGAACATTGTTATAAATACCCTCATCCCCCTTCCTTAGTTAATTGCATATCCTTTACAGCACTTTGCGAATCAACCCCAGTTTTTTAACGCTTTTTGTGATTTTTCTAGGCATTTTTACGTTCAGTAGTTTGCCATTGCTTTCTGAAAGGGTGGTGCCATCGTCCTTTGTAAAATCCAGCGAAACAATTTGCAACCAAATTGTCCGCAGCGTGATTCGAACTCAGAACGTCGGGGTTAATAGACCGAGTAACTATCCCCTAAGCCACAGACGCGACCCCCTCCCCTTCCTTACTGTCATCATATCAGCGGAACTGCATTGCTCTTAAACTGAAGACAGAAGAAAACTGATACCTTGTTCCCATCTCTTTCACCTTTAAAAAAAACAGCTGTTTTATTGACAATGCACATGTCTATAACCGTTTTATTTTACAAATATTCTTTCCGGCGCCATCATCTCCCTCTGGGCAAACCCTACATTTCTTACTTTCCAAATCAGTGTGGACAATGTTTGTAGACAGGCATAGGCGAATGTCTTGCCACAGACCTCCAGGGTTGTGCCATCTCTTCTACGGGATACCAGAGGTGTCACATTCTATATTTCTATGCAAATAATTTTGTGAATCAAAATGTCAAATAATAATATTGCAATTTTAGTTCAGCTCATGTCTTGTGTGTGTGTGTGTGTATATGTGTGTGCGTTCGTGTGTGTGTGTGGGTCGGGATGCGGGGGGTGTGTGGGTGTTGTTACTTCAGCTTGTGTATATATTGTTAGTTCAGCTTGTGTGTGTGTGTGTTTATTATTAGTTCAGCGTGCGTGTGTGTTTATTGTTAGTACAGTGTGTGTGTGTGTGTGTGTGTTTATTGCTAGTAAAGTGTGTGTGTGTGTGTTTATTGCTAGTTCAACTCATGGCTTGTGTGTATGTGCTGTTACTTTAGCTTGTGTGTGTGTGAGTGTGTGTGTGTGTGTGTGTATTGTTCATCACATTATTTGAATGATTAATTAAACTCCAAGGAGAGCATGTAACATTCTTAGTTGACAGAAAATATAAAATTATTGTCACGATACGCTGTTACTGCGCTGTTGCTGTTATTAACAGTTGGAAGTAGATGAGCACCTACTGTGGCGCCGTGATTGCATAAGTATCCATTCTGTATGGGGTTTTTTATATTCATTTCTATTAATACTTTTGTTTACAACATAACATAACAGTATATATCAATACATCGATGACATTAACTTCGGTATAACATCTTTATAAAGAAGTGTTGGGGGTGGTATGTAGTGATCTTGTGTGTGCTTGTTCTAATACACTTTGTAAGCTGTTATTCATTTTCGTAAGGCTGTTCTTGATGCCGTCGCTCCCTCTTGTGTGTGGTCTTTCTCTTGCTCTGTACTCGTTATACTTTTTCTGTGTGGCTCTCTGTGGTAGGCGATACCAGGTCATTCTTGTCAGGTGTCCAAACCATTTAATCTGTTGTTCTCTTATGAATTACATGACTGGTTTCATACCCAGTCTTCTTATAACATTCACTAACTTTAGTATAACATTCACTAACTTTAGTATAACATTCACTAACTTTAGTATAACATTCACTAACTTCAGTATAACATTCACTAACTTCAGTATAACATTCACTAACTTCAGTATAACATTCATTAACTTCAGTATAACATTCATTAACTTTAGTATAACATTCACTAACTTCAGTATAACATTCATTAACTTCAGTATAACATTCATTAACTTTAGTATAACATTCACTAACTTCAGTATAACATTCATTAACTTCAATATAACATTCATTAACTTTAGTATAACATTCACTAACTTCAGTATAACATTCATTAACTTCAGTATAACATTCACTAACTTTAGTATAACATTCACTAACTTTAGTATAACATTCATTAACTTCAGTATAACATTCACTAACTTCAGTATAACATTCACTAACTTCAGTATAACATTCATTAACTTTAGTATAACATTCACTAACTTCTGTATAACATTCATTAACTTACTTCAGTATAACATTCATTAACTTTAGTATAACATTCATTAACTTTAGTATAACATTCATTAACTTCAGTATAACATTCATTAACTTCAGTATAACATTCATTAACTTTAGTATAACATTCATTAACTTTAGTATAACATTCATTAACTTCAGTATAACATTCATTAACTTCAGTATAACATTCATTAACTTCAGTATAACATTCATTAACTTCAGTATAACATTCATTAACTTCAGTATAACATTCATTAACTTCAGTATAACATTCATTAACTTTAGTATAATATTAACTAAGCTGGTGAACGGACGAACATGCATACAGATTTACAGACATACTGATCGACAAGCAGACAGACAGACAGGAAAGTAGACAGATAGAGAGACACAAAGACAAAATACACTAAGACAGACAGACACACAGACCGGACACATAGACACAAAGATAGACAAACAAGTAGATCGATTATACAAAGACTAGACAGCGCGGACACACATACCGGATAGACAGACACATAGACAAATTATACACATACCAGACAGACTGGACAGACAGAGAGATTCAACCGTTAGTCGTTATTGCCATATAAATGATAGATAAACAGATACAGCGTTAGACAGAAAGACAGACAGATAGAGTAGTTAGACATATAGATACAGCTTTAAACAGAGAGACAGACAGACAGACATAATAGTTAAACATATAGATAAAACGTTAGGCAGAAAGACATTGTTTTTGGGGGGGTTTTTTCCAATCCAAAACCACTTGAGCTTTTTCGGCTCTTCGGCTCGGTGCCATGGACATCGTAAACCTTCGGTTCGGTGCCACGAACACCGTAAATCTGGGGAATCTGTGGCTTTTTCTGCCATCCCGCGGAATTGAACCCGCATACACAGAGGATAGTCACCCGTAGTCCAACGCGCTACGAACACACTGGACAGACGGGCAGACAGAATAGTTAAACATATAGATGAAGCGTTAGACAGACAGACAGAGTAGTTAGACATATAGATACAGCTTTAGACAGAGAGATATGAACGTCAAATATCAATACAAGAAAAGACTGCAGTAAAACTATGTAGCAAAGACGAAACTAGTAAAACGAAACAAAGTAATATAGTTTAACAAACTACAAAAACAAGAGACAACAAAGTTAGACTAAAAGTATTCATCAAACAAAGGATACAAAAGAAGATAAAATATTCCGACTTCCTATTCAAAAGACATTACATATATAATCAGACAATAAGTCTCTAACGGCCTTAAAATTAAAATATATGACTAGAAACAAAAAACGAAATAAATGGGTTTTTTAAAACAAATAAAGGTTAAATTTAAAAAAAAACCTTAGAAACCTAAGATATTATTTTGTATAGTAGATTAGTGATTTAGATAATGAAGTTAAACAGTAATTTAGATAATGAAGTTAAACAGAAATTTAGATAATGAAGTTAAACAGTAATTTAGATAATGAAGTTAAATAGTAATTTAGATAATGAAATTAAACAGTAATTTAGATAATGAAGTTAAACAGAAATTTAGATAATGAAGTTAAACAGAAATTTAGATAATGAAGTTAAACGGAAATTTAGATAATGAAGTTAATTACAAGATGAAAGAGTTTACTACATTCACAAGCAGTCCGGATAATGAAAATGTGAATTTATTATTCAGTAAGCTTCTTCTTCTTCAAACGCTCCATATCGACCACTTGTTAACCCCTCTTTTTGATCTGTATGTGATCTGAGCATAAGAGCGATTGTACGTTGTGCCAGTTATGCGCCAATAAGTAGGCCAGCACATCCAATTTCTGTCACGCTTTTTATTTATCAGCATAGCTTCCTTATTAGTCGACTCTTATGACATGCCTTGAGGTCGCAGTGTTACTATTCTTTGCTCCTTTGCAAGCCCCGCAACACACGAGCGATTTAGTAAACAAAAACATTTGTAGAGCTATGGTGAAGGTTGTTGAACAAGAAGGTGAAGCCAAGAACCGTTTAGAACTAATTACCCGAGTTGAAGAAGAAAAAAGAAAGAAAAAAAAACGCTCCAAAAGTAAGCACAAAAGTATCAATTATGACATTTTTTTCCACACTCACCTTGAAATACTCAAGCTGGTATATCTTTTCCAGTTTTACATTTCCTAAACTTTACATAATAGAATCTTCAAAAACTTATTTCTCTCGACATAAAACTTTGCTGGCCGTGAAGAACAAAACCAGGTGGGTCGCAAGGCTGCGCGGTTGTCTGACCACGCGCTCTACTCTATGATGGAAACTACCAAGTATTTGAGCACCGCTAGAAAGCGATCAGGAGAATTGCCACGATGCAGGAATCTCTCCCTTTCACTGCCCATCCAATATTCGCTTAGTAATGAAACCGCTTAGTCTTAACGTTGATAACGCATGAGTAACTATTTATTATTGTATTAATGAAAGTTACTAATCCACTGATTATGTATGCCTCTTCTTCTTCTTCTGCGTTCGCCCGCTATGATTCAGGCGTAGTCAGGGCGCCTGATATTACACTTCTGATTGATTTTTCAGGAAAGCCTGTTTCCTTATTAACAGTGTCCTCCATCATGTAGGAGGTCCTACTCCGACTTCAGAATTACTGATTATGCATTGAATGAATAAAAGCACACTAATTAATATAGTATAGCGTCACAACTGTTTGAAGTGTTGCAAGCCTCACAGTACTAAACTAAACATAGGAACTGAAGAGTCTCTATGGCGCAGTCGTCAACCCGTTTGCCTTGCGTTCTGAAGGCCGTGGGTTAGTATCGGGATCGAGCCTTTCGCTTCACGAGTGCATTTTTACAAAGATCACTTTGATTTTGACTGGAGCAGAGTAGATCCTGCTTTGCTAAATACGTTCTGCATGTGGGGTACCATTTCTGTGAGGGGGAAGGGGACATACATATGAGAACAGGTGCAACCAGTGGCGGCTCGTGCTCATTTTTGTTGGTGGGGCCAGACACAAATGTTCGGAAAAATCATGGTTTTGGGTTAGGTTATATTTTAATTTATAAAACAATAAATACACGTTACACATTATTTTTGGTGGGGTCCGGCCCCACTGGCCCTTAATGACGAGCCGCCACTGGGTGCAACTAAGTCTATCCTTCACTTTTAAACTTTAGTAAGACATTGTTCTTGTTAGTTTTATTCTTATTCTAACTCTCCATAACGATCACCAGTTAAACCACTCTTTGTGATTTGTATGTGATCTGAGTCTAAGAGCACATTTACGTTGTGTTAGTTATACGCCTACAAGTAGACCAGCACATTTGATTTCTTCGATGCTTTTTATAGCTAGTGTAGCTTCCCTATGCCCCTACCTTTGTCGCCTCTTACGACATGCCTAGTAGGTCACACCGTTACGATTCTTTGCTCCCCATGAGAGCATCGACAACACACGGGGGCGTCTGTTTCGCAACTTCCAATTCTCGACTTCAATGTACCAGGCAACCGTTCTTTTGTTTCATATTCGCATGCACCAGTCAACTATTTTTTTTCTTTTCAATGTACTAGACAACCTTTTTTTTTACTTATTTAAATACATATCACACTAAACAACTCTGTGCGCGCACACTCACACACACATACATGTTCCTGACATAATACTAACTACTCTGTGTGCACACACACACACACATACATGTTCCGGACATATACTAACTACTCTGTGTACACACACACTCACACACGCACACACTCACACACACACATATTCCGACAAATATTGAAACTACTCTGTGTGCACACACAACACACATACATATGTTCCTGACATAATACTAACTACGTCTGTGTGATCACTGAAATATTAGTTCTTCATACATACCATTCACATAACTTTTTAAAAATTAAATAGTGTTTGGTACAAATATGAGCAATGCTGCGATCGAGAATGAACCTTCTATGAACAAAAGCAAACATCATCAATGCACTAAGAGAAAGCACACTCTGTGAAGATTTCAACCAAGATTAAGGATATTCTATATCTCAGTTGCGTAAGTTATGAATACCGATATGTGCGACAAGACCATGAGAGAAACCTCAGTAGATACATCAACAAGCACAGAAAGGGAGTTATTAGTCTAAAGTTAAAGTTAAATGCATATCCTTTACAGGTCTTTTACCCCAGATTTTTAGCGCTGTTTGTGATTTTTCTAGGCATTATTACGTTCAGCAGTTTGCCATTGCTTTCTGAACGGGTGGTGCCATTGATCTTTTGTAAGAATCCACGCGAAACAATTTGCAACCAAACTGTCCGCAGAGTGATTCGAACTCAGAACGTCGGGGTTAATAGACCGAGTCACTATCCCCTAGCCACAGACGCCACCTATTAGTCTAAACACACTGAAATACATGCTTGGGAAAAGATTGGAACAATTATGGATATGTCCGATGTGCGAGGATATGATCCTTAAATGAACAATGAAAAAACAATGACAGAACAATGACAGAACAATGACAGAACAATGACAGAACAATGACAGAACAATGACAGAACAATGAAAAAACAATGACAGAACAATGACAGAACAATGAAAAAACAATGACAGAACAATGACAGAACAATGAAAAAACAATGACAGAACAATGACAGAACAATGACAGAACAATGAAAAAACAATGAACAGTATGAGACATCAACAGTGTCTTGTTTACTGCTCCTGAATTATTTTTAAATGTATTATAGTCGCAGATTAGCTAAACTTTACAAATTAGTTGTTCTCTGTCAGATTTCTTCCATATTACTTTATTGTCTGTGTCAGTTATGCATCTGTGTCGTTATATCTATTGGTTTTAACATCTAGATACAAATGTGTAGACCTGAGGTGGTTTACCTATTATTTTCTAGGAGCCAGACTTAACACTTTTGAGGTTGCAGGGGACCGTATGCTCTCAATTATTGAAAACCTTTTATAAATTACAAAATGTTGCATATACAAGCTAATATAATGTAGAATCATATTACTGAAGGAAAGTAAAGGACAGGGAAGAAGGAGAGAGATAGGAACATGAAATAATAAATGAGTAGCTTATGAATTTCATGAAAAATTGTGCTTGAACTTCTCACATACGTCTGTCCAAATCTGGTAATATTTGGTTAAGTGCAATGCGCAATGTGTTATAAATATGCTCCTCAGTTAATCGGCTTCTTTCTTTTGATTTAGTTAATTTCATTTTGGGAAAAAGAATTCTTCGCAGACAGAAGTACTACACAATAGTGATACCATTTATGTTATGCCCTTTGATGTGATCCTTATAAAAGTACAGCAGCTTAGAGTCCCTGCACTTTCGTGTATAATTTTTCTATTTTAATTTTGTTTAGCTCAGAGGCAGAAGTGCATAGCAATTCTTAAAACACTTCAGGACTGTTCAAAATTGTTCTGCGGGCCGATACCGGCTCATGAGCCGAAAGTTTCCCACCACTAGTCTAGACCATATAATAATATAAGTCCTGTATCCTTAGTTCCATATTAAAAACATCTTCAAACTATTTATCTTATATGTTTGAAATTAGATCACGCAATAGATAAAAAAAATCAAATACACAACTTTAAAAAAGCACATCATTTTTTCAATTTCATTCTCTTTTCTGTTCTCTAATCCTGTTTTGCCTGGCAGCGTCAGGATAAGAAGAGATTTCTAGAACGAGCCCTTGTATGCACTTCATAATTAATATCTTTCGTCGCATCTTTTTTCAATTTATATTATTCATATTATTTGTAATAACAAATCTAACAAGAATATGGAAGGTGGCGGGGAGGAGGGAGTGTTAACCCTTTAAAAACATCACCGCCCTCCCCCCGTCCCTTATCTTCTGCCTTGGTCGGAAGCATCATTCAACTTTTTTTTGCCTTATAATAACATCATCTCCAAATTTTATTTTCTTCTTTTTAAGATTGTTTTTCCCCCAAAACACGGGAATATTTGATTGACAACATCTGTAGTTTTGCATTGTTGCATATTTGCTGTGCGATTGAGAAGCGGAAACATGAGAAATGAAGAAACAACTGGAAGACAGAATGAAGAAGTTTGATATGTGGATATACAGAAGTGTTGTGTGAATATATTTCAAGCAAAGAAAACAACAAAATACAAGCTCAGCAACAAATAAGAGGGAAAAGAGAACTATAAAAAAAAAAACTTGATAAACAAATGTAGTATTTCTGTCAACAAGCTAGAAGGGGCCAGACGCCAGACATTGAAGCTAGCTGGGATAAGGTTGGCTAGCTACTCTTCTTCTATTCTCTTATCAGGTTTTACCTCTCAGCGTCAGGATAAGACGAGATTTCTAGAACTGGGTCTTGTGTGAACTTCGTGCATGGTATCTTTTTTTAAAAGTTTCTGTTTGACCGCCTGCCCAGCGTGTTCGTAGCGTGTTGGACGACGGGTGACAAGCCCCCTGTGAGTGCGGTTCAACTCCGTGCTCTGGCAGAAAAGCCACAGGTTCTCCAGATTTACAGTGTCCGTGGCACCGAACCGAAGAGCTACGATGTCCATGGAACCCGAGCGAAGAGCTGAAAGCTCAAGTGCTTCTGGATCGGGAAAAAATGCTTCTGTTATTTCTAAGGTCCACTTATTTTGCGTGTAGGACATCCTTGCATGTACCATATCTCTCTCTTGTGTTCCCGCATATACCATATCTCTCTCTTGTGTTCCCGCATGTACCATATCTCTCTCTTGTGTTCCCGCATGTACCATATCTCTCTCTTGTGTTCCCGCATGTACCATATCTCTCTCTTGTGTTCCCGCATGTACCATATCTCTCTCTTGTGTTCCCGCATGTACCATATCTCTCTCTTGTGTTCCCGCATGTACCATATCTCTCTCTTGTGTTCCCGCATGTACCATATCTCTCTCTTGCGTTCCCGCATGTACCATATCTCTCTCTGTGTTCCCGCATGTACCATATCTCTCTCTTGTGTTCCCGCATGTACCATATCTCTCTCTTGCGTTCCCGCATGTACCATATCTCTCTCTTGTGTTCCCGCATGTACCATATCTCTCTCTTGTGTTCCCGCATGTACCATATCTCTCTCTTGTGTTCCCGCATGTACCATATCTCTCTCTTGTGTTCCCGCATGTACCATATCTGAGTAACATTGTCATTTGATGCGCATTGTCTGTTGGTAATCTGCTTATGTTTTCGAACCATTTCTTAAAAATGCCCAATCATTTAATTTGTTGTTTTTTGATGAAGTTTAATACTGATATTGTAACGACTTTTTTTCTGATGTCTTCAATATTTCTATACTGATCACTTCTTGATATTCTCATCATTCTGCGTAGATATTCCATCTTAGTCGGGACTAGTTTTCTTCTATCGTTTGATGTCGGCGTCCAGGTTTGGCACTAATAGCATAATGTTGGGAGGAAGATTGTATTGAACATATGGTTATGTTTAGTGTTCATGTTGACATGTTTGCATTTGAAAATTGGTACCATTTGTTGTTCTATGACTTGATTTGTTTCAGTTCATCTATGTAGGACTGTGCTAGTTAGTTTTCCATTTGCTTAAGAAGATAAAAAGGCTCATTAGGAATATAAAATCTTTGACTAGTTTTAGTTGATGTTTTATGTTATGAGATGTTATGAGATGTTATGTTATGATATGTTATGTTATGTTATGTTATTATATGTTATGTTATGATATGTTATGAGATGTTATGATATCTTATGTTATGATATGTTATGTTATGATGTGTTATGTTATGAGATATTATGATATGTTATGTGATGCGATCGATGTCATGGCACATTGGGCATTCACATGCGTAATCTGTCCTCCGCTGCAGCAGACTATCCCAAAGTCCACTTGCTCACCGACCCATGAGAAGTTGATTAGTCATATCTTCCTCTCTTGACCAGAAGACGAACTGTCTGGCATGTACAAATTTACATTCTGAGACAAATTCTGTTGACCGCCCATTCACATAGCTGTGAGACGTACGTTTGATGACATCGGCTCTGCATATCACATCATGAAGCGTACATGAGAGCGTACGATGAGGACGTACATGAGAGTGTACCGCATAGACGACATTGCTCTGCCCATAGTCACATTTCATGGAGCGTACATCTTGATGACATCGACTCTGTCCATATCACCATACCATGAGCTATCGCATTGATGACATCGACTCTTGTCCATATCACATACATGACGGTATCGCATGATGACATCGACTCTGTCCATATCACATATCTGGCTTGTATCGCATTGATGACATCGACTCTGTCCATACCATACATATGTGTATCGCATTCATGACATCGGTCTCTGTCCATATCACATCTGAGTCGTACATCTTGGTCATGACCATCACTCTGTCCATATCATCTTCTGTGTGCAGTATCAATTGTTATGACATCACTCTGTCCATATCACATACTCTGGTACTCATGACATTGATGATCATCGATCTATGTCCATATCCTTGTTCTGAGACCGTATCACTTGTCCATGACATCGACTCTGTCCCATATCACATACTTCTTGGTCGATGACATTGATGCATCGGTCTCTGTCCATATCACTTACTTGGTCGCAGTACATCTGAGACAGTCATTGAGCGTACATGTAGTGTAACTGCATAGACGACATTGGCTCTGCCCATATCATCTACTTTGTGATGAAGTTTACATCGATTGATGACATCGACTTGTCTTCAATATTCTTACTGATGCATTCGCATTGATGACATCGACTCTGTCCATATCCATCATGGACTATTTCATCATTGATGCATCAAGCTTGTCACTGACATATGTTGAGGAG
This sequence comes from Arion vulgaris, assembly GCA_020796225.1. NCBI lineage: Eukaryota > Metazoa > Mollusca > Gastropoda > Stylommatophora > Arionidae > Arion > Arion vulgaris. The sequence goes on along the minus strand of CM036754.1, from coordinate 80,567,530 downwards.
GTATCGATTGATGAACATCGATTCTAGTCATATCACATTGCATTGAAATGGTATCCATTCGATGACATCAACTCTGTCCAGTATCACATACATGAGAGCGTAGTATTCCATTGTAGAATCGAGCTCATGATAATCACAGTATGAGATAGTATGAATGTGATGACATCGCTCTGTCCATATCATTACATGATAGCGTATGATGTATGAGATGTTAGTCTATGAATGTATGTAGTAACTTGACATTGATGCATCGACTTCTGTCATATATTTAATGAGTAGGTTATGTATTGATGTTACATCGACTATGTCCTATGCACATTATGAGACGTATCATGTTATGATATGCTATGTCATATCACATGAATGAGAGTATCGCATTGATGACATCGGACTTTCATATCTATACATTACATGAGAACGATATGATTGATGACATCGATGTCCATCACATTGGGCATTCAGAGCGTATCGCCTCCGCTGCATGACATCGCTCTGTCCATATCACATACATGAGACGTATGCTTGATTAGCATTCTCTCTTCCTATCACAAGACGACACTGTTGGCATGATGACATCTGAGCATTCTGTCACCATATCACTTACATGAGAGCGTATCGCATTGATGACATCGACTCTGTCCATACACAAGCTACATGAGAGCGTACTCACATAGAGTGCAATCGACTCTCTCCATATCACATACATGAGAGCGTATCGCATTGATGACATCGACTCTGTCCATATCACATACATGAGAACGTATGACATTGATGACATCGACTCTGTCCATATCACATACATGAGAACGTATCGCATTGATGACATCGACTCTGTCCATATCACATACATGAGAGCGTATCACATTGATGACATCAACTCTGTCCATATCACATACTGAGACGTATCCATTGATGACATCGACTCTGTCCATATCACATACATGAGAACGTATCGCATTGATGACATCGACTCTGTCCATAACACATACATGAGAACGTATCACATTGATGACATCGACTCTGTCCATATCACATACATGAGAGCGTATCACATTGATGACATCGACTCTGTCCATAACACATACATGAGAACGTATCACATTGATGACATCGACTCTGTCCATATCACATACATGAGAACGTATCACATTGATGACATCGACTCTGCCCATATCATACTTCTGACAGCTTGAGAGATGTTTTATGATTTCTGTATATCTCAATATGTCTATTAAAAATAATAATAAAAATAATTCATCTCGTACCGTTTATACGTTACATAGGGCTGCAAGCAATTTCTCCATACCGCTCTCCATACTGCTTTATCCTGGGCAACTCGCTCAATCTCTTTCATGCAACAGACCTATATTTCCTGCCTCTCTCAGCAAAGTTCGTTTCAGGGTCTCCTTAGGTCGTCTTCTCTTTCTTGAACGCTCTGCATAACACTTCACTGCCTGCTATGATATTCTTTGATCATTTCTTCATAAGGTGTGTCCAACATATCTCCATCTTCTCCTTCTTATAACACCTGCTACTAGTGGTTGACAGACATTTCTTTGATTTCAACACTAATAAATTCGTTCCACATGTCCATTGATAACTGTAAAACTTTTTTAAGCGTATCTTCTCACTCTGATTCTCTCTTTCTCTCTCCCCTCTCTCTCTCTCTCTTCTCTCTCTCTCTCTTCTCTCTCTTCTCTCTTCTTATATATATATATATATATATAATATGTTAATACATAGTTAAATACTGAATTGAAACAGAGTTTGACGTCTGTATGTTCATTGTGCATGATATTAACCTTTCTGCTTATTGTGTTGAGTATATTCAGTTCATTGGTAGTTGTTATCAGGTTATCATACAAAATACGGAACATGACAGAAGATAACATGACATAAAAATATAATCATTAATATTTATTTTTGTCCATATTTATTTGTCATTTAATGTATCATAATTTAACACTACATGTTTAATCATATCATCAATATGTCATTTGTATAGTTGTATTGTTTAAAATGCACCCTTTAAAATGTATCTCTTTGTCATTAGATTAATTATTATTATTCCTTTACCATTTGCTTTTTATAGAAGTGTTGATAGGGGCCGTAATGATCTTGTGTGTTTGTTTTAAGGCACTTTGTAAGCTGAATCTTTTCAGTAAGGCTGTTCTTGATCCGTTGCTCCATCTTTTCAGGGCTTCTTCTTCTTTTCCATATCTTTTCTGTGGCTCTTTGCGTTGGATTAATTAAGATTGTGTTCTTTGCTTGTATTAAACTCTGCCATTCGTCTCCTTAAACCGCTCGATCATTGTTACTGATCTGGAGCATGACTGATTGTTCGTTGCCTTTTACGTTAGGGCCATATCGATTTCGCGATATTTTCAGCTTCCAGTTCTGCATCAGTCTCCTATACTTGCCTTCTAGGTCCAGTGCTCTCTATCCTTTGCTTTTGCAGGTGGCATAACATGTGCGAGATATTGACTCTATTTTTAAGCATTGGCCATGAAGATAATTTTTTTGATCTAAATGATTGCTTCTAAACGATTGTTGTTGTATTATTCCGTTGAATCTGTGGAGAGTTCAGTGTGTCGCATGTTACTTCGCATTCGTTTCTAGTGGAAACAGGTTATGATCAATAATCGTCGTGACTTAGCCGAGTTGCGACGTGTTCTACTCTTAATCAAACAAAATCTCATGGATCGTTTCTAGCATCTATATAAACAAATCATACATGCTCGTTTCTAAGATCTTAATAAACAAAATCATCATGGATCGTTTCTAGCTCACTATAATAACAATCATGGCTTTTCTACCATCACATATACAAATCATGACATGGATCTTTCTAAGCTCACTATAATAACAAAATGTGCATGGCTTCCTTCTACATCACTATAATACTAAGTGCAGTGTTGATCTTTCTAGCATCCTTAATAAACAAATCTACATGGTGCAGTTTCTAATCCATCTTAATACAAATCTCCTGGCTGGTTCTACATCACTATCTAGCTAATCCTTACATGACTGTTTTATAGCATCATATAAAAACAAAATCATCTACCGTTTCTATCACTATAATAAGCAAAATTCTTTGATCTTTTACATCACTATAATAAGCAAAATCTAATGATCGTTTCTACATCACTTAACTAAAAAAATGGCAGTGTTATCGTTTCTGCTCACTATAATAACAAAGTCACAGGTGTTTTTCATCACTATAATAAACAAAATTGCCATTGAGGTCGTTCCTCTAGACTTCATGAGCAAAATCACAGGATCGTTTACAGCATCCTATAATAAACAAAGCAACATGGATCGTTTCTAAGCTCCTTAATAACAAAATCCTCAGGTCGCGTTTAACATCCTTAATAACAAAATCTGCCATGGGTGCGTTTCTACATCACTTTACACAAAACTCTTGGTGCGTTTCTAAACACTTAACTAAACAAATGCAACTGATCGTTTCTAGATCATATAACACTCTTTCTATGATCTTTCAAGCATCCTATATATAATCATCTTGCTCTTTCTAACTCACTATAATAGCAAAATATAAGGCTCGTTTCTAGCTCCTATATAACAATCATCATGGATGTTTACTTGCTCACTTAGATAATCAAAGTCTCATGGCTGTTCTAACATCTTCATAAACAAATTCACTGGTGTTCTAGCTATAATAAACTCAATCATACAGTCTTTTCAGCTACTATAATCATCCATCATGCTGTTCTAGCAGTGTATATACTATCTTACATGGCATTTCTAAGTCACTATAATAAACAAACTTCATGATCATTTCTAGCATCCTGATGAATAAGATCATACATGGATCGTTTCAACATTACTAATAAACAAAATGCATGGACTATCTTTCTAGCATCACTATAATAACAAATTGTAGTCAGCTCAGTTTAGCATCACTATTAAACAAAACCTCTGGATCGTTCTAGCATCATCTAATCCATTAAAATCTCATGGCTCGTTTAAGATACTATATAACAATGTACTATCTTGTTCTCTCATTAGCCAATAAGGACAAAATCTTACTATCCTTTCTAGACTCCTTAATAAGGAAATCATACATGGATCGTTTCTAGCTCGACTATATAACAAAATCACAGTGTTCTAACTTCTACAATAAACAAATCATACATGGATCGTTTCTAGTCACTATATACAAATCATACAGCTCTTTCTAAGCATCCATATAAACTAAAATCTTTCATGGTACGTTTCTAGCATCACTTATAACAAATCATTGGTGTTTCTAACATCCTTAATAACAAATCTTGCATGGGATGTCTATTCTGCTCCTACGACTCTCTTTTTCTCTCTTCTCTCTTTCTCTTCCTCTTTCACTTCCTTTCGTTCTCTTCTTCCATTGTTCTTTCAGCCATCTTGCTCAGTCTTATTTGTTATATAGCTTGCTCCTAAGAACTTGTCTTTAGACATCATTACAGTCTTTGGCTCTGTGCTTCTTGGATGTGTCCGATTTCATTCTAGCGTTTACAGGTTCTGCCTCCGCAGGCTGGCTACTATCCTCGACTCCAAGGCAGCAGGTTTGAAAGTAACATCGAAAATAGTTTGAAGTTAAGATTGCTACTGTAGGTTGCAGTAGATTCTGTAACTTTCGTAGAAATTCTTGCTTTCAGAAATAATCCTAGTATTTCATTGAAAATTAACTGACTTCTTCTTCTTGACCGCTCCATCGACCTGTTCAGACCATTCTGGCTTTCGTTGATCTGAGTAGAGGATGACCTGTTCGTTATCTTCCCCTTAGCGCCTAGCCATTCTTTTATGGTGTTTTTATTTACTGGTAGCATCCTAGAGCCTCGTAGTCAGTTTACATCTTTGCTTTAGATCCGGTAGCCTTTGGCCATGTACGACCTGCACCTGGGTGAAATTGCACTTTGAAAGGCCTAATGCGATCTTATCCAACCCTGACGCTGAATAACGATTGAAGAAAACTAGTCATGCGAGATAAGTTACACAGAATGCTGGAATATCAGTGAGACTGGTTTAGAAATGAAGAGAAGGAAAATGGGTACACATCACACATAGCAGATTCGAAACACAATGCCTCAACATGTTACTCCGATCGGATACAGTAGACGCCGTGTTCACAATATGCTCGATACAGATGCCAAATGTTAGAGACACAGTGCTATCCTTTGCTTCCTGCGACTTTGCCTGTAAGTGCGCAGTTTCATCCTTTGCTTCCTTAGACTTGCCTTGTAGGTCGCATTGTTGCTACCTTTGCTTCCTTACGACTTGCCTTGTAGGTCGCAGTGTTACTATCCTTTGCTTCCCTTACGACTTGCCTTGTAGGTCGCAGTGTTACTATCCTTTGCTTCCCTTACGACTTGCCTTGTAGGTCGCAGTGTTACTATTCTTTGCTTCCCTTACGACTTGCCTTGTAGGTCGCAGTGTTACTATCCTTTGCTTCCCTTACGACTTGCCTTGTAGGTCGCAGTGTTACTATCCTTTGCTTCCCTTACGACTTGCCTTGTAGGTCGCAGTGTTACTATCCTTTGCTTCCCTTGCGACTTGCCTTGTAGGTCGCAGTGTTACTATCCTTTGCTTCCCTTGCGACTTGCCTTGTAGGTCGCAGTGTTACTATCCTTTGCTTCCCTTACGACTTGCCTTGTAGGTCGCATTGTTGCTACCCTTTGCTTCCCTTACGACTTGCCTTGTAGGTCGCAGTGTTACTATCCTTTGCTTCCCTTACGACTTGCCTTGTAGGTCGCAGTGTTACTATCCTTTGCTTCCCTTACGACTTGCCTTGTAGGTCGCAGTGTTACTATCCTTTGTTCCCTTGCATTGCCGGCATCACATGGGCGAGATATTGATTCTATTTGTAAGCATTCCATGAAGATAATGTTTGTAGTAGATCTCAAAATGATAGTTATCATAAACGATTGTTGTTGTTATTCCGTCGTGGAATCTGTGGTGTAGAGTTACAGTGTTCGCTTATCGCTCCATGAGTACGCGATTCGTTTTCTAAGTGTGGAAATCAAGTTAGTTGGATACAATAAAATCATCCGTGTATTGCCGAAGATTGCCGATTTTCTAAGCATCACTATAATAAACAAAATCATACATGGATCGTTTCTAAGCATCACTATAATAAACAAAATCATACATGGCTCGTTTCTAAGCATCACGATAATAAACAAAATCATACATGGATCGTTTCTAAGCATCACTATAATAAACAAAATCATACATGGCTCGTTTCTAAGCATCACTATAATAAACAAAATCTACATGGCTCTGTTTCTAAGCATCACTATAATAAACAAAATCATACATGGATCGTTTCTAAGCATCACTATAATAAACAAAATCATACATGGATCGTTTCTAAGCATCACTATAATAAACAAAATCATACATGGATCATTTCTAAGCATCACTATAATAAACAAAATCATACATGGATCGTTTCAGCCAGACAAAGCAACATCTCTTTCTCTTTCTCTCTCTCTCTCTCTCTCTCTCTCTCTCTCTCTCTTTCATCTCTCTTCTCTTCTCTCTCTCTCTCTCGGTCGTTCTTTTCGGCCATCTTTGATCATTCTTATTTGATATATAGACAGCCTACACCAAGAACGGTTTTTTACGTCACATCATTCAGCGTCATTTGGAGCTCTGGTGCTTATTCTTCGGTGATGTGTCCGATTTCAGCCAGCGTTTACAGGGTTCGCTCTCCGACAGGCTTTGGCTGACCCCCAGCCGACCTGCAAGGCAGCAGGTTTGAAAGTAACATCTGAAAAATAGTTTGAAGGAGTAAGATTGTCATGGTACTGTAGTTTCCAGTATGATTCTGTAACTGTTCGTAGAAATTCATTGCATATCTCAAGAAATAATCCCTAGTGATTTCATGAGAAAAATATAACTGACTTCTTCTTCTTCTTTGACCGCTCCATATCGACCACTTGTCAACCATTCTGTGTGATTTGTATGTGATCTGAGCCTAAGAGCGATGCACCTTGTGTCAGTTATCCGCCTACAAGTAGGCCAGCACATTCTATTTATGCGCTGTTTTTTATTTACTAGGGTAGCATCCCTAGAGCCCACATCAGTCGCTTCTTACGACATGCTTTATAGATCGCTGTGGTACTATTCTTTGCTTCCATTACGGACCCTGGCACCACATGGGTGAGAAATGCAATTTTGAAAAGCCTAATGCGATCTTGATTCCAACCCTGGACGCTGAGATCAAACGATAGAAGAAAACTAGTCATGACAGAGATGAAGTATCCACACAGAATGCTGGGAATATCAGGTAGAGATCGGTTTAGAAATGAAGACAGAAGGAAAAAAGGGAGTACAACATCGGCCACATAAGCAGATTACGAAACAACAATGCCCCTCAAAGAGCAATGTTACTCCGATACAGTGGATACAAAGCTAAAGCCCGTCCACGCAAAATATGTACCTCAGAGATAACAGAAGCTGCTAAAACACTGTTTATGAAGAGCACACGCGCCCGAGTGGTTACCGGGGCCCACATTTGGGGTGTAAAGAATAAAACCACTGTTACCTGCCACGCATGTCGTAAGAGGCGACTAAGGAGGTTTGGCTGAAATTAGATGCATGTGTCCTAAATGTGTAGACGTCTATGCGTTTAGGGCCTACCAAACCAATGTGCAACGTATACACGTTCTTGGCAAAGATCAAACATATCACAAAGAGTGATTAAAATTGGTCGTAAAGAACGAACGCGAAGAAGAAGAAGAAGAGCACTCAAAAGACCGTTCTAGAGATCAGGCAAAACAAGATTGGAGAAAATTTTAAAAAATAAAGAAAGATTCGATCCTAAGACCTTCAGAACGCAAGTTATATTGCTCAACTACTTCCCATATTACTCAACTACTTCCCATATTACTCAACTACTTCCCATATTGCTCAACTTCTTCCCATATAATACCTTCGTATTTAAGAATATCAGGCTGAAACTGCAGTGCAACCTCAAACTTGTGTATTCTGTTGTTTTTCTTATATTTGCAACTACGTTGTTAGCATCAATATCAAACACAGACATGTACAACAAAACAAGACAACAAACATTATTCATACCAAAAAACATACAGACAATAGTTTGGCTTCCTCTATTGTCTGTTCATGAGCCTTTGATCCCTAGACATCAATCTTATGAAAAATGGAAAATTGTGTCAATGTTTTCTATCGGATATTTTGTTTAACCGTTAATCGCTGATTCTTCTAATCTCCAGCGGAACGGATCAAACGAAGAAACTGCAACCACGGCTGATTGAACAAGGCGTAAAATCAATAGTTTTGCTTGGATGAGTAATTGCGTTCAATTCGAATGATATCGATGCCATGTGAACAGTATCGATGGATGGACGATTATACGGCTAGATAGAATGATTGTGATAAACGTGCAAGTTGAAAGTTCCACGTGGGACGGATTAGCCCCAAGCATAAGCTTTAGCATATCGACATGGTATGAGGAAAGAAATTTGCCCTCCTACCTCCAGCTCACCAGAACTTAGAAATTTGAAGTGCTTGTCACTTCACACTTCTAGTAGCTAGTGGGCTTCCTAGTAGGAAGTACATTTTCTTTCATCTCGGGTGGAACGTCGAATAAGGGAATTGAAAGCAACATCTGAAAAATAGTTTGAAGGAGTAAGATTGTCATGGTACTGTAGTTTCCCGTATGATTCTGTAACTGTTCGTAGAAATTCATTGCATATCTCAAGAAATAATCCCTAGTGATTTCATGAGAAAAATATAACTGACTTCTTCTTCTTCTTTGACCGCTCCATATCGACCACTTGTCAACCATTTTGTGTGATTTGTATGTGATCTGAGCCTAAGAGCGATGTACCTTGTGTCAGTTATCCGCCTACAAGTAGGCCAGCACATTCTATTTATGCGCTGTTTTTTATTTACTAGGGTAGCATCCCTAGAGCCCACATCAGTCGCTTCTTACGACATGCTTTATAGATCGCAGTGGTACTATTCTTTGCTTCCATTACGGACCCTGGCACCACATGGGTGAGAAATGCAATTTTGAAAAGCCTAATGCGATCTTGATTCCAACCCTGGACGCTGAGATCAAACGATAGAAGAAAACTAGTCATGACAGAGATGAAGTATCCACACAGAATGCTGGGAATATCAGGTAGAGATCGGTTTAGAAATGAAGACAGAAGGAAAAAAGTGAGTACAACATCGGCCACATAAGCAGATTACGAAACAACAATGCCCCTCAAAAGAGCAATGTTACTCCGATACAGTGGATACAAAGCTAAAGCCCGTCCACGCAAAATATGTACCTCAGAGATAACAGAAGCTGCTAAAACACTGTTTATGAAGAGCACACGCGCCCGAGTGGTTACCGGGGCCCACATTTGGGGTGTAAAGAATAAAACCACTGTTACCTGCCACGCATGTCGTAAGAGGCGGCTAAGGAGGTTTGGCTGAAATTGGATGCATGCGTCCTAAATGTGTAGACGTCTATGCGTTTAGGGGCCTACCAAACCAATGTGCAACGTATACACGTTCTTGGCAAAGATCAAACATATCACAAAGAGTGATTAAAATTGGTCGTAAAGAACGAACGCGAAGAAGAAGAAGAAGAGCACACAAAAGACCGTTCTAGAGATCAGGCAAAACAAGATTGGAGAAAATTTTAAAAAATAAAGAAAGATTCGATCCTAAGACCTTCAGAACGCAAGTTATATTGCTCCCAAATTCTTCCCATATAATACCTTCGTATTTAAGAATATCAGGTTGAAACTGCAGTGCAACCTCAAACTTGTGTATTCTGTTGTTTTTCTTATATTTGCAACTACGTTGTTAGCATCAATATCAAACACAGACATGTACAACAAAACAAGACAACAAACATTATTCATACCAAAAAACATACAGACAATAGTCTGGCTTCCTCTATTGTCTGTTCATGAGCCTTTGATCCCTAGACATCAATCTTATGAAAAATGGAAAATTGTGTCAATGTTTTCTATCGGATATTTTGTTTAACCGTTAATCGCTGATTCTTCTAATCTCCAGCGGAACGGATCAAACGAAGAAACTGCAACCACGGCTGATTGAACAAGGCGTAAAATCAATAGTTTTGCTTGGATGAGTAATTGCGTTCAATTCGAATGATATCGATGCCCTGTGAACAGTATCGATGGATGGACGATTATACGGCTAGATAGAATGATTGTGATAAACGTGCAAGTTGAAAGTTCCACGTGGGACGGATTAGCCCCATGCATAAGCTTTAGCATATCGATATGGTATGAGGAAAGAAATTTGCCCTCCTACCTCCAGCTCACCAGAACTTAGAAATATGAAGTGCTTGTTACTTCACACTTCTAGTAGCTAGTGGGCTTCCTAGTAGGAAGTACATTTTCTTTCATCTCGGGTGGAACGTCGAATAAGGAATTGAACCCCCAAGTGGGCGCTGAAGCGTTCTATGGGGGCGATAGTGGATTCACAAGAATTTGGAGGATGTTCAGGCGATAAGGGGTCGGTGATTCCTTAAAGAAGAAATTAATAATAAATATTTGAAAATAAATTATTTTCGTGATTTTGCGATGGAATAAATATTTAAAATTTTAATTCTGCATTTTAATTCATCTTATGCCCGTCTTTCACGATCCATTTTTTCATCAATTTTCTATTTCCTGCATATAATCATTTGAGAATTGACCATGTATGACAGAAATATATTCTATGTCAAAGAGAAATCAGAGCATGTATATATGGGGGCGTTGGCAAACTGTTATAATGTGAATTGGGGCGTTACAAAGTTTATATTGGGGCGTTACAAAGTGGGCGGTGGGTCGAAAAAGTTTCGGAATCTATACATTAGACGAACGCTTATGCTAATCCGGTCGCACTCTGTGCATGTTAAGATTCTACTTAATACAGTCAGATCTTCTATTGTATTTTCTTATTTATCACAGTCATAGTCATTATTGTTGTTAATTTCTTTGCATTCAGTTCTTTGTTTCATCTCATCATCAAATAGCTTGTCTTGAACAGAACTTTCCTACCCTAACAGTCCTTTAACATTTCTTTCGGTCTCTCTCACGTGACATATGTCCCGCCTCTGCAGCTGTCATACTCAAATCATCAGTTATATCATCATCAAATAGCTTGTCCTGAGCAGAACTTTGCCAGTCCAACAGTTCTCCGGAACTTCTCTATCTCATAGGCCAGATGTTCTGCCTCTACAGCCGTTATGTTAAAACCATCAGTCACATCCTGAATCCATCTTCTCCGTGGTCTGGTCTAAATCTTCTTCTCTTTGTCGGTATGCCTCCTTCCATGATGTTCTTCTCAGCCTTCATTTCTTTATACATGTCCAAAATATCTCAAATTTATCTTTCGTATTTGTAGCATCAGCTAGTTTGATTTTGAGTTCTTTCTGGATAGATCTATTTGTTCTCTTCTCTATCCAAGATATACGGAGGACTCTATTGTTTGAGTTTTCTAGGCATTGTCTTGGAAGATAGTCTGCTATTGCTTTCCTTCCTGGCAGAGACCATACTGGTCCATAACTGTAACCATTGTCTCTATTACAGAGATCTTCTGCCTACCGTCGCGAGTTTTGAGACCATGACCATTTCAGTTATATCATGAATCCAATTTCTTCGTGGTGAATCATTTCTCTTCTCCTCCTTGCTAGGATGCTTCCTTCTATAATATAATTTTTCTAACCTTTATGTAATTTTATATATCCATAATACTTCAATTTGCTCATTCTTATTTGAAGCATCAGCCATTTTTAAAATTATTTTGAGCTTCTTCTGGAAAGATCTATTAGTTCTCTTCTCTGTCCATGATATACTGAAGACTCTTATGTAACACTTATATTCAAAAACACATACATGTTTTTCCACTGCCTTGTTAAATTCAAGAAACCTTGAACTTGACGCTAGAAGAGGCTGGAGAACTTACAAGAGAAGAGAGTTTTCCGGCAGGCTGTGATGAATGCGACGTTTCGCAAGGGGCATGCTACTATTTGACTTGTTAAATACCCATGTTTATTTATATTCAAAAGCACATATTTGTTTTTCTACTGCCTTGTTTAATATCCATGTTTCACGCCATATATTGCCCATTTAAATATTCATGTTTCACGCCTATATATTGCTACATTTAAATATTCATGTTTCACACTTATATATTGCTACATTTAAATATTCATGTTTCACGTCTATATATTGCTACATTTAAATATTCATGTTTCACACTTATATATTGCTACATTTAAATATTCATGTTTCACACTTATATATTGCTACATTTAAATATTCATGTTTCACGCCTATATATTGCTACATTTAAATATTCATGTTTCACACTTATATATTGCTACATTTAAATATCCATGCTCTTGTTTCATCTAAATATCTTTCTTATTCATCTCTCTTCTTCTTTACTTTCATCTAATCTTATTCTCTTCTTTCCTTCCTTTCATCTAATTATACTTATTACATATTCTTTAATAGCTTCAATTTTCCCGTCGCTCCAAACTATCCAGAATCTATAATCTCTATCCACTTCTCTATCATCGAGTCTCCCACAAATTCTATTTCTCCGCTATTTACTTGAATAGTTTGATCGAGAGTAAAGATTGAATATTAAACGGGACATAAAAGTGTACAGAGAACAGACAAATGTTTCGTATCAGGAACTCAGTGTCTGAGTCATAAGAAGATAAACAAACAGACAGACTCTCGTCGTTCTTCGTTCCAAGTTTTTCTCAAACTTTTTTTTTATTTGTCTATTGTGAAATCTTCAGTAAGATCAAGAATAGAGAAGAATGTAAAACAATAATTGTTTCGAAGATAAAATAGGAATTGTTAAGATCTTCTTCTTCTTTGTGTTCGTTCTTTCTTTCTTTCTTTTGTCCTTCTCTGCTTTTTTGCCGCTAGGCGTAGCAGGTTTAACTGATGATCGGTTTCCGAGATAATACACGCTCGGTCGCTTGATATGGTGTGGTATTGTGGAGTTTTAAGATGTCTGTAACTCCATCAACCCATCTTTTCTTGGTCTGCCCTTTCCTCTTGATGATTCCATTTTCAGGTTGTACGCTCTTGCAACTGGTGTATTCGGTTCATTCTGACCAAGAGGTCAAACCATTTGAGTCTCTGTTTTTCAATAAATCTAATAGCAGGTGTTGTTCCGAATGTTCTTCTAATTTCCTCATTTCTTATATGGTCTCTTCTTGTTTTATTTACTGCTTTCCTCCGGCATCTCATTTCGCATGTGGTAATTTTCCTTTCTTGTTATTTTGTCAGTGCCCATGTTTGGCTCTGGTAGCACAGTGTTGGTATAAAGATTGAATTTATAATCTGTCTTTTAGTCACTACTGGAATAGCTGGGTGTTTTGTTCTTTACGACCAATTTTATCACTCTTTGTGATATGTTTGATCTTTGCCAAGAACGTGTATACGTTGCACATTGGTTTGGTAGGCCCCTAAGCGCATAGACCTCTACATGTTTAGGACACGTGCATCCGATTTCAGTCACACCTCCTTAATCGCCTCTTACGACATACGTGGCAGGTAACAGTGGTTCTATTCTTTACACCCCAAATGTGGGCCCCGGTATCCACTCGGGCGATTGTTAAGATGAAAATAAAGCTTTGTACAAACTTCGATGAGCAGAGAGATAGAGAGAGTGCGAGATAGAGAGTGCGAGAGAGATATAGAGAGATAGAGAGTTGAGGGTCGCCTCTGTGGTGTGAAGATAAGGTGCTTGCCTCTGGTTACAAAGGTACTACGTTTGTTTCCTACTGCAGTAATCCCTGATCTCAATATAGATGAAATTGAAAAGTCGCTGCCTGGGCAAAATTTATTTAAAACATTTAGGGGCGTACGGGATGTGTTCGAGGCAACGGACTCACGTTCTCGACGCACATAAATTGAAACACACCAGACATCACAAAAGTGATTAACTTGGTTGATGAGAAGGAACACAAACCACAAACAAATTATTACAACAATTCCTACAAAAACTTTAACCATCTTCAAAATTACATCAAGAAACAAGGTGTTGCAACGAAGTTCGTGAAATGCCGCTGAGATCATCCATCATGTGAAAGAAAGTATTCAGAGCACAGATGATTATTCACTAAAGTACAACAATGATGATGGTCCTATCAATCAATCAATCAATCAACTAATCAATTAATCAATCATGTTCATAAATAAATAATAACGTTATTTATCGATTTGTTTATTACATCGAGAAAATATAAATTATGGACTACCTCCTGCCTCAGCAATACCAGCAACAAATTGAAGTAACAGCTACGTTCGATACAATGATATTGATTTCAGCAGTAGATATACATATAGTATTACAACATACAACACGCTACCTCCATCCAGCTCTGTTGTTTAACGGAACTGTGGAATAAAAGTGGTCTATGTTTTTGTGGACAAGAGTAAGTGAATGTTAAGTGAGATGAAGTTTAAGATAAAATAGCAAGAGTCGAGACTCGTTATAATTTGTTTACATCAGGTTTCTAGAAATAGCTGCCATACTTGTGTTTCATGTTTATTGTGCATGAATGTGTGCGTGCCTGTGTGGGCAGTATGTGTATGTGAGATAGAGAGAGATAGAGGAGAGAGAATAGAGACAGAAAGGAGCATGTGTGAATTTGAGCGTGTGGACACGTCTGAACTTTGTAGACTAGGAATAAGTCAAACAGCTCTCTGCCAGTGTGAACAGGCGGAACAGACACTTACATAGACTAGGAATAAGTCACACAGCTCTCTACCAGTGTCAACAGGCGGAACAGACACTTACATAGACTAGGAATAAGTCACACAGCTCTCTACCAGTGTCAACAGGCCGAACAGACACCGGAACATATCCTGCAAGACTGTCCTCTCCTGTGTGAGCTGAGAAGCAACATATGGCCACACCCAGTTAACCTAAAAACTTAGCTTTGGGGAAACCTGACAGACCTGTAGCTGACTGCCTAGTTTGTGGTCCACAGTAAACTAAGCGCATAACCAGAGATCGCAGAAGAAGAAGAAGAAGCTTGTTAGTGAATATTAACCAGCTGTTCTTAGACACATTTTGTAAATAGAGACCAATTTTGTCCTCATCTTCATATCAGAGTCACCTATCTATTTGCATCACGTGATCATATATGATGGCTGTTGTATTATCGGTCGATTCCCTACCGGGTAATAAACATAATCAATCTATATTTTTCTTTTTCTTTTGTCCTTAGAAGCAGCAGGTTTAACTAATGATCGCTTTCCGAGATAGTACACGCTCAGTCTTTTGATATACTGTGGTATTATGGCGTTTTAAGATGTTTTAAGATTATTTTTTTCGTCATCAATCTACATACTAGCAGATATTATATGTTTTTACTAATGTGTGGATCCTGGATACTTCTAGAAGAGACTAACAATACAACCAATGTTCCCTATTTAACATGTCGCAAAAGGCAAATACGATAGATTTGTGGAGCGTGCACTATCTCGGAAACCGATCATCAGTTAAACCTGCTACGCCTAACGACAAAAAAGCAGAGAAGGACACAGCATATCAAGCGACAGAGCGTGCAATATCTCGGAAATCATATCTGAGAATCATCGTGTTGTTGAGGCACAGAGAAAACGAGCTGCGCGAAAATACAGAGCACACAACACACACATGTTTAGCTTTGATCATGTATGCCCCACCTGTGGTAGGGGATTCTGCTCTAGGATTGGACTCGACAGTCCCCTCCGCACACACCAAAGAGGTGCAGCAGCACACGTCTGAGATTGTTGTCATCATCGCTTGCGATGGACGGTTATTAGTGATCTCGGAAACCGATCATCAGTTAAACCTGCTAAGCCTAGACAAAAAAGCAGAGAAGGACACAGTATATCAAGCAACCGAGCGTGCACTATCTCGGAAACCGATCATCGGTTAAACCTGCTACGTCTAACGACAAAAAAAAAAGTAGGAAAGGACAAAAGAAAAAAGAAGTTAATACTGTCTTCTCTTGATTTCATTGTTTTCTTCTGTTCTTGAGTTCAAGAACCTGCAGTGACTTCTTATCCTCGCTCTAATAACATCTTTTTGTTTACTTTCCAGTTCAGAGGTTCTACTTTAGATGACCTTTCCGCTGGTAGACTGCTGGGTTTGTTATGTGGCTACTCTGTATTCTATTCCAGGTATGTTGTCTTTCCTCGCACGACTTCTCTTAGTACTTGTGTTTAATGCCAGGGCTGGCACAAGTCAGCAAACGTTCGGTGAGAGGTTTCAGAAACTGCGCCCCATATAAAATTACGAATACGGAAACAATCGGTTTGTTTTTCCGATATTTGTCTCGGAACAATATACGTTGTTATCCTTGGACTAGACTTTAGATCTATGTACAGTCTGTGTTTTGAAATGTTAATACGACTTGATATAACTGATAAACATGAGTCTGTCGTTGAGAGTACGATGTTCGCCCATAACTACCTCTCATGGAGTAGGGAGGGGGTGAGTCCTCTGTGGCGTGGAGATAAGGTGCTCGGCTCTCGCTTCAAAGGTACTTGGTTTGTCTGAATTCGAGATATTTGTCCAGAAATGATTAATCTCAGTGTAGAGGAGATAGTGTTCCTAATCCTATCGGACACATACCTTTTTTTTAACCGATTCAGAAGCACTTTCAGCTCTCCGGTTTGGTGCCATGGACATCGTAACCCTTCGTTTCGATGCCACGAACACCGGGAATCTGGTGAACCTGTGGCTTTTCTGCCAGCCCGCGGAATTGAACCCGCACTCACAGGGAGCTTGTCACCCGTAGTCCAACGCGCTACGATCACGCTGGGCAGACGGGCGAGACAGACTATAATGTATAGGTCCTGTGTTCAAACTTAGCAAGTATATGAACTCGGTAGTTGAAAATTGATAATACGAGTAGTATGCTGTAAAACTAATATCCGGCAAAATTCATTTTAAATATATTTTGTTTAAAATTTCCAACAGAAAAACGTTTTCCATCTTAAAACATTACGTTTTGGATCCTCAGTACAGCAAGTTCAGTATCTGTGAATCTTCCTGCTGAAATCTTCATGTCAGAAACAATCAGAGCACATTTTTATGTCCCCAACTGAGGTTCTACTTCAGAAGTTAACCACAACTAAAGTTCAATCCAACCTTCAAGTAGTTAATACAACTTCAAGAAGTCAACTCTGCACCTTCAATAAGTTCACCTTCACCTCCAAAGTAAGTTCAACTCCCAACTCAAGTAGATTGCCCTCATGATTCCTTGACAACCATCAAGTAATTATCACCCTCAGAGTTCACTGCACAACCCTCAATAGTTCTCCCACTCAGTAGTTCATTAACTTAAAAGTTCAACTCTTGCCACAACCCTTCAAAGTAAAGTTCAACTCTTGCCACAACCCTCCAAAGTAAAGTTCAACTCTTGCCACAACCCTTCAAAGTAAAGTTCAACTCTTGCCACAACCCTCCAAAGTAAAGTTCAACTCTTGCCACAACCCTTCAAAGTAAAGTTCAACTCTTGCCACAACCTTCAAAGTAAGTTCAACTCTTGCCACAACCCTTCAAAGTAAAGTTCAACTCTTGCCACAACCCTCCAAAGTAAAGTTTAACTCTTGCCACAACCCTCCAAAGTAAAGTTTAACTCTTGCCACAACTCTCCAAAGTAAAGTTCAACTCTTGCCACAACCCCAAAGTAAAGTTAACTCTTGTACCCACAACCCTCAAAGTAAAGTTAACTCTTGCCACAACCCTCCAAAGTAAAGTTCAACTCTTGCCACAACCCTCCAAAGTAAAGTTCAACTCTTGCCACAACCCTTCAAAGTAAAGTTCAACTCTTGCCACAACCCTTCAAAGTAAAGTTCAACTCTTGCCACAACCCTCCAAAGTAAAGTTCAACTCTTGCCACAACCCTCCAAAGTAAAGTTCAACTCTTGCCACAACCCTCCAAAGTAAAGTTCAACTCTTGACAACCTCAAAGTAAGTTCAACTCTTCACAACCTTAAAGTAAAGTTCAACTCTTGCCACAACTCTCCAAAGTAAAGTTCAACTCTTGCCACAACCCTTCAAAGTAAAGTTCAACTCTTGCCACAACCCTCCAAAGTAAAGTTCAACTCTTGCCACAACCCTCAAAGTAAAGTTCAACTCTTGCCACAACCTCCAAAGTAAAGTTCAACTCTTGCCCAACCTCAAAGAAAGTTCAACTCTTGCCACAACCCTTCAAAGTAAAGTTCAACTCTTGCCACAACCCTCAAAAAGTTCAACTCTTGCACACCTCAAAGTAAAGTTCAACTCTTGCCACAACCCTCCAAAGTAAAGTTCAACTCTTGCACAACCTCAAAGTAAAGTTCAACTCTTGCCACAACCCTCAAAGTAAAGTTCAACTCTTGCACAACCTTCAAGTAAAGTTTAACTCTTGCCACAACCCTCCAAAGTAAAGTTCAACTCTTGCCACAACCCTTCAAAGTAAAGTTCAACTCTTGCCACAACCCTTCAAAGTAAAGTTCAACTCTTGCCACAACCCTTCAAAGTAAAGTTCAACTCTTGCCACAACCCTCCAAAGTAAAGTTCAACTCTTGCCACAACCCTCCAAAGTAAAGTTCAACTCTTGCCACAACCCTCCAAAGTAAAGTTCAACTCTTGCCACAACCCTTCAAAGTAAAGTTCAACTCTTGCCACAACCCTTCAAAGTAAAGTTCAACTCTTGCCACAACCCTCCAAAGTAAAGTTCAACTCTTGCACAACCTCAAGTAATTCAACTCCAACCCTCCAAAGTAAAGTTCAACTCTTGCACAACTCCATAGTCCTCTTCACAACTCAGTAAGTTCAACTCTTGCCACAACCCTCCAAAGTAAAGTTCAACTCTTGCCACAACCCTTCAAAGTAAAGTTCAACTCTTGCCACAACCCTCCAAATAAAGTTCAACTCTGCACAACCCTCAAAGTAAAGAATAAATACAAGAAAACTATCAGAACCAGTATATTATAACGATATTTTCATGAAAGTTGCTAGATCTATGCTCTCCACTTTTCCCATACAGTCATCCAGGTAGCATCGTTCAATACTACAGACAGGTGTGAACTCTGTAGCGAAGAAATCAAATCGTTTGTCTTGTTTTCAGAAAATCGTGAGTTCGAATCCTAACCTTGTCGTTCTATATGGGAAAACTTAGTACTATACAATAAAGTCCTTTCTTTCCACTTTGATCTTTCGTCTAGATTTCTCAGATTATTGTGGAAGACAGATCATTGGATTCTTCTTTAGAATATTGGAGTTTTTACTCTCTTGTATTTTTATTTTAGGAGTACGGTAATGGCGACCACGAGTATAAATCACTAGGACCAAGCACAATGATAGTTAAACTTGATGAATCTCAATACTTAGATAAACCGTTGAGGCTGGTCGTGATATTTAATAGTTGTCAGATACATGACAGACTATCAGTTACTAAACGTTTGTCAGACAAATAGTTAGTTCCTAGTAGTCTGAATGTTGTTTGTTTGATGTAATGCGATCATATATATGTGACCTTTTTCGTCTTTACAGACGGTCAGTTTAAAGCAAGGATGAAGTGTCCTCTCCATTAATGCCTAACATGGGTAGATGATGTGGGCAATGTGCATTGCCCATTTTACACAAACCTCCAGTCTACCCTGTTGTTTCATCAAAAGAAAGACAATTCGGAATCAAACAGGGTTTGCAGGGGATAGATAAGATGGGATGGAATACATATATAACCATCAGGTCCTTTCATTCGAAATTGGGGTCAAAGTTTACTCCTTTAGCTTTCCGCATAACCGTTCTAGCTCACATGGTAGTGGTGGTTTTCTATCAGAGTTTACTCCCCTAGTCTATAGCTCTCCCAGACCTCCCTTCACAAGCCAATGGGTTTAACAGTTGCAGATGCTACCGTCTACTGTCATACAGTAGCAGATGAAACATCTGATCTGACACACTGACACAGCACACAATTGCGCTATAATTACATTTTCATCTCATGGGTTGCGTTTCTTTTCGATCTCTACTCACTTTACTACCACATTGCAGCAAGATTCCGAGGTCACCCTATGTATGTGAGGTAGTGCCATTTTCAGCTCCTGATCCTGCTGATGATTTCCATCAAATTATTCATGGTTTTTAATATCTCACACTCAAATTAAATACTTGATGTTTCTAAACAAGTCATTCATATTTGGAAAGTGTAAAATGTGTGACAACGCCCTGCCAGAAGGTTATACCGGTCAAATCAATCGGTCAATATATCAGTACTACAGAAATAGCACACATGCATCGACTAAACTGTATACCATTTTTATTGGTATTGTGGAAGAGGAAGAGTAGTGTGCCAGGGTGGAAGAGATGCCAGGTAGATTGTGCCAGGGTGGAAGAATATTGTGCCAGAGTGGAAGAGTATTTGTGTACAAGAAAATAACAAAAGTTCGGGGCCCGAGTTTGTTATCTATACACGACATGACACGATTGCACTTGATGACCCTGGAGCAGAAATCAAGTGTACCGAGAATATCATGCAGGGATATTTTATTATGTGCAACCTTATACATGTAATTTCGACATTGTTTGATCTCGATCTCTATCTCTCTATCTCTCTATCTCTATCTCTATCTATCTATCTATCTCTCTCTCTCTAAATAAATGAATAAATAAATAAATTCAGATTAAAGATTTATTCACCAAGATTATAATAATAGTCGTTCGTCGCAAGTCATGGTGACAACAGCCTCAGGCGTGTGCTGCTGCACCTCTCTGGCGTGCGGAGGTGACTATAGAGTCCAATCTTAGAACACAGTCCCCTACACAGGTGGCATTAAATGTTAGCCATGTGGGTGTTGTGTGTTCTGTATTTTCACACATCTCGTTTTCTCTGTGCCTCAGAGACACGACGATTCTCAGCTTTGTGACTTCCTCTTGTGTTGTTACAGCGCCAAATTTGACGATCTTGCGCCAGGGTTTCCCAAGACGTGGTGTATATATCGAAGCATTTCAGAGCCACTTTAAGAGTAGTTTTTTTTATTGTCCACCACCAAGGTAATTGGGATTAACTTCACTGCACCGGGTTTTACCCCATACGGCCCGGTCCCTCTCAGCAGAAATGGCACGCCACCTGCCAAATTGCATAAAGCACGCACTCCGTAGCTCCGGCAATAATCCTAGAGGTATATACTGTCTCTGAGAGTAACTTCTCAAGCCTAACGCTCAGAAATGACATTTGTACGTTGTTCCATTCAAGAACTTCTCAGTCTCAAGATTGCTACGTGTACAACATACAACCAGATATCTCTTTGAGAGTAAATATGATAATGACATCAGCAAAGTACTTCTGTCAACGTCACTCAACGTTTTCAAGGAATAATGAAAAAAAATATGATGTTCTTGAGCTAATCACTTATTCAAATGTGTCGACTACTTCAAGAATATGTTGAAGCTAGCCACACTTCATGTATAGTTGGTCAAAGCATTTAACATCATCAACAGAGATGGACTGTTCAAAATAATGAGAAGATAGTCTACCCATCGGAGAAATCTAAGTGTGATTTTGATTCAATTTTAACTTATCACTCAAAGATGTAAGGAAAAAAGGTGACTTTAAGATGTGTGAAGCGGGTTTTTAGTGTCGGACTTGCATTGTGAAGATCGTGTGATTTAAAATTTGGGGATTTAGATCGGTGTTAAAATTGATTTAGATGGTGAAGTGTTTAGTGTCGGAGTGTCGGAAAATGTGATTTAGATGGTGAAGTGGTTTAGTGTCGACTTGCATTGTGAAGATCGTGTGTTTATTAATCCCTTTTAAGACGTTGTTAAAATGTGATTTAGGGGTGAAGTGTTTTAGGTGGACTTGCATATGAAGATCGTGTGTTAAAAAATGTGATTTAGATGGTGAAGTGGTTTAGTGTCGGACTTGCATTGTGAAGATCGTGTGTTAAAAAATGTGATTTAGATGGTGAAGTGGTTTAGTGTCGGACTTGCATTTTGAAGATCGTGTGTTAAAAAATGTGATTTAGATGGTGAAGTGGTTTAGTGTCGGACTTGCATTGTGAAGATCGTGTGTTAAAAAATGTGATTTAGATGGTGAAGTGGTTTAGTGTCGGACTTGCATTGTGAAGATCGTGTGTTAAAAAATGTGATTTAGATGGTGAAGTGGTTTAGTGTCGGACTTGCATTTTGAAGATCGTGTGTTAAAAAATGTGATTTAGATGGTGAAGTGGTTTAGTGTCGGACTTGCATTGTGAAGATCGTGTGTTAAAAAATGTGATTTAGATGGTGAAGTGGTTTAGTGTCGGACTTGCATTTTGAAGATCGTGTGTTAAAAAATGTGATTTAGATGGTGAAGTGGTTTAGTGTCGGACTTGCATTGTGAAGATCGTGTGTTAAAAAATGTGATTTAGATGGTGAAGTGGTTTAGTGTCGGACTTGCATTTTGAAGATCGTGTGTTAAAAAATGTGATTTAGATGGTGAAGTGGTTTAGTGTCGGACTTGCATTTTGAAGATCGTGTGTTAAAAAATGTGATTTAGATGGTGAAGTGGTTTAGTGTCGGACTTGCATTGTGAAGATCGTATGTTCAAATCCATACCACGTTGTTGTGTAGATAAGGTAATTTTGTCGACCTTTCTTTCTGGAAGGATTCTTGCAAACAAGACTTGACGCTTGTCATGAATATACCAAACTGGGTAGAGCTTGTCAGGAACCGGTACAGCTTGAAGGAAGCTATGGACCACTTTTCTGAGAACTATTGAAACCAGACTTGGACATCTCGCTGATGACAGATGTGCAAGAAAAAAAATGGAGCACTTTTTCGCACCATAT
This sequence comes from Arion vulgaris, assembly GCA_020796225.1. Lineage (NCBI taxonomy): Eukaryota > Metazoa > Mollusca > Gastropoda > Stylommatophora > Arionidae > Arion > Arion vulgaris. The sequence goes on along the minus strand of CM036754.1, from coordinate 80,544,707 downwards.
TAAAAATACGGTGTATACCCATATTTTGTTCATTGACCATCGTCAAACAATGTGTGATGTGGTAAACATCACGCTTGTCTGCATTTACTTCTCATTGTTTTTCTTGTACCCAATTGATACTGGGCCGACCTGAGAACCGTTACGTTCAGAAAAGATTCTACTCCCACTGTGGAATTGAACCCTGACGACATGTCTTCTCTAGACGTAGAAACTTATACCAAATCTCTGCATGAGCTCTACATGTATTGTTTGCAGATTAGCTTGGATGTCATCATGTACATATACATATATATTTATATATAAACAGACTCCCACTGCGACTTCTTGGAAATTGAAAGCTAATAATACGTTCACTACGTCATTTTCAAGTCATGTGTGACTTTAACACACGTAATGACGTTAATATTCTCACTCTTCACACGAACAAGCCGACTGCGCTAAAACACACCAAAATTTGCAGCTTTGTACTACATAAAACGGTTCACTCACCCTAGCCACCACGTACTGTTTGATGGTAATGTAATCGATTTAGTCATCAGAAACGGTTTTCTTTTGTTCAGACGTCAGAACAGAAACTAAGCCTACGTTTAGTTCCACAGGAAGAATATAAGGAAACGAAGCGTATTCATTATAGGATGGATGGTGTATACAACTAAAAAGGTGTGCTTAAATGGACAAGCAGCCTTCACGCAGATGTTGTACTGGCAAAGATAAATAACATTGCTTGTGTTATGTAGGGAAAATGTGAAGAGAAACAAATAAGAAAATATGTAGATTTATCAAAAGTCGGAAGATACCACTTATAGTGGAAGATAACATGTCAGTGCAAATTGAACAGCAAAATGAAAAAAAAAAGCAATCACTAGTACGTGAATAAATTACAGAGAGAAAAGTACATAATAGAGAAATAGATTCAATCAAAATTACTGGTTAGATAATTGACAAAATTACAGCTAGACTGAATTGATGACTGGGGGTTAAACTCTAACACAGATCAAAGAACTAACACGTCTATCGTGATTAACAATGTCATATTTATTTGAAAATCAGAACAGAATTCTATTGAATTTTACGTGGACAACAAAATAATCTTAATAAACACAATCAATACAAATGTATTCTACGGGAAATATTGAGAACAAATTTTGTTAATGAGAATATTACGTACAAGATTAACTAACAGTCAACCACGTTTTTTACAAGTTTCAATAAACTATCCGAATAAGCTCCGATACAATGGGTACAAAGCAAAAGGCCGGCCACGCAAAAGATGGACTCAGAGATAACAGAGGTGACGAAAGACACTATCTACAAAGCGCACACAATGGCCCGTTTAAGAAATCTCTTCTTGACCTGACGCTGTGAGGCAAACAGGATTGGAGAAAAGTAAGACAGAAATAAACAATGAAATTCCAAATTATATAATTTATTACGAGATTGCCAATTTCATTTCAATGTTGTATCTCTTCTTCTTCTTTGCGTTCGTTCTTTACAACCAATTTTAATCACTCTTTGTGATATGTTTGTCTATGTCAAAACGTATACGATCACATTGGTTTGGTAGGCCCCTAAACGTATAGATTTCTACACGTTTAGGACACGTGCATCCGATTTCATCCAAACCTCCTTAGTCGCTCTCTAACATGCGTGGCAGGTAACAGTGGTTCTATTCTTTACCCAAATTTGGGTCGAGTAACCATCAATGTTGTATCAACATATGCCAGCGAGGGTTGGAATTTGACTAAAGATAAAGAAGTAAGTTGAATTCTTTTGAAAAAAAGATGTCTGTGAAAAACAATTAACATAAAATGGAACAAATTCATAAGAAGGGATAAAATCAGAGAAATGTCTGGTCAACCACCTATTAAAACTGTTATAAGAAAGAGAAGATGAAGTTATGTTGAGCGTACGCTGAGAAGAAATTATCAAAGAATCACAAAGCAGACAGTGAAGAGGGGGATAAATGGTTAAAGAAAGAAAAGATACCGTAGAGAAACGCTAGAACGAAAATTACTGAGAGAAGTGAGAAATACTGAACTCAATACAATAGAGGAGATTGATCGAGTTGCTCAAGATAAAACTCAATGAATAAATTGCTTACATACCATATGTAACGTATAACAGTATGAGAGGAAGACAATATGTTGCAGATGTCACAATAGATAGCCATACATAGTGACAATCAATGACTGTAGAAGACAATAGCTAGCCCTTTAGTTGCTAAGGACGTATATATACGTTTTTCCCATTCACTTCTAAATACGCATTAACTAGGTTGTTATTATCTCTGCTCTGCGTGCTAAAGACGTGTTAACACGTTGAACATTTCTATTGTCACTGCTGTAGGTGTACATTCACGTTTGTGACCTAGAAACAAAGAGTAGCTATTTTTAGCTCAGCCTTCGGAAAGTATGTAGCAGCGAAAGGGCTAGGAACTGGTATCAGGGTAGTGGAGTAGAGGTAAACTGCTATCAAAGGAGATGTTAAGTGCATCCTTCATTCCGCTAGTCTGCTGGATACCCTCGGTAAGGTGGAGTACCGTTTAGACCCCTTACTCCCCGCACTCCCCCACGACAGGTTCACGTGGAAGCCATGGGAGCAGCTGGGGATGAGTAAAGCAGCCGGCAGAGTGTCAATGGTTATAGGTCTCAAAATCTCCCAACAGTAGACAGAGGATCTCTGTAATAGAGACAATGGCTACGGCCATGGACCAGTATGGTCACTGCCAGGAAGGCAGGCAGAGGATCTCTGTAATAGAGACAATGGCTACGGCCATGGACCAGTATGGTAATTACCAGGAAGGAAAGCAATGGCAGACTACCTTCAAAGAGAATGGTTACGTTCATGGATCAGTACGGTAACTACCAGGAAGGAAATCATTCGCAGGCTACCTTCCAAGACAGTGGTTACGTTCATGGACCAGTATGATAACTACCAGGAAGGAAAGCAATGGCAGCCTACCTCCCAAGACAATGTCTAGAAAACTCTAACAGTAATATGGAATAAAGTTCCGGAGGACTGTTGGGGTGGCAACGTTCTGCTCAGGACAAGGTATATGATGATGATGATGGTAGCAGCTGACGGTTTGTTTTTGTGTGAGGTGACCACTAGTTTCATGTAGACCCATAGGTGCTTAGTCATTTCCAGCAGATAGGGAAAAGTATTTATAATGATTCTTATATAGCATTAGGAGCTTCTGTGGTGTAGAGATTAGGTACTCGTCTCTCGTGCCAAAGATACCAAGTTCGCTTCCTCGTGGTGTCAATCTGGATATTTTTCCAGAGATCCCTGATCCTAGTCCTATCGGAGATGGATGATAAAACGTAGGTCCAGTGTTCAATTTGAGCACGTAAAAGAACCTTTGGCAGCTCAAAATCGAGAAAAACAGGCTGGAAAGCCGCTGCAGGGTCAAAATTCATTAGAAAATATTAAAATAAAGATTCCTACAAAAATTTCTTCATCATCTTCAAAATTACATCAGGGACCCTCGCCAGTGCTACAGAGTTCGTGCACTGCAGCTGAGATCTTCCTGTGTAATAAATCAGAGCACACATGGTTACTCACCAAAATGCAATGATGATGTTCCTATCAATCAATCAACCTATATATCATTAGTTCAATGTTCTTTCAAAGGAACTTGAATCTTCACACAATGTTCGATTCCATATTCAAACAACATCATTATAGAAGACCGCATTGATGGAGAATCGCATCAGCGCATTAGTTAGTGACCTGCTTCCTATGCGAGTGGTCGCATGTTCGAACTATCAAATTGAAGTAAGATTCATGTTTTCTTGAACGCAGACAGGTCTCAAATCGACAAGTCCCCATTAGTTTTCATTGAAGTTCTTGGAAGTGAAGAGACAGACAGGAATTAAAATCACATTATTCATTGTATTTTGTTGAGAAAATACACATACAGACTAAACACCGTCTCTCTCTCTCTCTCTCTCTCTCTCTCTCTCTCTCTCTCTCTCTCTCTCTCTCAGCCTGTGATGCCCTGACGCTAAGAGCAGTAATAAATGCACACCAGGTTTCTCCATACTTGGCCATCCTCTGTATTGTGTTCCAGCTGTGATTGATTTCTTTCAGTACTTGTCCTACTGTTCTCCCCAGGTCGTTTTAGGATTTCTACATTTTCAGTTACCCCCTTGTGTCCATCTTAGTGTACTCGTGATAGCGTTAGCTTCCACGAGTATCATATGTTCCATTCATCTTCAGCGTTTCTTTTGAATGATGGTGCTTATATTCTCTTGTTTGTCTATTGTCTATTGCCTATTGTCTGTTCCTAGGTGGATGGTGGAATTGGTAGTCCACTCTTGCCGTTAAGCGTAGGGGTGGGAGCTTTAATTTAGTTCTATGGCCAGATGAGTCGCCTTGTGTTATATCCGTGTTCTTTTAGTGTGGTCTTGATAATGTCTATCCATTTTTTCTTGGTCTTCCCTTGGCTCTAGTACCTGATTTATTTTTATTTTTTACTTTTACTCTCGTATTGATACTACTTAACTGTACTTCCTTATAAGTCACGTGGTATCAAAACTGGTTGTTTACTTTACTTAACCATCTCATCGATTGCCGTGTCATTATCTAACACACGGTTGTTGAATGACTTCAAAATGTCACTGTGCTTGTAAATGTCACTGTAAATTGAAGTCAGAACGAGAGTTATTCAGTGCTACATAGAACCAATACTGACATACAGATGCGAGTGATGCAGTGCTACATAGAACCAATACTGACATACAGATGCGAGTGATGCAGTGCTACATAGAACCAATACTGACATACAGATGCGAGTGATGCAGTGCTACATAGAACCAATACTGACATACAGATGCGAGTCATGCAGTGCTACATAGAACCAATACTGACATACAGATGCGAGGTCATGGACGGTAAACAAGCAGGTAAAATCTCTGGAAGTCATAGGGATGTGGTTTTTTCAGAAGAATGTTGAGAATCCCATGAACTGTTAAAATTGTGAGTGTATGGACTGTTCAATGAAGCCAAGACATAGTAAAAACTTATTGTCAATATAAGAAAAAGGTAATTATCATTGCTAGGGCATGTGATGAGAAGGAGAGGTTTAGAACACATTGTGACAACCGGTAAAATCGAAAGAAGGCGAGACAGAGGAAGACAGAGAGAACATTTTGGATAGCCTGACTTCATGGTACGGTAGAGCGTCAACGTATGAGATGATAGCAAATACCAGGAACTGCGATTTGTGGAGATCCATGATCGCCTACACCAGCTAGCAGACACATTATGGTGATCAGTTGTAAATGTCTACCCACATTCAAAACTGAAGTCAACTTGTCAGCTTGTTGATAACGATAATCTTCTACTTGTCCGTTACAAGAGACAACGCGTAAGACCCAAGAGGTTGAAATCTTCTAATATATGACATTCACTAAAACTGTTGTCTCCCTTGTTTGATATTATGAACTAAGGAAACTTGTTGAAATAAGTGATGAGGAAACTTGTTGAAATAAGTGATGGATAATGGATAAGGAATGTTGTATTGAATTGTCACTTTCTTTGCGTTCAATGTTATTAAACAGTCTAAGCCAGTCTAAGCCGAGATATGATTCATCATATAGCTTGTCCTGGACAGAACTTGGTCAATCTGTAGTAGGAGGCTTCCAAGCGTGGTACAGGGGCTTTATTTACTACATTGTTATTCAGGTCTTGTCGTTTCGGCTAACGTTGGTTGACAAATGCAATGCAGCAGGTTGACTTCTATACATTTAAGACACGTGCATCCGATTTCAGCCAAACCTCCTTAGTCGACTCTTATGACATGCGTGGCAGGTAACAGTAGTTCTATTCTTTACAACCCAAATTTGGACCGCGGTAACCACTCGGGTGCCGTGTATCTTACCCGCTGTCACAATGTATTCAATTTTCTCTCTTCCAATTTCCAAGGAATTATGATTTTTTTTCTATTTCTATTGCATTCTATACGCGAACTGGTCTCATCTGCTTTTTTGAGTACATCAGCATTTGTCCTCTTTTCTCTATCTGCTGCATTCTTCTTCTTCTTCTTTGTGTTCGTTCTTTACCACCAATTTTAATCACTCTTTGTGATATGTTTGATCTTTGCCAAGAACGTGTATACGTTGCACATTGGTTTGGTAGGCCCCTAAACGCATAAACTTCTACACGTTTAGGACACGTGCATCCGATTTCAGCCAAACCTCCTTAGTCGCCTCTTACGACATGCGTGGCAGGTAACAGTGATTCTATTCTTTACACCCCAAATTTGGACCCAGGTAACCACTCGGGCGCTGTTGCATTCTATACGCGAACTGTTCTCGTCTACTTTCTTGAGTACATCCTCATTTGTCATCTTTTCTATCCACATTATACTCAATATTCTTCTACAAAACCACTTCTGTAGACTCTAGTAATATTCTATTCTTGTTTATTCTCCCTGATTGACATCATAGTCCGAACTGGTTCTATGTAACACTGTAATACCTATAGTTTCTACTTTCCATGATCAATTGTATTTATTCTCCATGATTGACATCCATATGTCCGAACTGGTTCTATGTAACACTGTAATACCTATAGTTTTTCTCTCACTTTCCATGATCAATGTGTATTACATAACATGGTTTCCATTTTACAGAAAGCTACCTGTAACTTATTGGTTGTACACTTTATTTCTATATTACATTTACATCGAATATAATATTTATACACGTGTATTTCAACTACTTCTACGTCCGCCTGCCCAACCTGTTCGTAACATGTTGAACGACGGGTGACAAACCCCCTGTGAGTGCGGTTCAATTCCGCTAGCTGGCAGAAAAGTCTCAGGTTCTCCAGATTTATGGTGTTCGTGGCACTGAACCGAAGGGTTACAATGTCCATGGTGCCGTGCCGAAGAGCTGAAAGCTCAAGTGCTTCTGGAACGAAAAAAAAAAAGAAAAATTACTTCTACATATAGCTTATATATAGTAGGAGAGAGACAGTTCCTTTGTCCACGTGTGGAAAGTCGAGGGTTGGATTGAAACCACAAGCTACTTGCGTTCGAGTAGATAAGCGAAGGATTATGTATTATGCTAATCCGTCTTGATAGTTATTCCCATGATTTATATTCTTTTCAATCTAACGGCGTTAAACGGGTCATTAAAGAGAAATGTACAAGCGAAGGCAAGTAAAGTGTTTGACTGTCAGCAAGACAGACTGGAACATTTCCTTAAGCCGAACAAAAACATTTCGGATGCGCATGTCCTACGCAAGTATGAGCCTAACAGGGGCGCAACTTGAAAGTTATTCTTGACAAAGACCAATTATACATCACAATAAGAATGATCAAATAAACAAACAAACCTAGCAGATTCAAGTACACGAAATATTTGGAAAAAATAACATAGTTCAAATATCACGCCCGAACTTCAGTCTTCACAACGTTACTATCTTATCATCAACCTTGATCAAATTACTGCTCTGTAAATTACAGTATGATAACTTTTGCGAGATACAGTTGTCAGGTTAAGTATCACCAACCTGTTAAAAATCACTAAAACTATTCGACTTTGAAAAGAAGGAGTTGGAAATTTGGAGAACAGGCAGGGATAACATATTTATCCAAAAAGGGACTTGAATGTATAAGATTTCATGAGAATGTAGATTATCAGATGATCAAACAGGATATGAAGTGAAGAAAGGAAGAGAAGATATGTGTAAGGCATAAAATGAAATAAGCAAGAATTTATCAGAGAATGAGAATAAATTTATTAGAATAAAGAATACAGACATAATCTTTCTTTCTTTCTCGAATCCTGTATGCCTCACAGCGTCAGGTCGGAAGAGATTTCTAAAACGGCTAGTATGCGCTTCGTAGATAGTTCTTTCTCGCTCTTTATCTCGAGTCCATCTTGCGTGCGGCCTTGCTTTACCCATTATCGCAGCATTGCTCTTGGTGACTGTCTGATGGAATCTGCTTACGTGACCTGAACCATTTAACATATACATTCAATTTCATGAGCTTTAATAGTATTGAAATAGCCTGACAATATACATATCAATTTCCAAGTGAGCTAATAATAGTATTGAAATAGCCTGACAATATACATATCAATTTCCAAGTGAGCTAATAATAGTATTAAATGATAATACAGAATACAATAGGCTTGCAGGTATGGCTGCTGTAAAAAGCGGACGAGCAACAGACAAGGCTGATATTCTGAACTCCTAAAGGAGCAAGAAAGTGTAAATGATTCAAGAAATAGTGCTGAATCTACAGCCGACCCGACTGCCCACCGTGTTCGTAGCGCGTTGGACGATGGGTGACAAGCCCCTTTTAGTGCCGTTCAATTCCACGGGTTGACAGAAAAGCCATAGGTTCTCCAGATTTACGATGTTAAATCCGGAGAGAAATCCGGAACCGAAGGGTTACGATGTCCATGGAACCGAGCCGAAGAGCTGAAAGCTCAAGTGCTTCTGGATCGAAACAATTTTTCATCTACAGCCCTCTCCAGACTCCAAGAATTCCAAGTCAAATGTGGTGTAGCTAGACAAGAGTGTTATACTGGTACCCAAAGAAGAATAGTAAACCAACAAAGAACCGGTGCCATTAGTTGCCACACAATCAGAGACATACTGAGGAGGAGATCGGGGTACTAATGGACTATTTGGTTTAATGTGCAGTGATGATGATCCGACGACTCGACTAAACTAAAGAATATATTGAGAAGTCGTTGACAAAATACAGTACTACATACATGCTTAAGTGATCATACATAAAAACAACGCAAGCATTACAAGTTACTGTTGTTTGCTAATTGTTGGTATTGCTGATGTTGGTGTTTCTGCTGTTGTTGTATGTGATGTTGTTTTTATTACTGCTGTTAGTGTTGTTGATATTGGTGTTGTTGCTGGTGTTGGTGTTGTTGCTGGTGTCTGCGTACTTTGCTGGTTTGCATCATCTTCTGCTGGTCTGTTTTATGCTGAGTGCCCTGTTGCTGGTCTGTGCTTGTTGATATTGCTTTTCCTGCTTAGTAGTTGATACCGTTGCTGGTGCTACTTGTTTCTGAGGATGGATTTCTTCCTGCTTATGACTTGGTTTGGTGTTGATATTGGTGTTGTTGCTCTTGGTGTTGTTGCTGGTGTTGGTGTTGTTGCTGGTGTTGTTGCTGGTGTTGGTGTTGTTGATATTGGTGTTGTTGCTGGTGTTGGTGTTGTTGCTGGTGTTGGTGTTGGTGTTGTGGTTACTCACCGAATAACAATTATGATGGTCCTATCAATCAATCAATCAATCAAAGAGGAATCCCTTTATATAATAGATTGAGTGCCACCTTTACTGGTCTAAACGTAGCATTCACAGAAAAGGAATATGAATCTCTTTCTCCATCTTATATTGAATACCACGGTTAGTGGTCTAACTCTGATATTCACGAAAGAGAAATGGGAATTTCTTCAAACTCTATAATACAAACTTAATAAGAGTTAAATAAAATAATTACATCTGAAATGCTCTGCCTGCGAAAAGTTACCAACAACACCAGAAAAGACAGTCACCAACATCAGCATAAGAAAGAAAGTTGGCACAGAACCGTGCTTGAATTACATTGAGAAACAAAGAATGAAGTGGTTTGACCACTTAATAAGAATGCATCCAAACTCCACAGTATTTAGTCTTCTACAACAGAACATCAGGAAAGAAGGCGAGAAGAAGACCACCAAAAAGATAGTTAGATGACATAGCAGAATTCTTTCAAAGAGCAAAAATAACAATCACCCAAGCCACCAGAGCAGCGAAAGACAAAAACAGAAAACCACGATACTTGGCAACAATCCGGTAGCAGTATGACAACATAAAAAGAAGAAAAATAAGAGTAAAATAAAGACAGAAAAGTAAACAAATCCAATGCGATAAAACACAGAAAATGACAAGAAATAGAAACACTAGATGAGAATTGTAAAGAAAATTATAACCTGCAGAATGTTAAGCTCAAAGATGGAAAAGCGTCCAGAAATATAGTTTTCAAGTTCCACTTATTCCAATGTCCATTATTGTAGAAAGCGTTCTTGCACGATACAAAATGTTGACCTTTCATATGTCGTTACATCTGTCCTCTTTTATTTATATATAGCTGTTGATTTATATTCATCTTAGATTTCTTGTTGAAGAAAGCCAGTTTTCTGATATAGAACTGACATAGACAATTGTGATTGATGTGTTAGATAACGATCAAGGATGTCATAAATAACAGATAACAATAAGAAATAATTAAATAATGCAGGAGACTTGATTATAAAAGGCATTGTTCCGGAAAGATGATGTGAAAGTGGGCCGATATTATTCTCAATGCCAGCAACGTATATTAAAAAATGGATGGAATTCTGCCTAGGGTAGTTTCTGCTTTCAAAAACTAAAATATTGTTTGCTATCTTGCAATAAATCTCATACTTGAACTCTCAAGAATTGTATTAAGTTTTGTTGAATATTGCAGCTTGCTTGACGGCTGCAGCCGAGTACAAAAAAAACCACTTATTGTCTCTTTATTTATAACGCAAGAAAAAAAGGATTAGATCTCTGTAGCCAAGTCGTTGCCTTGCATTCCAAAGGTCCGGATTCTCTCTCTCAGCTGAGCACAGCGATTACTCAGTTCGCTCTCCCTTCTGTAGCCATCTAGTGTTTTTTACGGTGTGGGGTAGCTAGCCAAACGCAAAACCTCCTTTGTCGCCTCTTACGACATTCATGGCAGGTAACAGTGGTTCTATTCTTTACACCCCAATTTGGGTCCCAGTAACCACTCGGGCTTTTCGTGGATTCGAATACGGACCTCGCTGTACTGTATGATCATAAAGAAGCATGTTCCTTGCATCGCTTTCATCACTGCCTGCCTGGACAATTCTCTGTCTCTAGCAAGTTCTCCAGCATCTTATAACAATATGTTTAAGGTTTCTTTGATGTCCTGCTGTCACCTTCGTCTTGATCTTCCCCTGCTTCTACCCCCAGGAACAATACCTTCCATTACTGTTCTCCTCAAACCACGGTGTCGTTTTACCTGACCGAAATACTTCATTTTCCGGAACAAGGTTCAGGAGCAATGTTGATATGTAAGTCTCTGTTCTGTGCGATATATAAGTCTCCGTTCTGTGTACGATATGTAAGTCTCCGTTCTGTGTACGATATGTAAGTCTCCGTTCTGTGTGCAATCTGTAAGTCTCCGTTCTGTGTACGATATGTAAGTCTCCGTTCTGTGTGCGATATGTAAGTCTCCATTCTGTGTACGATATATAAGTCTCCGTTCTGTGTACGATATGTAAGTCTCCGTTCTGTGTGCAATCTGTAAGTCTCCGTTCTGTGTACGATATGTAAGTCTCCGTTCTGTGTGCGATATGTAAGTCTCCGTTCTGTGTACGATATGTAAGTCTCCGTTCTGTGTGCAATCTGTAAGTCTCCATTCTGTGTGCGATATGTAAGTCTCCGTTCTGTGTGCGATGATGTTCGTCTCTGTGCAACTGTAAGTCTCTTTCTGTGCGATATGTAAGTCTCCATTCTGTGTGCGATATATAAGTCTCCATTCTGTGTACGATATATAAGTCTCCATTCTGTGTCTGATATATGTTCCGTTCTGTGTGCGAGTGTATTTTATCCATAGACTCCCAGGATTGTTGACGTAACTGCAGAGTTCGTGCTCTGTGAAATACTTCAGCAAGGACATGCCCTTTCTGTGGAAAGTGATGCTGTATGGAAGGCTATTTCGCCCGGGTGGTTACCAGGGCCCAAATTTGGGTGTAAAGAATAGAACCACTATTACCTGCCACGCATGTCGTAAGAGGCGATTAAGGAGGTTTGGATGAAATCGGATGCACATGTACTAAGCATGTAGAAGTCTATGCGTTTAGGGACCTACCAAACCAATGTGTAACGTATACACGTTCTTGGCAAAGATCAAACATATCACAAAGAGTGATTAAAATTGGTGGTAAAGAACGAACACAAAGAAGAAGAAGAAGAAGAGAAAGCTATTTGTAAGTAATAAATAATATTTCATCTCATATTATTAAATGAGTTTAAGTAATAAATAATATTTCATCTCATATTATTAAAAGAGTTAAATCTTCCTTTGTTCTCGGTAGACACCAGTTCAATCCTCCGGTAAGATCAATGAATTTTTTTCTCTGTCGGGGCATAAAGAAAAAATCATAATATGAACAGTTTCGTGGTGACTGTTCTAGTCATGATGCCATTAAATTCCACAGACTCTTGTTGCCCAATGTCCTACAGCGTTCTAATAAGCGGTATTACAGGCTGAAACGACAGTGTTTTTTTTTTATATCAGTGCAACTCGTATCTGTATTAAATAACTAACATTTTTGACAATCAATATTATCACTCCTATCAAATAACAACAAACATGAAATATTAGTCAATGGTTGGAAACACATTTTATGAAATATTAGTCAATGGTTGGAAACACATTTTATGAAATATTAGTCAATGGTTGGAAACACATTTTATGAACTGATACAATCTCCTTGTAACTTCATCTTTACGTCAGAACTAAAGAAGAATGTATGTTGTTATTACATCGAATGTAAATATTGAATTCTTGTCTCGAACATTCTTGTCGCTATATTACCCATGGGTACACTGTTTATTAATGGAAATGTGTCTGACTTCAAGACTTCTCAAACATCTCACACATGTTTATCGGCCGTTTCTTTCCAGATTTATGTTGTGACTTTCTAGCTGCGTCTTTGCCAATTATGATTTATTGACACTGTATTTTGACCAGAATAGTTGCGTGAAGATAGAGATGGAGAGAAGAGTTGAATCTGACGAAATATGGGTAATGCAGACGAATAGGGGGAGTGATAGTTCATCATGATCAAATAGCTTGTCCTGAGCAGAACTTTGCCACTCCAACAGCCCTCCGGAATTTCTCTCTCTTTTCTCTTTTCTCTCTCTCATATGACAGATGTTCTGTCTCTGCAGCCGTCATGTTCAAACCATCAGTTACATCCTGAATCCATCTTCTCCGTGGTCCTCCTCTTCCTCTCCCTTCCGGCGGGTCTTCTTCCATTATGGTCTCCTTTAAAGAGATGAAAGGCCCGTCTCCCAGCGTGTTCGTAGCGCGTTGGACTACGGGTGACAAGCTCTCTGTGATTGCGGGTTCAATTCCGCAGGCTGGCAGAAAAGACACAGGTTCTCCAGATTTACGGTGTTCGTGGCACCGAACCGAAGGGTTACGTTGTCCATGGCACCGAGCCGAAGAGCTGAAAGCTCAAGTGCTTCTGGATCGAAGAAAAAAGTGATGAAAGCGAGTAAATAATTAGTTCAACAGCTTTCATTGCACTAGGAAACATATGGAAGTCTACAGAAATCAATTCTAGAACAACAATTCGGATATTTTACTCCAATGTTAAAGCAGTTATGCTGTATGGTTCAGAAACATGGAGAACAACTAACATATTAGAGCATAAATTGCAAACATTCATCAACTGGTATCTGCGCGAATAGAGGGACTGAAATTGTATTATAGGGTCACAAATTACGAATTTATGGAGAGAACAAGACAAATTCCAGTGAACCTAGAGATGGTATGATAGGGTCACAAATGAGGAATTTATGGAGAGAACAAGACAGATTCCAGTGAACCTAGAGATGGTTTGATAGGATCACAAATGACGAATTTATGGAGAGAACAAGACAGATTCCAATGAACCTAGAGGCTAAAACGCTAGCGCTGGATAGGACACATTTTGCAAAAACATAAGGGGAATATAACAAGAAGGTTCTTTCCTGGACCCAGCAGAGACTGTGAAAAAGAGAGGCCGAGAAACATGGAGACGGGACTTGAAGGCAGTGAGTCAACAATATAAGAAGAACTGGTGAGAGCTGCAGGAGATAGCTAGAGATAGGAACACTTGGCATGAGTTTGTTGATGGGTTTAAAAGGCAGAAGAGAATGAATAGAGAGCTATCCATGGAGATGAAATTAGACTATGTATGTTTTTGATAACATTAACTTATTGAGCAATAACTGCCGCAGGGTGCATGAAGATTGTCTATTAAAATAACCCAACTGCCGCACACCACGCGAAACATTGTTTACTTGTGGTTATATTTACAAGCGTGCATTCTGATCTATTGTGGTCTATCCGGAGTTTGGCAAATGTGTTAATTGGGTATCTCTTCTTCTTCACCATTTACTTCTTATATAAGTGTTGGTGGGTAGTGATCTTGTGTGTACTTGTCCTAATGCACTTTGTAAACTGATATTCATGTTCGTAAGTCTGCTCTTGATGCCATCTCTCCATCTTTTGCGTGGTCTTCCTCTTGCTCTGTACTCATATACTTTTCCTGTGTGACCCTATGTAGTAGACGATACCAGGCATTCTTGTCAGGTGTCCAAACCATTTAATCTGTTGTTCTTTTATGAATTGGTGACCTTTATATATTTTCAAGTCGGAAAATGGGAACAATTAATTCAGTCAAATCGTGTATTTTCAGTTCAGTAGAGAATGTGTTAAGAGACACCACACTTTGTTGAACATCATCTAGGAAGGGAAGATACACGGCATGAGAACATCATCTTGGAAGGGAAGATACACGGCATGAGAACATCATCTAGGAAGGGAAGATACAGGCATGAGAACATCATCTGGAAGGGAGATACACGGCATGAGAACATCATCTTGGAAGGGACGATACACGGCATGAGAACATCATCTTGGAAGGGACGATACAGGCATGAGAACATAAATCTTGGAAGGAAGATACACGCATGAGAACATCAACTTGAAGGAAGATACAGGCATGAGAACATCATCTGGAAGGAAGATACACGGCATGAGAACATCATCTTGGAAGGGACGATACACGGCATGAGAACATCATCTAGGAAGGGAAGATACACGGCATGAGAACATCATCTTGGAAGGGAAGATACACGGCATGAGAACATCATTTTGGGAAAGGGGACGATACACGGCATGAGAACATCATCTTAGGAAGGACGATACACGGCATGAGAATATCATCTTAGAAGGGACGATACACGGCATGAGAACATCATCTTAGAAGGGACGATACACGGCATGAGAACATCATCTTAGAAGGGACGATACACGGCATGAGAACATCATCTTGAAGGACGATACACGGCATGAGAACATCATCTTGGAAGGGAAGATACACGGCATGAGAACATCATCTTGGAAGGGAAGATACACGGCTTGAGAACATCATCTTGGAAGGGAAGATACACGGCTTGAGAACATCATCTTGGAAGGGAAGATACACGGCTTGAGAACATCATCTTGGAAGGGAAGATACACGGCTTGAGAACATCATCTGGAAGGAAGATACACGGCATGAGAACATCATCTAGGAAGGGAAGATACACGGCATGAGAACATCATCTTGGAAGGGACGATACACGGCATGAGAACATCATCTTGGAAGGGAAGATACACGGCATGAGAACATCAACTTGGAAGGGAAGATACACGGCATGAGAACATCATCTGGAAGGGACGATACACGGCTTGAGAACATCATCTAGGAAGGGAAGATACACGGCATGAGAACATCATCTTGGAAGGGAAGATACACGGCATGAGAACATCATCTTGGAAGGGAAGATACACGGCATGAGAACATCATCTTGGAAGGAAGATACACGGCATGAGAACATCATCTTGAAGGACGATACACGGCATGAGAACATCATCTTGAAGGACGATACACGGCATGAGAACATCATCTTTGAAGGGACGATACACGGCATGAGAACATCATCTTAGAAGGGACGATACACGGCATGAGAACATCAACTTAGAAGGGACGATACACGGCATGAGAACATCACTGAAGCGACTACACTGAGAACACATCTGAAGGACGATACACGGCTTGAGAACATCAATTTGGAAGGGAAGATACACGGCATGAGAACATCATCTTGGAAGGGACGATACACGGCATGAGAACATCATCTTGGAAGGGACGATACACGGCATGAGAACATCATCTTGGAAGGGACGATACACGGCATGAGAACATCAATTTGGAAGGGATGATACACAACATGAGAACATCATCTTGGAAGGGAAGATACACAACATGAGAACATCATCTTGGAAGGGAAGATACACAACATGAGAACATCATCTCGGAAGGGACGATACACGGCATGAGAACATCATCTTGGAAGGGAAGATACACGGCATGAGAACATCAATTTGGAAGGGAAGATACACGGCTTGAGAACATCATCTTGGAAGGGAAGATACACGGCATGAGAACATCAACTTGGAAGGGAAGATACACAACATGAGAACATCAACTTGGAAGGGAAGATACACGGCATGAGAACATCAATTTGGAAGGGAAGATACACGGCTTGAGAACATCATCTTGGAAGGGAAGATACACGGCATGAGAACATCAACTTGGAAGGGAAGATACACAACATGAGAACATCAATTTGGAAGGGAAGATACACGGCATGAGAACATCAATTTGGAAGGGACGATACACAACATGAGAACATCATCTAGGAAGGGAAGATACACAACATGAGAACATCATCTAGGAAGGGAAGATACACAACATGAGAACATCATCTAGGAAGGGAAGATACACAACATGAGAACATCATCTCGGAAGGGACGATACACGGCATGAGAACATCATCTTGGAAGGGAAGATACACGGCATGAGAACATCAATTTGGAAGGGAAGATACACGGCATGAGAACATCATCTTGGAAGGGAAGATACACAACATGAGAACATCATCTAGGAAGGGAAGATACACAACATGAGAACATCATCTAGGAAGGAAGATACACAACATGAGAACAAAGGTAAACCGTGATACAATTTGGGAGGAACTTTGGACAAGTAAACATCTAACGAAGCTTACCGTCATGACAAGGGACATAACTTGGAGTCTTATTAATGCCAACTTTCGACGGAACGTGGTTAATAGATAGATAGATTGATTGATTGATTGATTGATTGATTGATCTGTTGATAGATTGATTGATTGGCTGTCTGGTTATTTGATTGATTGATTGATCTGTTGATTAATTGATTAGTCCGGGTGTGCCGGGGCCAAGGTAACCAAAGAATAGTATCGCTGCGATCTACAAGGCATGTCGTAAGAGGCGACTGATGCAGGGGCCTATGGAAGCTACCTTAATAAATAAAAAGCATCGCAGAAATCGGATGTGCTTGTAGGCGCATAACTGGCACAACGTACAATCACTTTTAGGCTCAGATCACATACAAATCACACAGAGTGGTTAACAGAGGGTCGATATGGAGCGTTCGAAGAAATAGAAGGAAATTGATTGATTGATTGATTGATTGATTGATTGATTGAATGATTGATTGATTGATTTATTTATTGATTGATTGATCGATCGTTCGATGTGCACGAAATTGCAAAAAAGATTATATCATCAAACGTGACTGGGGTTTCGTAAGAGAAATAATAGAGGGCATGGTTCCCAGAAGATGAGGCAGGGTACAACCAATACGACGGTGACAACAGGAAGAGAATATGCTAGAAATGAAGTGTCTTTCAGATGGTATGTGATGAAGGCGATGCTCTCCTGCATTATTAGAGGAAGTTAAAAACCTGTATCATTCAACTTTATATTCTCTCTCGACATTACCTCTTTTCTCGACGTTCCCTCTTCTCCCGACATTACCTCTTTTCTTGACATTAGTTGCTATGATGAAATGACCTATACTCCCAACTTTACGTTCCGCCATCAAATACCAACATCATCTAGTTACTCCTATCTGTCATATTTTGGTTATTATGCCCCCTGATGTCACTAAATAATAGCGACAAATAACATTTCCCATAACTCTTCCACTGTAAATTACTTCCCTTTGTTCTATCAAACAATACCTTACTATTTTCCATCATTGCATTATCGCTATTAATGTTTCCTCTCTTACTTCTCTCATTCTCCCTCTCTGCCTCTCTCTCTCTCTCTCCTACTACTACTAAACAATAGTACACACCATCCTCATATTCATACACCATATTTATCTAACTCGTCAAACAACGTACACAAAAATACTGCGCAAATCAAAATTATACTTCACTACTCACGAACAAGAGTTACCCATCCTTCTAAATTCATAAATTCCTCCCATACGTCAAATCACCAAACTCAAGATTCTACTAAACACTCCCTTTCTGTATTCACTTATTCCCTAACACCTCCAATATAATACTCAATATAGCGCTGCATTCCATAATGCGTCCACTCTGGTCATTGTGTTCAGACTTGTAAATTTGTATACATGCAGCACCCACTAGTCCGTGTTCTCCCAGTAAGTCACTTTCGTAGAACAATAGTTGCACACCATTTGCACACATACACACATGCATGCACATATACGCACATGAATCGATTAGATAAAGATTACTATGACGAATCAACAAATAAGTATCAATGCATTTTGCTGATAAAATAATTGACCTTTTCTCCATGTTACGACACGGTATCTCCTGTGTTGCTACACACCATCATCTGTCTGTGTTACTACACATTAATTGAAACCTGGGGTACTAGTTACTTTAAATTCCATGCGGGTTTTTAGTAACCGAGTTATGACATCGTTAAAAAAAATACACATTTCATATTGTGTTAAGTCAGTTATTGTACCAGGTAAGTGTGCATGTGAAGGGTAAGCAGGGGAAACGTTGTTCCACTATTTGTGAACGAAGAATATCAATTCAAAATCGGATCAATATTTCTTGGATTATCAAATCACCCGAGATAAATTTAGTTTTCCATTATTTTTATATTAAGCAAACATCAATTTCTTACATATTTTTTATGTATATTTAATTTATCAGTTATATGAAGACTATCATCATAGCACTAAAACATCGGAAAACAAATCAAGCTGATGCCTGCAATCACCATCGGGAGATTACAATATCATGGGAGACAACTTTAAAAGAAAAGCAGAATCTATACTGAAGACGAGTGTGTCAGCTATTTCACAGATACCAAGACAAATTAGGGCACACTCGCAACTAACGATGAAGCCATGATACGATCTGATATCTCTTAATGACGTAGCTCCTACTGGGAAGGAGCGAAACTGGTCATTTAACCACTAAAGAACATAACCAGGTAACTGGTGATACTGATAATCTAATCGACGTGGGAGGGAAGTGTTTAACATTTTATGTCCGCCATTGTGCAAAAACAAATGGTTAAATTGAATGCTGGGGAATAATGAACAAAAATCTGAGGATACAACAATTTCTCAGTAACAAATAAAATGTGATAAAATCTGCATTCTGGAACCACATAGCTAAGATGGCTACAAATAACTTGTTCGTTTCGTGGAATCGTCCCGCCAAGACCAGTCGAAAAAAACACGAACTGAGGACTTTTAGCAGTAGTTAAAACTACAATCCAAGCACAGAAACAAACAAGTCAGGAGAGAGTGAGCTGGAATAAATGTCAGTCAAAATACTTTTATCTGGTGTTGAAATTATAGCTACACAGTGTTACAGACTACCTCATACTCCGATCCCAGACACATAGTTAGTACTACACAGTTCTACAGACTACCTCATACTCCAACCCCAGCCACAGAGTTAGTACTACACAGTGCTACAGACTACCTTATACTCCGATCCCAGACACAGAGTTAGTACTACACAGTGCTACAGACTACCTTATACTCCAACCCCAGCCACAGAGTTAGTACTACACAGTGCTACAGACTACCTTATACTCCGATCTCAGACACAGAGTTAGTACTACACAGTGCTACAGACTACCTTATACTCCAACCCCAGCCACAGAGTTAGTACTACACAGTACTACAGACTACCTTATACTCCGATCTCAGACACAGAGTTAGTACTACACAGTGCTACAGACTACCTTATACTCCAACCCCAGCCACAGAGTTAGTACTACACAGTACTACAGACTACCTTATACTCCGATCCCAGCCACAGAGTTAGTACTACACAGTGCTACAGACTACCTTATACTCCGATCCCAGACACAGAGTTAGTACTACACAGTGCTACAGACTACCTTATACTCCGATCCCAGCCACAGAGTTAGTACTACACAGTGCTACAGACTACCTTATACTCCGATCTCAGACACAGAGTTAGTACTACACAGTGCTACAGACTACCTTATACTCCAACCCCAGCCACAGAGTTAGTACTACACAGTACTACAGACTACCTTATACTCCAACCCCAGCCACAGAGTTAGTACTGCACAAAGTAGAACAACACCTTGGTGTTTGAGACTTGAACAGTTATTTCCCAATTTTGAGAAAGAAATATACGAAAGAAGACAAAGGTTGAAGACAAGCTATCACACACACAACAACATGCATACATTCTCAAACTAGAATCACTATTTTGAACTCCCCTAACACTAAATTACTGGAAAACTCAATCGACCAAAAACTGATCAATTGTTCGTTAATTGTTGTTTCTCTTGTCTATATATATGTATATATATATTTTAATGTTTAATTTTGGCCGGCAAGTAGGCGTTGCTATAAAGCAGTCGTGATCCCAAAACAATTTTCTGATATTGTTTTTCATAATGATTGATTTATTAGGCTCTACCTATACATCAATCAATCAAGTGTCATGCCTGCCGGCGTAGGCGATCATGTCTCTCCACAACTCTCTCTCCTTGGTGCAGTTAATCAGTTCTGTCGTCGATCTTTTGTCGAACCACGATGTCAGACCATTCAACATCTTCTCCTCTGTCTTCCACGATCTCTCCTTCCCTGAATTTTACCTGTTGTCACCAAATGTTCTAAACCTTCACTTCGTATTTTATGCTTGAAGAACCTTGATTGTTTGATTCTTATTTTTTTATAAACTTTCTTTGTGTACAGCCCTGTTTTAAAACCTCATCATTTGTTTTCTTTGCTGTCCATGAAATTTTCAGCATTCTTCTGTGAGACCACATATCTGTGACTTCCAATGATCTTATTGATTGCTTGTTCATCGATTGTCGGCTCAATTGATTCCTAGCACTTTCAGATCTTTGACATTGTGCTGAATTCTGTCAAATAAAATAACTTTAACGGCGAAGAATGTCATTATAAATCGCATATATTTCCTATATAGCTATGTTCCTCTTGGGAGAAATTGTACACCACTTGACAAATGTATTACACAAAGCACGAACTCCGTAGTTCCAGCAGCAACCTAAGGAAATTCGAGGAAAAGCGTGAATTGAACAACTAGTAACAACTGTTATAAGAAATAGCATATAGATTTATGTAGGAAATACACCAGGAATAGCATATAGATTTATGTAGGAAATACACCAGAAAGAGCATATAGATTTATGCAGGAAATACACCAGAAAGAGCATATAGATTTATGTAGGAAATACACCAGGAAGAAATTATAGATTTATGTAGGAAATACACCAGGAAGAAATTATCAAAGAATGACCGCATTTCTTCTTCTTTAATTTCTTACTTCGAACGCTCCATATTGAGCAAATGATAAATCACTCTTTGTGGTTTGTATGTGATCTGAGTATATGATCGATTGTACGCTGTACCAGTTATGCGCCTAGAAGTAGGCCAGCACATCCGATTTCTGTGACGCTTTTTATTTATTATGCTAGCTACCCTAGGCCCCTACCTTTGTCGCTTCTTATGACATTCCTTGTAGCTTGCAGTGTTACTTTGTTTGCTCCTTCAGCGCCCGGCAACACAGAGGAGTAAAATCACCAAACAGACATTGAGGTGTAAGACAAAGTGTTCAAGGAAGACTGGAGCCCCGTTCTATGGAAACTGTGAAAAGAACCTTACTGGGAGAAAGGATAAATATCCAACTCAATTCCATACAAGAAATTGAACGATTTGCTCAGGATAGAGCGATATGACGAAATTGTTTACTGGCTACATGTAACGTATAACAGTACGAGATGAGTATAATAATACATAACTTGCCTTGTGATTTTCTAATAATCTGTTAGACGTATCATATACAAGTAACAACTAAAAGATACCAGAAACAATTTTCATGCTATGAGGTATAATGTGGAATATAATGTTAGGTCAGAGTACAATTATATTTATAGCAATAGCAAATATTTGTTTCATTTTGAGTTTCTTCTTGATAAATCTATTTGTTACCTTCTGTTTCTAGTATACGGTGGTCTCTTCAGTAAGATTTATATTCTCTCTCTCTCTCTCTCTCTCTCTCTCTCGATCCCCAAGATTTATATTCAACATACAACATATGCTTATTTTTTCTCATGCCTTGTTAAATATCAATGTCTCACACTCCTACATTGCCGCTGGACATATTCATGATCTAAATATTCAGATCTTTATTTTCGTATCAGCTCAATTCTCACAGGTGTGTTACCGGGTCCCGCAAGGGAAGCAAAGAATAGTAACACTGCGACCTACAAGGCATGTCGTAAGAGGCGAATGAGGTAGGGGCATATGGAAGCTACTCTAGTAAATAAAAAACATCGCAGAAGTTTGTGCTGGCCTACTTAGGCGCGTAACTAGTACAACGTACAATCGCTCTTAGGCTCAGATCCCATACAGATCACAAAAAGTAGTTTAACAAGTGGTAGATATTTAAGCGCTCGAAGTAGAAGAAAAATATCAATTAAATTTCACACCGAGATTATAGTTGTTTTTTATTATTTTATGTTTTTCTCAGCCTATTTCCATCTCTTGTTAACAGTGTCCTGAGATATTCAAAACACTTCCACTTTTTTTCCGCCTTTTCTTGTCCTCCCTTATTAACCAAAATATCATTTTTCATGTTTGTTTATCAGATGTAATTTATTTTTCGCTGTTAGATTGAGATATAGATTTTCTATTGCACTTTTCCCGTGCACTCCCATGATTAATTTCTCAATTTACTTTTACCATGTTGATAGTAACACCGTACCGTCAGCATCGGGTTCGGTAAGGTTCGATAATGTATGATGAAATATCAATAACTTTAAGCCCAAGGTTAACTACATTGGAACTGTGAAACAATCGATAGCGTATATATTAGTTATTGATAATCTTAAAAGTTATTAAAATTAGAAGAAATGTACTCACATAATATCAAGAACAAAGAACTTCAGTTGATAAGTGAAACCATGAACAGTAAACAAATAGAAGGTTGTAGGTAGTGTTATTAATTCAAGTAAGAAGTACTATAGATCTATCATATTGATAATATTTGTTGATTTATCAAACTGTACATACGTTCAGGTTGATAGCACAAGATCATAAGAACAGCTTTAGGCTGCTTCTTGACAAATATAGAAGAAAGAAAAGAAGAAGACAAAGAAGACAAAGGAGACAAAGAAGGAGACAAAGAAGAAGAAGACAAAGACGACGAATAAGAAGGAAGGAAAGACAAACAGAAAAGAAGGGTAGAAGAGAGAAGAAGAAGAAACAAAATAGAAGAGGCAGAAGTCAAGAAAGCAGAAGCAAAGAAGGCAAAGACAGCAAGAAGTCGACAGAGAGAAGACTAGACGAAGAAGAGAAAAAAGAAGAAGAAAAGAAAAAGAAACAAAAAGAAGAAAGACAGAAGAAGAAAAAAAGAAGAAGCAAAGAAGACAAAGACGAGAAAAGAAGAGAAGAAAGCAAACAGAAGAAGCGAGAAGGAGGAAAGAGAAAAGAGAAAAAAAAATGAAACAAAGAAAAGACAAAGAAGAATAAAACAAGATGAAAGGCAAAGCACGTAAGAATGAAGTAAAGACATTCAGAGAAGTTGATTAAGGAGGAGGCAAGAAAAAAACAGAAAAATTATTGAAAACAAGAATGCTAGAGATAAAGCAAAATAAATGAAAAGTGACAATCACAGAATATAGAATGTCAAAAACATTTTTTAAGTTAGAGATAAGCTTAAAATAGGATCGAGCAGAGGAAGTAAGAGACACAAGAGAAGGTAAAACCAAGAGATTTACAAATTATAGCCTGCGGAGTGAGACATCCAGAAAGCGATAGACGTGTTGGAGATCTATTGCAGCCAAACTTCAATGTGGAGACGCACCTGATGATGATGATGACAAGTCCCCACCACGGTAATGGTCATTTACTGTTTAGTCGGTAACTGGTCAAGAAAGGAAGAAAGATGAAAATAGAGGGAATACTCAAAGTATCTATAATAAAGGGCAACCTGTAACACATCGTCCAGTTGCAAATAGAATTGTTTGACCAAAAACAAATGAGAAACGTATTTAAAATACCACATCAAAAATGGAAAGATTGGATAAGTAATGAAGATATAACAAATAACACGAAGAGAATGGAAAGATTGGGATAAGTAATGAAGATATAACAAATAACACGAAGAGAATGGAAAGATTGGGATAAGTAATGAAGATATAACAAATGACACGAAGAGAATGGAAAGATTGGGAGAAGTAATGAAGATATAACAAATGACACGAAGAGAATGGAAAGATTGGGAGAAGTAATGAAGATATAACAAATAACACAAAGAGAATGGAAAGATTGGGAGAAGTAATGAAGATATACAAATAATACAAAGAGAATGGAAAGATTGGGAGAAGTAATGAAGATATAACAACAACACGAAGAGAATGGAAAGATTGGGAGAAGTAATGAAGATATAACAAATAACACAAAGAGAATGGAAAGATTGGATAAGTAATGAAGATATAACAAATAACACGAAGAGAATGGAAAGATTGGGAGAAGTAATGAAGATATAACAAATAACACGAAGAGAATGGAAAGATTGGGAGAAGTAATGAAGATATAACAAATAACACGAAGAGAATGGAAAGATTGGGAGAAGTAATGAAGATATAACAAATAACACAAAGAGAATGGAAAGATTGGATAAGTAATGAAGATATAACAAATAACACGAAGAGAATGGAAAGATTGGATAAGTAATGAAGATATAACAAATAACACGAAGAGAATGGAAAGATTGGGATAAGTAATGAAGATATAACAAATAACACGAAGAGAATGGAAAGATTGGGAGAAGTAATGAAGATATAACAAATAACACGAAGAGAATGGAAAGATTGGGAGAAGTAATGAAGATATAACAAATGACACGAAGAGAATGGAAAGATTGGGAGAAGTAATGAAGATATAACAAATAACACAAAGAGAATGGAAAGATTGGGAGAAGTAATGAAGATATAACAAATAACACAAAGAGAATGGAAAGATTGGATAAGTAATGAAGATATAACAAATAACACGAAGAGAATGGAAAGATTGGGAGAAGTAATGAAGATATAACAAATAACACGAAGAGAATGGAAAGATTGGGAGAAGTAATGAAGATATAACAAATAACACAAAGAGAATGGAAAGATTGGATAAGTAATGAAGATATAACAAATAACACAAAGAGAATGGAAAGATTGGATAAGTAATGAAGATATAACAAATAACACGAAGAGAATGGAAAGATTGGGAGCAGTAATGAAGATATAACAAATAACACAAAGAGAATGGAAAGATTGGGAGAAGTAATGAAGATATAACAAATAACACAAAGAGAATGGAAAGATTGGATAAGTAATGAAGATATAACAAATAACACAAAGAGAATGGAAAGATTGGATAAGTAATGAAGATATAACAAATAACACGAAGAGAATGAAAAGATTGGGAGAAGTAATGAAGATATAACAAATAACACAAAGAGAATGGAAAGATTGGGAGAAGTAATGAAGATATAACAAATAACACGAAGAGAATGGAAAGATTGGGAGAAGTAATGAAGATATAACAAATAACACGAAGAGAATGGAAAGATTGGGAGAAGTAATGAAGATATAACAAATAACACGAAGAGAATGGAAAGATTGGTAGAAGTAATGAAGATATCAAGTGTCTAAAGCCGAAGGAAGGACTTCATGGCACCCCATATGGCTCGGTACAAAATGGCACGCTACCTGCCGTGAATATTTCACAAAGCCCGAACTCCGTATCTCCAGCAACAATCCGAGTCTCTGGAAAAAAAACTGCCCTCGGGAACAGAACGTCGCTGTTCGGATTCAAACCTACAAGCATAGGAACGTAAGGCAAAGATTTAACCATTTAGTCACAGAGACCCTCCCCAATGAAGATATAGATTTAGTCACAGAGACCCCCCCCCAATGAAGATATAGATTTAGTCACAGAGACCCTCCCAATGAAGATATAGATTTAGTCACAGAGCCCCCCAATGAAGATATAGATTTAGTCACAGAGACCCTCCCCCAATGAAGATATAGATTTAGTCACAGAGACCCCCCCCCAATGAAGATATAGATTTAGTCACAGAGACCCTCCCAATGAAGATATAGATTTAGTCACAGAGACCCCCCCCAATGAAGATATAGATTTAGTCACAGAGACCCTCCCAATGAAGATATAGATTTAGTCACAGAGATCCCCTCAATGAAGATATAGATTTAGTCACAGAGATCCCTCAATGAAGATATAGATTTAGTCACAGAGACCCCTCCCCAATGAAGATATAGATTTAGTCACAGAGACCCCTCTCCCCCAATGAAGATATAGATTTAGTCACAGAGACCCCCTCAATGAAGATATAGATTTAGTCACAGAGATCCCCTCAATGAAGATATAGATTTAGTCACAGAGATCCCCCAATGAAGATATAGATTTAGTCACAGAGATCCCCCCAATGAAGATATAGATTTAGTCACAGAGACCCCCAATGAAGATATAGATTTAGTCACAGAGATCCCCTCAATGAAGATATAGATTTAGTCACAGAGATCCCCAATGAAGATATAGATTTAGTCACAGAGACCCCCCCAATGAAGATATAGATTTAGTCACATAGATCCCCCAATGAAGATATAGATTTAGTCACAGAGATCCCTCCCAATGAAGATATAGATTTAGTCACAGACCCCAATGAAGATATAGATTTAGTCACAGAGACCCCCAATGAAGATATAGATTTAGTCACAGAGACCCTCCCAATGAAGATATAGATTTAGTCACAGAGATCCCCTCAATGAAGATATAGATTTAGTCACAGAGATCCCCCAATGAAGATATAGATTTAGTCACAGAGACCCTCCCAATGAAGATATAGATTTAGTCACAGAGATCCCCTCAATGAAGATATAGATTTAGTCACATAGATCCCCAATGAAGATATAGATTTAGTCACAGAGATCCCCAATGAAGATATAGATTTAGTCACAGAGATCCCCAATGAAGATATAGATTTAGTCACAGAGATCCCCAATGAAGATATAGATTTAGTCACAGAGATCCCCAATGAAGATATAGATTTAGTCACAGAGACCCCTCCCCCAATGAAGATATAGATTTAGTCACAGAGACCCCCAATGAAGATATAGATTTAGTCACAGAGACCCCTCCCTCAATGAAGATATAGATTTAGTCACAGAGACCTCCCCAATGAAGATATAGATTTAGTCACAGAGACCCCCCCAATGAAGATATAGATTTAGTCACAGAGACCCTCCCAATGAAGATATAGATTTAGTCACAGAGATCCCCTCAATGAAGATATAGATTTAGTCACAGAGATCCCCTCAATGAAGATATAGATTTAGTCACAGAGATTCCCCCAATGAAGATATAGATTTAGTCACAGAGATCCCCTCAATGAAGATATAGATTTAGTCACAGAGATCCCCCAATGAAGATATAGATTTAGTCACAGAGACCCCCAATGAAGATATAGATTTAGTCACAGAGATCCCCCAATGAAGATATAGATTTAGTCACAGAGATCCCCTCCCAATGAAGATATAGATTTAGTCACAGAGATCCCCTAAATGAAGATATAGATTTAGTCACAGAGATCCCCCAATGAAGATATAGATTTAGTCACAGAGATCCTCCCAATGAAGATATAGATTTAGTCACAGAGATCCTCAATGAAGATATAGATTTAGTCACATAGACCCCCAATGAAGATATAGATTTAGTCACAGAGACCCCCAATGAAGATATAGATTTAGTCACAGAGACCCCCAATGAAGATATAGATTTAGTCACAGAGATCCCCCCAATGAAGATATAGATTTAGTCACAGAGATCCCCCAATGAAGATATAGATTTAGTCACAGAGACCCCCAATGAAGATATAGATTTAGTCACAGAGACCCCCAATGAAGATATAGATTTAGTCACAGAGACCCCCAATGAAGATATAGATTTAGTCACAGAGACCCCAATGAAGATATAGATTTAGTCACAGAGACCCCAATGAAGATATAGATTTAGTCACAGAGACCCCAATGAAGATATAGATTTAGTCACAGAGACCCCCAATGAAGATATAGACTTAGTCACAGAGACCCCCCAATGAAGATATAGTAAATAACAAGAAGGGAATGAAAAGATTGGTTAATTAATATATAGAATCATCATTGCACTTCGGTGAGTAACCATGTGTGCTCTAATCTCTTTTTTACACAGGATGATCTCAGTGGCAGTGCACGAGCTTCGTAGCACCGATGAGGGTCCCGATGTAATTTAGAACATTGTAGAAATATTTTGTAGGAATTTTATTTTTTTATTTTTCTAATGAATTTCACCCTCGCAGTGGCTTTCCAGCTTGCTCTTCTTGACTTTGAACTGCCAAGGATTCTTTTACGTGCTCAATGTGAACACGGGACATGTGTAGTATCGTCCGTCTCTGACAGGACAATCAAGAAGAGAATGGAAAGATTGGATAAGTAATGACAATATATCAACTAGAAGAGAATGGAAAGATTGGATAAATAATGGCAATATATCAACAAGAAGAGAATGGAAAGATTGGATAAGTAATGGCAATATATCAACAAGAAGAGAATGGAAAGATTGGATAAATAATGGCAATATATCAACAAGAAGAGAATGGAAAGATTGGATAAATAATGGCAATATATCAACAAGAAGAGAATGGAAAGATTGGATAAATAATGAAGATATATGAAATAACAAGAAGAGATTTGAAAGATTGGATAAATAATGAAGATATATGAAATAACAAGAAGAGATTTGAAAGATTGGATAAATAATGAAGATATATGAAATAACAAGAAGAGATTTGAAAGATTGGATAAATAATGAAGATATATGAAATAACAAGAAGAGATTTGAAAGATTGGATAAATAATAAAGATATATGAAATAACAAGAAGAGATTTGAAAGATTGGATAAATAATGAAGATATATGAAATAACAAGAAGGGAATGGAAAGATTGGATAAGTAATAAAGATATATGAAATAACAAGAAGGGAATGGAAAGATTGGATAAGTAATAAAGATGATGTAAAAAGTATCCGTGAGATAGTGAAAATCTGTCAACTTCATTCAGATTTCATGATGGAAACATCTATCGTGAACACTGGGCATATATATTGTCGATAATTCGTTCCGCTAAATTATTCTGGTAATTCTTGTTTCTGTTTTTCTCCTGTGGTCTGCTTATTGAATAATGTTTTCTTAGACACAAGTTCCAGGAATGAATGGCATCGGCACAAAAGTATGGGAGTACTGAGACCGGATGTACGGAAACTAAACAAATTTAAATTAGGCCTTTGCTCGAGATCTGGTTGTGAGCTAAAGGTCTTTCGGTCCTTGTTGCTGATGGGAATATATGAAGGGGAGAGATAGAGGATTAGATGTGTAAGTGTGTGTGTGTGCGGGCGCCCGTGTGCGTGTATGTATGTGTGTGTGCAGTGGCGGCTCGTGCTAAGTTTTGTTAGTGGGGCCAGACATATTTTTTGTGGAAAATCATGGTATTGGGTTAGGTTATATTTTAATGTATACACGTTAGACATTATTTTGGTGGGCTCGGCCCCACTGGCCCTTACTGACAAGCCGCCACTGTGTGTGTGTGTGTGTTTGTGTGTCCGTTGTGATTTCTTGTATTTTTCATCTCTGTATGTGTGGGCATGTCTGTGTGTATGGCTGTTCTTGTGTCTCTGTGATTTCTTGTATTTTTTAAAATCTCTCTGGGGTATTGGTTATTGGTTACTAAACTGACGTCACTGCACTCCACGTAGACCCATAGGTGCTCAGTCTCCCTCAACAGATATCGAAGAGTATGTATACTGATGGTTCCCGTGGCTCTCTGATTTAAACACACTCCTCACTCTGCCCCTCAGGCATCCAGTTCTACTTGTACAACGGGAAACTCCAAAATGCTTAAATTGCTGGATCGATTCAACAGTGTTACATTGTGCATGTATTGTTTCTTCTGTATTCTCTTATTCTGATCTCGCTGTGTGTGTGTAAGTCTGTGTGTAAGTGTCTGCAAGTGTGTGTATGTAAATGTGTGTGTGTGTATGGGAAAGCGTGTGTGTAAGTATATGCACGTATGAATCCGCGCGTGTGTGTACATACATGTACGCATGTGTGTGTGTGTAAGCGTGTGCGTGCGTGAGGACAAAGAACAGAGATAAATGTCGGCGGATGATATCTGCAGCAATGAACATCAAAGGCTCGCAAAGATTTAAAAGAAAGTATAAAACAGAAAAATACAGACAAGAAGGAAAAAAAAACAAAATAAATTAATAAGATTTGAAGTCTTTCTTTCTTTTGTCCTCCTCTGCTTTTTTTGCCGTTAGATGTAGCAGGTATAACTGATGATCGTTCTCCGAGATAGTGCACGCTCGATCGCTTGATATGCTGTGGTATTGTGTAGTTTTAAGATGTCTGTAACTCCATCAAGCCATCTTTTTCTTGGTCTGCCCCTTCCTCTTGATGATTCCATTTCTTCTTCTGCGTTCTGACTAGATTGGGGTTTCGGATTATCTTATAAGGGCATCCGACTGCCTCGGATTGTCAGATACGCTATACAGTTTGTCTT
The DNA here is from genome assembly GCA_020796225.1 of Arion vulgaris. NCBI lineage: Eukaryota > Metazoa > Mollusca > Gastropoda > Stylommatophora > Arionidae > Arion > Arion vulgaris. The sequence goes on along the minus strand of CM036754.1, from coordinate 80,513,876 downwards.
GGACACTGGTGTAAGTGGACCACCTCTTTTTTCTCAGGTCTGCATACTGGGGCCAGTTCTTTAGGATATGTTCTGTTGTCATACTCGCCAAACCACAGTCACAGGTCGTTGGTGCCTATCTTGAATTTAGTGTACAGGTGGTGTCTCATTCTGTTGTGATTCGTCCTGCTGTGATTCCATTTGAAGAGTAACATATGCGAACAAAACTGACCTACAATAATACAATTGTTTTAAATAATAATATTACGAACAAGGATACCAAAATTATTTTAGATATTCTAAAGACGAGAACGTTTTTAGAAATTCCAAATGGAATGCGACAGAAAATGAAGGGATAATTGACTCAAAATGTGCAGGGAGAGATCAAACACAGAAAGCAGGACAGAAGTAAAGAAATACACTAACTATTTTTTAATACAAATATTTACGTCAAAATAAAAAATAAACAGAAATAGAATCAATATCAATATCAACATGAAAACAATCATTTTAAAAAGAGAATATTTTTTAAATCGAGGAAAAAAATATTAACAAGGAAACGTAGAGTGTGTATGTGACAGCAGTAAACTGAATAAGAACTTAGAGAGTGTGTGGTGACAGCAGTGCTGAATAAGAACTTAGAGTGTGTGACAGCTAAACTGAATAAGAACTTAGAGAGTGTGTGTGTGAGCATGCTAAAAGACTAGAATTTACTGAATAAGAACTTAGAGGGATGACAGTGACTGAATAAGAACTAGAGTGTGAGACAGCAGTAAACTGAATAAGAACTTAGAGAGTGTGTATGTGACAGCAGTAAACTGAATAAGAACTTAGAGAGTGTGTATGTGGCAGCAGTAAACTGAATAAGAACTTAGAGAGTGTGACAGCAGAAACTGAATAGACTTAGAAGTGGGGTGTCTGTGAAAACTTGAACAAGAAAGATTTTGAATAACAAAAACGCCTTTGTGGTGCCGGGGCAAACAAGGGAAGCAAAGAACAGTACCACTGCAACCTACAAGGCATGTCATAAGAGGCGACTGGTGATAGGACCTAGGGAAGCTACCCTAGTAAATAAAAAGCATTGCAGAAATGGAATGTGCTGGCCTACTTGTAGGCGCATAACTGGCACAACGTACAATCGCTCTTAGGCTCAGATCACATATAAATCACAAAGAGTGGTTAACAAGTGGTCGATACGAAGCGTTCGAAGAAGAAAAGAAGAAGAAGAAGAAGAAGAAGAAGAAGAAGAAGAAGAAGAAGAAGAAGAAGAAGAAGAAGAAGAAGAAGAAGAAAAAGAAGAAGAAGAAGAAGAAGAAGAAGAAGAAGAAGAAGAAGAAGAAGAAGAAGAAGAAGAAGAAGAAGAAGAAGAAGAAGAAGAAGAAGAAGAAGAAAGAAGAAGAAGAAGAAGAAGAAGAAGAAGAAGAAGAAGAAGAAGAAGAAGAAGAAGAAGAAGAAGAAGAAGAAGAAGAAGAAAGAAGAAGAAGAAGAAGAAGAAGATAAAGTAGAAGAAGAAGAAGAAGAAGTAGAAGAAGAAGAAGAAGAGAAGAAGAAGAAGAAGAAGAAGAAGAAGAAGAAGTAGAAGAAGAAGAAGAAGAAGAAGAAGAAGAAGAGAAGAAGAAGAAGAAGAAGAAGAAGAAGTAGAAGAAGAAGAAGAAGAAGTAGAAGAAGAAGAAGAAGAAGAAGAAGAAGTAGAAGAAGAAGAAGAAGGAGAAGAAGAAAAGAAAGAAATGAAGAAGGAAGTGAAGAAGAAGGCAAAGAAAAGAAGAAAAGTAGAAGAAAGAAGAGAATCAAGAAGAAGAAGTAGAAGAAGAAGAAGAAGAGTGAAGAAGAAGAAGAAGAAGAAGAAGAAGAAGAAGAAGAAGAAAAGGAAAAGTAATAAAAAGACAAGATTTGATACAATTAAAATAAAGTAGAGAGGGAGGTAGTCTCTTTAGCGTAGTGGTCTAGCTGTTCGTTGTATGGTTCAACGGTCGAAATTCAAATTCAGAATCGTTCTGTTCACAGGGTTGTGTTTTTTTCCAAAGATCCCTATGATTGTTGATGGAGTTACAAAGCTTGTTCTTTCTCAACATGTAGCATGCTATTTCTGTGTGGAGACGGACAGAGTCAATATGGTGAAATCATGTGAGATAAAGTCAATACTTAACCTGTAAACATCTTTATTTTAATATCAAGTAGTATCATGCCAATTGTGGAACGTCGTTTTCCTCACAGTCCGCCTGAAAAGCTCTCTGACTCTAGCAAGTTCTCCTGCCTTCTCCAGCGGAGCATACATTTTAATAAGAAAAAGTAAACTTATCCTTCTTTTTCTGCGTTCTCACTAGATTGGGATTTCGGATTTTCTAATAAAGGCAGCCGTCTGCCTCAGATTATCAGCCACGCCATACAGTTTGTCTTGGACGCTAGTGTAAATGCGCCACCTCTTTCTTCTCAGGTCTGCATACTGGGGGCAGTTCTGTAGGATATGTTCTGTTATCATACTCGCCAAGCCACAGAGTCACAGGCCGTTGGTGCCTATATTGAATTTAGTGTACAGGTGGTGACTCATTCTCTTGTGACCCGTACGGAGGCGAAGTATGGCTGTCTGGTCCTTCTGGACAGTTGATCTCGAAGAAGCACTCCAGTGTTTTAACCTTGAGAAAAAGTAAATGAAAGTTATGATTAGAGAAAGTGGATAAAGACAAGTGTATCAGTAAATATTGTCATGTTGTCATGAACTTAGTGGTAATGAGATGTAAACAAAAGTATGAACGTTTGAATGGTTTATAACACTGAGCAGCAACGAGACGCAGTGACACAACACTTGTTGTTAGACAAATAAAAAAGAATTAAAATATTAAATATTATTAACTTATAAGTGGGGGACTAAGTGGTTGCGTCTTGCGTGACAAATATCGTGGTTTTGAATCCAGTCCGTACCGCTCTATTCACAAGTGCATTTTTTCAGAGATCGCTAGTATTGTTGTCGGAGCTACGGAGTTCGTGTTTTCTGCAACATTTTCATCAGGTGGTGTGTTATTTCTGCGGAGAAAGACCAAGCAATATGGTGTACATCCCGGTGCAATGAAGTCAATCCTTCGTATTTAGACACTTCAAAATGAGATCTGATTATTCATATGAGAATCATCCATCAGAACTGACTGATGTCCTTTCATTTACATCAACAATTTTCCTTGATAATGGACAAAGTATGTTATCGTTATCTGCAGTATGTTGGGTCGCTATGTGTATTGTATATATTCATTTGTGTATCACTATCATCCAATAGATTGCACTGCGCAGAACATTGACATGCTAACAGTCCTTTCTAATCGCTCTCTTTCTCTCTCTCTCACTCACTATCTCTCTCTCTTGTAGACCAGATGTTCCCCATCCGCTGTCTTCATGTCTCAATTATTGTGCCCCTTAAAACATTATATAATCTAGAAAAATAGAACTTGTTCAGTTGTAAGAAAAGGCAGAAATTCACTTGCAGGGGAATACTCTCACTTTGGTATTACAGGCAATGAGACTGATGATATCTTAGCTAAGGAGGGCAGTGCCAAAGAGCACATTTACCAACCACTTTCCTTTTCAGGAGGTCGAAACAGTCGTACAGGGAAAGTCTGCAGTAGACTGGAAGACAAACACTGGATATGATTATGGAAAAGACTTCCTCAAAGATCTAAGCAGAACAGATCAGGTCATTATATTTCAACTACGCACCGGACACTGCAGACTCAACAAACACTTATATAGACTAGGGAAAAAGTCAAACAACTCTCTGCCAGTGTCAGCAGGTGGAACAGACACCGGAGCATATCCTGCAAGACTGTCCTCTCCTGGGTGAGCTGAGAAGCAACATGTGGCCACACCCAATAGACCTAAAAACTAAACTTTGGGGAAACTTTTTTTCCGATCCAGAAGCACTTGAGCTTTTCAGCTCTTCGGCACGGTGCCATGAACATCGTAACCTTTCGGTTCGGTGCCAGGAACACCGTAAATCTGGGAATCTGTGGCTTTTTCTGCCATCCCGCGGAATTGAACCCGCACATGCAGAGGGATAGTCACCCGTAGTCCCAACGCGCTACGAACACGCTGGGCAGACGGGCTTGGGGAAACTTTACAGACCTGAAGCTGACTGCCCAGTTTGTGGTCCTCTGTAAACTAAGCGCATGACCAGAGATCGCTGAATAACAACAAGAAGAAGACGAAGAAGAAATTATCTCTGTGATCTTCCTCTTCTTCTCTTTTCCATGACGTATCCCTTCATATTTGGTTTCTCCCGTCCTTCGTGTATTTTTATCAACACACAACAAGAAGACAGCAATGTGTTAGTCTAGTTTGTAACAATAATTATTGTTAAACCACTATTTCTGTTATGTATATGATCTGAGCCTAAGAAAGATATTGTACGTCGTGCCAGGTATGCGTCCACAAGTAGGTCTGTATATTCGATTTCTGTGGCGCTTTTTATTTACTAGCTTAGCATCCCTAGACCCTTACCTTAATAGTCTCCTATGACATGCGGTGTAGGTGGCAGTGTTACTATTATTTTTATTTACTAGCGTAGCTTCCCTAGACCCTTACCTTAATAGTCTCCTACGACATGCGGTGTAGGTGGCAGTGTTACTATTATTTGCTCCTCATGAGAGCCCCGGCAATACAAGGGCGAAATACAATTCAAAACGAAGAAAAAAACGCTACAAACAAAACGTCAGTAACACGAAAAGCGGTCATAACACAGATCTAGTATGAAGAAAAAAGCTCAAACAAAACGTCAGTAACACAGCGGTCACAACACAGATCGAAGAAGAAAAAATCTCAGACTAATCATCAACTACATTATAGCAATTAAAAAAGAAATATATATCATCATCATCATTAGCTTGTCCTTGAAACTTGACTTCTAACAGCAGGTCCTGAAAACATCGTTCGTGCAGGTTGACTCGTCAGCACAGTCATTCTCAGATCGTCAATGACATCTTGCCCCATCGTCTTTAGGCTTCTCTCATTCTTCTAGGCACAGTTCCAAATAATCTTTCTTGACACTCACGTCGTTTGATGTGTCCAAAATATTTAATTTTCTTTGATGTTAAATTGTTGCAGAACAGAAACATTTGTTCTTTTCTATGTCCGTATAATATATATATATACATACTCGTGAGCGATCTTAATTACAGCAATTACAAAGTAAATGTAAATTGCACCAATAAACGTGACAACTGCACCATTAAACACGACATCAGCAAAAACCACACCATCATTTTCTGTTCTTATCCGACCTCTCCTCCGATTCGAAACTAACTATCAAAAGCAGGCATAAATATATACTACATATTATTCACTGAATAAATCCCAAAGCACCATGACCTCGGATCGACTTAAGGCAGTTGTTATGTCCAGCCTTTGTACTATAGTATTAATCTAGGGAGGAAATCAAACCGCATAATGGTGGAAATGAAACAGAGCGTGGGGCAGCAATAATTGTACGGAGCTGACTACTGAATTATTTTCAATGTCTGCAGTACATGTAAGTCAGTGTGAAGTGACCTTTGTTGTTATTGACCTCTGCTTGGGCGTCCATACGTTAATGCAAGGAAGGAGGGGCCAAGTGCCACCGCCATGTAAAATGACTTTTTGATACAACAGTTGAATGCAAATCTGGTTTTATCCATTTTCGCTTAGTATACTACCAACTTAAAAAAATGTCAATTAATTTTGCCCCTCCCCATCCTGGAGAAATTTATGTGAACGCCCATGGACCTCTGAAATTTTATACATTTCTGATATTTGAACTTGGGCAAGTAAGGATATGCCCAACTGGAATAACTAAATGTATGGTTGATTAATTTAGTGTTTCTTGTTAGATTTAGTGTTTGACATAACAACTACGAGTAGTAACCGCCTTCTCAATTTCACTTGAGTTTATGCAGCAATAAAAGTATGTTTGGGACCAGATTTTCTAGCGTTTGAGAACAGGTTTGTTGGAGACAGAGGCACTGAGGGTGCCATTTAGTTGAGTTTATGTACTCAGAGTATAGATTTGGTGAAAATATTTTTACATTAATTATTAGCTTGTCCACATTGGTACATTTTCCACTGATAATTTCAGGAAACCTGTGCAATGCAAGTTCATCATCAAATAGCTTGTCCTGAGCAGAACTTTGCCACCCCAACAATCCTCCGGAATTTCTTTCTCTCATAGGCCAGATGTTCGGCCTCAGCAGCCGTTATGTTCAAACCATCATTGTGTTATGTTCTTGTGTTCTATGCTTAATATATTCTTGTGTTATGTTCTTGATATGTTCTTGTGTTCTATACCTTGTGTTATGTTCTTGTGTTCTATGCTTAATATATTCTTGTGTTATGTTCTTGATATGTTCTTGTGTTCTATGCCTTGTGTTATGTTCTTGTGTTCTATGCTTAATATATTAGATCCTTCTTCTTCTTCTTTGCGTTCGTTCTTTACGACCAATTTTAATCACTCTTTGTGATATGTTTGATCTTTACCAAGAACGTGTATACGTTGCACATTGGTTTGGTAGGCCCCTAAATGCATAGATTTCTACAAGTTTAGGACATGTGCATCCGATTTCAGCCAAACCTCCTTAGACACCTCTTACGACATACATGGCAGGTAACAGTGGTTCTATTCTTTACACCCCAAATTTGGGCTCCGGTAACCACTCGGGCGAGTTACATCCTGAATCAATCCATACATTCTCCGTGGTCTTCCTCGTCTTCTTTTGCCGGTATGCCTTCTTCCATGATGGTCTTCTCCAGCCCTTCGTATCTCTTTATATGTTCAAAATATCACAATTTTCTTTTTTTTTTTTGGTAACATCAGCTAGTTTTATTTTTAATTCTTTTAGTATATAATGATATAATAAACATATATATATATATATATATATATATATATATATATAGAGAGAGAGAGAGAGAAAGAGAATGTGTGTGTATAGAAAGAGAGAGAGAAAAGTAGATCAAGTGAGCAAGAAAGAAAGATAGAAAGACGGAGAAAGACATTAAGCGGAGAAGCTGAAGCTAAAAATGGAAAATAAGCAAATAACAAGACAAGAAAGTGTTTTCTGCTTCAAACAAGAATTAAAAAACACTGTCAATGTTAGAGACAGATGCTCCCATGATACTGTACAAGAACATGTCCAACGTTCAGATTCCCGGAAATGGAACAGCTAAACAGGATTATCTACTACGCCACGGTATTAGCAACGGCTCAACATTTTGAGTGTGAAATGTTGCAGACATGAAATTTTTCTATACAATGGGTAGATGGAGACAAGAAAATGAAAAAGTGAACGCAGTGTGGAAATAGCCGAAACAATTGAGAGGAGGGCAGCTTTAAATAACACCAAATTATTTAGCGTACATTAAAAAAACACTAGCATCGTCATGACCATTATCATTATCTAGTAGCTGTTCAGAGCTTGTGTCACCTCAACAGTACATGCACTCAGATGTGACTTTTGACTTACTCCCCTCCACTCCTCGTGGAGCATAGGGCCTCAACAGTTGTTCGCCACTTTCTCGGTCTCTGGCTGTTTTCTTCATGGTCATCAAGGATAGCCTAGCACTCTTCAGTTCCTCAAGAAGACTTCGTCTCTAGGTCTATGGCGTCCTCTTTTTCGTTTTTCTTGCGGGTTCCACTCAAGTGCTTGTCTAGTGACACTTGACTGTGTCTTCCATAGAATATGCCCGACCCATCGCCATTCTTAACCTGGGTCATCATGGGTTCCTGGCCGGTTCTTATCCACAGGTCTGTATTTGCAACTCTCACTCAGACGTATACAGATACAACAGTCGCGCACACAAATACTATGGCAAACTCACTGGCCTAATCAAACAACACTGGACATAAAACTACACGGAGCTCTGTGTGAGCTACAAAAGACAGTGAAGTTTATACAAGAGACAACGTTGAATATATAGACAATATTTCAAGCAAACGAAAGTAATGAAGGAAAAACAAATATTATCATTAGTTAATGTAGATCAACAAGGGTCTAAAGCTGAATGATTGACTTCACTACACTGGGTTTTACCCCATATAGCGCAGTCCCTTTCCACAGAACCGACACGTCACCTGCTGATGTAACAGTTTCACTGTTATCCTAATTACGGGTACAGTCGGGGTCAACCCACGACCCTTATTTTTGCACGGGGCGTCCTTGAATACTATTAGTATTAAATTGTTTACCAGTCCAGTTGCTGACCAGTAGGAGTTAAATTCATGAAAAGGGTTCTAACCGAGATAGGCGAGGACTCTCGTAAAAATCGAGGATCTCGAACCAGAGAAGGGACAATTGGGAGCTTTTGGTTTGAACAGTAGGATAGTTACAACTTGAGAAGTGAGGAGGTCGGACGGATACATTGAAGTACAAGAGAAATACCGTCGAGTTAGTGAGTTTTTCAGAGGAATATTCTGTTATTTGGGAGTTGAGAAGTAGGATAGTTACAACTTGAGAAGTGAGGAGGTCGGACGGATACATTGAAGTACAAGAGAAATACCGTCGAGTTAGTGAGGTTTTCAGAGGAATATTCTGTTATTTGGGAGTTGAGAAGTTTACATTTGAGCAGCAGAGAAAGACAGACTGACTGGAGAAGTTGAGTAGAACGGATCATAATAATGTTTAAGTAGCAAGTAGATTCTACTTTGATTTTTGAGAGAGAGAAACTAGAATGCCTTTAACAGTGATTTTAAATTGATTGGAACTGCTAAGAGCAACACTTAAAGTCAAAGAGAGATAGAGCGGTGAAGTAACATGAAGTTGTTAACTAGTACACATCAATAAACAGCCATTTACCAGAGAAGAACAGCGAGGTTTTATATATGTACTGTGAACCAAGACGACGAGATGCCGACCAGATAACTGACGCCTAGATGAACCGATGCCAGACTAACCGATGACCAGTGCCTGACGACCAGAGGACTGATGCCTGAAGACTATAGAAGCAGATGAGTAAGCGACCCGCTGACTGTGAAGACTAGCTTTCCGCAACCAAAGACGAGACCAGTAAAGTGCCAGAAGCATCCTATTTTCCCTGAGATTGAAGGGAATTGTGAACGACCATAGTATCTCGAACATCAACGCCAGGTAATGAACTGTTATAAGTTAATGAACTATTTTACAGTGTGGACTGAATTCCTAATAGGGACATCAGCGTAAAACTAACTTTATTAATATAGACCGGAGAGCACAGAAGATAAGACATAATATTTCAGAAGGATTCAGGGAATTTGATGGTGCAAGTGTTGTTATTCTATTCAGGTAGACGCTAGTGAAGAGTGGGACCCATTTGTACACTGAATTATAGAAATTGATGAAAATTGAATGTTGCGGTATCTGTTGTAATTCCTTATACCTGTGATCATAGTCTGTTACAAGCGTCATTTTTGTTGTTGTTGTTATTCACTCTCCAAGACAGAGAGATTGATATTACAAGTGGTTAAATATACTTATGAATTTTCTGATCAGGTATCTGTTGTAATTCCTTATACCTGTGATCATAGTCTGTTACAAGCGTCATTTTTTTTTTTTGTTATTCACTCTCCAAGACAGAGAGAGCTTGATATTACAAGTGATTAAATATACTTATGAATTTTCTAATCAGTTATCTGTTGTAATTCTTTATACCTGTGATCATAGAATGTTACACTGAGAGTATCACACAAAGCATAAACTCCGTAGCTCTTACAACAATCCTAGTGGTTTCAGGAATATATGCACTTGGGAACAGAACGGTGCGGTCTAGATTGGAACCCACGATCTTCGGAACGCAAGGCAATGGCTTTACCATTTAGCCACAGAGCTCCATAAGAAGAAAGGACACTCATTTAGTAGCTGTTCAGAGTTTGTGTCACTGTAACAGTACATATACTCAGACGTACACAAACATAGCAGTCGCACACACAAACAAACACACAAACTCGCATAGAGCAGTACAAAATAGACAGTCCTAGTTTGAGGATTTATTTCTAACAGTGTGTTTGTGTGTGTGCGTGCGTGTGTGTGCGTGCGTATGTGCGTGTACGCGTGAACGTGTGAGTGTGTGTGCGTGCGTGTGTGTGTGCGTGTGTGTGCGCGCAGAGCCGCAGGATGCTAGTTATTGGTGAACTCGCTTCCTACGCGTGTGGTCCGGGTTCAAGTCCCCAGTGAGCGTAGAATATTGTGTCGATCGTAACGGCTCTCAGGTCGACCTAGCCTCAGTTGAGTACCAGAAGAAGCACTGGGAGGTAATCGCGACCGTAGAGATGTTGACCACATCAGCCATCACGTGACCACAGTCAATAAAATAAATTCGGGCTCGTATTATCTAATTTACCTTCAAGGTATGAAAAAATGGCTTCTTTTCTTTATTAGGTCTCTTCACTTGTGAGCTCCATTCAGAAAGATGTATATTATACTAGCTAATTAACCCGGCTCCGCACGGTGAAAGTTGTTATTAATCCTTGATGAGGAATTGGGTAAGCCTATCCAAAATATTTCATCTAATAGCATGAATAGTATTTTCTGATATTTTTAAAGAAGTGGTTTGAATTGGGTATGTCGTCGTTAAACGATTTTAACGGTCTAATCAAAGTAGCGTCTTCTCATTCTTCCTAATTATTTTAAAATTTATATATTGTAGAAAAAAAAAAAAATGATACGAAAATTATACATTCTGCGCAAATCAAAGTAAACGGAAAAAACGCAACGTAACTATTGTTGTATTTTTCGTAAATAAGATCGGCATTAGAAAGATCAAAACAGATCCCGTGTTTATTATGCGATGCAAAGGAACGACCTCGCCACAGGCACAAAACGGGGGGAAATTCGTTAGAGAAGTAGAACTTCCCTTAATGTCACTGGCTTCACGGCAAGTCGTGCGGACTACATGTCTCCTGAAAAGATCTCACTTGAATGAGTCCATAAGGTCTCCAATGATTGAAAATATCGTTAGATTTATATGCCAGTGGTAACGTGGTTGCTAAGGACGTAATCATGCCTTTGTTGTAAGTCATCTGGCAATTATGGATCATATCCATGACTGTTAAACTTCTTCACCGCGTGTCTGGATGTAACAAAGATGGCGGATTTAAATGTCGGATCGATATCAGAATTTGATTTTATTATTTAAATCGAATATTGATCCCATTTCGAAACTGTTTCTATTTGATCTAAACTTTTGATGATAAAATTTTGCAGAAAAATGGTGAATATTGGATGTAAACTGAGGCCGTAGACCACACATTTAGATTTTCAGCTTTATAGTATCAGATGAGATAAGTATTAAAATTATGACATCAGTTTTCCCTGGGTGGGTCTTATTAAATACATTGTATGTGTTTAGGGTCAATGGATTAAGATTAATTGTTTAGGTTTATGGTTAAGCGTGCGGAGCTAGTGTTAAAGCTAAAGTTAGAGATAGGGTTTATGTTAAGGTGCGGCTAGTGTTAAAGCTAAAGTTAGAGCTAGGGTTTATGGTTAAGGGTGCTGGGGCTAGTGTTAAAGCTAAAGTTAGAGCTAGGGTTTATGGTTAAGGGTGCTGGGGTTAGTGTTAAAGCTACAGTTAGAGCTAGGGTTTATGGTTAAAGGGTGCTGGTTAGTGTTAAGCTACAGTTAGAGCTAGGGTTATGGTTAAGGGTCTGGCAGTGTTAAGCTACAGTTAGACAGGGTTTATGGTTAAGGGTGCTGGAGTTAGTGTTAAAGCTACAGTTAGAGCTAGGTTAAACTTTTAGTCTTTCAAGAAGGATCTAAAGGAAAGGATTGACTTCATTGTAATGGCTACCATATTAAACATAGAACACAAGAACATATTAAACATAGAACACAATAACATATTAAACATAGAACACAAGAACATATTAAACATAGAACACAAGAACACATTAAACATAGAACACAAGAACATATTAAACATAGAACACAAGAACATATTAAACATAGAACACAAGAACATATTAAACATAGAATACAAGAACATATTAAACATAGAACACAAGAACATATTAAACATAGAACACAAGAACATATTAAACATAGAACACAAGAACATATTAAACATAGAACAAAAGAACATATCAAACATAGAACAAAAGAACATATTAAACATAGAACACAAGAACATATTAAACATAGAACACAGGAACATATTAAACATAGAACACAAGAACATATTAAACATAGAACACAAGAACATATTAAACATAGAACACAAGAACATATTAAACATAGAACACAAGAACATATTAAACATAGAACACAAGAACATATTAAACATAGAACACAAGAACATATTAGACATAGAACAAAAGAACATATTAAACATAGAACAAAAGAACATATTAAACATAGAACAAAAGAACATATTAAACATAGAACACAAGAACATATTAAACATAGAACACAAGAACATATTAAAAATAGAACACAAGAATATATTAAACATAGAACACAAGAACATATTAAACATAGAACAAAAGAACATATTAAACATAGAACACAAGAACATATTAAACATAGAACAAAAGAACATATTAAACATAGAACACAAGAACATATCAAACAAAGAATACAAAAACATCGCATGCACAAAACACAAAAACAAGTCATGATCATATTAGGCACAGAACACAAGAATATATTAAACACAGAACACATGAACTTATTAAGCATAGAACAAAGAACTATCAAGAACATAACACAAGAATATATACACAGAATACAAGAACACAAGAACATATCAAGCATAGAACACAAGAACATAACACAAAGCATAGAACACAAGAACATATCAAGAACATAACACAAGAATATATTAAGCATAGAACACAAGAACATAACACAAAGCATAGAACATAAGAACATATCAAGAACATAACACAAGAATATATTAAGCATAGAACACAAGAACATAACACAAAGCATAGAACATAAGAACATATCAAGAACATAACACAAGAATATATTAAGCATAAAACACAAAAACATATAAAGCACAGAACACAAATCATGATTTTTAATTAAATTAATCACAAATATCCGCCATATAAAATGCATTTCTAGCTGGTGACCTCCTGAAAGCACATCTTTCAAGCTTTGGCGCATAGGTCAACTCTACGGACTCCATTCTGCATAATTGTAGTCATGGATTACTCGTAAAATACTGTATGTATTACTTTGCATATTATTGTTTATTCAGAGACATCCTTAGGGAGACCATGGTCACCGCGACTTTATTTGCTGCATCTTCAATTTATTGGTATCTGTTTTACATACAACTTTACAATAATTGTATTAGTTCGTCTGGCAGTGGTAATGACGTTTCGTGCAGTGGTAATAGCGTTACAGGCATTCGTATCAGTCTAGTACTATGTCAGTTTGTCTTATAGTCGTCATGCGTTACTGGGACATCAAATGTCAAACAAAAATTATTGGGTGTGGGGGGAGGGGCTCTCTGTGGAGTGGAGGTAACGTGCTTGCCTTTCGATTCAAATGCGCTCTCTCGTTTATCAAGTGCAATAATCTGAACATTCTCCCAGTGATATCTAGCCTCAAAGTACGAGAGAGTGAGTTCCTAATCCTGTCGGAGACTGACAATGAAACATAGTTCAATTGTTCAAGTTAAGCTCGTAATACAACCCTTGACATGTACAGTTCGATAAGAGTAGAATGTATTGCAGCTGCATGGGCAAAATTCATTAAACAGATAAATATTAAAAATAACTTTTAAAAATGTTACTTTTTTCCAAATAAGATCCTCAACCGGTGCAGCAGAGTTCATGCCCTCCCGATGAACTTTTCCTGTGTAAGAAAGAAATGGAAAAACACTTGCTTGTTTCAGTAGTACAATGATGTTGGTCTTATCAATCAAGTTTGGAATTTGTTCGACCTTACCGGCTCTCAAGTCAACCCAACTTCAGTTGAGAAACCACAGAAACACTGGAAAGTAAAGGTGACTGGCGTAATGTTGACCACATCTCCCACTGTGTGCCGTATGTATATAATTGAAAATACGGGTCTAACATAATATTTACAAACATACCTCATGGTATGAAAACGGACTCCTTACTTTTTTTTTATTCATAAATTGTAAATTCCATTATATTGTGCAGAATAAAAATCTAAAGGAAAGTGATGTTTTCATGACAAAATAAACAGCAAGAAACTAAATTTGACTTGTGTGTTTTGATACGCAAAGAAATTGTCACCGGAATGTTAATTGATAATCCCCGTTAAGTAATAGAACAACCGCGTCTATTATAGTTTATCGCTGCACAAGTTCAGTGACCTACTGTAATGGGTGTCAGAACATGCTATGAAATGTATACGTGTATCAACTTATCTAACTCAGTTAACACTCGGTAAAGAAAGTACATAAACAATTGAATATGGTCCCGTTGTCTACAAATTTCTGCAGGAATAAGCTATCTAAATTTCTTTATTCCAGAGTTTGACAATCTCAAGTTTTTCCTGTGGCACACACACACATACAGACAATGAATTTTATATTACAGAATATCACCCTTCGCTGCATGAAGAGCGGTAAATAAGGAAGTCCACTATTGAGTTAATTTCATTGTGTTTGTAATAACATCTGACAACAGAGCAGTAATATGTCGACTTGGTCATCGCCGGCAACCTCTTGGACAGTGGTTCTCAACCTTCCTCAGCTGGCGCCCCCTTGAAGATAAGGCATTACTCCAACATCCTTCACCCCCTCCCCAAGCAATTCCTAATTTCCCCCATCCCCCACCGAATTAACTGTAAGTTTCAATGAGCGAACGAAAATAAAATATTTCTCATTTTAAGCATTATAACAGCACTTTTAACTAAACACAATATCTTTTAACTAAGCACTTTTAACTAAACACAATAACATTGGCACTAAGAAATATAAACATTAAATAAAACAAATTTTTGACAAGAAATTTCATAATATGTCAACATGAGTCAAGATTAATAACCTCTGAAGCCGGAGAACATACGCCTGTTTTTCAAGGGACACTTATAATAAGGAAAGCACAACTCCACGCAAAAATCAGTCATGAGAGCCATGCCAGACGCCCTGACTATGCCTGAATTCTGAACGAGAACACAAAAAGAAGAAGAGTCGATATTAATGACATTCTTGGAGATTTTTTTAGAAATTTAGAACTTACAGTTTTAAAGAAATAAACTTATAACTGGAAAAACATCTAAGTATAAAACAACTTTTTCATAGCTTTTCAGGCCTCGATACTGTCTCATGTTTTCCCTGATACTGCCTCATGTCTCCCCTGATACAGCCTCAGACCTCCCCTGATACTGCCTCAGACCTCCACTGATACTGCTTCATGTCTCCCTGATACACCTCAGACCTCCTGATACTACCTCATTCTCCCTGATACTGCCTCATGTCTCCCTGATACTAGCCTCATGTACTACCTCAGCCTGATACTGCCTCATGTCTCTCCTGATACAGCCTCAGACCTCCCTGATACTACCTCAGGCCTCCCTAATACTGCCTCATGTCTCCCTAATACTACCTCATGTCTCCCTGATACTGCCTCAGTTCCCTGATACTGCCTCATGTCTCCCCTGATACTACCTCAGGTCTCCCCTGATACTGCCTCATGTCTCCCCTGATACTGCCTCATGTCTCCCCTGATACTACCTCAGGTCTCCCCTGATACTACCTCATGTCTCCTCTGACACTGCCTCATATATCCCTGATACTGCCTCAGTCTCCCTGATACTGCCTCATGTCTCCCCTAATACTACCTCACGCCACCTTAGGGAGACGCACCTCCCAAGTTAAGAACCAATGCTCGAGAAAGAAGCAAGAACAGTCAAGTAATTCCCAGATAAACCAGAAGGCAGACGGAGATATAATATATCCATCCATCACATTCACAGACAACAGAATAAAATGAAAATATGTATGCAGATTAATCAGAATATCATACACAAAACTAAACACATACACACAAACATAGACACACACATAATGAAAAATATTTAATACACACAAAAAATATTGGATTGGATACTTTATCTTGCTCGGTGCATGGCCCGTCTCTGACTGGTAGAAAATTGCACCGAGTGAATAATATCTTTCTCAATCATAGACAATATTTGTTGTTGAGAAAATAACATGGGTGGTTTTTTTAACTTCGTGAATGAACTGTTTCAAATTTATACCCCAAACTGATTTGTTCAACAGTAACAAAGTTTGATTTTTTCTACCTGCTCCCCGTGGAGTATTGGGTCTCAACAGGTGTTCATCAGTTGTTACCGATCTCTGGACATTTTATGATATCCCAGAATGATACAGTACCCATCAGTTCCCCAAGAAGACTTCTTCTCGAGGTCTGTTTGAGAAGTTCCCTTTTCCCTTGCGGGTTCCACTCAAGTGCTTGTTTAGTTAGATTCGACTGTGTCTGTCGAAAGGCATGTCCGATCCGCCTCCAATCCTCCCTTTTCTCTTCCTGACCTGGGTCACCATGGGAAAATCAAGTGTGTGTGTGTCTGTGTGTCTGTTTGATATGGGTGGAGAGGTTATATCTATGACAGTGAGGTACAGTGATTGTCTTACCCTCCACAAGCACATGGTTCGCGCCCTGTGTGAAGCGATCAGACTACTTCTCATGGATTCATGATCCCATTGTAAGTGAGACTGAGTGCTTATTCCAATCGAATACGGACAATGAAACGTAAGCCTCTGTTCAAGCTGCTCCTTAAAAAACAAATCTTGAATATAAAAATCGTTAATAGTAGGCTGCAAAACCGCTGCCAAGAGAAAAATATATAACGAGAAATTAAAATCCTACACATTTCCATCACCCGCAAATATTATATTGCAGACCCTCGTCGGTGTCTCGTCTGTGTCTCGTCAGTGTCTCGTCTGTGTCTCGTCGGTGTAAGAAAGAGATCGGAGTACACATCGCTATTTATCGAATTACTTTTTTCTTTCCGATCCAGAAGCACTTGAGCTTTCAGCTCTTCGGCTCGGTGCCATAGACATCGTAACCCTTCGGTTCGCTGCCACGAACACCGTGAATCTGGGGAATCTGTGGCTTTTCTGCCAGCCCGCGAAATTGAACCCGCACTCACAGACGGCTAGTCACCCGCAGCGCTACGAACACGCTGGGTAGGCGGGCAATCGAATTACAATAAGGACGGTCGTCTCAATCAACATAAAGATCATTTTAAAATTGTTGGAAATCGATCGATATAATTTGCAAAGTATCGATTTTTAATTCCTTAAAGCAATCCATGGATTCAGTAACTATCAAATTTATGTCCTGACTTTCTATTACGTTTATCTATGAGATTGAGAGCCGCAGTTGCGTTATTGTTAGTGAACTCACTTCTTAAGCTAGTGGTATGGGTTCAACTCCACTTCAGTGGTGCGAATTTTTCCCACCATAACGGCTCTCAGGTCGATCCAGTTTTAATTGGATACCAGAAAAAACCACAGGAAACTAAAGACGGCTGGCGTGATGTTGACCACACTCCCCATCGTGGGCCGACGGTCAATAAAAAATATTGATCTAACCAAAGCCAACTATAAACTTATGAGCCTTCGGACTCAGGTAAGAATTATGGGAAATCAGACCACAACTACAACACGTTACCTCGCATTCTGCTAACTCGAAGTTATATTATGTTACAAGTTAAGTTTAACAAGAAGGAATCTCAATATTTTGAATATTTTTCACCAATAAATAACTATAGACTCCCAGAATTGAGTAGAATTGCAAAAAAGCTTGCAGTGTTCTATCAAATATCTGTAATTTCCAGCCCCCTTTTCTGATCTAGGTCAGGGTATCTCCAGTCAGTTTTTTGGCCTAGTTATTTAGAGTTGGCTGTGGCCTAACACTGTATTACCCTATATACCGCGTGGTATTAAAATGGTTTCTTTTACTTCTTTTTTTTACTTTACTTATCTATGCGATTGCGCAGATTCGGTTGCTACATTAAAAAAAATATACGAATAACAGTTAGAAAGTACCTACAACTTTAAATTGAAGTCGTCTGTAAATTAACATCATCGTTACAGTATTTCTGTTGAGACTGGAGGCTTGAGGCTGTTACTTGATTGACAAACTAACAAACTCTCCCTCAAATATAAAATCAAGTTCTCTCAAACTACCCGGACTAACTATATCCGGATCGGCAAACGGAACTTCCAATTAGCATAGCTCGGTGTGCAATGCAATTTTCTTGTCCACAACATGAATTTTCAACCTTCTTATGTTGTTTCTGCTGTCACTTTTCCATTCTCCGTCTTCTTTCGTCACCATTATTCTTCTTTTTATCTGACACAACTTCTTAAATTTCTTAAAGTTCTTAAATTTGACACATCTTTTTTTTTAATTTTTGTATTTTATTTTTTACCTAATTTCTTCCTTTTTTTATTTTAATTTTTTAATTTCTGTAATGTAGTTTCTGTTTGCTCGTTCCTTTTTTTTGCTTTTCTTTATTTTTGTTTTTCTTCGTATACTTTCTTGTCCTTATTAGCTCTCTTACTTTCTGATTTTTTCTTCTTTAATTGCAATCATCAGCATATCTCTTCTGTTTTTGTTGTCTTGTTCTTCTTTCCTCTCAGTTTGTTATTATCATACTATGTTATTATCTTCTCATTAATTAATCGTGTTTCCTTTCGTTAATCTTCTATTTCAACTTACTCTTCTTTTGTTCTCTTCAATGGACTTCTGTGTTCTTTCTTCTGATGTTTCTTCCTTTGTTCTGTTTCCTTGTTCTTCTTTTTCTCTCCTCGTCCTCTTGCTTAATCTTCTCTTTAACTTTGTTCTTCCCTCTGGCTTCTCTTTTTTCCCCTTCATTCTTTGTCAGTTAACTTTCTTCTTTCATTTAATTTTTCTCTTCTTCTAGCATGATCCTCATCTTCTATCGCTTTGACTCCTCTACTATATTTTCTTCTACAATATTCTCAACACTTTTCCCTGCAGTACAAGTAAATAAGGAACTCTTTTCATACCTCGAAGTATATTGTTGAGATGTTAGATTCGTATTTTTCATTTACCGTCGGTCCACGTTGTGTGATGTGCTCAACCAGAGCCAACTATAAACTTATGGGCCTTCGTACTCAGGTAAGAGTATGGGAAATCAGACCACAACAACCAAGTTGATCTCTGCATTACAGTATTGTTGTATATAGACGAATTTATTTTGAAATCATTACACAAAATGCTAAATCAAGTTATATTATGCAACAAATTAAGTTTAATATAAGAATATCAATATTATGAATATTTTTCAGCCAATTAAATGAACCATAGACTCACAAGTCAATTTGAGCTACAAATTGGAACAGTGCAATTTCTAGTAACATCTATAATTTCCAGTCTTACTCCTGATCTAGGTCAGATCCGTTAGTTGTACTGAGCCTAAGTTATCTAGAGTTGAGCGAACTCAACATCTAGAGCTGTTTTACTCTAAGTAATTGAGCTTGACCCAGACCATTACGATTGAACTATTTTACTACAGTCTACGTAATTGAACCCGAACCCCGCGTCTAAGAAGTCAGTTTACTAACAGCTACAGTAATTGAACCCGAACCCCACGTCTAAGAAGCCAGTTTACTAACAGCTACAGTAATTAAACCCGGACCCCACGTCTAAGAAACGAGTTTACTAACAGCTACAGTAATAAATAACATGAACCCGAACGTCTAAGAAGCAGTTTACTAACAGCTACAGTAATTGAACCCGAACCCCACGTCTAAGAAGCCAGTTTACTAACAGCTACAGTAATTAAACCCGGACCCCGCGTCTAAGAAACGAGTTTACTAACAGCTACAGTAATATAGACGACCCGAACCCCACGTCTAAGAAGCCAGTTTACTAACAGCTACAGTAATTAAACCCGAACCCCGTCTAAGAAGCAGTTTACTAACAGCTACAGTAATTGAACCCGAACCCCACGTCTAAGAAGACAGTTTACTAACAGCTACAGTAATTAAACCCGACCCCGTCTAAGAAACGAGTTTACTAACAGCTACAGTAATTGAACCCGAACCCCGCGTCTAAGAAGCGAGTTTACTAACAGCTACAGTAATTAAACCCGGATCCCTCGTCTAAGAAGCCAGTTTACTAACAGCTACAGTAATTGAACCCGAACCCGCGTCTAGAAGCGAGTTTACTAACAGCTACAGTTACGATGAACCCGTTGAACCCGCTCTGAACGCAGAAGCGAGTTTACTAACAGCTACAGTAATTGAACCCAGACCCCGCGTCTAAGAAGCGAGTTTACTAACAGCTACAGTATTTGAACCCAGACCCACGTCTAAGAAGCGAGTTTACTAACAGCTACAGTAATTGAACCCAGACCCCACGTCTAAGAAACGAGTTTACTAACAGCTACAGTAATAACTAAACAATGAACCCAGACCCCCGTCTAAGAAGCGAGTTTACTAACAGCTACAGTAATAACTAAACAATGAACCCAGACCCCACGTCTAAGAAGCGAGTTTACTAACAGCTACAGTAATAACTAAACAATGAACCCAGACCCCACGTCTAAGAAGCGAGTTTACTAACAGCTACAGTAATAACTAAACAATGAACCCAGACCCCACGTCTAAGAAGCGAGTTTACTAACAGCTACAGTAATAACTAAACAATGAACCCAGACCCCACGTCTAAGAAGCGAGTTTACTAACAGCTACAGTAATAACTAGACAATGAACCCAGACCCCACGTCTAAGAAACGAGTTTACTAACAGCTACAGTAATAACTAGACAATGAACCCAGACCCCACGTCTAAGAAGCGAGTTTACTAACAGCTACAGTAATAAAATAAACATTGAACAAGTATTGGGGGATTTCGGAAAAAAATAATTAATTACCAAACACCGGATTCGAACCGCAAAACTTTATTTCTTACGTCACCCATTGCCTAGCCCGTGACACCGGGTAACAACTATCTGTTACAGGAGGCTGCACCTAGCCCAACAATACAAGCATTGTGTAAGAGCACAACCAACTTTAACAAACATTCATATTATAGAACTAGGCAATAGATATCGTCAGAAATAAGGGTTTTTGTTTCGAATCCGGTATTTTGTTTTTAAAATTTCAAAATCCCCTATCTATCTATCTATCTATCTATATATATGCCCTAAAACTGGCATCGATTGGGTAGAAAATAGTCAACTAGAAGATTTGGATTTTCCAGATGATATTGCCTTGTTAAGTAGAAACAACCAAGATATGCAAAGAAAAACAGACAACTTGTCATCTATAGCATCAAAAGTTGGACTGCAGATAAGCTATAAAAAAACAAATATAATGAAGACACCTATGGCAAGTAATGCAGATATCATACTGGAATCTAAAATGATAAAAATAACAGAGCAGTTCACCTATTTGGGTAGCAATTTTGATTGCACAGGAAATGTTAAAAAAGAAATTATACGAATTGGCAAAGCAACATCATCTTTTAAAAGTCTAAATAAAATATGGAACTGCAAGTTATATAGTATTAAAACTAAATTACGCATTTTCAATTCAAATGTTGTATCAATCCTAACATATGCCAGCGAGAGTTGGAAAATGACTAAAGATATAGAAAACAAGTTGAATGCATTTGAAAATAGATGTCTGCGAAAAATAATGAATATAAAATGGAACGAATTCAAGAGAAGTAATGAAATCAGAGACATGTCTGGTCAACCACTAGTGACAACTGTTATAAGAAAGAGAAGATGGAGATATGTTGGGCACACCTGGAGGAGAAATGATCAACGAATATCAAAGCAGGCATTGAAGTGGGATGCAAAGGGTTCAAGAAAGAGGTCGACCTAAGGAGACTGAGAGAGGCAGGAAATATCGGTTTCAGTTCCATGGAGGAGATTGAGCGAGTTGCCCAGGATAGAGCGGTATAGAGAAATTACTTGCATGCCCTATGTAACGTATAACGGTACGAGAGGAATTATTATACATATATATATATATATCCATACCTCCACTATTCCGTGGATTAGAAGTTTAGTCCTCCTTTAATCTGTCTTCCCATTGTATTCCATGTTTCCACGTCATCGCCTAACTATCCCTCCCCTTCCCTCCCTCCCAACCCAACACCCGGATCAGAACACTAAGTTTTTACTTTCATTTCAAGATCACATCATCTCCGAAACAAAGTGTATGATGTAACAATGGTTTGTTACGTACACCAAACGTGTATGATGTTACAACGGTTGTGTTACGTACACCAAACTGCTTTAAGATCACATTTTGTAAACAAACGGTCTAAAGGCGAAGAACTAACTTTATTTTATCGGGTTTCCCATCATGTACATCAGCTTCTAATCATCGCAGAAATGGCACACCCCCAGACAAAAGTATTGCATAAAGCACGAACTACGTAGCTCCGGCAACAATCCTTTGGATTTTTTTATGTAATGGTGGACGGAACGGCGGTGTCCGGATTCCAACCCACGACCTTCAGAATGCAAGAGATTGGCTTAACCCCGTACACCACAGATATCCCTGTAATATCCACAAGAGATTAGCTTAACCACGTACCACAGATATCACTGAGATATCCATAAGAGATTGGCTTAACCACGTACACCACAGATATCCCTGAGATATCCATAAGAGAATGGCTTAACCACGTACCACAGATATCCCTGAGATATCCACATTTTGTAAAGATACAGTGTCGTATATTAGTCTTGTTAATCATGACGACACAGATGAAGTGTCTACGCAGAATGTTAGGAGTATCAAGATAAGAGACCGGTTTACAAACTAAAACAGTAAAAAAAGAAAGTGGGTACAGTAGCAGTATTAAACTTCATAAAGAAATAACAAATTAAATCGTTCAGCCATATAAGCAGATTACCAACAGACAGTGCGCCTCAAAGAGTAATGTTACTACTGCGATACAGTGGATACAAAGCAAAAGGCCGTCCACGCAAAAGTCTGCCTCCGAAATAACAGAAACTGCTGGACAAAAAAACTATTTATGAAGCGCTATTTTAACCCTTTAGCCGCTAAGGACGTGTATATACGTTTTCCCCATTCACTGCTAAAGACGCATTACCAAGTCTGTTACTATCTCTCCTCTGTGGGCTAAAGACGTGTTAACACGTTATACATTTCTACTGTCACTGCTATAAGCGTACATTCACGTTTGTGACATAGAAACAAAGAGTAGCTATTTTTAACTTCGTCTTCAGAAAGTATGTAGCAGCGAAAGGGCTAGACAACTCTTCTTCCCCTGACAATATAAGGCACAACAGGATTAGAGAACAGAAGAAGAAGAAGAAGAAGAAAGAGACGTCTTGTTACGTAAAATAGACAGTTCCAGAAATAAATAAATTTCCTAAAAGTATCTA
Source organism: Arion vulgaris (assembly GCA_020796225.1). NCBI lineage: Eukaryota > Metazoa > Mollusca > Gastropoda > Stylommatophora > Arionidae > Arion > Arion vulgaris. Next base: position 80,490,565 of record CM036754.1, on the reverse strand, counting down.
CTACTTTGATTAGGAATGTTCTCTGGCTACAGTAGGATAACTATAACTTAATCAATCTCCCACCTCAAACACATCAATGTCACTGCCTGGCCATACTTTACTCAATTTGTTTAAGGCATTAGAGTCACTAGAGCAAGATGAAATCTTGATCGGTTATGGGTTGTTATCAGTAGATTTGACAGTTTTTCTTTGGGGAAATTACAACCACTTACACAAGTCCGAGTTAGTACTGCTAACGGTGTTATCTGTGGTAAGTGTTGATCTGTTTGTTCGATTTATTTATTGACTGATAATTGATTGATTGATTGATTGATTGGTGGATATATGGATTTGTTGATTAACTATATGGCTGGTTGCTTGATTTATTTATTGATTGCATGATTAATTGATTGATTGATTGATTGATTGATTGATTGATTGATTGATTGATTGATTGATTGCATGATTGATTGATTGATTGATTGATTGATTGATTGATTGATTGATTGATTGATTGATTGATCTGTTGATTGATTGTACTGTCGTAATTACACTTCGGTGACTAGCAATATGGGCTCCTATCTCTTTCTTACAAAGAAAGATCTTAATGATAGCGCACCAACTCCATAGCACTGGCGACGGTTTCAGGTGTAAACTTTTCTTTAAGATTGTGGACATTTGTATAGAAACACGTAATAACAAAGTACTGTAGTTTTACAAAATATAAAAACAATGACAATGCACAGAAACGTTTCGACCACAAAGGTCTTTATCAAGAATGTGTTCTGTGACATTCGTCTCTTTTATTGTATCGTTTGCTTGATAAAGGCCTTTTTGGTCGAAACGTTGCTGTGTATTGTCATTGTTTTTGTATTTTGTAAATTACAGTACTTTGTTATTACGTGTTTCGCTATTCTACATAGTTTGACTGCAGTCTCCGTCTATATGGACATTTTTAGAAAGTGTTAGTCCAAAATAAAACATATGTGCATGTAACTTCTTATCATAGAATACTTAATACTGCACAATAATACTTAATCTTCTTCTTCTTTGCGTTCGTTCTTTACGACCAATTTTAATCACTCTTTGTGATATGTTTGATCTTTGCCAAGAACGTGTATACGTTGCACGTTGGTTTGGTAGGCCCCTAAACGCATAGGCTTGTACATGTTTAGGACACGTGCATCCGATTTCAGCCACACCTCCTTAGTCGCCTCTTACGACATGCATGGCAGGTAACAGTGGTTCTATTCTTTACACCCCAAAGTTGGACTCCGGTAACCACTCGGGTGTAATACTTAATGATGTTAAGTGTACGAGAATCAAACGTGGCATGTCGCGGATGGTCCAATCTGAGAGAACAATTATCCACGTGACCACAGTTGTGGCTCTAACCAGAAGATAAAGGACGGACTCCGCTAGATGATAGCATTGCCAACTTCTGCAATGTTATCATTACTCATGGAAGGACATCTAGAGAATAAAGCAATATGAAAGCTGAACTTGAAATGATGCAGTTGATGAAGATAATACAAGTGATGGTGCTGTTGTTGTGTATACCAAACAGTCTGTGAATCGTGGGGAGATGTCAGGCTGAGATTTCCTGGCTAGCGCGCTTGGCATGAATATTGCAGAGCAAAGCGGAACATACACTACAACAATATTTCCAGTATAAGGATGGAGGTTGAGGCTGTTACTGATGTTTTCCAGTAGATCTCTGTGATTCCTTTTGCTGAGGTTCTATCTGACTCTCATTCGCTGCTTTGGAAGATACAGAATGATAGGTTGCCGTATTTGAGGATGTCGTCTACAGAGATTTCCAACATCCAATGATTCACGTAGATCTACTATCCTTATCTAACATGCGGGTTTGTTCAATGCAGAACGGATAGGATTGACCGATAGCATCGATTGTCCTGAGTTTGGTGATAAGTTGGCTTCTTCTCAGTGTCTTGATGTTTACTCCTACATTAGCACGCTTGTTGCCTACATTAGACTTTCAAACCTCCTGTTCATACTTAAGCATTGTCTAGATCTTATCGTCTGTTCATACTTAGCATTGTCTAGATCTAATCTTCTGTTCATACTTAAGCATTGTCTAGATCTAATCTTCTGTTCATACTTAAGCATTGTCTAGATCTAATCTTCTGTTCATACTTAAGCATTGTCTAGATCTTATCTTCTGTCCATACTGAAGCATTGTCTAGATCTAATCTTCTGTTCATACTTAAGCATTGTCTAGATCTAATCTTCTGTTCATACTTAAGCATTGTCTAGATCTAATCTTTTTCAATATTCTTGCATTGGTTTCATATCTTCTTCTTCCTTCGTTCGCCCGCTGTCAATTCGGGCGTTAAGCATGACGCCTAGATGGCGCTTCTGACTGATTTTGCGTGAAACCTGCTTTACCATTTGACTGGTATCCGGCCACCAGCTTCTGTCATCTTGAAGCATTTCTAGATCTAATCTGACTGTGGATCAGAGTAGTTTCTATCTCAGTCTAGATGTGAGATAGCGTAGTAGTTTCATATACTCAGTCTAGACTGTGAATAGCAGAGGTAGTTTCATATACTCAGTCTGACTGTGAGATAGGCAGAGGTAGTTTCTTCTCAGTCTAGACTGTGAGAAGGCAGAGGTAGTCATAACTCAGCTGACGCTGAGTAGGCGGTGTTTATACTCGTTAGACTTGAGATGGAGAGTAGCTGTCTTACTCATTGACTGGGTAGGCAGAGGTGGCTCATTCAGTCTAGACTGTGATAGGAGAGGTAGTTTCATATACTCAGTCTAGACTGTGAGATAGGCAGAGGTAGTTTCATATACTCAGTCTAGACTGTGAGATAGGCAGAGGTAGTTTCATATACTCAGTCTAGACTGTGAGATAGGCAGTCTCAACGAAGCTGCACGTTAGTTGAAGTTCCTCGAGTTTTCTCCTTAGCTTGGTCCGTATGCTTCGTTAGTGGAGCCATATTTCGTTTCTCTGGTTTAGGGAGGGGACAACACTGCGGGAGGTGCTCTAGAGTCTGACATTCACACTGTGCAGTCTGAGCAGGTTTAACTATATACTTGTTTTGGTTGAGCCGGCAGCGTCCTGCTCTAAGTCAGAAGATTGTAGCGTAATGTTTTCTGTTGAGTCTGCTTGATGAGGTATTGTTGATGGTTGCTGTTGAGTCTGCTTGATGAGGTCTTGTTGATGGTTGCTGTTGAGTCTGCTGATGAAGTCTTGTTGATGGTTGCTGTAGTGGATGAAGTTTGTTGATGGTTGCTGCGTTTTCCCCACAACTGTTGGTATTTTTCTTTAATATGTGATTTGATCTCTGGTAGTGACATTTGGTTGTATCTTCTTTGCTGCCTACTTAGCCAGTATGTCTGCTCTCTCATTTCCTGTTATGCCACAGTAAGCCGGTATCTACTGTAGAATGATTTTGTTGTTTTCTGCGAGTTTGTTCTAATATATGAATCAAAGCATACATTTTTTGTGTATGTGTCTTTTCTCACGGAAAACATTTTCAATTTCAGACGCTATTTATATGTTCTTCTGTTGATTTGCTCTTCTGTTCTTCTGTTGATCTGTTCTTATGCTGATCTGTTCTTCTGTTGATCTGTTCTTCTGTTGATCTGTTGATCTGTTCTTCTGTTGATCTGTTCTTCTGTTGATCTGTTCTTCTGTTGATCTGTTCTTCTGTTGATCTGTTCTTCTGTTGATCTGTTCTTCTGTTGATCTGTTCTTCTGTTGATCTGTTGATCTGTTCTTCTGTTGATCTGTTCTTCTGTTGATCTGTTCTTCTGTTGATCTGTTCTTCTGTTGATCTGTTCTTCTGTTGATCTGTTTGTATCTGTTCTTCTGTTGATCTGTTCTTCTGTTGATCTGTTCTTCTGTTGATGTGTTCTTCTGTTGATGTGTTCTTCTGTTGATCTGTTCTTCTGTTGATCTGTTCTTCTGTTGATCTGTTCTTATATTGATCTGTTCTTCTGTTGATCTGTTCTTCTGTTGATCTGTTCTCCTGTTGATCTGTTCTTCTGTTGATCTGTTCTCCTGTTGATGTGTTCTTCTGTTGATGTGTTCTTCTGTTGATCTGTTCTCCTGTTGATGTGTTCTTCTGTTGATGTGTTCTTCTGTTGATCTGTTCTTCTGTTGATGTGTTCTTCTGTTGATGTGTTCTTCTGTTGATCTGTTCTTCTGTTGATGTGTTCTTCTGTTGATGTGTTCTTATATTGATCTGTTCTCCTGTTGATCTGTTCTTCTGTTGATGTGTTCTTCTGTTGATCTGTTCTTCTGTTGATGTGTTCTTCTGTTGATCTGTTCTTCTGTTGATGTGTTATTCTGTTGATGTGTTCTTCTGTTGATGTGTTCTTCTGTTGATGGTTCTCTGTTGATGTGTTCTTCTGTTGATCTGTTCTTCTGTTGATGTGTTCTCCTGTTGATCTGTTCTTCTGTTGATGTGTTCTTCCTGTTGATGTGTTTTTCTGTTGATGTTCTCCTGTTGATCTGTTCTTCTGTTGATCTTGTTTTCTGTTGATGTGTTCTCCTGTTGATGTGTTCTCCTGTTGATCTGTTCTTCTGTTGATCTGTTCTTCTGTTGATCTGTTGATATGTTCTTCTGTTGATCTGTTCTTCTGTTGATCTGTTCTCCTGTTGATGTGTTCTTCTGTTGATGTGTTCTTCTGTTGATGTGTTCTTCTGTTGATCTGTTCTTCTGTTGATCTGTTCTTATATTGATCTGTTCTGCTGTTGATCTGTTCTTCTGTTGATCTGTTCTTCTGTTGATCTGTTCTTCTGTTGATCTATTCTCCTGTTGATGTGTTCTTCTGTTGATGTGTTCTTCTCTTGATCTGTTCTCCTGTTGATCTGTTCTTCTGTTGATGTGTTCTTCTGTTGATCTATTCTTCTGTTGATGTGTTTTTCCTGTTGATGTGTTCTTCTGTTGATCTGTTCTTCTGTTGATGTGTTCTTCTGTTGATGTGTTCTTATATTGATCTGTTCTCCTGTTGATCTGTTCTTCTGTTGATGTGTTCTTCTGTTGATCTGTTCTCCTGTTGATCTGTTCTCCTGTTGATGTGTTCTTCTGTTGATGTGTTCTTCTGTTGATCTGTTCTCCTGTTGATCTGTTCTTCTGTTGATGCTGTTCTCTGTTGATTGTTCTTCTGTTGATCTGTTCTTATATTGATCTGTTCTTCTGTTGATATGTTCTTCTGTTGATCTGTTCTTCTGTTGATCTGTTCTCCTGTTGATCTGTTTTTCTGTTGATGTGTTTTCTGAACAACTTTTCGAGACATATAATGTTTTGTCTTCTCTAATACATGATAATTACCAGATAATATACTTGTATCATACCATGATAATATACCATGATAATCTAGAATCATATTTTCCATTAGTTTTTCCACACAACTGACCAAGATAATACAACGGTTGTATTTGAATTCATCAAATCTTTTCCTGAGTAGAGATATCATCAGCTATTTTTAGGTGGTTGGTGTGCTTTCATGTCTAGTTCCAAAAGTATTTAGTTTGTTGCTGAATAGATTTATTTTTTTTTTTTTTTTTGGTTGATGACTTCATTGTCCTTATATAAATTTGTTTCAATATTTTGGAACATTCTTCGTCTTCTTCTGCATTCTCCTGGTTTTAATTCAGGCGTTGGTCATGACACCTGGTATTTCGCTCTGACTGACTTTTGCGTGTGGCCTGTTTACCATTTTGACTGGTTTCCTTGACCATAAAGGCGAGCCTTCGCCGTCTTCAGAGGTACTTGAAATTTAAATCCTTCAAGTGTGAACGTTACAGGAAACCTGTGATCCGAACAACTCACCATGAGTCCTCATGCCCTCCGTACTTTTACGGTCAGTGTTAATTAGTAAAGTGTCACTTCTCTATCCGTGTTCCTGCCTTTTTCTGCCTGTCGTAAGGTCATTCCGTATTCATCATATCTCTCTCGATCGTTCTTGTTGGCCATTTTAATCATTCTTATTGTGATATAAACAGCCGTTCCCAAGAACGTATTTTACGTCACATCGTTCAGTACCATTTGGAGCTCTAGTGCTTATCCTTCTGTGAAGTGTCCGATTTCAACCAGCGTTTACTGGGTTCGCTCCCCGTTAGCCTTTTGCTGTCCCCAGCCAAGGAAGCATCATATTATTATTTTTTTTTATTTTATCTAGAAGCACTTGAGCTTTCAGCTCTTCGGCTCGGTGCCATGGACGTCGTAAACCTTCGGTTCGGTGTCACGAACACCGTGAATCTGGGGAACCTGTGGCTTTTCTGCCAGCTCGCAGAACTCTTTAATAATGTTTTTAATGCCGTATTTTGGAACATGAAAATGATTTATATATCTCTGCGTTGTGTTTCATTGTTACCGTCTCATTATTATTACCTCTTTCTTGTCCCAATGGAACACATAACTGCAACGTAATGAACACATAATGCAAATTAACATTTATATTAGTTTTATTTTCTTCATTTCAACGTACCTAATCTATCAACTATTTCTAACACTTTAAATTTGTCATTTGCCATTTCTGCAACAAATCCATTTTTAAAGATGTTCGTTGTTAGTCTTAAACCTTGTCCCGTGAGGGGATATATTGTCCAATATAACAGCAAATTTTGTACAGATGGGATACTGATAAGATTTTCAGAACATGAAAACCCACTTTATAGCAAATTACCCTTTATCCGTATTTTACTATATAGTAACACTTATCGAATTATATTGTAGCAATGGTGTCATATCGTATTGATTGATTGATTGATTGATTGATTGATTTATAGGTCATCATCATTGAAGTTCGGTGAGTAACCATGTGTTCTCGATCTCTTTATCACACAGGAACATCTCAACGGCGGTGCACGAACTCCGTAGCCCCTGCAATAGTCTTAGATGTCATTTAGACTTACAACATTAAAGACTGAGAGCATAAATACATTTTTTTACAAATTTCGTAATTTACGAACGGCTGACAGACAGACAGACAGACAGACGAAGAGAAAGAGAGAGAGAAATAAGAAAGAGAGAATGAGAGAGAAAGAAAGAGGAAGGTAAAGAACGAGAGATAGAGAGAAAGAGTGAGAGAAACCAGGGTACAGAAAGGTTCAGAGAGAAAGGTAGAGAGAAATCGAAAGAGATAGAGATATATGTAGAGCGAGAGAAAGAGAAAGAGAGAGAGAAAAGAAAAAGATAAATGCAGGGAGAGAGAGAAAAGAAGGTAGAGAGATAAACAAAGAGAGAAAGAGGGAATGTTAGAGAGAGAGAAAGAGAAAGAGATAGAGAGAGAAATGTAGAGAAAGAAAAAGAGGTGCAGAGAGGAAAATAGAGAAAGAAATGTAGACAGAGAGAAATGTAGAGAGAGAAAAAAAGATAAATGTAGAAAGAGAAATAGAGAGAGAAAGAGATAAATGTAGAGAGAGAAATAGAGAGAAAGAAAGTAGAGAAAGAGAGATAATGAGAGAAAGGATAAATGTAGAGAGATAAATGAGAGAGAAAGAAAGAAATGTAGAGAGAAAATAGAGAGAAAAAAAGTAAATGTAGAAAGATAAATAGAGAGAAAAGAGATAAATGTAGAGAGAGAAATAGAGAGAGAAGAGAAAATGTAAGAGAGAAATAGAGAGAAAAATATGAAATGTAGAAGAGAAATAGAGAGAGAAAGAGATAAATGTAGAGAGAGAAATAGAGAGAGAAAGAGAGAAATGTACAGAGAGAAATAGAGAAAGAAAGAGATAAATGTAGAGAGAGAAATAGAGAGAAAGAGAGAAATGTAGAGAGAAGAAGAGAGAGTAATGTACAAAGAAATAGAGAGAAAGAGAGAAATGTAGAGAGAGAAAGAGAGAGAAAGAAAGAAATGTAGAGAGAGAAATAGAGAGAAAGAGATAAATGTACAGAGAAAGAGAGAGAAAGAAAGAAATGTAGAGAGAGAAATAGAGAGAAAGAGATAAATGTACAGAGAAAGAGAGAGAAAGAAAGAAATGTAGAGAGAGAAATAGAGAGAAAGAGAGAAATGTAGAGAGAGAAAGAGAGAGAAAGAAAGAAATGTAGAGAGAGAAATAGAGAGAAAGAGATAAATGTACAGAGAAAGAGAGAGAAAGAAAGAAATGTAGAGAGAGAAATAGAGAGAAAGAAATGTAGAGAGAAAGAGAGAGAAAGAAAGAAATGTAAAAGAGAAATAGAGAGAAAGAGATAAATGTACAGAGAAAGAGAGAGAAAGAAAGAAATGTAGAGAGAAATGAGAAAGAGAGAAATGTACAGAGCAGAGAGAGAAAAAAGAAATGTAGAGAGAATAGAGAAAGAGATAATGACAGAGAGAGAAAGAAGAAATGTAGAGAGAAAGAAAACGAGATTGACATATATAACTAACAAAACTAGTTGCAATAAGACAGAGATAAACTGATATATACGAAAGATTATCACAAAATATAGGAATAGAAGAAAACTAGTCACGACAGAGATGAAAGGCATATATAGAAATGCAGGGAACATCAAGAAGACCGAATTAGAAATGAAGCCATCGCGGGGGGAAAGCGGGCACATCATCAGTACTGAACATAAAAAAACAACAACTTAAATGATTCGGCCACATAAGCAGATTACCAACAGACAGTGCACCTCTCAAGAGCAATGTTATTCCGATAAAGTGGATACAAAACAAAAGGCCACCCACGCAAAAGATGGTCCTCAGAGATAGCACAGGCGATGAAAACAACTGTTTATGAACCGCACACAAAATCCCGTTCTAGAAATCTTCTCTTATACTGACGCTGTGAGGCAAAACAGGATTACAAACAATAAAGAAAAAGAAGAAGAAGAAAGACTAAGGGAAAAAAGAGATTGATTGTATGATTGTCAAACAAATATTCTCAAAACAGCAGGAAAATGTGTCCACCTACCCATTACCACTTCCTCCCGGATCTCACAAAGAAAAATAATAAAAATCGTTAATTCAAGCAGTTGGAATACCCGAAAGGCAAACACCCTTCGTTACACATGACTGCTTTTAACTGCTTATTTTGTCCCACTGGTAATTTTTGCAAGTTCATATTCTACGTGAACACCGCAAGCTATAGTCCACGTCTGACGGTGAAGCGGTGTAGGTTAAAGTAGTTATCCAGGGTATTATTGCACTTGATATAACCACTTTGAACGATGACAAATTCTGCTGTCATCAAAACGTGTGTATGTCCCGGTACACTGAGATCAGCCTCTCTTCCTCCCTCTCTCTCTCTCTCTCTATCTATCTATCTATCTATTTGTATATTTATATTTCGAAGAAGTTCAGCAAAGTTTGTTTGTTTGCGTTCGCTCGTATCAACCAAGTAACCCGTCTTCTTTGGTTTGCGCCGAGAACGTGAGTACTTTGGGCTTCCGTTAGGCTCCTACGGCATGTAATAGCAGCATATCCAAATGTCAACCAAAGTGTTTGCATATTACCTAACACGACACATATCGAAATAGGGGAAGACTGCAGTAAAACTTGGTAAATAGCGAAACACGTACATACAAAGTACTATAGTTTACAAAATACAGAAACAGTGACAATAAACAGCAACGTTTCGACCAACAAGGCCTTTATCAAGCAAACGACACAACAGAGTGACGAATTGTAGAGAATTCTCTATAATTCGTCACTCCTGTTGTGTCGTTTGTATAAACTTGTCGAAACGGCTTTTGTCACTGTTTCTGTATTTTGTAAACATAGTACTTGTTTGTACTGTTCCTCTGACACATTGGTACCGACTGGCAAGATTTTACATTTAGAACAACCAAATGTTAATCTACCACATTGTAGTTGTACTGTAGCATGGTATCACGTTGTACGTGCATTATCATCTATACGTAGCATGGTATCACATCTGGTTTACTGTAGCATGGTATCAATCTGGGTTTACTGTAGATGGTATCACATCTGGAGTTTACGATGTATCAATCGAGTTATACTGTAGTATGGTATCACATCTGAAGTTGTACTGTAGCATGGTATCACATCTGAAGTTGTACTGTAGCATGGTATCACATCTGAAGTTGTACTGTAGCATGGTATCACATCTGGAGTTGTACTGTGCATGGTACCACATCTGGGTTATACTGTAGCATGGTATACATCATACTGTAGATGTATACTCTGGGTTTTTGTACATGGTATCATATCTGAGTTACTGAGCATGGTATCAATCTGTTATATAGCATGGTATCACATCTGAAGTTATACTGTAGCATGGTATCACATCTAAGTTGAGTTGACCTCGTACTGTAGCATGGTATCACATCTGAGTTGTACTGTAGCATGGTACCAATCTGGAGTTGTACTGTAGCATGGTACCACATCTGAGTTGTACTGTATATAATATACTGAATATATAATATATATATATATAATATATTATATTATACTGAATATAAACGAATTCATGTTAAAATCAACACAAAATGCTAAATCAAAGTTATATTATGCAACAAGTTAAGTTTAACAATAAGTAATATCAATATTATGAATATTTTCACCAATAAATAACCATAGACTCACAGAATTGCTTAAAATTACAACCAAAAATAAAGCCTGCAGTGTTCTATCCAAAATATATAAGTTGCAACTGAAACTAGATCAGGGGTTTCACCATCAGTTATCAGGCCCAGTATTTAGTGTTGGCTGTGCTTCATCGGTAAAAAAATAGTTTGTTCTGAAGTGGTTTTCCTGTTGGCCAGATAAGCCTTAACTATTTTTGTATATGTGTATGTGAACAAGTACTTAGAAAAACGGAAATTAAATAATGCATATTTGATGACGTGTCTGAACGAAACTATAAAAACAATAAGACTTCAAACGCAGACTACAAGGCCAAGTGTTTACGAAGCTTGATTGGGTAAACAAAAAACGAATGTGTCTACTCTTGCAGTAGATTATTTGACACTTTTACAATAATGTTACAAGTTTTATTATTATTACTATCATTACAACCGCTCGCACGAGTACCCGGGCCTGATAAATGTCTAATACACATGCAATAACATTTATGAATAAACAAACAAATAAATAAATTGCGGTAAACAATTGTTTTCACTGACACGTTGTTCGATTCTTGTTCAATATGTAAACAATGTTCACCGACATTGATGATGTATATCGGTAATTTTAGTGTGAATATAATTTGGAAGCAATCAGGAAATGAAGATGCTACCGACATGGAGCTCCAACTAGTAATTAATCGTTATTTTATCTATGTGTTGATTGGTTGATTGATTGATTGATTGATTGATTGGTTGATTGATTGATTGGTTGATTGATTGATTGATTGATTGATTGATTGATTGATTGATTGATTGATTGATTGATTGATTGATTGATTGATTGATTGATTGATTGATTGATTGATTGATTGATTGATCATCATTGCACTTCGGTGAGTAACCATGTGTGTTCCGATCGCTTTCTTACACAGGAAGATACATGATACGTTACATAGCGCATGCAAGTAATTTCTCCATACCGCTCTGTCCTAGGCAACTCGCTCAATCCCTGCCATGGAACTGAGCTCGATATTTCTTGACTCTCTCAGCAAAGTTTGTTTGAGGGTTTCCCTAGAGCGTCCTCTCTATCTTGAACCCTTTGCCTCCCACTTCAATGCCAGCTTGAACCCTTTGCCTCTCACTTTAATGCCAGCTTTAACCCTTTGCCTCCCACTTCAATGCCAGCTTTAACCCTTTGCCTCCCACTTCAATGCTTGCTTTAACCCTTTGCCTCCCACTTCAATGCCAGACTTTTCTCATTTGCCTTTCCCCACTTCAATGCCAGCTTTAACCCTTTGCCTCCCACTTCCAATGCCAAGCGCTTTAACCCTTTGCCTCCCCACTTCAATGCCAGCTTTAACCCTTTGCCTCACTTCAATGCAGCTTAACCGTCTTCAATGCCAGCTTTAACCCTTTGCCTCCCACAATGCCAGCTTTAACCCTTCCTCCACTTCAATGCCAGCTTTAACCCTTTGCCTCCCACTTCAATGCCAGCTTTGATATTACGTGATCCTTTCTTCTCAAGTTATACCCAACATATCTCCATCTTCTACTTCTTATAACAGTTGTTACTAGTGATTGACCAGATATTTCTCTGAAAAACCATTTTAAATAGTTTAACTCTCAGTGGGCGAGACCAAAAGCCATGTTTCTACAAGTCATTTGTTTTTATTATAAAAAACGTCCTTTAGTGTGGCTCCTGGTAAAAGGGTGTCTAACCCAAAGCGATATATTATGGCGTTTGGTCCACAATGGGTTAATCATTTTTATAAGAGATTATGCTGGCATCTGTACTATACAATTTTGCACAAGAGTAAAAATAGTTCATAATTGTTATAGCAAAACACCCTAACTTTCAAATGTTTATAAATTATGTTCATATTAAAATGTAGACTTTAGTTCAGTGTGTTCATCTACAACATAGATTCCCAAATTTTTCAGCCCACCGCCCACTTTGGCAAACTTGAAAGCCTTATAAACTTTGTAACGCCCCTCCCCATTATAACAGTTTTCCAAACCCCCACCCTCCCCATACATGGTCAATTTTCAAAGGATTATATACATGAAACAGAACATTGATGGAAAAAAATTGAAGGTGTAAGATGGACATAAGATGAATTAAAATGCGAAATTCTAATTTATTTTTCATGATTAATTCAATCGCAAAATCACTAGAAAAAAAACTCCCACCACTTGCTTCTGAAACCACTATCGCCCCCTTCCCCGGAAGGCTTCAGCGCCCACTGGTGGGCGGTAACCCACTTTGAGAACCCATGATCTACAAGCTTTCCGTCGCTTTAAATCCGGTAGGATAACTTCAAAATTGCATTACCAAAAATTTTAAAAATTAAATATAAACAAAAAGTCGGTGAATATTCATAGTTTATGTATTTATAAAAAATTTATGATTTTCTGCGCTGGTTAAGTTGTTACTGTTTCAGCAATTCTGTTCAAGATTCATGAAATAGTTTGTCCTAGGCAGAACTTTAACACCTTAATAGTCCTTTGAAATGTATGTCTCTCTCTCTCTCTCTCTCTCTTAGGTCTCATGTCCCACCTCTGCAGCCGTCATGCTCAAATCATTAGTTAATCCTGAATCCATCTTCTCTGTGGTCTTCCTCTTCTCCTCTTTGACGAGATGACTTCTTCCATAACGGTCTTCTCTAAACCTTTGTGTCTTTTTATATGTCCAAAGTACTTTAACTTTCTCTTTCTTATTTGTAGTATCAGCTAGTTTTTCTTTAATTTTGAGTTCTTTCTGGATAGATCTATTTGTTCTCTTCTCTGTCCAAGATATAAGGATGACTTTCGTAACGCTTATATTCAAACGCATATATATGTTTTTCCACTGCCTTATTAAATGTCCATGCTTCACGCCCATATGTTGCCACTGGGGATATGCATGCTCTTAGTATTCTGATCTTTGTTTTCCTATCAGTTCTATTCCGTATTTTGTATAGTTGTTCAATTCTGTTTAAGGTCATATTTGTTCTTCTTTTAATTTCCTTCATTCCATTTCCATCTTTTGTTAGCAGTGAACCGAAATATTTAAAATTGTTCTCATTTTCTACTTTCTTGATAAAAATATATTTTATCGTGCTTGTTTTATACGTTGTCATGATTTTTGCTTTTGCCACATTGAGATATATATTTTGCTTTTCGTTTGTCTCTTGTACTCCCATTATTAATTTCTCAATTCTATATTTGCAATGTTGACAAAGATTACGTCTGGAAAAAAACGCCCGAGGGGTTACCGGGGCCCAAATTTGGGATGTAAAGAATAGAACCACTGTTACCTGCCACGCATGTCGTAGAGGCGACTAAGGAGGTTTGGCTGAAATCGGATGCATGTGTCCTAAACGTGTAGAAGTCTATGCGTTTAGGGGCCTACAAACCAATGTGCAACGTATACACGTTCTTGGCAAAGATCAAGCATATCACAAAGAGTGATTAAAATTGGTCGTAAAGAACAAACGCAAAGAATCTGGAAAATAATAAAAATTCAATTATTGAAGTAACACCCAAAAAAAACAGTTAGCTTAGCAATATTCGCAACTACTACGAGTCTAATTCTTAGAGTCGGAAAGTTTGTTCCAGTCTAAAACGGGACGATATTTTTGCAACAACTTTCCGTGTTGGTACCATTTGGTTCTAATTCTATCAAATTCTATGACATTTTCTATTTAAAACATAGACATTTGCAAGTATGAGTGTATCAAGTTTCCCCTTACTGTGCATACATTCCACAATTAATCGCGCATCATCCCGTATCTCTATCATCATTGTTCCACGCCACTAAAAACAGTACCTCATGTGTGTTTTCACATGCAATGTCAGTCACATGCATGCAATCATGTTTTAGCTTCTCTCGTGTGTTATCTCACATGAAATGTCAATCACTTCCATACAATCGTGTACTGTCTCCTTTCATGACTACAATCATGTTATAATATTGTGTTATCATCATCATGTGCTGGGATGGCTAGCGTAGACGATCATTCATCTTCAAAAAAGTCTGTACTTTGCATTGACGATCTATTGTAATGTTGACATATCAACCCGTGCCCTACGGTTAAACTGTCTAGTATCTGCTCTATTTTCATACATATTCATCTATCGATCTGTCTGTCTATCTATTTATCTATCAATATGTCCATCTCTCTCTCTCTCTCTCTCTCACACATATATATATATATATATATATATATATATATATTTCTCTCGTAAAGTTAAACGTTGCATTGGACTTGGAAGTAACATCTCATGACCGTCACTGTCCTGGACACCTCGTTCAATCTCTTCCATGGAATTTAGTCAGATATTTCTTGTCTCTCTCAGCAAAGTTCGTTTCATGGTTATCCTAGGTCGTCCTCTCTTTCTTGAACCCTTTGCATCCCACTTCAGTGTATTCTTTGATCATTTCTTTTCAAGGTGTGTTCAACATATCTCCATCTTCTCCTTCTTATAACAGTTGTTATTAGTAGTTGACCAGATGTTTCTCTGATTTCATCACTTCTCCTGAATTCGTTACATTTTATGTTCATTATTTTTCGCAGGCATCTACTTTCAAATCTATGTATTGTTCTGTCCATCTATCTGTTTATATATCTATAAATTTGTCGTTAATGCAGTGTATATATATTATATGAAACGTCAAACAAATGCTTTCTGTTTTTCTCCCAATGAATAGAAACCGTGAGACACTTAGATGTAGATATGACATTTGATGCCAATGAGTTGAACACTAACCAGAATCAGTTGTTGATGTAATCCCTTACCAGAAACAAAGTTCAATAGATAACAGCTCAAGGTCAGGGACGTTACAGCCACTCTACATCTCCCACACCTCAAGCACCCACTCTACATCTCCCACATCTCAAGCACCCACTCTACCTCTCCCTCCTCCTGTGTGTAGGAGACATCACCTCAAAGCATATGGGGATCTCTTTGACGAAGGAGTTAAACTGTTTGCCTTGCGTTCTGAAGCTTTTGGATTCGATTCAGGACCGTTTCGTTCGGTTCACAAGTGCATTTGTTCCGGAGACTCCTTTTGACGATTGCTGGATATCTACAGAGCTCGTGATTTGTGTAATACTCTCGTAATACTGTGCAACAGTGGGTGAAATTTCAACATCACGCCAGATACCTTTACTTCTCAGGGTTTTTTTTTTCCTCTGGTACTCATTTGAAGATGGATCAACCTGATAGCCATTTTTTAGGTTAGAAAAAAATTCCGCACATAAAATCCATGGAAAGCTGGATATTAAAGGTAATTATGCATAAATATTTGTAAATTGAAACGAGCACTCCAAAAACTTCGCAGTGGGCACACTGAAAGAAAAAACTTAACTTCAAAGTAAACCAAAGGGCACTAGTGTCTATGTTCTTAAAATTCCTGTACCCGCCTGTTCTTCTTCTTCTTCGAACGCTCCATATCGACCACTTGTTAAACCACTATGTGTGATTTGTATGTGATCTGAGCCTAAGAGCGATTGTACGTTGTGCCATTTATGTGCCTACAAGTAGGCCAGCATATCCGATTTCTGCGATGCTTTTTATGTAATAGGATAGATTCCCTAGGTCCAACATCAGTCGCATGTTACGACATTCTTGTAGGTCGCAGTGTTAATATTCTTTGCTTCGTTTGCAGGCCCCAGCACCCACGGGTGGTGCCGTCTGTAAGCTAAATCTTTCCAGAGAGAACTCAAAATCAATGTAAACTAGCTGATGCTTCAAATAAGAATGAGAAAACTGTATTTTGTTGACATATAAAAATATGCGAAGAGTTAACGACCATTATGAAACGAGGCAGATCGGCAAATAGGAGAGAGGTAGACCACAGAGAGGATGGACCAGGGTGTAACATGATTTGCTGCTTGACAGCTGCATAGGCAGGGCATCTGACTTATGAGGACTATTAGGGTGGCAAAGTCCTGCTCATGTCAAACTACTTGATAATGATACAACTTCTATTGATAGCGTGTGGCTGAATGTTTAAACGCTGTGAAGGTTCCTGAAAGAAACGTTCTTTGTTCAACCCCTCAGTAACGTCAAACTTTTTCTGCTTGAGAGAAAATAAAACAAATGACCTGCACACGCGTGGCGTAAGCTTCTGGCGAGCGTCTTTAATTAATCTGTTCTATACAGTCTCTTGTCGTACTCTCAGACATAACAACAAAACACTGTAAGGAGGAGATTTTTAAATAATCTTTATCTTTTTTTATTCTTTTCTCTAATCCTGTAGTGCCCCACGAGTCAGGATAAGAAGAGATTTCTAGAACTGGCTTTTGTGTCCTATTCATAAACAGTGTTTTTGCCACCTCTGTTATCTCTGAGGTCCACCTTTTGCATGATAATATTCTTTACTTTCCCTAATTTGTCATCATTGTGCATAATTAGTTTACAGTTTTAAATAAATGCAAATATAAATTCCCAATACATCAGTAATACCATTTTAATGAGACAATGAGTAAGATGACTAGAAAGAAAACCGTAACTTATTCCAGATTTTTTATTTGCAAGATAAAGTACCAACGATCTGAGTTGTCATTCTATTCTGGCAACATTTGGTTTAATCTACATAAGGAAGTTTGATGACTGACCCTAGTAGTCATGGAAAAGAGAATGCATTGCAATGTCAATGTGGGATGAATAAAAATTGAGAGAATATTTATTTTCCACTCGTTCTCTCCTCTCTCTTTCTCTCTCTCTCTCTATCTCTCTCTCCCTTTTGTTTCAGATGAAGCATGAAACTGCTGCTTATCACTAATATTTATACGATATGCTTGCATGTATGGCTGATGTAAAAGCGACAAGGAATGAACCAGGCTGATATTCTAAATTCCTAAGGGAGAGAGATCGTTAAAGGATTCACGTAATAGTGGTGAATCTACAACCATAACCAGACTACAAGGGGAGAGAGAGGTCGTATAAAGGATTCACGTAATAGTGGTGAATCTACAACCATAACCAGACTACAAGGGGAGAGAGAGGTCGTATAAAGGATTCACGTAATAGTGGTGAATCTACAACCATAACCAGACTACAAGGGGAGAGAGAGGTCGTGTAAAGGATTCACGTAATAGTGGTGAATCTACAACCATAACCAGACTACAAGGGGAGAGAGAGGTCGTGTAAAGGATTCACGTAATAGTGGTGAATCTACAAACATAACCAGACTACAAGGGGAGAGAGAGGTCGTGTAAAGGATTCACGTAATAGTGGTGAATCTACAAACATAACCAGACTACAAGAATTACAAATCAAATGGGATGTAGCTAGACTTCTTCTTCGAACGCTTCATATCGACCACTTGTCAACCACTCTGTGTGATTTGTATGTGATCTGAGCCTAAGAGCGATTGTACGTTGTGCCAGTTATGCGCCTACAAGTAGACCAGTACATCCGATTTCAGCGCTGCTTTTGATTTACTAGGTAGCATCACTAGTGCTTACATTAGTCCCTCTTACAACATGCCTTGTAGGTCGCAGTGGTACTATTCTTTGCTCCCCTGCGGCTCCGGCACTACGACGAGTGGTAGCTAGACAAGGTCACTATACAGGTAGTCAAAGAAGAATAGTAAACTAACAAAGAACCGGTGTCGTTAGTCTCCACACGCTGAGAGACATACTGAGGAGGAGATCGGAGCACTAACGGACTAATTGGTTCGATGTGCAGTGATGATGACCCGACGGCTAAACTAAACTAACTACTATTAATATTAGTTTTTCAATTCAACTTTCGCCTTGGTCGTCCCCTGTTTCGTACTCCAGAAATCATGCCTACCATTTCCCAAACCAACATTTTCCCGTTATCTCCAAACCACTGTGACGTTTAACCTGGCAACAATATTTCGTCTTCCACGACATGATGTTATTTATGAGTCAATACACCTCGATATGCAGGTCTTGTAGGATGTCTTTGTCTGGCTGCAAGATAAGCAACGTAATGATAGTTCTCTTACTTTACTGACCAAGTCCAGCAGTCCTTGAACGTTTTACCTGGGGTGTGGCACAATCTATTCACACGCAATATCATTGGATCTATATATAAGTAAAGAGATGGACACCCAAATTGAGCATTGACTATACATAATGATACGGCTGTTACTATCTATCCTTCCCTGTCTATTTGCACAACCTTCCTAACATCCCATATTACATTCAGCCATCCACGCAGAGAGGACACTTGAAACTAGCTTTATGTTTGTTTATTTTGTGAAATAGATATTCAAGTCACGTCGTTTTTGTAAACACATCATTCTATACACTCTCAAACACACATAAACAGATAAACACTTTTTGGGGAGAACAAGTTCTAAAAAATTTAGTAAATAAACAATATATAACAAAATTGGCAATCCTAGCTGATCACAAAACATCAACACGCATTTGCGTGTTTCGTATCTTTTTTTCAACAAATGATGATTTTTTAATTACTTTTACGCGAACATACAGCACAAACATGTGAGGGAAAAGTTGAGGAAAACGCTGATAATTTATTCAAACATTTGCGTGTCTGTTAGTGATACCCACCCAAAAACAAAGCATGTAATGAAAACATAGAGATCCTAATGACATGTCATTTTAAATGAGCTTTCGTTCCCAAGGGTGTGTGTAATTTTGAAAACATGATCGATTCTGAGTGTCAGTGCACTCGCATTTGACGTGAAATTTTTCTAACTGTTTGTCCTTTTACAAGTCCAGTCGTTATTGGGTTTTTTTCAGTTAACACACTATCAATCAGGGAAAATTTGCTGAATCTTTGCAAAATTTTGCTTGACTCTTTGAGAAATTTTGCTTGAAACTTTTCACGACCAACAATCTCGTGCTAAAATGAAATATGAAAATTTGTGTAATTAATTGTGTGAGTTAAGTATACAGATGTCAACGCTCTATCAGTTTGTGATAACATAAATAATTAACCAGCAGAAGAAGCGAATGAAGCATTTAATATCTGGATTAATCTAATTAAGTAGTAAAGAATTCATTTTCATCAATCAATCAACCAATCGTGTGCTGTTTCTTTCTTTTTTTTTCTTTCTTTTCTCCACTCCTGTTTTGCCTTACAGCTTCAGGATAAGAAGAGATTTCTAGAACGAGCCCTTATGTGCGCTTTATAAATAGTGTCTTTCGTCGCCTCTTACCTCTGAGGTCCATCTTTTGCGTTGCCGGCCTTTTGCTTTGTATCCATTGTTTCGAAGCAACATCGCTCTTTGAGGTGTACTGTCTGTTGGTAATCTGCTTATGTGACAGAACCATTTTATTTGTTGTTTCTTGATGAAATTTGGTACTGATGTTGTAAACACTTTTTCCTGATGTCTTCATTTCTCAGCCAGTTCTCTTCCTGTTACCCCAGAATTCTGCATAGACATTCATCTCTGTCGTGACTAGTTTACTTCTTGTACCCTCAGACATTCTGTGTAGACACTTCTGTCGTGACTAGTTTAGTGCTGTCTTATTATCGAAATTGGTTGTAATGACTCTCCAACAAGTTTTATCCTTGTTGACGATGGACACCAGAGGGTAAACGAAAACTTGGATGATAATATCGTCCTGGGGAAGAACAGTAGAAGAAGAACTGATAGAAATCAATCACAGCTAGAACAAGAAACAGAGGAGAATAAAACACAGAGAATATTAGCGTACATTTGTTGCTGTCCTGCTCACCAACGACATCCTAGGCTAGAGAGAGAGAGAAAGAGAGAGAGAGAAAGACTTCATCAAATTACCTAAACTTGAAATCTCTAGTTTTAAAAAAAGCCTCTCGCAAGAGAGCATTTTTGTAAATAATGCACACACTTTCACAAAAGATGTTGTCATAAAAAGAATTTTGAATTGACTTGAAAATATGTCCAAAATATATTACCGCTTTTCAAGAACATTCTTACTTTGATGCTCTTCTACGAGTAAAGGTATAAAACAATTTTCAGAGAGTGAGTAAAATTCGTTCTAGGAAATGAGGTAAGATGATCTCATCTTTTAGAAGAAAAAAATATGATTTCTTGAAAAGTAGAGAAGAGGTCTAGAACCTCGTACATCCAGAAATGACCACTCTTGACCTAATTTAGGCGTCTCCTCACAAGTTGTCTGACAACAAATCATACAAGAAAGATAGGCATCGAGTTTTGTAGAGTTCCTTCTAAACAACAGAAACTGAAATTGAAACTTTTTTTCTTCCCAAAGAAAGGTTTGCCGCAGGACAGATAGACAGAAATATTTTTGAAAAGTGGAGGGTTGTGGAGTGAGAGATATCGAGCGGATGAAATATCGACAAAAGAAAATTGTGTCTGTTTGGAATGGAAATCTAGAAAAACGCAATTTACTTTCGCTGCATTTTTTATATTTTCTCTTCCAGACGCGTGCACACTACGAATAATTGAGTCATTTTCTTGTCAATTTTTCAAAAATTGGATCAGAATTAATTTGGTTCTAACACAATGAGATGCAATTTACAAAGGGCAAAGGGTAAAAAGATGGGATAAACTGCTTTACGCGAAGCACAGCTATTGTAACAAATCTTCCTATAACCAGTACAGGTTTTTTGTGGTCAAACAGGAACCCGATAAACAAAAACGAGGAAGTGAACTTTGACATACAAGAATTATTCAAGCATATCGTTTTTTTCTCTGCTTTACGTCTGCTTCTAATTTTTGAAAGAATTTCCTGCATGTTTGTGAAAACTTTGAACAGATAATTTATTTAATGGAACAAATAATTACACGTGGATATGAATCTAACATTTACAGATCAAAAGCATGAAGGGAATTTATTTCAGTTTTTTATTTTATTTTTTTCTTTACGTTATCGTGTTTTTCAGTTTTGCTTACAGAGAATGAGATTCTCGATTGTATCTCTGTATTACTTTAAGTTCTTATTGGCCTATGAAGATTTTACTTAATTCGTTGATGGTGTTTTCATGATCTATATTTTTTATCTATCGTTCTCAACATTTGCATTTCTTATGTTGTTACTACTTATAAAATGTCCCGTAATTTTCAGAGTTTCAGGTATGAAGTGTTTGTCCCCCTCACATCTCTAAACCCTGGTGTGTATGAGGTAGGAGCAGGGGCGGCTCGTCATTAAGGGCCAGTGGAGCCTAGCCTCACCAATAATCGAAAGGGGAAAACTTCCCGGAATAGATAAATAATAGTAAATACTACAAAAACCATCATTTTTCCGAAAATTTGTGTCTGGCCCCACCAAGAAAAATGACTACTAGCCGCCACTGGGTAGGAGGGCCAATTTCTTTCCTCGCGCATGGTACGTCAAATGGGGGATTGAACCCACAACACTCTTGTATCCGAGACGATATAAAAGCACAACACTCTTGTATCCGAGACGATATAAAAGCACAACACTCTTGTATCCGAGACGATATAAAAACACAACACTCTTGTATCCGAGACGATATAAAAACACAACACTCTTGTATCCGAGACGATATAAAAACACAACACTCTTGTATCCGAGACGATATAAAAGCACAACACTCTTGTATCCGAGACGATATAAAAACACAACACTCTTGTATCCGAGACGATATAAAAACACAACACTCTTGTATCCGAGACGATATAAAAAGCCGAAGGATTGACTTCATTGCACCGGGTTTTACCTCATACGAGACATTACACCATTGCGTCCCAATGTTATTATTTGATCACACTAATTTTGAAATATATATAAGTGACGGGTATGCTATACAAATTTTAAGAAAGCTAAGCATCACTTTGCAAAAACTAAAAGTAAAAACCTGTGGAAGGGAACTGAAATAAGAATAAAACTCACGTGTTTAAGAGCATGCGTTTTTCTCTTGACAACATTTGGTTGTGAGACATGGAATATTGACAAAGCGGCGGAGAAGATCATTAATAACTTTGAATGCAAATGAATACAGAAGAGTTCTTAGAATATCATGGACAGAAAAAAGAACAAATGCTACTGTTCTGCAACAGCTTGATATTAAAGAGAGTTGGCTATTAAAGAACATAAAAACAAGGAAAATCAAATATTTCGGACACATCAAACAACATGAATGCCTAGAGAAGATAATTTTAGAGGGAATGTTGCCTGTAAGAAGAATGAGAGGAAGACCTAGAAGATGATAGGGGCAAGATGTCATTGACGATCTGAGAATGACTGCTGCTGACGTCGGTCAACTTGCACAGAACAGAGAGTTTTCAGGACTGCTGTCATGGGAGCCAAGTTCTAGAAAGAACAAGCTACGTGATGACGGTGATGAGTGAGAGAGAGAGAGGGCCTACATCATTTTCCGATAGCCAGATGTGTGCAACTTCATCACATGATCACAGACCCTATAACAGTGCAGGGACGCAACAACCACAACCATGAGAGCCTGGAACGCTAAATTAACCGATATCCTAGGAAATGTGTCCACCAAATTCAAATATGTCTGTGCGCAAATAGATATATATTGATTTTAAATATATACATTACAATGAGGACGACATAAGGAAACCCTGAAACAAACTTTGCTGAGAGAGGCAAGAAATATCGGTCTCAGTTCTATGGAGGAGATTGAGCGAGTTGCCCAGGATAGAGCGGTATGGAGAAGTTGCTTGCAGGCCCTATGTAACGTATAGCGGTACGAGAGTAATTATTATTATTATTATTATATATTACAATATCTGTACAGAACGTCATAATAATATTATTTGGATTCTCTGCAATAAGTTAACTCTTATTTGTTATGTGTGTTGTTCTACACGCTCTGATATTTGTTATGTGTGTTGTTCTACGCACTCTGATATAACAAATAATGGCTCGTCGTTAGGTTAAAATGAACATGACTTGGTTTAAATAGGTTTTAATCAGCTACATAACCAAAACAATACGGAATTTCATCAAGAAGCAACAAATGAAATGGTTCAGCCACATAAGCAGATTACCAACAGACAATGTGGCTTTGTCTCAGTCAGAAATTGGGATCCTTCAAACAGCCGACAGACATATTTTTACACAATAAAAAGGTTCGAGCAGCTATTTCCGAAAAGATGTGACAGGCGCAGCTTATTCGCTGTCACGTACTGGGTTCACCCAATGCGCACTACCGCAGAACCCAATTGTTTAAAAACAATTTAAGGCAAGTCTCCTATAGAGCAATGCTTCTCTGTGACAGTAGATATGAGATAAAGGTCGTTCATGCAGATGGTGAACCAAAATAACAGTGGCTGTGAAAGGTACCATGTACAAGGTGAGCACAATAGCCCGTTCTATAAATCTCTTCTTATCCGGACGCTGGAAGGCAAGACAGGACTAGACAAAAGAAAGAGGATAATTTATTTAAGGGGATGGATTTACTCATTGCACCGGTTCGCAAATTTTGTTCCAAATAGTGCTCCGATTCTCCCTCAGTTATGTCCATAGCGTGCGGCGACTAACGACACTCGGTTCTTTGATTCCGGTTTACAATTCTTCTTTGTCTGCCAGCATAGCGTTCTTGTCGAGCTACACCACACTTAACTTTGAGTTCTTGCAGTCTGGTTAGTGTTGTGGATGCACCGCTATTACGTGAATCATGTACACGCCCTCTCTCCCTTAAGGAATTTATAATATCAGCCTGGTCCATTGCTCGTCCGCTTTGGACAGCAGCCATACCTGCAAGCCTATCCGCACGTTCATTCCCCTTACACCTGCATGCCCTGGTACAAAAATAAAACTGATCTTTGTCAGCTTAGACCTCCCCAGCGATTCTATCCAATGTCTCCTAGCCCATCCTGTTTCAATCTTCCTGAGCATACTCATTGAGTCACTGAGAAAACATGCATGGATAAAGTCTGTGATTCTAGCCAAATCATCGCTTTGGTAACCGCCATGATTTCCATAGTGAGACTGCTTGTAGTCACGGCAAAACCACCACTGTCTTCCTTCACAACATCACCTCCGACCTGAGCAGTGAAAGCCCACGAGCTCCGCACATGTCGAATCACCGAACCATCCGTATAAATGATTACATCATGCTCAGATGCGTTCTCAGAAATTAATGCATGAACCTCTGCCTCCACAACAAGTGGGTTGTGTTGCCTGCATTCTTTATCAAGTTCGATGCATACAGAAAGGATGTAGCGAATGCTCTTGCACTGGTATCCATTCTTCACCGGGATCAATGTCTTCAAGTGTACACACCTGTTCAATACAGTCCTCGGCCTGACCCATCCAAGATTTTCTCTTTTTAACCTATTAAAGAAGAGGATAAATATATATATAACCTAAAGGTGATGGATTGACTTCATTGCACCGAGTTCCCCAAATTTACTCGGTCCCTCTCCGAAGAAATTACATGTGATCTGCCGAGAGTATTGCACAAGCTCCGTAGCTCCAGTAATAATTCTAGAATCTCTGGGGAAAAAAAGCACTTGTGAACCGAACGACGAGCCTCGAACCCCCGACCTTCAGAACGTAATAAAAACAACCTTAAGATTTATGCTGTCATTTTCAATGCATATTCTTCTGTTATAAAGTTGCTAAAGAACTTGGCTGTTGACAATTTGTTGTATATATAGCTACTTAGATGGACTTGTCAAGATAACGACAGATCCAGGTACAGGTCTTAAAGATTCTTTCCAACCATACCTTGTTACGGAGACTATTTCTGATTTGAATGCTCACTTAGCATTCACAGTTTATGTTCAGTTTTGTTTTGTTTTTTGTTTAGTCGTAAAAATTTGTGACAGCTGTATACAATTATTATGCAATAATATCTATTTACAAGATTGACGTAGCGAACGAAGATTCGGTAAATAGACCCAAAAAAAAACAAATAGAGTTGGCTGAGAACCAAGGACTCCAATAATGACTTGACAAGAAATTACTATCTTAGCTTTGAAATTAGAGTTGGTCCTGTCTCCTATCACATATTTTCTGTAAAGAATACATAACATGTTCTAAATTATCTCTCTCTCTCTCTCTCTCTCTCTCTCTCTCCAACCCCAGTTGGGTCATAAATCTTCCCATCTTTGGCTATTTCTTGCAACACCTTCAATGTCTTCCGCATACTGTTCATCTCTGACTTCATATCTCTTTTCCGTGCAATTTTCAACTTCCTGTTCTTTCGCTTTCCCTGCGGGTTTCCAAAATAGCCCTTCTTGTAATATTCTGCTCGGGTTTTCTCAGGGTGTGTCCCATTCAGCGTCAGCGTCTCATCTCTTGGTTCACTTGTATCTGCATAAGCACGCGTGCAAACACACATACATAGACAGACGGGCACACATACACACATTCACGCAAACAAACACACAGACCCACATTTACACATGCATACTTGCATCCGTTTGTCAGTCAGTTAATTAGTCAGTCAGTTAGTTAATCAGTCAGTCGGTCGATCGATCGGTCTGTTGGTCTGAATTGTCGGACAGCCAATGAATGTTGGTTGGTTGGTTGGTTGGTTGGTTGGTTGGTTGGTTGGTTGGTTGGTTGGTTGGTTGGTGTTGGTTGGTTGGTTGGTTGGTTGGTTGGTTGGTTGTTGGTTGGTTGGTTGGTTGCTTGGTTGGCTGATTGCTTGGTTGGTGTTGCTTGGATGGTTGGTTTTTGATTGGTGGTGTGGTTGGTTAGGTCTCAGCTGGTTGTTACTTGTTGGCTGGCTGCTGAGCGTTGGTTATGTCTTGGCATGGTTGGCTCGAGCTCGGTTTCGATTTGGTTGGTTGGTTGGTTGGTTGGTTGGTTGGTTGGTTGGTTGTTGGTTGGTTGGTTGGTTGGTTGGTTGGATGGTTGGTTGGTTGGTTGGTTGAGGTAGTTACCTAAGGGAACTGCCATTGCTACACATCGGAATGATCATTACGCTTTAAGTTTCTGTTAGAAAATTGAGAAGAGAATGCATGTTGATATTAACTGTATCCACTAGATGCATAAGTTATATACATCTCATTTGTCAACATTGTGATCTTTGCCGATCCAGAGCACGTTGATCTCAAATCTTTCAGTATCGAGATCATCTCATCGATGACTGAGTCACCATCAATGAATAGAGACGGTCTGGAACAGACCTTAGTATTCTCCATCCATATCCAATGTATCCACTAAAAAAGGGCCTAAAACCGAAGGATTGACTTCATTGCATTTGGTTTTCCCGTGGCGGTTCGTATTCAATGGTGGACCAGGCCCCACTGTCCAATGACGAGCCGCCCTGGTTTTACCCAAATAACTCAATTTCCTCAGTAGTGGCACGAAAATGAGAAATGCGTGCCTAACACTGTATTCCCCAATATACCTCGAGGTAGGAAAAAGGGTTCCTTTAATTTTATTTTACAGAGCTAGCTCCGGATCCGAGCCTACGATCTTCGGAACGCAATGGAAAACCTAATTAAAAGTAAGGTTGTCTACGGCATCAACTTCATGCACGTAACTCTGAAGTGTAGTGTAACAACTACATCAAGTAACTCTGAGGATCTACTGAACAACGTAATACTGAGTGTAGTGTAACAACTTCATGCAGAAATGAGTGTAACAACAACTCATCAGTAACTTCTGAAGTGTATGTAACAACTCATACAGGTAACTTATGAATTATGTAACAACTCACAGTCAAGGTAATTATGCACGAACTCATTTTGTAACAACTACATGCAGTAATTATGAGAATTATGTAACAACTTCATGCAGGTAACTCTGAGAACTGTATGTAACAACTACATACAGTAATTATGAGACTTTGTAACAACACATACAGGTAATTATGAGAAATTATGTAACAACAACCATACAGGTAATTATGAGAAATTATGTAACAACAACCATACAGGTAATTATGAGAAATTATGTAACAACTACATACAGGTAATTATGAGAAATTATGTAACAACTACATACAGGTAATTATGAGAAATTATGTAACAACTACATACAGGTAATTATGAGAACTTATGTAACAACTACATACAGGTAATTATGAGAAATTATGTAACAACTACATACAGTAATTATGAGAATTATGTAACAACTACATACAGGTAATATGAGAATTATGTAACAACTACATGCAGGTAATTATGAGAACTTATGTAACAATGCGCGTAAGCCTAGGATCTGCTGACACCACTTTATTCATTCTATATATCAAGCACCTCTCTCTAATTCTCCCATATTCATTCAACATTTCCTATTTCAAAGTTCACCGCTTGATCGTTAACCGTGATATCAGATGAAGAGCATATTGCTGAGTCATTAAATAAAAACTATCCGGTCACAATTGGTTGAAACACAATAGAACACTATACTTTCTGTTTCAAGAAGGCACTATATTCAAGACACAACTATTAACAAGTAAATGGAAGTAACGACAAGTGGCATACAAGGGAACATAACTTCATTCAAACTGAGCTATGCATTGTTATTCATCTTGATCAACTGCCTAGTTATGCCACAGTTTACACACAACTAATGAGATTCCCAGTACTGTCAAGCAAACAATAACACTTTTCTTGATTACACTTCACTAACATGAGATTTATTCATCATCATTCAGTTGCAAGTCTCTTTCAGATTATGACACTGGATATGATTATGGAAACGACACAAAGCCCTCAACAGCGCAGACCACGTCATTATATTTCCATGCGTACTGGAAACTGCAGGCGCTTAACATACATTTACATAGACTAGGGCACAGTGGCGGCTCGTCATTAAGGGTCAGTGGGGCCAGGCCCCACCAAAAATAATGTGTAACGGGTATTTATTATTTAATAAATAAAATATAACAACCAAAAACCATGATTATTCCAAAAATGTGTGTCTGGCCCCATCAACAAAAGTGAACACGAGCCGCCTCTGCTAGGGGGGGGGTTTTAAGACACTCTTTAAATGCCATCTTAAAGTGTCTCTAAAATGTCTGATATAGACACCACGTGCTGGGAATCCCTGGCGCAAGATCGCCAAATGTGGCGATGTAAAAACACAAGAGGTGATCTCATAGCTGAGAATCGTCGTGTCGATGGGGCACAGAGAAAACGAGCAGCGCAAAAAAACCGAACACACAACACTCTTATCTTGATCATGTATGCCTCACCTCTGGTATGGGACTGTGTTCTAGGATTGAACTCTACAGTCACCTCCGCACACACCAGAGGTGCAGCAACACACGTCTGAGGCTGTTGACATCATCGCTTGCGATGGACGGCTATTATTATTACATAGACTAGGAATAAGTCCCACAACTCTCTGCCAATGTCAACAGGTTCAAGGTTCTGCAGAATGGACATAGCTATATCTGTCACTGCCATTCTAATAAGTCAATATGTCATCTGTAAAAGACACAGTGTACCCCAGTCTTAAATGAGAAAAAAAATGAAAATCGTAGCTAATCCTTTACAGGACTAAGCCATCAACCACAGTAAACAAGTCGTCGATTTTCTAGGCACCACTCATAAGTTCAGTAGTTTGCCATTGCTTTCTGAATAGTGAGGTTTATTTTTACCGCTCGTAAAAATCCACGGAAACGAATTTGCTTCCAACCTGCATGCCGCGGAGCTTAAACCAGGTACACTTGGGTTGTAATCTAGCTCACTACCGCTTAAGCTACAGACACCCACCCAAGTTTTACATTCTGATAATATGGTACCTGTCATATACACATTAAATAAAATATGTGATAGTAGGGATCTCTGAGGCAATCCTGGCATAGATAGGTGATAGTAGGGAGCCCTGATGCAAACCTGGCATAGATAGGTGATAGTAGGGAACTCTGAGGCAATCCTGGCATAGGTGATAGTAGGGAGCCCTGATGCAAACCTGGCATAGATAGGTGATAGTAGGGAACCCTGAGGCAATCCTGGCATAGATAGATGATAGTAGGGAACTCTGAGGTAATCCTGGCATAGATATGTGATAGTAGGGAACTCTGAGGCAATCCTGGCATAGATAGATGATAGTAGGGAACTCTGAGGTAATCCTGGCATAGATATGTGATAGTAGGGAACTCTGAGGCAATCCTGGCATAGATAGATGATAGTAGGGAGCTCTGAGACAATCCTGGCATAGATATGTGATAGTAGGGAGCACTGAGACAATCCTGGCATAGATATGTGATAGTAGGGAACTCTGAGACAATCCTGGCATAGATAGATGATAGTAGGGAGCACTGAGACAATCCTGGCATAGATATGTGATAGTAGGGAACTCTGAGGCAATCCTGGCATAGATAGATGATAGTAGGGAGTACTGAGACAATCCTGGCATAGATAGATGATAGTAGGGAGCACTGAGACAATCCTGGCATAGATAGATGATAGTAGGGAGTACTGAGACAATCCTGGCATAGATAGATGATAGTAGGGAGTACTGAGGTAATCCTGGCATAGATAGATGATAGTAGGGAGTACTGAGGTAATCCTGGCATAGATATGTGATAGTAGGGAGTACTGAGACAATCCTGGCATAGATAGATGATAGTAGGGAGTACTGAGACAATCCTGGCATAGATAGATGATAGTAGGGAGTACTGAGACAATCCTGGTATAGATAGATGATAGTAGGGAACTCTGAGACAATCCTGGCATAGATAGATGATAGTAGGGAGTACTGAGACAATCCTGGCATAGATAGATGATAGTAGGGAACTCTGAGACAATCCTGGCATAGATAGATGATAGTAGGGAGTACTGAGACAATCCTGGCATAGATAGATGATAGTAGGGAGTACTGAGACAATCCTGGCATAGATAGATGATAGTAGGGAACTCTGAGACAATCCTGGCATAGATAATGATAGTAGGAGTCTGAGACAATCCTGGCATAGATAGATGATAGTAGGGAGTACTGAGACAATCCTGGCATAGATAGATGATAGTAGGGAGTACTGAGACAATCCTGGCATAGATAGATGATAGTAGGGAACTCTGAGACAATCCTGGCATAGATAGATGATAGTAGGGAGTACTGAGACAATCCTGGCATAGATAGATGATAGTAGGGAACTCTGAGGCAATCCTGGCATAGATAGATGATAGTAGGGAGTACTGAGACAATCCTGGCATAGATAGATGATAGTAGGGAGTACTGAGGCAATCCTGGCATAGATATGTGATAGTAGGGAACTCTGAGGCAATCCTGGCATAGATAGATGATAGTAGGAGTACTGAGGACAATCCTGGCATAGATAGATGATAGTAGGGAGTACTGAGACAATCCTGGCATAGATAGATGATAGTAGGGAGTACTGAGACAATCCTGGCATAGATAGATGATAGTAGGGAGTACTGAGACAATCCTGGCATAGATAGATGATAGTAGGGAACTCTGAGGCAATCCTGGCATAGATATGTGATAGTAGGAGACTGAGACAATCCTGGCATAGATAGATGATAGTAGGGAACTCTGAGGCAATCCTGGCATAGATAGATGATAGTAGTGAGCACTGAGACAATCCTGGCATAGATATGTGATAGCAGGAAGCTCTGAAGCAATCCTGGCATAATACTTTGTACCATCAAGATCCATGAACCACATAGCAACAACTGTCCTTTTAAAAAGAAGTTCCTACCCAGTTGGTCAAGGTGGAAGAAATATTAATTTCCATAAGGTGTGACATGAGCAAGTCAAATAAAACACTGCATGCATCTCCAAGATTCACCATTTTGTCATAACTTTCATTCTTGTTTGGAAGCCCCCATATGTGTCCTATACAAACACAGAGGCATTGAACCAGATATCCTTTCAGGGGTGATACCCTTTAAGAGTTTGGGGAAGTTGATCTTCAACCTCTAATGTCCAGGGTAAGCAAAAAAAGACCAATTATCTTTTCGAAAAGTTTTCCCAATAGTTTTCTTCATAGTGATTGATTTTAATTTGTGTATGTTCTTTGAATAGTTTTGGGAGAGGTATATAGCCAGTTTGTATGTTCTTTTGAATAGTTTTGGGAGAGGTATATAGCCATTTGTATGTTCTTGAATGTTTTGGGAGAGGTTGTATATAGCCAGTTTGTATGTTCTTCTTTTTTCAACATTCCATATCAACCACTTGTTAACCACTATTTCTAATTTGTATGTGATCTGAGCCTAAGCGTGATTGTACATTGTACCAGTTATGCACCTACAAGTAGGCCAGCATATCCGATTTCTGCCACGCTTTTATTTACTAGGTAACTTTCCTAGGTCCTACATCAGTCACCTTTTAAGATATGCCTTGTAGGTTGCTTTGGTGCTATTCTTTGCTTCCGTGGGCCCCGGCACCACACGGGCCTAATATCAGACTTATGTAGTCTCCCTCTTGTGAGGCTTTAGAACTATACTAGTATTACAATTTTACATAACAAACATTACATTTGTATGTCCTGTCTTTTGTATGTATTGTTCTACATATCTGTAAATTACAACCCCATATATCACATTTATAAGACTGAAATAACAAAACATACAATAACATAATGTTGGTATATGATTTTATTCTGGTCTAACACATTTGTAAGATTTCTTTTTTCTACAAATTATTTCAAGATTATGTAGACAACCACAAGATAAACTTCATACCACAAATATCACATTTGTAAGACATTCACATAATGTATCTTGATAACGGACTAAGATTTGAATCCGCATAATGATAGCGGAGTTGTAACATGCTGTGATGGTGACCATGTACCGTGGAAGTTCAGGAATTTGAGGCGAGTTCGAGGCCAGCTTGGGCAAAACACTTTTAGTGTGCACACGACACATGATTAGACTACAGGAGACCCTGATCCTTCACTTCAGGATTTAAACTACAAGTACCTCTGAAGTTGGAGTAAGATTTTGTACAGATTAATTGGACCATCATCATTGCACTTCGATGAGTAACCATGTGTGCTCCAATCTCTTTCTTATACAAGAAGATCTTAGTTGCAGTGCACAAACTCTGTAGCACTGGTGAGCCCCCAATGTAACTTTGTAGGAATTTTATTTTTAATATTTTCTAATGAATTTCACCAGGGCAGCAGCTTTCCAGCCTGCTCTTCGCGAATTTGAACTGCCAAGGGTTCTTGTACGTGCTCAAATTGAACATGTGACCTACATTTTATCGTCTGTCTCCGATAGGACTAGGACCTTGATCTCACCTACACTAAGATCAGGGATCTCTGGGAAAATATCCTGATGTCTCCACGAATGAGCGAACCTGGTACCTTTGGTACAAGAGACAAGCAGCTAACCTCTACGCCACAAAGAACATCAAATTTGTACAAATTAACTACTAGCAGGATTTTACAAAGAAAAAATTCCAATTTATATTCCCACATTTCTGAGTTATACTATAGCACAGTGCCAGCTCTGATTGGAAGACTGTCAGAACTGACTCATACTTCACCATACAGACATACAAACAATCCATCATGTTTACATATCATGAAACAATAAGACTACCTGCCAAACTAAACTTGCATACATCTACTACAGACACTTTAGTTAAGACATTCTAGTTGACTCCTCTGTAGACATTGGCCGTAAACTCGAGAAACTAAATTCCAAATGTCCCTGTATCTGATCATACACATAGCAATGCATTTTTATTCTTCTGAGTTATCTAATGTAGATCCTGGCTTAGCGATACATTTTTTGTAACATTTGTCAGACATTTTCCATAAAAGCTCTTGAGTGTTTGCCAGTGAAATCTATTGTTTAACTTGTGTCATAAGTTGATTTTTGGTTGCAGAGTCCATTTTATTTCTTGAAGGCGATGTAGAAAAATGCATTTTCTGTGTCTGCTAGATATGTTGTCACAAATGATGAAATAATGATCGTCGGACTCTGCCATGCAAGGTCATGCATAACTTCCATAGTCGGAGTAAGGCTCACCGGAATGATGAGAGACATTGGTTATAAGGATATCTAGCCGTCATGCAAAAATCAGTCAGAGGTGCCATGACTATGCCAGAATTCATAGTGGGTGAGCAAGGAAAAAAACAAAAATCCTGTCATCTGTGAGTCTAATATCATAAACATCACATTTGTAAGACATTCAACTGTATGAATTCTTACATGTACATCAGCTATCCTGTCATCTGTGAGTCTAATATCACATACATCACATTTGTAATACATTCCACTGTATGAATTCTTACATGTACATCAGCTATCCTGTCATCTGTGAATCTAATATCACAAACACCACATTTGTAAGACATTCAACTGTATGAATTCTTACAAGTACATCAGCTATTCTGTCATCTATGAGTCTAATATCACATACATCACATTTGTAAGACATTCAACCGTATGAATTCTTACATGTACATCAGCTATCCTGTCATCTGTGAGTCTAATATCACATACATCACATTTGTAAGACATTCAACTGTATGAATTCTTACAGTACATCAGCTATTCTGTCATCTGTGAGTCTTAATATCACACAACACATCACATTTTAAGACATTCAACTGTATGAATTCTTACATGTACATCAGCTATCCTGTCATCTGTGAGTCTAATATCACATACATCACATTTGTAAGACATTCAACTGTATGAATTCTTACAAGTACATCAGCTATTCTGTCATCTGTGAGTCTAATATCACAAACATCACATTTGTAAGACATTCAACATGTATGTAATCAGACCTATCCTGTCATCTCATCATCTGGTGCCATTTCTGCATCAAAGATTCACTGGAATGGACCTCTAACATCCCCTTGTCTCTTGCCATGATGTTGCATTCTACCAGGTTGTGATTAGTTCATCTCTTGACGTTTCCCTCCCATCTGTGATTTGGTTTTCCTCTTGCTCATCATCCTGCAACTTTCTCCTATAATAAGGTTTTGATAAATGTGTCATGTCTCTTTGTATACCGAAATTATGTTATTTGTTTCATTTGTATTTCCTGTCGTAATTCTTTCTTCATTTCTATTTTTTCTAGAACTTCTTTATTTCTCTGTTTTTCTTTCCATGAAATATGACATATTCTTCTATATATCCACATCTCAAAGGTATTAATTCTGTCTTTCAAATTCTTGTTTATTGTCCATGTTTCTAAACCATACAAAAATCTATAAAGATAATCTTTTTACTACATATATTACACTTGTACAATTTATCTCATGTATGTTCTCTTTTATGAATCTGTAATCTTCGATGTTGTTTGAACTTCATACATTTCACTTGTACGGCTTTTCTCCTGTATGAATACGCCTGTGATAATTCAGGCTTCCTTGATAAGTAAACTTTTACCACACACATCACACTTGTACGGCTTTTCTCCTGTATGTCTACGTTTATGAGCTGCTAGACTCCCATTAGTACTAACAAGTTTATCACACACATCACACTTGTAAGGTTTTTTCCCTATATGAATATATAGATGTATCCTCAGGTGTGCTTTATTAGTAAATCTTTCACCACAATCATCACATTTATATGGTTTTTCTTCAATGTGCACTCTTTTATTATTCATTAAGCTCCCCTGTTGTATGAATCTCACAACACATTTGTAAGGTTTTTCTCCAGTGTGCACTTTTTTATGGGTCTTTAAGCCCCCATGTTGTATGAATCTCATACCACATACATCACATTTGTAAGGTTTTTCTCCATGGTGCACTCTTTTATGATCCTTTAAGGTTCTCTGTTGAATAAATCTTGCACCACATACATCACATTTGTATGGTTGTTCTTCAGTGTGCACTCTTTTATGAGCCATTAAGCCCCCCTGGTGTATGAATCCCACACCAGATGCATCACACTCGTAAAGTTTTTCTCCTATATGAATACATTTATGAACATTCAGGATTCTATTAGTTTTAAAACTTTTACCACACACGTCACATTTATAATGCACTTCCCCAATATGGATATTTATATGAGCCTTCAAACTTTCATTTGAATTTAAAATCTCACCACAAATATAACATTTGTAAGTTTTTTCTTCTGTATGAATACATTTATGAATTGCCAGATCACTTTCACAACTAACAGTTGTACCACATACATCACATTTGTAAGGTTGTTCTTCTGTATGAATACGTTTATGATTTCCAGATCACTTTACAACTAACAGTTGTACCACACACATCACATTTGTAAGGTTGTTCTGTATGAATACGTTTATGAATTGCCAGATCACTTTTACAACTAACAGTTGTACCACACACATCACATTTGTAAGGTTGTTCTGTATGAATACGTTTATGAATTCCAGATCACTTTTACAACTAACAGTTGTACCACATACATCACATTTGTAAGGTTGTTCTTCTGTATGAATACGTTTATGAATTGCCAGATCACTTTTACAACTAACAGTTGTACCACACACATCACATTTGTAAGGTTGTTCTTCGGTATGAATATGTTTATGAATTGCCAGATCACTTTTACAACTAACAGTTGTACCACACACATCACATTTGTAAGGTTGTTCTGTATGAATATGTTTATGAATTGCCAGATCACTTTTACAACTAACAGTTGTACCACACACATCACATTTGTAAGGTTGTTCTGTATGAATATGTTTATGAATTGCCAGATCACTTTTACAACTAACAGTTGTACCACACACATCACATTTGTAAGGTTGTTCTGTATGAATATGTTTATGAATTGTTAGATTTCCATTAGTATTAAAACTTTTACTACACACATCACATTTGTAAGGTTTTTCTCCTGTATGGATACGTTTATGAATTGCCAGAAGTCCATTAGTATTAAAACTTTTACTACACAAGTCACATTTGTAAGGTTTTTCTCCTGTATGAATACGTTTATGAACTATCAGACTTCTATAAGTATTACTACTTTTACCACACACATCACATTTGTAACGCTCTTCTCCAATATGGATATTTCTATGAGCCTTCAAACTTTCATTAGAACTGAATTTCTCACCACAAATATAACATTTGTAAGGACTTTCTCCTTTGTGAATACGTTTATGAATTTCCAGACCCCTATTAGTATTAACACCCTCACCACATACATCACACTTGTAAGGTTTTTCTACTGTATGAATACGTGTATGAATACGTTTATGAATCGTTAGATTTCTATTAGTAGTATAAGTTTTACCACAAGCATCACACTTGAAAGGTCTCTCTCCGGTGTGTATTCTTTTATGAGACTTTAAGCCCTCATGCCGTATGAATCCCACACCACATACATCACACTTGTACGGTTTTTCTCCTGTATGAATACGTTTATGAATTACCAGACTTCCATTACTATCAAAACTTGTACCACACACATCACACTTGAAAGGTCTCTCTCCGGTGTGTATTCTTTTATGAGCTTTTAAGACATCCTGTCGTATGAAACTCTCACCACATACATCACACTTGTAAGGTTTTTCTCCTGTATGAATACGTTTATGAATTGCCAGACTTCCACTACTATTAAAACTTGTACCACACAAGTCACATTTGTAAGGTTTTTCTCCTGTATGAATACGTTTATGAACTATCAGACTTCTATAAGTTCTAAAACTTTTACCACACACTTCACATTTGTAATACTTTTCTCCAACATGGATATTTCTATGAACCTTCAAACTTTCATTTGAATTTAAAATCTCACCACAAATATAACATTTGTAAGTCTTTTCTCCTGTGTGAATACGTTTATGAACTACCAGACTCTTATCACTAGTAACACTTTTACCACACACATCACAAGTGAAAGGGTTTTTTCTCCTGTATGAATACGTTTATGAATTGCCAGAAGTCCATTAGTATTAAAACTTTTACTACACAAGTCACATTTGTAAGGTTTTTCTCCTGTATGAATACGTTTATGAATTATCAAATTCATATAAGTATTACTACTTTTACCACATACTTCACATTTGTAACGCTCTTCTCCAACGTGGATATTTCTATGAGCCTTCAAACTTTCATTAGAAGTGAAATTCTCACCACAAATATAACATTTGTAAGTCTTTTCTCCTGTGTGAATACGTCGTTTATGAACTGCCAGACTACTATCACTACAAACACTTTTACCGCACACATCACACTTGTAAGGTTTTTCTCCTGTATGAATATGTTTATGATGTGACAGGCTTATATTACTTTTAAAACTTTTACCACATACATCACATTTGTAAGGTTTTTCTTCTGTATGAATACGTTTATGAATAACCAGACCTGAATTAAAATGAAAACTTTTACCACACATGTCACATTTGTAACGCCCTTCTCCTGTATGGATATTTCTATGAGCCACCAGACTATCATTAGAACTTAAATACTTACCACAAATATTACACATGTGAGTCTTTACTCTTGTGTGTCTACGTTTATGAATTGCCAGATTTCTCTTACTATCAACTCTTTTACCACATACATCACACTTGAAAGGCTTTTCTCCTGCATGTACACGTTTATGAATTGTTAGACTTATATCACTACTAAAATGTTTACGACAAAACTCACACTTGTACTGTTTTCTTCCTGGACGAATATGTTTATGAGACATCAGGTTTCTATTACTATCAACACTTTTACCAGACACGTTACATTTGTACGGCTGATCTGTATGAATATGTTTATGAATCACCAGACTTCTATTAGTATTAAAACTTCGACCACACACTTCACATTTGTATGGTTGTTCTCCTGTATGAGAACGTTTATGAACCACCAGACTTCTATTAGTATTAAAACTTTGACCACACACTTCACATTTGTATGGTTGTTCTCCTGTATGAGAACGTTTATGAACCACCAGACGTCCATTAGTATAAAAACTTTTACCACACACTTTACATTTGTAACGCCCTTCTCCAACATGGATCTTTCTATGAGCTTTCAGACTTTCAGTAGAACTGAAATTCTCACCACAAATATAACATCTGTAAGGCTTTTCTGCTTTGTGAATACGTTTATGAACTGTCAATTTATTTTTACTATAAACCCTTTTACCACACACATCACACTTGTAAGGCTTCTCTCCTGTATGAATATGTTTATGATCTACCAGATTTCTACTAGTACTCAAACTTTTACCACACACATCACACTTGTAAGACTTATCTCCAATATGAATACGTTTATGAGCTATCAGACTTCTACTAGTACTCAAACTTTTACCACACACATCACACTTGTAAGGCTTTTCTCCTGTATGAATACGTTTATGAGCTTTGAAATGGCTACGTTGCATAAATTTCTCACCACATACATCACACTTGTACGGTTTTTCTCCTGTATGGATACGTTTATGAATCGTCAGACTTACATAACTACAAACACTTACACCACACACATCACACGTGTAAAGGCTTTCTACTGTATGTATTTTAAAATGACTATATAAGCTAGATCTCTCAGTAAAACCCATATCACACATACTGCACTCATACAAAATAGCTCCTGCATGTATGTTGTTCTTGTGTATGATCATTTGCTCATTGTCAGCAAATTGAAGACCACAAACATGACAAAGATTCTCTCTTGCATGTATCTTCATATGTGTTTGTAAATCTTCACTTTGAATGAACACTACACTACACACATTACACTTGAATAAGGGGACATTACTTTCCCATGCAGACATGCTGCAGCCCTCTCCATTATCTGAAGTCACAATATAATCATTTGTTTGAATGTCTTCATACTTTATCTGATCATCCATGACATTCACTGAACCTTCAGCATCATGTGACCACTGTCTGAATGTATCTTCTCTCACTGGAGAACATATATCTTCTGTTTTGTCTACGGCCTTCTTCACAAAACTTCTATAGTGTTCTAACATTTCATCTGATACAATATCATGAGTCGCAAGTTCCAAGTGTTGGGCATTTGGTAAACTTGTCACTTTCTTTTGTGTGACACCAACAGGAGAATGAGTGAGACAGCCCTCCTTGCTAGAGTTGATGTCTGAAATGTAAGAGAAGAATTGTAGGTAAACAAGAAAACTACACAAATAATGGATGTCAAAAAAAAATGATTCATTATAGCGTAATCTCTGGTTAGTGATTTTCTCTGAGCATTTTTGTGCGTGTGTGTATGAGGAATAAAGGTCGCTTCAACATGCTATCATCAAGTAGTGTGTAGATTATATATTTTCTTCTTCTGTGATCATTACGCAACTCTCGGCAGATGGTGTACCATTTCTGCCGAGAGAAGGCCGAGCCATATCAGGTAAAATCTGGTGTAATGAAGTCAATCTTTTGGCTTTACACACACTTTTATATACTGAATCACAAATCTCTGGAAGTTGTTGAGTTAACCATACTAGAATTTTCCTTTGTTTATTCAATTCTGTATTTTTGTGTCATTTTAGTGATGTTATATAACTGACAAAATATCAGACTACATTCAGTTTCACATAAATTTGATGCCTTGGATGTAGTGTCATTTTTG
This sequence comes from Arion vulgaris, assembly GCA_020796225.1. Taxonomy (NCBI): domain Eukaryota; kingdom Metazoa; phylum Mollusca; class Gastropoda; order Stylommatophora; family Arionidae; genus Arion; species Arion vulgaris. The sequence goes on along the minus strand of CM036754.1, from coordinate 80,450,813 downwards.
CTGCAGTCTCAAGAGCTTCCATTTTTGCCCTGAAATTGTTTGAGAACTTTCCTGTGGCAATGACAAACTGTTCCCCATTTTTGAGTTTTAGGGCTACTCCTCCATTACTAGTGGTAATTGTAGATGTCATCTGTATAGTCATGTGTCCATATGTCTGCTGGGTAATTGGTATCTATGTACCATTCTGCAATATGCCCTCTCTTCAGATCTGTCTGTTCTTTTTTCCCTCAATTCCTTCTGTTTCTTCTTTGAGTTGAAGTATTATGTATTCCCTGGAGAAGTGGCATTGATTAATTGTTTGTATCTTGAATTACTTGATACCATTACTGGGTTTGTTGTTTAATTTAACCTGTACACTAACAAAAAAGTACCTGACCTTACCAAGACTACCAGTTTCCTCAAAGTTAAAACATCCACAACCACCTGCTTCCAACACCAAAAATAATCAATCTCACATATGTAATATAATTAAACTAATAATGTAATGTACCTTTAGAGAAATATATGATTCAAAATTTCTGTAGTGGTAGTAACTAAATCAAAAGAGAGCAGAGCTTGACCAGTAGAACTAGAGGTGCAGAATTAGACAGAGAGGAGGATTAGACAGAGAGGAACTGAAAAATAACAAGAGAGAGATAAACTAGAGAAAAAAAAGCAGACAGAATACCTAAGACTTTAATAACAGAAAAAGCCCACTTTAATGTACCCCATCTGTAGTTATACTATAGCATGGTATCACATCTGATTAGTCACAGGGAGGTGGTGAGAGCTGACTCATGTCAATTTGTTGAGTACAAGCGTAGACATGACCAAGTCTTCTTTACGCTAACTTTCTTCAACATCTGCTGTGAGAGACTGAGCACCTATAGGTCTGTCCAAATTGCTATGAGATCAGTTCAATAACCAAATCAACTTACAAAATTTCATGACCACAGCGAAGGAAATCATACAATCTGTCCTACTCTACACTTTGAAAGCATTAGAATATTATCGTAAATAATACATCCAAGCTTGAGACATTCACAAACACATGTCTTTACAGCCTGTTATTTTGTAACTGTCAATTGCTCTTTTATGTGCTCAACTTGAGTATGTTTTATTCTCAGTCAGCGATAGGAATAGGCACTCTATCTCACCTACCCTGAGATCAGTGATCACTAAAATATAGACAGATCACTCAATAATGTGGATAGATGAGTTACAATTTCAGAACAAAAGTGGGGGACTGCCTAGAGTAGTTGATAGTAGCTCGGCCTGCTAGCTGTGAGACGCCTCATAGCTCGGGTTCGAACCTACTGTCCGGCATTTGTTCGAGTCCCCTGGTCTTACTCAGGACGATAACATGAGTACCTCTGAAGTCGGAGAAAATCTGCCTGTATGGCGAGGGAATACTAATTACGAGTACATTGAGCACACGGCTGCCAGTGTAAAGTAATTTACAATGTGCACGCTGCTGCCATTGTAAGAAATTGGAAAACAGATTTTCACGCAAAAATCAGTTTCAGAGATGAAACTTCGCCTGAGTTGAAAGCGACGGAAAAGAAAAAAAAAAAAAAAAAGAACAAAAGTATATATGATCCTTGTAGATGTCTATGTCCAAAAAAAGCATGACCCTATCAAGTCACATTAACTAAAAAGAAAACAAGAGCATATATTCTTTAACCATAATAAATATAAATCTTCTTCTTTGTTTGTTTTCATGTTAATGGTCTATGACAAACGTAGAAGTCAGCACTTGGCTACCAACATTGTCATAAAGTCTTTCATGAAAAGAGACAGACTGCATGCACCTCATGCTTAACCCTTTTAGTCTCAGCACTTTAGAAACGTGCAGTAAAAAAACACAGGACGCAGCCATTACCGGTATGGCATGTGGGCTAAATTTAGCACTTCTATTCGCAAAGAAAGGTACTGAAAAATTCACTTAATGAGGTATATTCACGCTTGAAACAGCTGGGACAGATCGAATCAGTAGTGTACAGCCGGGCTGGGACTAAAAGAGTGTAAAGTTCTTGTCCAACATTTGCTGACTTACCACCAAACACATAATCCAATTCATACTCTCCACATAAGTTAGACTGTCTGGTATTGCCCATTTCTATCCTTCTCCCGTTGAAGCCCTCAATGTTGATAAGCTCAGTGTTTAGCTCCTCTGTGTTGTTAATTTCATATGACATCTGAAATAAATATATATACTTTCACTGCAACATTGACTCAAATCATATAACTTACAGATAAATTCTGCACACATAAAAGAGAATATATTTATCACAAGTAACAATGAAGTAGTCACCAAACATATGTATTTATAATAAGATATTGATTTTTGTATTCTTATTCTTCATTTAATCTAGTCATCATCAGTTCTTGTTGCGTCCAAGGCTAATAATGCAGAGACCAAAACAAATTCAATTTAATTCCATATGGTGCTTTTCTTTCTACCTCAAACCTTGTCTTTAAGCACTGCTCTCAAAATGTGCCCCTTCTCTCTAGCCTGCAACCACCTTGGCGCTTAGGGCAGCAACAAATGCACACCATTCTTCTGTTTTTCATCGTGCTTTGTATTGTATTCCAGATACGATTCATTTCTTTCAGTTCCTGTTCTGTTCTCCTCCAGGTCTCAATTGGGTACAAGGGAAACATTATGGAGTACAGGCAGTCAATGTGATGTAGACCGTATCATCCAGAGTGTACAGATGAACACAAAAAACATGCATATCTAACACCACAACTGAGCACACGGTATAAGATTAGGTTTTTACTTTACTTAAAAATAGCTTAGAAAACAGTTTTAATTTCCTCATTCCAGAAAGCCTGGGTACCTGGAATGAGGGACTGGAGATCTCACTGTACTAGGATTTGAACAACATCCACTCAAGTGAACATTTGTTACTAAGGAGCCACACTGAATCTTGACTAAGTAAGACATTGAGAAAGTTAATAAGCCACGCTGACACTGGACTAAGTAAGACATTGAGAAAGTTAATAAGCCACGCTGACACTGGACTAAGTAAGACATTGAGAAAGTTAATAAGGTAAAGATTATTTTTGTAATCAAGATTAAGCATGAAAATCTGTTCTGTGATAGTTTAGCAATTCCTTGTCAAGACTATGACATTTCTTATTCTATTCAAGAAATTACCTCAGCTTTGTCAATATAAATACAAGGACCATGTACAGGACAGTCTCCATCCATTTTAAGGTTGCATTTCTCACAGTCTGGAAAACAAATAATAACTGATTTGAAAATATTCTTCTTCTAAATTCATGCAAGAATAATCATTTATATACCACCTATTGTGATTTATATGTTGTGCAGAGAAGCTGCAATATTTGTAACCTTCCAGTCTAGTACATTCAATTTTGTTATGTGCATTTTGTTTGGGTGTCATCTCTCAGTTGTTTTAACAATTGTAGATTTTGCAGAAAACTAAATTTTATTTTTCATATTTTAAGTTTTGCACTGGCAGCGATTTTACAGCTTGCTCTATTTGATTTTCAACTGCGAGAATTATTTTACATGCTCAACTTGAATATGAGATGTACATTTCACCATCCATCTCCAGTAGGACTAGACACTCAATCTCACCTACTTGCGATCAGGGATCAGGAAAGATTGTTTGACACAGGATGTGAACTGAATATTTTTTTTAAAGTGAGGTGAGCACAATACCTCAATGCAACCAAGATATACCCAGCAGTGAATTGAAATAAAAAAGATAAATTTGAAACTCAAAGAAAGGAAATGTACTCAGAAATTATCCAGGGATCATCACAACAACTGCCATGCAGTGGTCTCCAGACGGAAGGTGAATGAAAGACAGAGAAAAAACAATCTAGCAGAGAACAGTAGATGCAATAATATAAGAATGTATGTTAAACTTAGAGCACTCTGTTAATGATAGTTATTGGGCCGAGCACGGTGGAGAGATCTTGTTGTTCAAGACATTATAAAGAGAGATGGCCACTGACTGCAATGTTAGGCCATGTTAGGTAATGTGGTCAACATCATGCTCACTAACTTAACATTACAGTTTGTTTCTGGTACCCAAAATGAGGCTAAGTCGACCCAAGAAGAACCGTCTGCAGTCATATAGAAAATTCAATTTCAGCTGGGAAGGGAAGGAGGTTTGAATCTAATATTAATACTTCTGAAGTCGGAGAGGGCTCGCCTGAATGGCAAGGGACACTGGATATAAGGAAAGCAAGCTGTCCAGCATATGTCATATTAGATGTCTAGACTACGTCTGAATTTATTTAGAGCGAACAAAGTAAAATTTTTTAAATATTAATTACATCACACTAATATGCAAGTTATAGTACAACCGATTGATGAGGTGTTTAAGAACATCTGCCTCTAAGTCATGATGACAGTTTCAACTATGTCCTAGAGTAGACAAATAAATACTGCTCTCTACCAGGCAATACCATGTCCTAGAACAGACAAATAATATTGTTCTTTACCAGCCCGTGCCATGTCCTAGAACAGACAAATAAATACTGCTCTTTATCAGCCCATGCCATGTCCTAGAACAGACAAATAATTACTGCTCTTTACCAGACAATGCCATGTCCTAGAACAGACAAATAAATACTGCTCTTTACCAGCCAATGCCATGTCCTAGAACAGACAAATAAATACTGCTCTTTACCAGCCAATGCCATGTCCTAGAACAGACAAATAAATACTGCTCTTTACCAGCCAATGCCATGTCCTAGAACAGACAAATAAATACTGCTCTTTACCAGCCAATGCCATGTCCTAGAACAGAAGAACAAATACTGCTCTTTAATAGCCCATGCCATGTTCTGAAATTGACCACATTTTGTAACTGTTGAGTGATGTTATAAAAATGTGAGAGCAGTGCAAATGGAGCTGTCAAACAAGTATGATGGCTTGCATGTTTTAAAAGATACATAATATTCAGCAACTGAAAAAAAAGTTTTATTACTATCCTGGGATTAGGATGTGTATTCTGAGTCATCTTCCTTCATCAGACACAACAAAGTGCTGAAATTTTGTGTATACTACAGAATCTTATATAGTAATACTTACAAATATATGCATCCTCTGTAGGAAAATGAGAATGTACTTCATTGGCTATTATGTTCTTCCTTACTGGATATACATCAACTTCTTCATCATCCTCATTATCATCAAATGTTTCCTGGTCACTTTCTCTTTTGAAATTCCTCTAGAAAATATCAGTGTTCAATATAAATATATCTAGTCTGATATGATATACAAAATGATAAGTTTAAGATATTCTAATATTTGAGGTAAATGTGTATGACATAATGTATATGATGTAAATGACAGCTTTAAAACATATAAACCAACAAATTTGAGCAATATCAAATACATTATGAAGAAAGATGCATTGATTCACATATCATTAAAAAATTTCTTGTTGTCTTCTTATCCTCCTGCAATCAAGATCAACTGTGGGTTGTAAACAGAACAGTGCGCCTGAGCTCTTTGTTAGTACTGCATAATTTTTCTTAAAGGGTTGTTTCCTTATGCCAGGATTCTGTTTCTTGAACGACAGGAATGGGACAGTCTTAGAAGATGTGCTCTGAGGTCAGTCTGGGTGTTTCACAGTCACAAGCAACAGAGATTAAGTTTGTGCATGTGGACTTTGATACTACAAAGTCCTGTTCAGAATATTTTTGTCTCTTCATTTCTACTGAGCCTGTTTATGCTACTCACTTTGTCAAACAACAAACACACAGAATGAATCATATAGTAAATGACACACATGACAACCTACAAAGGAACACAGACTGAAGTTGCTCAAATGTAATGTTTCTGAAATAATGAAGAGCACGACATCTAATATCTGATGCTCGATCCATTTTAGACAAAGATCTTTTTACAAGCTATTTTCCAAAAGACTACCAGCTTCCTCAGTTACCTTTCTCAACATTTTAAATCTACTGAAAGTTCTACTTATGTATCAACTAATACTATTTGATGTCCATCAAAATCTCTAGCAGAGAAATGTCTTTAGAAGAAGGACCAAATGATTCTGAATCAGTGCCAATCCCTTCAGTTTTTACCTCAGCAATTTTAAGATATGGATTTTATCCATCAGTTTATTTCAGCTACGAAAGATTGGATTTATGGTGAGTACTTGTGTTGTTTTCTTCACGTACTATTGATAGGAACACCTGGAGACGGGAGTTGGAGTTGGAATGCAAGAAAATGGGGAGAGAGTGGAGAGATCTGGTAAAGATGGCCTTGGAAGGCCTTGGTTTGGACCTATGTCTCCCTAGGGGCGAAGGGTCAAGAAGAAGAAGTATTATTGATATACGGGTGCCCAGTGGTTACCGGCGCAAATTTGGGGTGTAAAGAATAGAACCACTGTTACCTGCCACGTATGTCGTAAGAGGCGACTGTGGAGGTTTGGCTGAAATCGCATTGTACATGTCCTAAACGTGTAGAAGCATATGCGTTTAGGGGCCTACCAAACCAATGTGCAACGTATACACGTCTTGGCAAAGATCAAACATATCACAAAGAGTGGTTAAAATTGGTCGTAAAGAACGGACACAAACAAGAAGATATACGGGAAGACTGCAGTAAAACTACATAGCAAAAGTGAAAGGGATTTATCATCAGAGATGTCAACACTGTTAGAACACTGACCTGTTGTACTAAGTTTTATTTTTGTGCCAGGGCATGCAGGTGTAAGGGGAATGAACGTGCGGATAGGCTTGCAGGTATGGCTGCTGTACAAAGTGGGCGAGCAATGGACCAGGCTGATATTATAAATTCCTTAAGGGAGAGAGGACGTGTACATGATTCACGTAATAGCTGTGAATCTACAACACTAACCAGACTGCAAGAACTCAAGTTAAGTGTGGTGTAGCTCGACAAGAACGCTATGCTGGCACCAAAGAAGAATTGTAAACCAACAAAGAACCGGTGTCGTTAGTCACCACACGCTGATGGACATACTGAGGGAGAGATCTGAGCACTTATGGACTAATTTGTTCGACGTGCAGTGATGGTGATCCGGTGATTAAACTAAACTAAAACTGATTGACATTGTAAATTAATTTCTACGATTTGGTAACCAACTTGAAAAATATATAAATTTCATAAAAATTAGCAAATTTTACCAAAATCTAACAGTGAAACACAACTTTTTTTACTTATGGTATACAGAGGACTCTTCTGTAACACATTCAAATGAATGTAGGGGGTCTCTGTGGCTAAGTGGTTACGCCCTTTGTCGTGTGAGTCGAAGGTCATGGGTTCAAGTCCGGACCGCGCCATTCTGTTCATGAGTGCAGTTTTTTCGATACCCCTAGGATTGTTGCTGGAGCTACGGAGTTTATGCTTTGTGCAATACTCTCGGCAGGTGGCATGCCATTTCTGCGGAGAGGGACAAGCCGTATGGGGTAAAACCCGGTGCAATGAAGTCAATCCTTCGGCTTTTATTTTGGTAAACATTCAAATGAATAAATATGTTTTCCACAGCCTTGTTAAATGTCCATGCTTCACACCCATACATTGCCATGGGGAATATGCATGCTCTTAGTATTCTCATATCTGTTTTCCTATCAGTTTCATTCCATACTGTTTTTATTTGCTTTGAGAGCTGCGGAAGCATAGTTGTTAGTGAACTCGCTTCTCATGGCTGGTGGTCTGGGTTCAACTCCCGCAGACGCATGGAATTTTTCCAGACCGCGACAGCTCTCAGGTCGACCCAGCCTCAATTGGGTACCAGACATGTTCTGGGAAAGTAAAGGCGGCCGGCGTGATGCTGACCACACATCACCCATCGTGTGCCGACGGTCAATGAAAATACAGGCCTAACACTGTATTGCCCTATATACCAAGAGGTATGAAAGGGTTCCTTTACTTTTTACTTTACTAACTTAAAAGAAACCTGGATCACCTCCCAATGTAGGCACCACATCCAGTTAGCCCAGATGTAAATAAGAGTTTGGCTCTTTGAATTGTGGAAGAGAAGAATGCTCTTGTATTCCACTTTGTTCTTCAAGAAGAATAGGACTGCAACTTTTCATTAACATTTATATTAGTTTTCAATTCAGTGTTCCTAAATAAATATAGCGCTGAAATTATTTATAAAACTATGTCCGTTTTTCATTGCAGTTTCTGTAACAGATCTATTTTTTATGGAGTTGAGTTGTTAGCCCTAAACCAAAACCTGGATAACTTGAAGGAATGTTATCCAATAGGACATAAATTTGTACATAGGTTACTGATAAGATTTAACGAAAACATAGAACCCCACATCATAGTATCACATGTACCGAGTTATACTGTGGCATGGTTATAGATCTGATTAGTCATAGCGGAGGTCATAATAACTGATGCATGCTTCAAAAAGAGAGCAGGCCACTTTCAAATGTTCTTCTGTCTTGCTCAACAAAATGTGGACAGTCAAACAATTAAAACTTAAAACAAAACTTTTTTTTTTTTTTTTTTTATCGTCCGCTTTCAACTCAAGTTTCATCTCTGAAACTGATTTTTGCGTGAAAATCCGTTTTCCAATTTCTTACAATGGCAGCAGCGTGCACATTGTAAATTACTTTACACTGGCAGCCGTGTGCTCAATGTACTCGTAATTAGTATTCCCTCGCCATACAGGCAGATTTTCTCCGACTTCAGAGGTACTCACGTTATCGTCCTGAGTAAGACCAGGGACTCGAACAAATGCCGGACAGTAGGTTCGAACCCGAGCTATGAGGCGTCTCACAGCTAGCAGGCCGAGCTACTATCAACTACTCTAGGCAGTCCCCCACTTTTTATATATAGAAGCAGTGTCCATGAAGTCTGAAAGTGTTATTATACAATAGTGAGTGCTCTAAAATGACCCACAACAACATACACAACACAAGTTTAACATCGTTAAAAGGTGAAGGTGGATTGGGCGTGTATGTCTTATGCCAGTATGTACATTGGCTAGGACAGCTCTTTTTCTTTTTTTTTCTTTTTTTATCGTCCGCTTTCAACTCAGACGAAGTTTCATCTCTGAAACTGATTTTGCGTGAAAATCCGTTTTTTCCAATTTCTTACAATGGCAGCAGCGTTCACATTGTAAATTACTTTACACTGGCAGCCGTGTGCTCAATGTACTGTAATTAGTATTCCTCGCCAAACAGGCAGATTTTCTCCGACTTCAGAGGTACTCACGTTATCGTCCTGAGTAAGACCAGGGACTCGAACAAATGCCGGACAGTAGGTTCGAACCCGAGCTATGAGCGTCTCACAGCTAGCAGCAGGCCGAGCTACTATCAACTACTCTAGGCAGTCCCCCACTTTTTATATATAGAAGCAGTGTCCATGAAGTCTGAAAGTGTTATTATACAATAGTGAGTGCTCTAAAATGACCCACAACAACATACACAACACAAGTTTAACATCGTTAAAAGGTGAAGGTGGATTGGGCGTGTATGTCTTATGCCAGTATGTACATTGGCTAGCTCTTTTTTTTTTTTTTTCTTTTCTTTCGTCCGCTTTCAACTCAAACGAAGTTTCATCTCTGAAACTGATTTTTGCTTGAAAATCCGTTTTCCAATTTCTTACAATGGCAGCAGCGTGCACATTGTAAATTACTTACACTGGCAGCCGTGTGCTCAATGTACTCGTAATTAGTATTCCCTCGCATACAGGCAGATTTTCTCCGACTTCAGAGGTACTCACGTTATCGTCCTGAGTAAGACCAGGGACTCGAACAAATGCCGGACAGTAGGTTCGAACCCGAGCTATGAGGCGTCTCACAGCTAGCAGGCAGAGCTACTATCAACTACTCTAGGCAGTCCCCCGGACAGCTCTCTAATTGACAGCGGATGGACAAAGAAAACCTGGAAGACTAATGCAAACATGGAGAAGAACTGTAGAAAGAGAGATGAAAGATTGTAGACTGATGTGAGAAACAAATGGTATAAAGGTAGCAAAACTTCAACAATGGAAATTTGTGGAAGCCTTATGTGTCAAACAGGATACAAAGAGGATATAGATAATATAGATAGTTAGTTCCTTTGCAAAGGGCACATAGGGCAGAGGTTTTAGATCTCCATGTGATGCGTTACACTTTAGATAAATCTCTGTTTCAAATACTGGGTTTACGATTGAGGATTATTAGCCTCTGATCAACCGACCATAGCAATTCGGAAAACAACACCTTCCATCTTGAAACCGAAAAAGATAAGTGTCTATATTTATTATACAAATAAACCACAAGTTCATTACAAAACTTACTGCATAATTATGTTCTAGCTTTATGTTCTCATCTAACAGTGTTTCCTTTATTTCAGAACTTTCTTCATCCTGGAGAGAAACAATGATGGACAATGTTAGTATAGAAAATATTTTAAGTTTTCATATAAATAAAACTACAGAACTATAGTGTAGTTCAAAGGTTAGAATGCTTGCCTTGTCAGAGAGAGTTTAGGTTTGTTTCTTTTCCAGGGCATACTCCAGTCAACCCAACAGAAAAAAATGGTACATGACTCAGTTAGGGAAGGCAACAATAATAAGATAGAAAGTGAACTGGTAACAGGCAACAATAATAAGATAGAAAGTGAACTGGTAACATCACCTCCTTCAATTCTATGACCTTGTACTGTCAGATCTTTAACACTTCATATCCTTACTATACCATATGTCATGGAATTACAATTATCTTTTTCTCTTGTAAATACTTGAAGAAATTTTACAAATATATCACAGATATTTAGTCACTTTTCATCATTTACATCTACATGTAGCATGTTCTTTGCTGAATGTCACTCTCATCACAGTGTGTCTGAAAGACTCTTGATCTCTAGTCTGTTCTCCTACAACATCATGTTCAATGTTTCTTTAATGTCATGTAGCTACTGTTGTCTTGGTAATCCTCTGACTCATGTTTCAGGAACCATGCCCTCCATAATTATTCTCTCTAAACCACTGAACTACTGTGATGTTTCATGTGATAAAAATATATCAGAGAAATGATATGGTTCAGCAGATTACCAACAGACGGTGCACATCAAAGAGCAGAGTTACTCAGAAATAGTGGATATAAAACAAAAGGTAGCCCATGCAAAAGGTGGACCTCAGAAATAAAAGACATGGTGAAAAAATTTGTTTATGAAGCGCACACAAAAGCATGTTCTCGAAATCTCTTCTTATCTAGATGAAGTGACGCAAAACAGGATTATAGAAAAGAAGAAGAAAGTAATAGGTTAAACTAATATCTATATTCGCTTATAATGATTTCATGTATTAATACACACAATCTAAATACTCATTTTCTAGGCAAATATTTTAATGATTGGTAATAAACAGTAGCATCTAATATTTGTTGAAATATAACCATGCATACAACTAAAAAATCAATATCAAATACTCAAAGTAGTTTTACTACACAATCTCACCTCATAATCTAGTTCTTGTTTTATATCTACACTTGGATCTGTGACAGTATTGTTCATCATTGTAGTCTGGAAGTATTAAAAGAAATATATAAGTATATAAACCATAATATAATAATATTAGTAAAATGTAGTCACTTTTGAATTCCACCTAGTTCATCCATAATCTTCTTCTTCCAATGTTTTCAGACATCGTTGTGTATACTTCTAAAGTAGTTAGTAGTGGTCAGCGGAGTCCATGTACATCTCCATATAGCTTGTCTTGGACTGACATGAGGGTTGGCCACATGTTTTCTCTGTTTATTGTATGTTGAATCACAATCTTAAAATCATACTGTTATGGGAAAGTGACTTTCAAGCAATTACAAAAACAATAACTAGTTCCTTATTTACTTATATAGTTACAATTAAGATAGTAATCAATAATTCTGGTGGCCTGTTTGAAACAAAAAGTATACGCCCGCCTGTCCAGCATGTTCATAGCGCATTGGACTGCGGGTGACTAGCCCTCTGTGAGTGCGGGTTCAATTCCGCGGGCCTGCAGAAAAGCCACAGATTCACGGTGTTTGTTACACTGAACCGAAGAGCTGAAAGCTCAAGTGCTTCTGGATCGGGAAGGGAAAAAAAAAGTATCAACAGTGGAACAATATCGAAATAATAAAAATAGATGTCCATCTTAAATGATGATGACTTATATGTATGTTATTGCACCTCTTTGGTGTGTACCGAGGTGATTGTAGAGTCAAATTCTAGAATGCAATCCTCTACCACAGGCGGAACAGGCATCATCATGGTTGGAAATGTGAGTGTTGTTGTGTTCTTTTTTTTGTGCAGCTTGTTTTCAGTGTCTCAGCAATTCTCAGTTATGCGAGTTCCTCTTGAGGTGATGCAGTGTCACATTTGGCAACCTTGCACAAAATACTTCCAGCACATGATGTCTATATTTAAGTTTTTCAGAGACACTTGTAGAGTTTCTTTAAAGAGTTATTCTGTCCACTGACCAGTTATTTGCCCCCATCTAGCTCGCAATACATCAGCTGTTTTGAGATGGCATTTATCTAAGCAATTTATGGAGACAACAGCTTGTGTTGAAGTGGTTTTGTTTTCTTGTGTGTTTGCTATACACTGTTCATGTCTCACTGGCATACAGAAGGGTGATGAACACTATAGTCCAGTACACTTTCAGCTCTGTGGTCTGTGGTGACGCTTATTCCCTTCCACGGTCTTCCTAATGCGCTACTGGCTTTAGATATTCTTTTGCTGATCTCAGAGTTGATGATTGCTGCTCTGGATAGGACGCTACCAAGATAGGCAATGTTGTCTACTGAGACTTCCTACACAAACACAAGAAGGTATGTAATGTACCTTAAATGTCTAAGATTATGCTTTGACGTCGCTTTGATTCAGACTATACTAAAGTTCAAACATATCTATTTGGAATGATGGTTGCCCAGCACGGATAGCGTCCATACTTGAGTATACAGATGGTTGAACCAATCTGACACTCATCTCTACTGACGGTTCTGCTATATCTTCAATGGAGTGTCCTCGTGATTCAGGAAAGTGATTTTCTCATTGCATTGGTTATTAAACTGACTTCATTGCACTCCAGGCAGACCCATAGGTGCTCAGTCTCCCCAACAGATATCGAAGAGTATGCATACTGATGCTTCCTGTGGCTCGCTGTGGCTAATTGCATTGTCTTTCTTGACAAGGAGAAAATACGTCAAACAGAAAGCCTAAACCTACTTTCCGTGAAAAACGTATATTGCGGCATAATACTACTAGACATTCTTTCTGCAACAACCCAATGGAATGAAAGGGTTGAAAAAGCGTGACTGTCAAAGGAAGCAGCGATTACAAAGTTATGATAGATCTGAGAGCCCAAATGAAACAACCAAGAAATATGCAGTATAATACTATGACTATTGCATGAGTCATGATGAGTATGTCATCACTTTTATGTGTCTGAGATGTCAACTGTCTGACACATAGCACAAAGAATTGGCCAGTGAAGAACCACAACCAGGTCAAGTATAAGTGGCTTTTATAACCCATGTGGATAAGTCGTCACTACACCAATTCTATCATTTGCAGAGATAATGAACATAAGGTGAAATAACTTGCAAGTCAGTCGTCATGATTATAATTGACGTAAGAAGTCAAGGGGTAAATTAGTTATTTAATTACTAAGCTATTGGAAACTATGGCTATGCCAGACTATATTATTATATGATGACTACGGCATGCATGCCATATATATTATATTAAATTATATATCCTTTACATGACTTGGCCATCAACAGCCACAATAAACGAGTCATCGATTTTTCTAAGCACCACTTATACATTTAGTAGTTTTTGCCATTGCTTTCTGAACGGTGAAGTCTATTTTTACCGTTCTTTTCCCAACTAATTTGCTTCCAAACTGTCCGGCGCGGTGTTTGAACACTTGGGATGTGATCAAGCTCAGTTAGCCCATTAAATCCGGACCGCTACACAGACACTAAGCTTTTACAAAGTACATTATTATATATATATTTAAATATATATATAATATATTTAATTTGCTAGTGTGTTTTGCAAAACTATTTTACTTCGTATTTTGTTTTCCCAAGACTGAAAACTCGCAGCTGGTTACAAATAAGTTAACAGAATATGTAACTGGCTGCTAAAGTAGTGAAGCCATGATGGCGAGAAGTAACTATTCGGTAGACTACTCAAATACCTACAATGTCTTGGATCCAGAGTATTGAACAGTACCTATAAACAGGTTTTCGTTTCTTTATCCCTACTATGTCATCCGCATGAGCCTTTCCTACATGTGTGGATGAATGCAAATGAAGTTTTGTTTTTCTTGTCGTGAAGGCACTGACATGTTGATTTTCACTTCATATCAGATATAAAGACTACTATCGATAGTTCAGATAGTTCCGAACATTCGTTACCCTTACAAATCTTTAATTTTTTTCGAATAGTAATCTTTCCGCTTGCGAATCATTATGCGCCTTAGAACAGGACACAATCGACTCCGCAGCCACATATATAAAAAAATCAAGATTGACAATTCAGCCATGTTATGTTATGCGATCGACGTCATGACACATTGGGCATTACCATTCGTGATCTGTCCTCCGCTGCAGCAGTCATCCCAAAGTCCATTTGCTCACCGTACTCATGAGAAGTTGATTATATAACTTCTCTCTACCACAAAGATGACACTGTCTGGAAGTTCAAAACTAACGCCTATTTCTCGAACTCGTTCCAGTGTCATATACTTGCACATGTCACATAATTGAGAGCGTACCGCATTTATGATATCGGCTCTGTCCATACTTCTGTCCGCTTGAGTCGGGGCATTGTTTGTAAAAAAAAGTCAGCATGCTCGTTATCCTGCACTCCAACATGTCCAGGTGTGTACAGCCAAGTCATTTTCTTGAGATGTGATCTCCGAATGATGTCCACCCATTCCCCAAACATACTTCCAGATTCAATAATTTGAAGCATATTCATCGAGTCTGATATGAAAATCGTATGGGTTACCTGTTGCTCAGCCACCTATGACAGAACCCTGGAGGTAGCGGTGATCTCCATAGTCATGCTCGATGTCTCGAAAGCGCCGCAGTCGTTATGAAGTCGTTATGTACGGTTTCCAAAGAACTACCACTCAGAAGATGAAAATAGCAAATAAACTTGCTTGACAGAACGCCAAGAGTAGCATTTTTAATATATATATACATACAGACGATCACAAGGGGAACATGGAGCTTGAGTAGTCCCTATAACGGAAAGAGCCACGGCCAACTTATTTACGATGGCCGCGAAAGAGCCGATTAAGCGTGACCCACTTTGGTAAAAAAAAAAAAAAAAAAAAACAAGGATGTCAGAGTGCAGTCTTTGGAGTCTCAATTAGCGGTTATACCGTTGAGTATTGTAACTCAAATTGTGAAAAATAGTAATGCTGTTTAAACAATATTTTTATTTCATACTTTTTATGGCTAATGGAAATTTAGTTCAAAGTTTGATTCTTCTTTGCGTTCGTTCTTTACGACCAATTTTAATCACTCTTTGTGATATGTTTGATCTTTGTCAAGAACGTGTATACGTTGCACACTGGTTCGGTGGGCCCCTAATCGCATGTACTTCTACACGTTTAGGACATGTGCATCCGATTTCAACCAAACCTCCTTAGTCGCCTCTTACGACATGTGTGGCAGGTAACAGTAGTTCTATTCTTTACAGCCCAAATTTGGGCTCCGGTAACCACTCGTCTTAGCGCTAATTTTGGAATAGGCGAGTCCTACTATACTAGTACAATGTAGGCCTACTGTACATGGACGACACGTCACTGATATATACAATATTTCAAGCGAATGAAAGGAAGGATCAAATAGCTTGTCCTGAGCAGAGCTTTGCCACCATAACAGTCCTATGGAGTTTCTCTCTCGCATAGACCAGAAGTCTCACCTCTGCAGCCATCAAAGAAGTCAGATATTTTTTTTTTTAATGAAATCTAGTGAAACGTTAAGACTTAGAATATGGTGCACACTAAGTGGAAGCAACATGAATAACGATTGTTCGCTTCAAACCGAACACTCTCATTGATACCTAATAATGGTTTAATATACAGTTTTTGGAATTGTACTCTTTCTTCTTCTTCACGTTCGTTCTTTACAACCAATTTTAATCACTTTTGTCGCCCGAGTGGTTACTGGGCCCAAATTTTGGGTGTAAAGAATAGCACCACTGTTACCTGCCACGCATGTCGTAAGAGGCGACTTAGGAGTTTTGGCTGAAATCGGATGCACATGTCCTAAACATGTAGAGTCTATGCGTTTATTGCCTCAAAACCAATGTGCAACGTATACTGTTCTTGGCAAAGATCAAACATATCACAAAGAGTGATTAAAATTGGTTGTAAAGAACAACGCAAAGAAGAAGAATCACTTTTTGTGATAAGTTTGATCTTTGCCAAGAACGAGTATACGTTACACATTGGTTTTGTAGGCCAATAAACGCATAGACTTCTACATATTTAGGATACGTGCATCCGATTTCAGCCAAACCTCCACAGTCGCCTCTTACGACATGCGTGGCAGGTAACAGTGATTCTATTCTTTACACCCCAAATTTGGCCCCGGTAATCACTCGGTGGGAATTGTACTAATTTGAAGCTACGTAAAAATTTAAAAAAGGTAAAAAATAAAAATAAACTTTGCAATTCAACGATTATGTGCTACTTTTTCCTTTATTCGAGTAACAATTGCTATTCGAAATAAGTACTGATTCGCAAGAGTAACGATTACTATTCGAAATAATTTGTAAGATTAACGACTATTCGAAATGATCCAAACCAGCGACAATATTCTTTCTGTCTGATGTTACAAAAATAATTTGGAAGTAAAAAATTTAAAATGTCGGTAAGCCTACTACCACTGCAAGAAACATAATTTAAAGGGAAATCCATTGCAGCCAACCATACATGTAGTGAAGGCCCAAGCAGGTGATATATATCATGGCAGTGATACAGTTGAGTCTGAGTCTTCTTTCTGCGTTCTCACTAGATTGGGATTTCAGATTCTCTAATAAACTTTATTAGCCGTCTGTCTCAGATTATCAGCCAAGACATTTTGTCTTAGTGGTCACTAGTGTAAGTGGGCCACCTCTTTCTTCTCAAGTCTGCATACTGGGGGCAGTTCTGTAGGATATAATTCCTATGATTTCTGCTTCCCGTTTGTGCCGACCTCTTCCTGCAGTAAGTTTTGGCCACCCTCGTGATGGTGGGTCTGACATTCTTACTTACACTGCGTGGCTAAATCTCCGAGGCAGATTGGCGACCATAGAATCCGCTATCCCATTCCTCATTGTGAGGGGTCGTTGCACCATGTTATGCGCCTTACGGCCTGGTGCATCCGTTTTCTGCAAGCATTTGTTTCTGGTTAGCATTCCCTAGCGGACACATGCATCCGATTTCAGCCAAACCTCCTTAGTCGCCTCTTACGACAGGTAACAGTGGTTCTATTCTTTGCATCCTAAATTTAGGCCCCGGTAACCACTCGGGCGCAGTCTGAGTAGCGGGTACACCGTAACGAAGTCAAGACACTGACACGAAGTAAATTACATGTAACATTAGTAAAAAAGTTTTGCAAAAACAAATTTAATATATTTAAAAGAAAAATGTTTAGTGTTTACTCAGCCCTGAATAATATGTTTTACAAAATTATTAGCTAATTATTTAATTAAATAACTCGAATCAGCTGTCAACTCTTGACTTCTTGCGCCAATTATCTCTATGACTAAGTTTACACTGACTGACAGTGAGTGAGTCGTGGTTTGCAAGTAATGCAAGTCCTTCTGTAAGTGTTCATTCTGGTCTCTGCAATGGCAACTGATGTAGTGACGGACTTATTGACATGCCCACATGATTTATAAGAGCCTCTTAATCTTATACGTAACCCTTTGTTTCACTGGATAATTCTTTGAAACTATTAGCAACTACGAATCAGACAGTTGAGGTCTCAGACACATGATACAGTAACTAACAGTATTATTTTATTATAGTAATTATACTTCATATTTCTTGGTTGTTTCATTTGGGCTCTCAGATATGTCATCGCTCGAGTGGTTATCGGGGCCCAACTTTTGGGGTGTAAAGAATAGAACTACTGTTACCTGCCACGCATGTCGTAAGAGGCGACTAAGGAGGTTTTGGCTGAAATAGGATGCACATGTCCTAAACCTGTAGAATTAATGCGATTAGGGGCCCACCAAACCAGTGTGCAACGTATACACGTTCTTGGCAAAGATCAAACATATCACAAAGAGTGATTAAAATTGGTTGTAAAGAACAAACGTAAAGAAGAAGAAGACTATATAAGTAAATAAGGAACTAGTTATTAAGTTTATGTAATTGCTTGAAAGTCACTTTCTCATAACAGTATGATTTTAAGATTGTGGTTCAATATACAATAAACAGAGAAAACATGTGGCCAACCCTATATCAGTCCAAGACAAGCTATATGGAGATGTACATAGACTCCGGCTGACCACTAACTACTTTAGAAGTATACACAACGATGTCTGAAAACATTGGAAGAAGAAGATTATGGATGAACTAGGTGGAATTCAAAAGTGATTACATTTCACTAATATTATTATATTATGGTTTATATACTTATATATTTCTTTTAATACTTCCAGACTACAATGATGAACAATACTGTCACAGATCCAAGTGTAGATATAAAACAAGAACTAGATTATGGGGTGAGATTGTGTAGTAAAACTACTTTGAGTATTTGATATTGATTTTTTAGTTGTATGCATGGTTAGATTTCAACAAATGTTAGATGCTACTGTGGGGGACTGCCTAGAGTAGTTGATAGTAGCTCGCCTGCTAGCTGTGAGACACCTATAGCTCGGGTTCGAACCCACTGTCGCATTTGTTAGTCACTTCTTATCATGACGATAACTAGACTCAAGTCGAGAAAATCTGCCTGTATCCAAGTGAATACTAAAACAAGAATACATTGAGCAAGGCTGAGTGTAGTAATTACAAACTACTTTGTAAAATTGAAACGATTTTAAATTCAGTTTAGATGAAAGTTGAGTTGAAGCGAACAAAGTAAGATGCTACTGTTTATTACCAATCATTAAAATATTTGCCTAGAAAATGAGTGTCATTTCGATTGTGTGTATTAATACATGAAATCATTAAACCATTTCCACACAAGCTGTCTACACAGAATACTAAAAATAAACTGGCAGGACAAAATTCAAGACAGCAAAGTCCTCATAAGAGCAAAGATCCCAAGCGTCAACACCCTGCTGCAGAAGGCCCAAATGAGATGGGTCGGTCATGTTGCTCGATTGCCTGATAAATGCATCCCAAAACAGCTGATGTATGGGGAACTTGAAGGGGGCAGACGTTCAGCTGGTGGACAGAAAACGCTTTAAAGACACTCTTAAAGTGTCTCTGAAATGCTTCGATATAGTCTCCACGTACTGGGAATCCCTTGCGCAAGATCGCCAAATGTGGCACTGTAAAAACAAAAGAGGAACCCAAATAGCTGAGAATCATCGTATTGTTGAGGCACAGAGAAAACGAGCAGCGCGAAAAGACGAGCACACAACACGCACGTCTAACCTTGATCATGTATGCCCCACCTGTGGTAGGGGTTTCTGTTCTAGGATTGGACTACAGTCACCTCCACACACACCAGAGAGGTGTAGCAGCACATGTCTGAGATTGTTGTCATCATGATGGCTATATATTAATACATGATCATTATAAGCTAATATAGATATTATGTTAACCTTTTACATTCTTCCTCTTTTCTCTAATCCTGTTTTGCATTACTTCATCTAGATAAGAAGAGATTTAGAGAACATGCTTTTGTGTGCGCTTCATAAACAGTGTTTTTCACTGCCTCTTTTATTTCTGAGGTCCACATTTTGCATTGACGTCTTTTGTTTTGTTTCCTCTGTATCGGAGTAACATTGCTCTTTGATATGCACTGTCTCTTAGTAATCTTCCGAACCATAGCATGTCTCAGAATCTGATATATTTTAAACACATTAAACATCGCAATAGTTCAGTGGTTTAGAGAGAATAATCATGGAGGGCATGGTTCCTGAAACATGAGGCAGGACAACCAAGACAACAGTAGCTTTTACTGATGGATCTGTTAGACATAGAGCCAGATCATCGTGTATTTATTCAGCACAACGAAATGGTAGCATACTTCATGAGGACTGCTGTGGTTTCAAAACAACATCGAGCATGACTATGGAGATCACTGCTGCCTCCGGGGCTCTCTCATGGGTGGCTAAGCAACAGTTAACCCATACGATTATCATATCAGACTCTACGAATATTCTTCAAAGGGTTGAATCTTTTCTTCGATCGCTCTAGGCTAGTTTTTATCATAGTTTAAACTGCCAAACATCAGAACGTAATGTACGTACTCAACCTTCAGCACCTATTTGAGCACAGTTGCTTATCCTTCGGTGGGGTGTTTGATTTCAGCCAGCTATTGTGTGCAGTTCGCTCTCCGCTAGCCTTTGACTGTCCCCAGCCATAACCCACAAGTCAGTGGGTTGCTATTTTCTTTCGGGCAGCGAACCTTAGACGGCCGGCCCTCCCAGGCTTATGAACGCCATCCGCCCAGCAAAACCGGTCGCTTTAATGAACACCTTGGTTTGCTGTCCGTTCAGGTTTATTTGTGGTTTGCTCCGCTAGCCTTTGATTGTCCCCAATCAACTACAAGGCAGCAGTAGTTCCTTGTAGCTGGAAACGCGCACTGGCTTTACCTATACTGGACTTTCCAGTTGTTTTCACATTTGGGTGGGACCACACCTGCCTGCCGCCTTGCACTGGTTTTGCCTCTGCTGGGCTTTCCAGTTGTTCTACTCTTGTGGGTGGGACGCACAACCTCTTGCAGTGCCGGCCTGCCCCTCAATGAGGCCCACTATGACTTTGCCAGCGTGCGTGCTAGCCCTGCCCTGATGCCCTGTCATCATCAACTTTTTCCGTGCTCACATGTGGCGCCACCCTTACAAGCGTATGCGCGCTCGCTCTGCCCTCGTGGGGTTGAATCTGGAAGTCTGCACATGAAATGGTTGGACATCATTCGGAGAGAGCACATCTCAAGAAAATGACTTTGCTGGAGTGCATGGTAATGAGCATGTTGACTTTCTTGCAAACAATGCCCGACTCAAGCGGGCAGAAGTATGGACCAAGCCGATTTCATCAATGCGGTACACTCTCATTTATGTGATATGGGCGAGTGTCAGACACTGGAACGAGTGCAAGAATTATGAATTAAGTTTGGACATGCCAGACAGTGTTGTCTTCATAGTAGAGAGAGAAGGTATACTAATCAACTTCTCATGGGTATGGTAAGCAAATGAACTTTAGAATGGCTGCTGCAGCAAAGGACAGAGCATGCATGGGAATGCCCAATGTGCCATGAAGTTGATCGCATAACATAACAGTAGCTATATGACATTAAAGAAACCTTGAACATGACGAGACAGGAGAATGGACTAGACATCAAAAGTCTTTCAGAGATACTGTGATGAGACTGAAGTTCAGCACAGAACATGCTACATGTAGAGATAGATGATGAAAAGTGACCAAATATCAGTGTTATCTTTGTAAAATTTCTTTAAGTATTTACAGGATAAAAAGATAATGGTAATTCCATGACATATAGTACAGTCATGGCATGAGTTTTTAAAGACCTCACAGTGCAAAGCCATAACATTGAAGGGGATGTTACCAGTTCACTTTCTCTCTTACTGTTGCCTTCTTAAACTGATCGAGTCAGGTACCATTTTTTTCTGTTGGGTGAACTGGAGCATGTCCTGGAAAAGAAACAAACATAAACTTTCTCTGACAAGACAAGCATTTTAACCATTAAACTATGCTATAGTTCTGTAGTTTTATTTATGAAAACTTAAAATATTTTCTATACTAACATTGTCCATCATTGTTTCTCCCCAGGATGAAGAAAGTTCTGAAATAAAACACTTCAGATGAGAACATAAAGCTAGAACATAATTATGCAGTAAGTTTTGTAATGAACTTGTGGTTTATTTGTATAATAAATATAGACACTATCTATATATTATCTATATCCTCTTTCTTTCCTGTTTGACACATAAGGCTTCCACAAATTTCCATTGTTGCCATTTTATCACCTTTCTACCAACTGTTTACCCCTTCAGTTTACAATATTTCATCTCTCTATCCATAGTTCTTCTCCATGATTCCTTTAGATATCCAGTGTTTCTTTTCCCATGGACAGAAGATTGAAAAACTGTCCTAGCCAATTCCTCTACTGGCATATGACATACATTCCCAATCCACTTTCATCTTTTAATGCAACTCCATACAATCCAACTACATAAAAATTGGATTTGTTACAGAAACTGCAATGAAAAAACTCATGAAATTTTTATGAATAATTTCAGCACTATAATTAATTATTGAGAAACACTTAATTGGAAATATAAATGTTAGTGAAAAGTTGCAGTCCTATTCTTCTTGACGAACAAAGTGGAATATGAGAGAGTTTATCTCTTACTACATTTTTTTCCACAATTCAAAGAGTCAAACACTTATTTACACCAGGGTTAACTGGATGTGGTGTCTACACGCATGTGGTGCCTACATTGGGAGGTGATCCTGGTTTCTTTTAAATTAAAAATCATCTTCTTCTGCATTCTCACTAGATTGGGATTTCAGATTCTCTAATAAAGGCAGTCGTCTGCCTCAGATTATTAGCCACCTCTTTCTTCTCAAGTCCGCATACTAGTGGCAGTTCTGTAGGATATAATTCCTATGATTTCTGCTTCCCGTTTGTGCTGACCTCTTCCCGCAGTAAGTTTTGGCCACCCTCATGATGGTAGGTCTGACATTGTTACTGCGGGGCTTTTTTTTCATTTTTTTCTTTCGTCTGCTTTCAACTCAGACGAAGTTTCATCTCTGAAACTGATTTTTGCGTGAAAATCCGTTTTTCCAATTTCTTACAATGACAGCAGTGTGCACATTGTAAATTACTTTACACTGGCAGCCGTGTGCTCAATGTACTCATAATTAGTATTCCCTCGCCATACAGGCAGATTTTCTCCGATTTCAGAGGTACTCACGTTATCGTCCTGAGTAAGACCAGGGACTCGAACAAATGCCGGACAGTAGGTTCGAACCCGAGCTATGAGGTGTCTCACAGCTAGCAGGCCGAGCTACTATCAACTACTCTAGGCAGTCCCCCACTGCGGGCTAAATCCCGAGGCAGATTGGTGACCCATCTGTTATCCCATTCCTCATTGTGAGGGTTCGTTGCACCGTGTTATGCGCCTTACGGCCTGGTGCATCCGTTTTCTGCAAGCATTTGTTTCGGGTTAGCATTCTCTAGCGGACACATGCATCCGATTTCATCCAAACCTCCTTAGTTGCCTCTTACAACATGCATGGCAGGTAACAGTGGTTCTATTCTTTACACCCCAAATTTGGGCCCCGGTAACCACTCGGACGAAATTAAACATCTAAAAACAGTATGGAATGAAACTGATAGGTAAACAGATATGAGAATACTAAGAGCATGCATATTCCCAGTGGCAATGTATGTGTGTGAAGCATGGACATTCAACAAGGCTGTGGAAAACATATTTGTTCATTTGAATGTGTTACAGAAGAGTCCTCTGTATACCATAAAAAAAGAAGAGAACAAGTAGATCTATCCAAGAGGACATCAAATCAATGATAACAGACTGATGCTACAAATAAGGATGAGATAATGGAAGTATTTTGGAAATATAAAATAGACACTACGGTTAAGACCATTATTTTTTTCGATCCAGAAGCACTTGAGCTTTTTCAGCTCTTCGGCTCGGTGACATGGACATCGTAACCCTTCGGTTCGGTGCCACAAACACCATAAATCTGGGGAATCTGTGGCTTTTTCTGCCATCCCGCGAATTGAACCCGCACACACAGAAGGATAATCACCCGTAGTCCAACGCGCTACGAACACGCTGGGCAGACGGGCTAAGACCATTATAGAAGAAGGCATCCTGATGACGAGGAAGACCGTAGTGAATGGATTGAGGATGTAACTGATGAATTAAGCATGATGGCTGCAGAGGTGAGATATCTGACCTATGAGAGAGAGATAAATTCCATAGGACTGTTAGGGTGGCAAAGTTCTGCTCAGGACAAGCTATGTGATCCTCCCTTTTGTTCGCTTAAAATATTGTCTATATATTCAATGTTGTCTCTTGTATGAACTTCACTGTCTTTTGTAGCTCACACAGAGGTCCATGTAGTTTTCTGTCGAGTGTTGTTTGGTTAGGCCAGTGAGTTTGCCTCATTGTATCATATTCGGGGGGCAGTCTTGAAGTATGTGTTCTGCAGTCTGGTGTGCCTGTACACGACTGAATTGCCAATCTTGAATTGTGTAGACATGTAGCTTTGGAGTCGATTGGGTCCTGTTCTAAGGCGCAGAATGACAACTTGATCCAATCTGCTCATATTATATTAATCATCTTGTGTTGGTATTTGTAACAAGCTATTTGATGATGATCTTCTTCTTTGAACGCTCCATATCTATCACTTGTTAACCACTCTTTGTGATTTATATGTGATCAGAGCCTAAGAGCAATTGTACAATGTGCCAGTTATGCACCTACAAGTAGGCCAGTACATTCGATTTCTGCGACGTTTTTTATTTACTAGGTAGCTTCCCTAGGCCCCTACCTTAGTTGTCCCTTATGACATGCTTTGTAGGTCGCAGTGTTACTATTCTTTGCTTTCCTTGAGGGCCCAGTAACACATTGACGTGTTGAAGATGAAGTCATTTAAACATTGGCTCTATACTGACAACTTATTTTATTTATTACCATTCCCAATAGAGCATAGGAGAGGAAAAACAGAAAGAATCTCTCTTTATTTCTTTTTCATTTCCAATTTGAACATAGAGCAACAATGAAACATAGTGCTGAAATTGTTTATAAAACTGTCATTTTTATATTGCTATTTCTGTAACAAAACCATTTTATATAGATTTATGTTTTTACCCAAACTCAACCACAGACAACCTGGGAGAATATGGTTATATATGACACAAATTTGTACAGATGGGTTGTTGATAAAATTTTACATACATAAAATCAAACTTTATAGTACCACATCTACTTCGTTATACTGTAGCATGTAGTCAGATCTGATTTATCTTAGGGAAGTCTGTCTCATGCCAGTACATTGACATGCTCTGTGTATATTTCTATTCAGGCAGAAATAGAGCTGACAAGTATAAATAGAACCATACAACTGGAGCACAATTACACAGTGAGTTTTCTTACTTCTTCTTCTTTGAACACTCTATATCGACCACTTGTTAACCACTCTGTGATTTGTATGTGATCTGAGCCTAAGAGAAATTTTACGTTGTGCCAGTTACGTACCTACAGGTAGGCCAGCACATCCGATTTCTACGATGATTTTTATTTACTAGGGTAGCATCCCTAGGTCCTACATCAGTCGCCTCTTGCAACATGCCTTATAGGCCGCAGTGTTACTATTCTTTGCTTCCCTTGTGGCCCAGGCATCACACAGGCAAGTTTTCTTATTAATTTGATTGCAGTTAACATATCAATCTTTCGATCAACATAATGTGAGTAAAGCTGATATACTTATTATACCATTGAGATGACCTCTGTAGCATGGAGGTACAGTGCTTACCTTTCATTGCGTAGTAGTTTGTTTACTTCCCACTTTGAACGATCAGGCTAAGTTATCCATAATATCAATACATGTGAGACTGAGTCTCTAGTTCTAACAGAGACTGATGGTAAAACATAGGTTCTGTGTTCAGATTGAGCATGTAAAAGAACCCTTGGCAGTTGAAATTTGATAAGAATAGGCTGGAAAGACACTGTCCAGGCAAATATGTTAACAAAAATATTTAAAATTAACTCATTCCCTACTAAGTGCCACAGAGTGCGCCAAGATTGTCTATTAAAATAACCCAAATGCCACACACTGCATCAAGGATTGTTTCATGTAAAATTATCGCTAAATTTACATCCTCGCATTCTGATATAATTCCCAGTTTTTACTCTGCAACAAATCTATCTCCTTCAATTGTGAAGACAATTGGCTGATAAACAATATACTATACAGAAAAGTTAGATACTTTGGCCACATCAAGCGTCACGATAGCCTGGAGAGAACAGTATTGGAATGCAGGGACACAGACGCAGAGGCAGACCAAGAAGAAGATGGCTACAAGATATTAAAGAAGTCATAAATATGACCATTGGCGAAGTGGGTGAACTGGCAAGAGACAGTGAATTTCAGATGCAAAGAGAGCGACATCCTATAAAGGACACACACCTTGATGATGATGTGTTTTAAAGTTATAGTGTGCATTATGTCAAATAATTTACCTCACATTTTAGAATATCGTAAACTTATCATTTTGTATATCATATCAGACTAGATATATTTATATTGAACACTGATATTTTCTAGAGACATTTTAAAAGAGAAAGTGAACAGGAAACATTTGATGATAATGAGGAGGATAAAGAAGTTGATGTACATCCAGTAAGGAAGAACATGATAGCCACTGAAGTACATTCTCATTTTCCTACAGAGGATGCATATATTTGTAAGTATTACTATATAAGATTCTGTAGTATACACACAATTTCAGCACTTTGTTGTATCCTCTGATGAAGGAAGATGACTTGCAATACACATCCGTATCCCAGGATAGTAATAAAACTTCAACTTTTCTTTTCAGTTGCCGAATATTATGTATCTTTTATAGGGCAAGCTACCCTAGTAAATAAAATGCTGGCGAAATCAGATGTGCTGACCTAGTCACCATAGGCACATAATTGACACAATGTAAAAAAAAACGTTCTTGGCAAAGGCTGTTTAAATATCGCAACAAGAATGAATAAAATGGCCGTAAGGAACGGTCGAAGAAGAAGATTTATCTTTTTTAAAACATGCAAGCCATCATACTTGTTTGATAGCTCCACTTGCACTGCTCTCACATTTTTATAACATCACTCAACAGTTAAAAAATATTTGTCAATTTCAGGACATAGACTGGTCTTCTTCTTTGCAATCGCTATTGTGATGATTATACTGTTAGATACGTTCTTATGATGAAGTCAACTGTTGTCTTGAGCTCATCTCTGGTGCCAAGTAGTTTTCAACATAGAGTTGGGTTGTAGGGCCAGTATTTCTTTCTAGGGAGGACATACAGGGGCAGTCTTGCAGGACATGTTCTGTGGTTTGATCAGCAGGGACACAGAGGGGATGGGGACAATCATAACCTGTGTATGTGTTTGTTCAGTATGTTATGACCTATCCTGAGTCGAAAGATGATAATATGTCCTTGTCTGTCGAGTGTGTGGTAGTCATCGTTGGATAGCTTAAGGTCTTTTGTGATGTGCACTACAGCTTTTTTTTCCCCTCAAAGTATGGGATTTCATTATCTATGCATGGGCTGATAAAGAGCAGCATTTATTTGTCTGTTCTAGGACATCGTTGAAACTGTCATCTTGATTTAGAGGCAGATGTTCTAAACCACCTCATCAATAAGCTGTACTATAACTTATTACTACAGCATTGGCACTATAGCATATTAGTGTAGTGTCATTAATTTTTTTCTTCATTCCTCCGCTATGAATTCAGATGTCAGGGCGCCTAATATGGCACATCTGACTGATTTTTTTGTGCATGCTTGCTTTCCTTATATCAAGTGACCCTTGCCATTGAGACAAGCCATACTCCCACTTCAGATGTATTAATATATTAGAATCAAAGTCCCCAGCTGTGGTGGGATTTTTATATGACCGCAGGCGGTTTTCCTCTGGTGGACTTAGCCTCATTTTGAGTACCAGAGAAGAACTGTAAGGTAGTGAGCATGATGTTGACCACTTCAACCATCGTGTACCATTGGCTAAAGAAAAATATATGCGTTGTAGTTCAGATGTGATTCTTTGCATTGTCATTTACGTCTCTTTGCACATGGCCTGACATTGCAGTCAGTGGCCATCACTTTATAATGTCTTGAAGTACAACAACAAGATCTCTCCACCGTGCTCGGTCCAATAACGATCATTAACAGAGTGCTCTAAGTTTAACATACATTCTTACATTTCTGCATCTACTGTTCTCTGCTAGATTGTTTTTTCTCTGTCTTTCATTCATCTTCCGTCTGGAGACCACTGCATGGCAGTTGTTGTGATCAGCCCTGGATAATTTCTGAGTACATTTCCTTTCTTTGAGTTTCAAATTTATATTTTTTATTTCAATTCACTGGACTCTTTTTTATTGCAATTCAATATCTTGGTTGCATTGAGTTACTGTGCTCACCTCATTAAAAAAAATATACTCAGTTCCCATCTCGTGTCAAACAATCTTTCTATTAATCAGGGATCCCTGATCACAAGTAGGTGAGATTGAGTGTCTAGTCCTACTGGTTAAATATAGGTCTCATGTTCAAGTTGAGCATGTAAAATAATTCTCGCAGTTGAAAACCAAATAGAGCAAGCTGTAAAATCGCTGCCAGTGCAAAACTTAAAATATGAAAAATCAAATTTAGTTTCTGCAAAATCTGCCATCATTAAAACAACTGAGAGATGACACCAAACAAAATGCACATTACAAAATTGGATGTACTAGACTAAATGGTTACAAATATTGCAGCTTCTCTGCAAACTATCTGCACAACATATAAATCACAATGGGTGGTTTATAAATGGATTATTCAAACATGAACTTAGAAGAAGAATGTTTTATAATCAATTATGATTTGTTTTCCAGACTGTGAGAAATGCAACCTTAAAATGAATGGAGGATGTCCTGTACATGGTCCTAATATTTATATTGACAAAGCTGAGGTAATTTCTTGAATAGAATAAGACATGTCATAGTCTTGACAAGGAATTGCTAAACTATCCCAGAACAGATTTTCATGCTTAATCTTGATTACAAAAATAATCTTTACTCATTAACTTTCTCAGTGTCTAACTTAGTCAAGATTCAGCGTGGCTTATTAACTTTCTCAATGTCTTGCTTAGTCCAGATTCAGCGTGGCTTATTAACTTTCTCAATGTCTTACTTAGTCCAGATTCAGCGTGGCTCATTAACTTTCTCAATGTCTTACTTAGTCCAGATTCAGCGTGGTTCTTCTTCTTTCTTCTTCTTCGATCGTTCTAGGCCTGTTTTAATCATTCTCATTGTGATATATAAACAGCCAAACGTCCAAACGTAATGTACGTGCACCAACCTTCAGCACCTATTGGAGCCCAGTTGCTTATCCTTCGGTGGGGTGTTCGTTTTCAGCCAGCTTTTGATTTACTAGGTGAGCTTTCCTAGGTACGATCAGCTTTGCCGTATTTTGGGCTTTGTGATCTACGCCGGGACAGTGAGTTACGCTGTTCATGCCCGTTCTGACTGAGAAATATTTCTCGGGGCTTGTAAGCTTATCCTCGGACGGCGTCTTACTCGTATAAGACACCGTGTAAAGTATCGGCCTTCGCCAATGTTCAGACCCGGACTTCCTGTCAGGTCCGTACATTGTCGGCCTTGCTTTACCGTACATTTTTGAGTCTGATCCGGGGAAGGAACATTCTCAGCCTTTTCTAGACGCCGCATTGGTACGTGGCAATTTGCAATTAACGCGAAAGCACTGGCATGGGGCGAGTACAAACAATGTAGAGGTCGTTTCAGTCGGCGCTATCAGCGTAACTGTGGATTTTGCGCTCGCCGCCATCACCCGCCCAGTTATTCCGGGGATGTTAGTTACGACTGCAATCGAA
Organism: Arion vulgaris; assembly: GCA_020796225.1. Taxonomy (NCBI): domain Eukaryota; kingdom Metazoa; phylum Mollusca; class Gastropoda; order Stylommatophora; family Arionidae; genus Arion; species Arion vulgaris. The sequence goes on along the minus strand of CM036754.1, from coordinate 80,421,071 downwards.
CATTGCCCGGTTGCCCCATGGCTGGCAGTCCCGTTTGGAATCACCAACCTCAGTTCTTCCGGGGATGTTAATTTTTAGTCGCACAGTACCTTGCACGGTTTTCCCAGGGCGGGTAGTTTCGTTATGCACTAAACGCAACTTGTTCTTTGCGCTCGGCAAACCTTGCCCAGTACATGTGTCTGCACCAGGCTACCAATGCTAGGTCAGCTGCAATCTTCTCTCGCACCAACACGAGGGTAGACTTTTATTCGCTACGGTCCTGTCTTATTTATTCTTGCCGACGGGCTGGCAATGTTTGCCCTCCTCAGGGCTTCGCCCTACGTGGCATACGTTTGGTCACTGGATGCACCTCTCATCCATGTCTGAGACGTTCCGTTGCTGTTTCTTTGCGTTCAGGACTTGGGCAATATCTTGTTGACATCGGTCAGGAGATTAGTGCATTTTGTTTGTATGTATCTTTATCGTGTTTCGATTGCACTGCTACCACTACCAGTAGTTTTCTCTCCCCGATCCCTGCCCCTCTTAGCCAGACCGGAACCATAGTCTGTTTTCAGGGTCACCGCGTGGAGGTTTGGGGCAGGGTCTTGGTTAGCGCGCCGCCTCGCTAACCCTGGCTCATGTTACCACCATGACCTCATGAGCCTTTGACCCCCAGCGTGGTTCATTAACTTTCTCAATGTCTTACTTCCAGAGTCAGCGTGGTTCATTAACTTTCTCAATGTCTTACTTAGTCCAGAGTCAGTGTGGTTCATTAACTTTCTCAATGTCTTACTTAGTCCAGAGTCTGCGTGGCTCATTAACTTTCTCAATGTCTTACTTAGCCAGGAGTAAGCGTGGTTCATTAACTTTCTCAATGTCTTACTTAGCCAGGAGTAAGCGTGGCTTATTAACTTTCTCAATGTCTTACTTAGTCCAGCTTCAGTGTGACTTCTTAGTAACAAATGTTCATGTGAGTGGATGTTGTTCAAATCCTAGTACAGTCAGTTCTCCTGTCCCTCATTCCAGGTACCCAGGCTTTCTGGAATGAGAGAAATTAAAAACTGTTGTTTGAGCCATTGTTTAAGTAAAGTATGAGAAAAGTAAAAAAAATATAATCTTGTACCATGTGGTCACTTGTGGAATATGGTGTTAGATCTGCATGTTTTTTTGTGTTCATCTGTACATTCTGGATGATAAGGTCTACATCACATTGACTGCCTATACTTTCCAATGTTTCTCTGGTACCCAATTGAGACCTGGATCAAAACAGAAAGAAATGAATAATAGCTGGAACACAATACAAAGGACGACCAAGAAAGAATGGCATGCATTTGTTGCTGCCCTAAGTGCCAAGGTGGTTGCAGACTAGAGAAGAGGAGCACATTTTGAAGCAGTGCTTAAAGACAAGGTTTGAGGTAGAAAGAAAAGCACAAGATCGAATTTTTTTGTCTCCGCATTATTAGCCCTTGGGCACGACAAGGACTGATGATGACTAGATTAAATAAAAAACATGAATACTTAAAATCTATCTGGGGTCAAAGGGCATAGGGACAACGCTGCGCCAGGATTAGTGAGCTGGCACTAATCAAGATCCTACCCCACCTCCACGTGGTGACCCTGGTAACAGACAATGGTTCCTGTCTGGCTAATTGTGTAGGGATTGATGGAGAGCTACAGGTAGTGGTAGTAGTGGAAGCATGAGAAAGCAATGCAGGTCCAAAATTTACGAACAAAATGCGCTCATCTCCTGGCCAATGTCCGATAAAAAATTGCCCAAATAGTTGCTGAAAAGTAAGAAACAGCAGTGTACGAGTTGTCTGTGATGAAGTCCAACTTCCCAGAAGTAAAGGGCCACAAACAAATTGTCAGCTGTGGGTCAAGAATCAATGAGAACGATGTGTAACAAATCAAAGGTCTCGACAAGAGACTCTGAAAACACTGTAATGTATCGTAACGACACATTGGAAGATTGCGGTAAACTCCATACAAGAGGCCAAGCGGAGATAAATCTATTGGGTAAAGTTGGCCGAGCGCAAATCCTAAAGAGAGTCTACCAAAACTGCCTTCCCTGAAACAACTGGGCAAGTACTGTTGTTCTCGCAACTAACATCCCCGGAAGTACCAGAGCGGGTGATGTTTGGCAAGCGCAAAATCTAAGTTACGCTGATAGTGCCTATCAATTATATATCACAATCAGAATGTGAAAATTGACCGCGAAGAACGAACACAAGAAGAAAAAGAAAATCTATATCTTATTATAAATAGATAGGTTTGGTGACTACTTCATTGTTACTTGTGATAAATATGTTCTCTTTTATGTGTGCAGAATTTATCTGTAAGTTATATGATTTGAGTCAATGTTGCAATGAAAGTATATATATTTGTTTCAGATGTCATATGAAATTAACAGCACAGAAGAACTAAACACTGAGCTTATCAACATTGATGGCTTCAACGGGAGAGGGATAGAAATGGACAACACCAGACAGTCTAACTTATGTGGAGAGTATGAATTGGATTATTTGATTGATGGTAAGTTAGTCAATTAAAATTATGTTAGACAAGAACTTTACACTCTTTTAGTCCCAGCCCGGCTGTACACTACTGATTCAATCCGTCCTAGCTGTTGCAGGCGTGAATTTACTTTATTAAGTGATATTTTCAGTACCTTTCTTAGCGAATAGGCTTGTTAAATGTTGCACACTACTTGATGACAACATGGATGAGTGAACTTTAATCCTCACACACATACAAATACCCCTAGAAAACCAAGAATTACATTATAATGAATCATTATTTCTATATTGACATCCATTATTTGTGTAGTTTTCATGTTTACTTAAACTTCTTCTCTTACATTTCAGACATCAACTCTAGCAACGAGGACTGTCTCACTCATTCTCCTGTTGATGTCACACAAAAGAAAGTGACAAGTTTACCAAATACCCAACACTTGGAACTTGTGACTCATGATATTGTATCAGATGAAATGTTAGAACACTATAGAAGTTTTGTGAAGAAGGCCATAGACAAGACAGAAGATATATGTTCTCCAGTGAGAGAAGATACATTCAGACAGTGGTCACATGATGCTGAAGGTTCAGTGAATGTCATGGATGATCAGATAAAGTATGAAGACATTCAAACAAATGATTCTATTGTGACTTCACATAATGGAGAGGGCTGCAGCGTGTCTGCATGTAAAAGTATTGTCCACTTATTCAAGTGTTATGTGTGTAGTGTTGAGTTTATTCAAAGTGAACTTTTACAAACGCATATGAAGATACATGCAAAAGAGAATCTTTGTCATGTTTGGGGTCTTCAATTTGCTGACAATGAACAACTGATCATACACAGTAAGATACATGCAGGACTTAAATTGTATAAGTGCAGTATGTGTGATATGGGTTTTACTGAGAGATCTAGCTTTTATAAACATTATAGAACACATACGGTAGAAAAACCTTACAAGTGTGATGTGTGTGGTGTAAGCGTTTGTAGTAATGTAAGTCTGACGATTCATAAACGTATTCATACAGGGGAAAAACCGTTCAAGTGTGATGTATGTGGTGTGAGATTCATACAACAGGAGGGTTTAAATGGTCATAAACGAATACACACTATAGAAAGACCTTACAAGTGTGATGCTTGTGGTAAAAATTATAGTACTAAAAGAGTTCTGAGGGAACATAAACGTATTCATATGAGAGAAAGACCTTACAAGTGTGATATATGTGGTAAAAGAGTTAACAGTAATAACTATCTGGCATTTCATAAACGTATTCATACAGGAGAAAAGCCTCACAAGTGTGATGTGTGTGGTAAAAGTTTCAGTAATAGTTCAGGTCTGACACTTCATAAACGTATTCATACAGGAGAAAAGCCTTACAAGTGTGATGTGTGTGGTAAATCTTTTAATAATACTAGAGATCTGACAGTTCATAAACGTGTTCATACAGGAGAAAAGCCTTTCAAGTGTGATGTGTGTGGTAAACATTTTGTTAGTGATGTAAATCTGACAGTTCATAAACGTATTCATACAGGAGAAAAGCCTTACAAGTGTGATGTGTGTGTTAAATGTTATATTAATAAGGAAGGTCTGGCAGTTCATAAACGTATTCATACAGGAGAAAAACCTTACAAGTGTGATGTGTGTGGTAAATGTTTTAATAATAGGGGAGGTCTGGCAGGTCATAAACGTATTCATACAGTAGAAAAGCCTTACAAGTGTGATGTGTGTGGTAAACATTTTGTTAGTGGTGTAAATCTGACAGTTCATAAACGTATTCATACAGGAGAAAAGCCTTACAAGTGTGATGTGTGTGTTAAATGTTTTATTAATAAGGAAGGTCTGGCAGTTCATAAACGTATTCATACAGGAGAAAAACCTTACAAGTGTGATGTGTGTGGTAAATGTTTTAATAATAGGGGAGGTCTGGCAGGTCATAAACGTATTCATACAGGAGAAAAACCTTACAAGTGTGATGTGTGTGGTAAATGTTTTAATAATAGGGGAGGTCTGGCAGGTCATAAACGTATTCATACAGTAGAAAAGCCTTACAAGTGTGATGTGTGTGGTAAACATTTTGTTAGTGATGTAAATCTGACAGTTCATAAACAAATTCATACAGGAGAAAAGCCTTACAAGTGTGATGTGTGTGGTAAACATTTTAATAATACTAGAGATCTGACACTTCATAAATGTATTCATACAGGAGAAAAGCCTTACAAGTGTGATGTGTGTGGTAAATGTTTTGTTAGTGATGTAAAACTGACAGTTCATAAACGAATTCATACAGGAGAAAAGCCTTACAATTGTGATGTGTGTGGTAAACGTTTTAATAGTACTGGAGGTCTTGCAGGTCATAAACATATTCATACAGGAGAAAAATCTTACAAGTGTGATGTGTGTGGTAAATGTCTTGTTAGTAATGGAAATCTGACAGTTCATAAACGTATTCATACAGGAGAAAATTTTTACAAGTGTAGTGTATGTGGTATGAGGTTCAAGCAACATCGAGGATTACAGATTCATAAAAGAGAACATACATGAGATAAATTCTTCTTCTTTCTCAAATCCTGTATGCCTCACAGCGTCAGGTCAGGAAGAGATTTCTAAACGGGCCCTAGTATGCGCTCGTAGATAGTCTCTTTCGTCGCCTCTGTTATCTCTGAGGTCCATCTTTTGTGTGGCCGGCCTTTGCTTTGTACCCATTGTATCGGAGCAGCATTGCTCTTTGGGGTGCACTGTCTGATGGTAATCTGCTTACGTGACCGAACCATTTAATTTGTTGTTTCTTGATGAAGTCTAGTACTGATGTTGTACCCACTTTTTCCTGATGTCTTCATTTCTCAACCGGTCTCTTCTTGTTACACCCAGCATTCTGCGTAGACACTTCATCTCTGTTGTGACTAGTTTTCTTCTATCGTTTGTTGTCAGCGTCCAGGTTTGGCACTGGTAACATAATGTGGGGAGAAAGATTGTGTTGAACATTGCTCTTTTTGTGTTCATGGTGACGTGTTTGCATCTTAAAATTGGCGCCATTTGCCCTATCATTTGATTTGCTTTGTTGCATCTGTGTTGAATTTCATTAGTTATTCTTCCATTTGCTGAAAAATGCTCCCCAGGTATGTGAAATCTTTTACTTGATTTAGTAGATGATTATCGATGGAGATGTTGGTAGTGTTTTCCTCTCTGGCGAATGTCATTACTTCTGTTTTGTCGATGTTAATTCTCATGTTGTATTCGTTACATGCTAACTGGAGTCTGTTGATGTGTTGTTGTAGCTGTTCTTCTGTTGTTGATATGATTGCCTGATCGTCTGCAAAAGAAATTCATTTAAGAGTTCTCCGAGGTTGTTTCCTTCGCTGGTGTTAGCTATTTTACAAATGTGGTCAATGTACGTGATGAATAGCAGCGGGATAGTACGCAACCTTGTCTTACTCCTGACCCTACGTAGAACTTTTCTGATAATCCTGTATTTGTTCTAATCGTACATTAAATTGTACGATTAGAACAAATCGAGATAAATTGTACAAGTGTAATATATGTAGTAAAAAGATTATCTTTATAGATTTTTGTATGGTTTAGAAACATGGACAATAAACAAGAATTTGAAAGACAGAATTAATACCTTTGAGATGTGGATATATAGAAGAATATGTCATATTTCATGGAAGAAAAACAGAGAAATAAAGAAGTTCTAGAAAAAATAGAAATTAAGAAAGAATTATGACAGGAAATACAAATGAAGCAAATAACATAATTTTGGTACACAAAGTGACATGACACATTTATCTAAACCTTATTAGAGGAGAAAGTTGCAGGCTGGTGAGCAAGACGAAGACCAAAACACAGGTGAGAGGAAATATCAAGAGATGAACAAATCAGAACCTGGTACAGTGCAACATCAATGCAAGAAACTGAGAATGATGGAGATACATTCCAGCGAATCTTTAATACAGAAATGGCACCTGATGATGAGAGGCAGGATAGCTGATGTACATGTAAGAATTCATACAGTTGAATGTCTTACAAATGTGATTTTTGCGATATTAGACTCACAGATGACAGGATAGCTGATGTACATGTAAGAATTCATACTGTTGAATATCTTACAAATGGGATGTTTGTGGTATTAGACTCACAGATGACAGAATAGCTGATGTACATTTAAAAATTCATAGAGTTGAATGTATTAGAAATGTGATAATAAATTCACAGATAACCAGATTTCACCTTACCCGGATAACCTTACTCTAATTTCAGAGGTATTTGTAATTTAAATCCTAAAGTAAAGAATCAGGGCTTGCTGTAGTACAATCACATCCTGTGTGCACACCGAAGATGTTTGCCCTAACCTGGCCCCAAATTCCAGAATTTCCACGGTACATGGTCACTATCGCATCGTGTTACAACTCCGCTATCGGCGATCCTGCAGAATATTTAATGTGAATGTAAGATTTCATTATGTGGATGTTTTACAAATGTGATATTTGTGGTATGAAGTTTATCTTGTGGTTGCCTATATAATCCTGAAATAATTTGTAGAAAATAGAAATCTTACAAATGTGTTTGACCAGAATAAAATAATATACCAACAATATGTTATTGTATGTTTTGTTATTTCAGTCTTATAAATGTGATGTATGGGGTTGTAATTTACAGATATGTAGAACAATACATACAAAAGACAGGCCATACAAATGTCATGTTTGTGATGTAAAATTGTATAGTATAGTTCTTCATTGTTTATTTGAGGATCATCTTCAGAGGACATGTCGATAATTGCTCCAATCTCATAATAAGACTGTATTTCAGTGTGTTTAGACCAGCGTTTCCCAAAGTGGACGGTACCGCCCCCCAGTGGGCGATGAAGAATTCTAGGGGGGCATTGGTAAACTGTTATAATGTAGAGGTCGGGGCGTTACAAAGTTTATGTTCTGCAAAGTGGGCGGTAGGCCGAAAAAGTTTGGGAATCTATGGTTTAGACTGGCAACTCCCGTTCTGTGCTGGTTGATTAATCTACTGGGGTTTCTCTCATGAAGTTCCCTTCTTGCTGCACCTATCACCATGCTTAACTCGCACAACCAAGATAGATAATGCCCTTAATCTCCGTTGAAATCTTCAGACCGTATGTTTTCTCTTACAGCATTGGGGCAGCAGGCGCAATAACATAAAAGTACAACACCAAACCAGGGTCAGTGAACTGACCATGACCCTACCCTACCTCCTTGGGGTGGCCCTGGAAATGGACAATGGCTCTTGTCTGACTAAGTGTGTAGGGAGAGCTACTCTGGAATAGGTAATAGTGCAAGTGCAGTCACATATCAGAGGTGCAGAATCTTATAGTGAGTGCATCTGCTGGCTGATGTATAGAGATGGGCAAGTTGCATAAATGCAAAACAAATGTAAGAAGTAACACGGTACAAGTCTGTAAATGTATACTGACATCACCGGAGTCAGTGGTCGCACCATAGTTGACAGCTCTCTGCAAGCATCTTTGAGAACGATGTGTCGTGGCGACAAAAGGAAGATTACTATAAACTCTGTATCAGAGGTCAAGCACAAATGAATTGATTGAGTTGGTAAGATTGGCCAAGTACAAAACCTATAGTTGCGTTCTTGTGATTAACGAAATTGCCTCTCTGGATCCCCGGTTTGGTACTCAAGCCACCTATACTGATGGTCAGCATGCGTGGACAGTATATTGACAGAGCATCAGATTTCAAATATCTGTGTCAATTTTTATAAGAATCCTGTAACTCCTAAATCATGTTAAAGAAATCATCAATGTAAAAATAAACTTGGTACTGCTTTAGAGCGATGATAGCTGCTGAATTTTACAAATGCTCTTGATCTTATGGTATACAGCTCTGGTACACTTGGTGACTGACTATCGACTGGGGATCTAGACAATCAATAAAACCCAATTGAAGTGACTGGATGTGCTACAGATTGAGACTGTGAGATTGATCCTCCAGTGCAAAAGAGATACTTCATGTCAAGCTATGTGATACATACTTGTCTTGTAGGTTGTCTGTCAATATATTCTTAACCATGATATCAGACGAAGAGTATTTCATTGTGCCATTGAAGAAAAACTATCTGGCACACAACTGGTTGAAAACTTAATAGAAATAAACTTTTTGATTCAATAAGTTTAACGCAACTATTAACAGGTAAATTGAAGTAACCACAAGTAGCATACTAGGGGACATAACTTTATTCAAACTGAGCTATGTATTATTATTCTTGGATCAACCGGTGATTATTTAGTGTAAATATACCACAGTTTACACACGACTAATGGAGATTCCAGTACTGTCAAGCAAACAATAACACTTTTATTACACTTCACTAACATGAGCTTTATTCATTATCATTCAGTTGCAAGTCTCTTTCAGATTATGACACTCGATATGATTGTAGAAAAGATTCAGAGACCTCAGCAGAGCAGACCAGGTCAATGGTCCAGAGCAGATATGTTGCATAGTTACTGGACACTACAACATGAAAATTAGCACAGCCGAAGCCATGACAATAGAATAGATAGATCAATTTCTTCTTCTCTTACACCATTTACTTCTTTATAGAAGTGTTGGGAGTGAAACGTAGTGATCTTGTGTGCTTGTTCTTCTCTTCCACCATTTACTTCTTATAGAAGTGTTGGGGGTGAAACGTAGTGATCTTGTGTGCTTGTTCTTCTCTTCCACCATTTACTTTATAGAAGTGTTGGAGGAAACGTAGTGATCTTGCGTGTGCTTGTTCTTCTTCCACCATTTACTTTTATAGAAGTGTTGGGAGGAAACGTATGATCTTGGTGTGCTTGTTTAAGGCACTTGTAAGCTGATCATGTTCGTAAGGCTGTTCTTGATGCCGTCGCTCCATCTTTTGCATAGTCTTCCTCTTGCTTTGTACTCATTATACTTTTTCTGTGTGGCTCTCTGTGGTAGGCTAAACCAGGGCATACTGGTCAGGTGTCCAAACCATTTAATCTGTTGTTCTTTTATGAATTGCATGACTGGTTTCACATCCAATCTCCTTCTGATTTCTTCATTTCTAATTGTGTCTTTTATTGATCAACAAACATGTGAAACATGTAAATCAACACATATGTGAACAATGCAAAAATCACACAAGTCCCAGAATTCAGATACATGGGAAGTGTTTTCACAGAAGATGGTCAAATGGACAGTGAAATAAAGACTATATGCGAAAAGACCAATACAGTGTCATAAAAACGGTCCACGGTATTCAAACACCCAAACATATACATGGCAGTCAAGTGACAACTGATAAAATGCATATTTATACCAACTCTATGTTATCAATGTCAAAGATGGTCCCTAACTTCTTCTGCGTTCGTCTGCTATGAATTCGGGCATGACCATGGCACCTTGGGTGGTGATTCTGGCTGATTTTTTGAGTGAAATGCTGCTTACCGTTTTATGGGTATCCCTCGCCATGAAGGGGCGCTTTTCGACTTCAGAGGTACTTGAAGTTTAGATCCTGAAGTGGGTCAGGAAACCTGTCGTCAAAACCACTTGCCATGAGCTTACAGAAAGTTCCTGGTCCATGCCTCGAAACTTTTAAGCAAGTGACAACTAGGGAAGTTTGACTTCTCTATCCATTTCCCGCCGCTTTCTACCTGTGGTGTGGTCGTTCCGGATAAGAACAATCTCAACCACTCTGGGACAAGCAGACGTTATCCTACACGTGTTGGACAATCGCGCCCGAAAAGTGTCAGCCTTAGCCAATGTTGGGGCTACTTTCTGCCTTGCTTTTCTATCCACGTTGTGGTTGTTCCGGATTAGGAACATTCTCGGCCGTTTCGAGGTGCGTTTTGTCAATTTGTAGTTTTTACTTTGCATTTTCCTTTAATTGTCGGTTTAATCAGTTATCAGTTATATGAGGACTATCATCATAGCACTCCGGACATGTCCATAGGTGCTCCGATCTCCGCCTCAGCAAATCCAGCAGCGTCCAGCGACCCAACACGCCAGTTCGATGTTGATTAATCAATCTCTTTGCATATTTAGTATGTCGTTCTTTTCGGGCTGCACCAATATTAATACCCATCTCTTTCAATCTGGTCAGCGAGTGGGATTCACAGCCCTGAAACTCCTCTGTTCGGAAAGACTCTCTTAATGCGTGAAGAATGTCACTTCGATCCATTGCAGCTCCCTCTGATATTGTAGCTAAGCCAGCCAATCTATCAGCTCGTTCATTACCCCTAACTCCTGCGTGCACAGGGACAAAAATAAAGGTGATTTCTCTGATCATTGTCTGTACCAGTACCTCCACCCTGTTGCGTCTCACCATACCTGATTCGACTTTACGAATCATGCTCATGGAGTCACTGAGTATGAAAACACGAGAGTAATTGTGAGATGCCAACCAGTTCACCGCCTCCGTAACCGCCCGAACCTCCATTGTCAAGCTACTTGTGGTTTTTTCGTAGGCCCCACTGGCCTCTCTTATTTTTTTTCCTCATGAGCGTGCTGAAAAAGTCCACGCACAGCGTTGTTGGCGAATGACTGAACCATCGGTGTAAATAACCACATCTGTATCATTGATGATGTCATTCAAGAGACCCTCCACCTCCACGTTTAGCAGTGATAGATTATTTTGTTCGCAGTCTTTCTTAATAGATATAATAACGGTGAAAGCAGTCGGAAATTGAAGCGGCACAGCAATCCATTCCTCTCCTGTTGCAATTCCGGAAGGATCACATATTTTCCTAAGCGTATCTTCCGCCTGACTCAGCCATGATCTGCCTCTCTTGAGTCTAAACCCTTTCTCCTTAATGAGTTCTTCATGGAGAGGATGTTCCTTGTTTGCATTGATTCTTAGATATGTCGGTTTAATACAGATCATAAAAGAACTTTATAGTGACCAAGTGGCGGCTGTAAGAATATGTGATGATACATCAGATTGGTTTGACATAAGACAAGGCTGCATTTTGTCGCTTTGTCTGTTTAACATACAGCGCCGGATTAGCCTAGTAACAAATGCTACGGGCCCCGCACTTCAGGGTTCCCCGCGCCTCTGGAGACCCCGCGCCTATGTGACAGAGCTAAGCTGTCACTAGTCATAAACAAGGAACCAAGGTTTGGAGGTGGGCAATAATATCCCCCTTTTAATTTTTCTTATTTAAGTTGGGACCAAGGTCATGTTTACTCAATGTAGGACTTAGGTGGGCGGTCACATTGAGCTCACTAACAACGTTACAGTTTTTTACTTTTTGTGTAGGAGTGTCCCCCTTTTGCACACGCTTCTAATAAACGAAAACTTGAAAACTTGAACAAAAGGACCACTAAATTTTACTCATAACCCAGTTTCTGTTCGTTCAGAAGTTTTTGTGCGCGAAACTTAGTTTAAAATTATTAATTAATTTTTTTCCGATCCAGAAGCACTTGAGCTTTTCAGCTCTTCGGCTCGGTGCCATGGACATCGTAACCCTTCGGTTCGGTGCCACGAACACCGTAAATCTGGGGAATCTGTGGTTTTTTCTGCCATCCGCGGAATTGAACCCGCACACACAGGGGGATAGTCACCCGTAGTCCAACGCGCTACGAACACGCTGGGCAGACGGGCTAGTTTAAAATAAATGCAAGTGGTCGGTTTACGAAAGAAGGATTTGACGACTGGAAAAAAGCAAATAATTTATTGAAAAGACATGAAGAAAGCACCTCCCATAGACAAGCGACAATTTCGCTGTTAGTTTGCAAAAAGAAGGATGCGCGTGTCGATTCTCAACTTGTAAGCCGAACAAACATATTGGCGGATACTTTTAGAGTGAATTACTTCAGCTATCCAATTTTTAGTAGACCGAGGTCTTGCATTTCGGGGTAGTGATGAAACTATTGGTTCACCTCATTATGAAAATTATTTAGGTTTGTTGGAATTAATAGCCACATTTGACATTTTTCTGGCTCAGCATATAAATACTTATGCAAATAAAAGAAAGGGACATACATCATACTTATCAAAAACAACATGTGAGAAATGTATCCATCTAATTGCATCAAGCTTACTGGATCATATTATTTGCTAAATAAAGAAATGCAAGTACTATTTCGTATCACTGGACTCTACTCCAGACATTTCACATGTGGACCAACTCACTCTAATAGTGCGCTATGTGTTACCATCTGGACTAGTGGAAAGGTTTGTGAAGTACTTGTATATGGAAGGTCATACTGCTGAACAACTCGCCCAAAGTTTACTTGATTTTTAAAACAAATGACATTGATATCAAAGACTGTCGTGGTCAAAGCTATGATAATACCAGCAATATGAGTGGGAAATACCACGGCTTACAAGCACGCATTAAGGAGATAAATAAGTACGCAGAATACATTTCCTGCTTTGCACATTCACTGAATTTGGTTGCTAAGTGTGCTGCAGAATGTTGTATAGAAGCATTAATTTTTTTCGATTTTGTTGAAAGCCTCTTTACATTCTTTTCCGCTTCTACCTATCGTTGGGGCATTCTTACAAAAGCACTGAAAGATACAGGTTCAAAACTCCCGACTTTGAAGAGACTGTCGGACACCAGGTGGTCTGCCCAAGCTGATGCGACAAAGGCACATTTATGTGGTTTTACCACTATCAAACAAGTTTTGGATGACATCTCAAATAACATGAATCAAAATGTAGAGTATCGTAATCAAGCATATGTGTTAGTTTTGGAGATGAGTAAGTTGGACACGGAAATAGTGACCATTTTATGGAACGGAATTCTAGAACGATTGCAAGCGTCTAACGCTTCATTAGTCACCTGATCAAGACCTTAACACGGGATATGTCGTTTATGAATCGTTACACGAGTATGTTCAAGCAATGAGGCCTACATTTTCAGATATTGAGGCCAAAGCCAAAATCCTGACTCACTGTCAAGAATATCAGTAACAAACTTCAAGACTACGCAAGCGAAATTCTAAGTACGACGATTTCAGTACTACTACGCTCGATGAAGTTGTAGAAAATCAAACACCCAAACAAAAATTTGTAAGTCATGCGTTTATTGTCATAATTGATAATGTACTCTCTGCCTTAGCTAAACGCATGGAAGCGTACCATAGAGTGACTGGTATATTTTGAATACTTTGGCAGTTAAAATCTCTTGCAGCAGAAGAGATCTTGAAAAGAACTCCAAATATTGTCAGCTCTTACCAATAGGATTTGGAAGAAAGCCTAGGCGACGAACTTGTGCAGTTCGTAGAACTTCTGAAAACTAATGTAGCTGCTACTATTAGCAACGTAAAGCATGAGGCTCATGAACTGCAATTTTATAAACTTATAATGGAAAATTCAATAGAGTCGTGTTTTCCAAATATAGAAATAGTCTTACGAATTTACTTGTCTTTAATGATTACTAAATGCAGCGGAGAATGTTCTTATTCAACATTAAAGCATATAAAAGTGAGTTAAGGAACATGATGGGACAAGATCGTCTAAATAATCTCACCCTAAGGAACATTGAATGTAATTTACTTAAAGAAATTGATTTGTCTAGTATTATCTCTAAATTTGCTCACATTAAATCGAGACAGGTTTGTTTGTAAAAGTTGTGTTTTATTGTTTATTATCATACAAAACCTAGGGCCCCACGCTAAAATTTGCTACAGGCCCTGCGCTGACCTAATCCGGCACTGCTATGAAGGCAATGTACAGTGGCATTCTTTGTTCACGACATTTTTCCTTCAGTTGTCTCATTGTCTCTCTCCCACCGTCGAAGACAACCCGTAGCGTCCGATACTCTACGCCAATTGAGCTGGACTTATAACCCGTAACTGTTGTCTTCCGTGTTAGTTTGGTCAATAAAGTTGACCACGAAGTGACCTCTCCGTGACGCATGCCTGGGAGATTTTTATGGAGTAGCTGAGTTGCCCAAGCGTCAACTACCCCCTCTCGACCTCGCTGATAGAATCCAGAGGAGTGCAAGCACGACATCTTGTATCAGTTCGGTTGCAGAAGCTGCCGTTAGGACATCACTTGATACCTGTCAGCCTTAGGGGCTCCGACCGGATTTTCTGTTTGGGTTTACTCCCATAGACTTTGCCTCTCCCGAGGCTCCCACAAGGCAGTAGGGATATTTACCCAAGCTGGGGTCTGGATCTTGGATATCAGGGTAAATCCACTGATATCACAAGTCTGGGGGGTCAGACCTCCACCGAGATTTTTTGTCGGGTTAACTCCCCAAGGACATAAAAAAAAGAACAAATCCTGACCTAGGGGAGACCATCTCTTTAGGCGAGCCATTGCCCCGTTAGCCTTTGACCTCACGGTCAAAGTTTCCCGGTCTATATCGCTGGGAGACCACACTAAATAAACACAGATATAACACAAGGTCGACTCATCTGGCCCTGGTACGCAAATTAAAGCTCCCACCCCTACGCTTAACAGCAAGAGTGGACAACCAATTCCATCATCTAAATGGGGATAGCTAATAGACTCTTCTTCTTCTTTGCGTTCGTTCTTTACGACCAATTTTATCACTATTTGTGATATGTTTGATCTTTACCAAGAACGTGTATACGTTGCACATTGGTTTGGTAGGCCAATAAACGCATAGACTTCTACACGCTTAGGACACATGCATCCAATTTCAGCCAAACCTCCCTAGCGTCTCTTACAACATGCATGGCAGGTAACAGTGGTTCTATTCTTTACACCCCAAATTTGGACCCCGGTAACCACTCGGGCGGACAATAGACTAATTTGAAGTTTAAAAAAAATAAAAATAAACTACACTGCAAAATTATATGCTGGAATTCAAGTAACAATTTGTAAGAGTAACGGTTATTCGAAACTATCAAAACTTGCGATAATAGTCGTTCTGTCTGATATTACAAAAATATAATTGGGAAGTGAAAATCAAGATGTCTGTAACAGCACGGTAAGAAACATAGTTTAACTAGAAATCCATTGCAACCAACCATACTTGTTGGGGAAGGCCCAAGTGAGGTGACATCCATCGCGGCCATCGTAACCGCGTTCACATATAGTTGGCTGTGCATCCATAGTACTGATAAAGTTTGTTTGTTTAGTAGGGGATTAAAAGCCTCTTTAAGCCGAGGCACGCCCTTTCAACCTAAGGCGAACCTTTTATTGGTTATATCAGAGCGTGTAGGCCAACAAACATGAAAAATAAGAATTAACTCCTTTCGGAGAATCCAAGAGTTTAGCTTCTTCTTCTTTTGTCGTCACACTGCTACCGGGTTGTTGCCCAGTGTCGTGGTTTTCTGTTTTTGTCTTGCGCTGTTCTGGTGGCTTGTGTGATTGTTATCTTTGCTCTTTCACAGGATGCTGCCACGCCATCTAACCATCTTTTCCGTGGTCTTCCTCTTGCCTTCTTTCCCGATGTTCTGTTGTAGAAGACTCTGTATACTGTGGAGTTTGGATGCATTCTTATTAAGTGGCCAAACCACTTCATTCTTTGTTTATCTATATAATTCAAGCACGGTTTTGTGTCAACTTTCTTTCTTATGCTGATGTTGGTGATTCTGTCTTTTCTGTGTTGTTGGTAACTTTTCGCAGGCAAAGCATTTCACATGTAGTTATTTTTGTGACTGCGCTTTGCTCAATGTCCATGTTTGGCTCTGGTAACACAAAGTAGGTATAAAAATGCTGTTGATCATTTGTTTCTTAGCTGCCTGTGAAATTTTTGGGTGCCTTAACAATGGGGCTAGCTGGTAGGTTACAGCATTTGCTTTTGTACTCTAGCCTCTATCTCTCTATCTAGTTTTCCGTCTTCTGTGAAATGCTTCCTAAGTATTTGAATTCTTTCACTTGGTTTATTTTAGTGCCATTGACATGGATGTCTAGATTATTATGTTTTCTTCCCATATTCATTATTTCTGTTTTAGTGTTGTTGATTTTCATGTCATGTTTCACACAATTATTGTTCAAAGTGTCAACAAAGAGTTTAGCTAACTACTGATAAAGTAACGAAAACCGTTTCATAAGTACTATTCGACACTTTCGGATCCAAACATAAAGTATGTATTCGAGTACCGATTAGCTACTTCTCGCCATTATGGCTGCATTACTTCTGGAAAGAGTTACCTGTTTACTGTTAATTTATTTATAACCAGTTGTAAGTTAACAGTCTTGGGAAAATAAAGTCGCGAAGTAAAATAGTTTGCAAAATACATTATAAATATATTTTTTCAATATAATGTACTTTGTAAAACTGCATATTAGCTTATTTATTTAAATAACTCGAGTGAACGAACGTCTCTCTCGGCCGATGGTAAAAAAAGCTGTGAAACACGTACAAACAAACTTACAAAGTACTATCATCATCATCAGGTGCCGTCTCCACATCGAAGGTTGGCTGCAATGAATCTCCAGCATCCTCTGTCTTTCGCCTTGGTGTTGCACACTGCCAGACTGTAACCTGTCCATTTCTTAAAGTTTCCCTCCCACTTATCTCTCGGTCTTCCTCTTGCTCTTCTCCTCAACTTTCCCCTCTAGTAAATGTTTTATCATGGTGTCATGCCTTTTATGTGCCCAAAATACTTTACTTGTCTGAATTTTATTTCTCTTAATAATTGTTTCTTCATGCCTAGTTTTCCTAAAACTTGTTTATTTGTCTGTTTTTCTGTCCATGAAACTGCTTATTCTTCTATATATCCACATCTCAAATGCATCAATTCTGTCTTCTAACTGCTTGTTCATTGTCCATGTTTCCCGAGCCATACATTAATATAGGATATATATAGCATTTGATCATTCTAATTTTTAGCCTGTTTGTGATTTGTTTGGATGTCAGTAACTTTCTCATACTATTGAAATTATCCTTGGCCATTCCTATTCTCTTTTTAATTTCAGTTATACATCTGCCATCATCTGTTATCATCTGACCGAGATAGGAGTAGCTTTTACTTGATGTAGTAATTCTCCATGTATTTTTATATTCAAATAAATATATATATATAGTACAAAGTACTATAGTTTTACAAAATACAGAAACAGTGATGATAAACAGCAACGTTTCGACCAACAAGGCCTTTATCAAGCAAACGAACAAACAGGAGTGACAAATTAAAATGAAACACAAATGGACGACCAAATACCAACGTATCTAAGGAAAATCTGGAATAAAACGAATAACGAAAGAAATGTAACACAAAAACACACATAAAAACTAGAAATAGAACGGAAAGAAACAATGAAACATCTAGTAAGCGGAAATGCACATACACAACAAATATAACTATTAAATCTTACCTACTACGTCACACGAATAGTTGCAGCAATATGGCGACGAATATCGAAATAGGGGAAGACTGCAGTAAAACTTGGTAAATAGTGAAACACGTACAAACAAAGTACTATAGTTTTACAAATACAGAAACAGTGACGATAAACAGCAACGTTTCGACCAACAAGGCCTTTATTTCAACCAAAGGACGAGGGGTGCATCCAAAGAAGAGACGCGGGCCCACATGGGGCGAAACTCAGAGCCTTGAGGTGGGGGCTCAAATTGAGCGCTGCGTGTCCTGACAGCCTCGAGGCATTGTAAATGTGAGAACGGCGAGAAACACGATGAGCGTGCACCAAAGTAGAGCGAACACGCATACGGACGACACACAGGGGAGCTCACCTGTGGGGCAGACATGCACGGCGTTGTTGATGGAGCGACGAGCAAACATAGGGGTGAGCGGACCACCCAAATGTGCAGAAAAATTGGAAAGCCCAGCAGAAGTTTGAATCCAGTGCAAACATTCCTACCGAATGGTGATGAACTGTGCACAGTGAGTTATAAATGGGTACGGTGTCACCCAGTGAACGTGTCGCCAGTAAAACAATGTGAGCACAAGTGACAAAGAGAAAAAGGGCGAGCCCTGTCGGTAGATGAGGGCAAAAGCAGAAATAAGCGAAGGGCACCCAAAAAGAAAAGCGAGGCTGACAAAACGATGGCGAGCCTCGAAGATGGGGTCCCCATCCAGAGAACAATAACCGTGTTTCCCCTAGCAGAGAACTACTACTGCCTTGTAGGTCGATTGAGGACAATCAAACACTAGTGGAGCAAACCGTACACAAAACCGGACAGCAGACAAACCAAGTAGTCCACACAAAAAACTGGTAAACTGGACAGACAATGCTCAACAACCCGGGAGGGAAAGTTGTTGAAGGGTAGCTACCCTAAAAGAAAATAGCAATCTGTTTCCTTGCAGATCGGCTGGGGACAGCTAATGTCTGACAAGAGAGAACCCAGTAAACTCTGACTAAAACCGGACACATCGCCGAAGGATAAGCACCAGAGCTCCAAATGGCGCTGAAGATGTGACAAAACACACCAATGCTAAGGCTGCATGAATCAGATTTTCACATGAATGAGATCTATGGGGAAATCTTGTACATCGGTGTGGGCGGTGATCAAGAGAGAGAGTGAAATGGGGGCAAATAACTGGTCGGTGGACAGAATAACTTTAAAGAAACTCTACAAGTGTCTCTGAAAAACTTAAATATAGATATCATGTGCTGGAAGTCTTTTGTGCAAGGTCGCCAAATATTACACTGCCACACCACAAGAGAAACTTGCATAACTGAGAATTGGTGAGACACTGAGAAAACAAGCTGCACAAAAAAACAGAAGACACAACACTCACATTTCCAACCATGATCATGCCTGTTCCACTTGTGGTATAGGATTGCACTCTAGGATTGGACTCTATAATGACCTCCATACACACCAGAGAGGTGCAATAACATACATATAAGGCATCATCGTTTAGGATAGATGTCTAGTATTATTATTATTTCAATATTGTTCACTGATGATACTTTTGTTTCAAACAGGGCACCAGAATTATTGATTACTATCTAAATTGTAACTATATAAGTAAATAAGGAACTAGTTATTAAGTTTATGTAATTGCTTGAAAGTCACTTTCCTATAACATTATGATTTTAAGATTGTGATTCAACATACAATAAACAGAGAAAACATGTGGCCAACCCTCATGTCAGTCCAAGACAAGCTATATGGAGATGTACATGGACTCCGGCTGACCACTACTAACTACTTTAGAAGTATACACAACGATGTCTGAAAACATTGGAAGAAGAAGATTATGGATGAACTAGGTGGAATTCAAAAGTGATTACATTTTACTAATATTATTATATTATGGTTTATATACTTATATATTTCTTTTAATACTTCCAGACTACAATGATGAACAATACTGTCACAGATCCAAGTGTAGATATAAAACAAGAACTAGATTATGAGGTGAGATTGTGTAGTAAAACTACTTTGAGTATTTGATATTGATTTTTTAGTTGTATGCATGGTTAGATTTCAACAAATGTTAGATGCTACTTAGTGTATTAATGCGCCAGAGTGGTTACGGGGCCCAAATTTGGGGTGTAAAGAATAGAACCACTGTTACCTACCACGCATGTCGTAAGAGGCGACTAAGGAGATTTGGCTGAAATCGGATGAATGTGTCCTAAGCGTGTAGAAATCTATGCGTTTAGGGGCCTATCAAACCAATATGCAACGTATACACGTTCTTGGCAAAGATCAAACATATCACAAAGAGTGATTAAAATTGGTTATAAAGAACGAACGCAAAGAAGAAGAAGAAGTGTATTAATACATGAAATCATTATAAGCGAATATAGATATTAGTTTAACCTATTACTTTCTTCTTCTTTTCTCTAATCCTGTTTTGCATCACTTCATCTAGATAAGAAGAGATTTAGAGAACATGCTTTTGTGTTTGATTCATAAAGTGTTTTTCACTGCCTCTTTTATTTCTGAGGTCCATATTTTGCATTGACGTCTTTTGTTTTGTATTCTATGTATCGGAGTAACATTGCTCATATGCACTGTCTCTTAGTAATCTTCCAAACCATATCAGAGATCTGATATATTTTAAACAGATTAAACATTGCAGTAGTTCAGTGGTTTTGGGAGAATAATAATGGAGGACTCTCCAATGGAACCCCAGAGCAATAGAGGTAGGGGAAGACCCAGGAACACCTGGAGACGGAATGCAAGAAAATGGGGAGATCTGGAAAGGATGGGCTTAGAAGGCCTTGGTTGCAGACCTATGCTTCCCTAGGGGTGAAGGGTGAAGAAGAAGAAGAATTTTAGGAGACATTTATTCTCAAAGCTGTTCAGTTTCTTTTCAATTTTCTTTGTTGATTTCCAACTTTCACAACCGTAGGTCAGTACAGGAATCACACAGGACCTAAACAATTTAACTTTTGTACATATACTAAGGTCTTGAGATTGCCAGATATTTGTTAACTTAGTGAAGGCACTAGCTGCTATAGCAATACAAGAGTTTATTTCTTTCATCGTATCTCCGTTGTTTGACACTTTACTGCCCAAATATGTAAAATATTGAACTTTCTCCAGTGTTTGGCCATTTATTACGATGTTGTCTGTTGAGTTTGTGAGGTCCATATTTTGGTCTTGGCAGATTAATCTGGAGACCAACCTGTTCTGCAAGTGTGCAAAGATTGCTCGTTAGTTTGTGGGTTGCATGCGTGGTTGAATTCAATATGGCCACGTCATCGGCAAAGTCAAGATCAAATAGTCTGCTGTTGTTAAGCCATTTGATGCCTAGTTGATCATCTTGGGTGCATTTGCGCATGATCCAGTCTATAGATATCCCAGTACATGGCCATAGCATTAAGGGTGATGTTACCAGTTCATTTTCTATCTTATTGTTGCCTTCTCTAACTGAGCAAATTTTTTTCTATTAGGTTGACTAGAATATGCCTTGGCAAAGAAACCTAAACTCTCCCTGACAAGGCAAGCATTCTAACCTTTGAACTACACTATAGTTCTGTAGTTTTATTTATATGAAAACTTAAAATATTTTCTATACTAACATTGTCCATCATTGTTTCTCTCCAGGATGAAGAAAGTTCTGAAATAAAGGAAACACTGTCAGATGAGAACATAAAGCTAGAACATAATTATGCAGTAAGTTTTGTAATGAACTTGTGGTTTATTTGTATAATAAATATAGACACTATATATTATCTATATCCTCTTTGTATCCTGTTTGACACATAAGACTTCCACAAATATCCATTGTTGAAGTTTTGCTACCTTTATACCATTTGTTTCCCACATCAGTCTACAATCTTTCATCTCTCTTTCTACAGTTCTTCTCCATGTTTGCATTAGTCTTCCAGGTTTTCTTTGTCCATCCGCTGTCAATTAGAGAGATGTCCTAGCCAATGCCCATACTGGCATAAGGCATACATGCCCAATCCACCTTCACCTTTTAACGATGTTAAACTTGTGTTGTGTATGATGTTGTGGGTCATTTTAGAGCACTCACTATTGTATAGTAACACTCCCAGGACACTGCTTCTATGTATTTTAAATTTTATTTCAAGATTGAATTCATTGACTTTCCAGATTTTGTTGAACTTTGCAGAAGAAAATTGCGACATGCCTTGTAGGACGCAGTGTTACTATTCTTTGTTCCCCTTGAGGGCCCTGGCAACACTTGGGCAAAACTTGTAGTAAAACAGATATCAGAATACTAAGAGCAGGCATATTCTTAGTGGCAACATATGGGTGTTGTTTAGCTTGGACATTTAACTAGGGTAGGGAAAAGATATCTATACTTTTGAATATAAGTGTTACAGAACACTTAAGTGTACCATAGGTGTATATGTATACCATAGATAGAGAACAAATAGATCTAGCTAAAAGGAACTAAAACTCAAAACTGGCTGATGCTACAAATAAGACTGAGAAAAATGGAAGTATTTTGAACATATAAATAGATTATGAATGGTTGGAGTCCATTGTGTAAGAAGGCACCCCAATAAAGAGGAGAAGAGGAAGACCACAGAGAAGATGGATTCAAGATGTAATTGATGGTTTGAACATGATGGCTGCAGGGACATCTAGCCTATTAGAGAGAGAAATTGCGAAGGACTTTTAGGGTGGCAAAGTTTTCTCAGGACAAGCTATTTGATGATAATGATGTCATTTAAACTTGGGCTCTATAATGACAACTTTTTGACTTATAACCATTCCCAATAGAGCATAGGAGAGGGAAAAAAACCCAGAAAAAATCTCTCATGTTTTTTTCCCATTCCCAATTTGAACATAGAGCAACAATAAAACAGTGCTGAAATTGTTCATAAAACTGTCATTTTTATATTGCAAAACTGTCATTTTTATATTGCAATTTCTGTAACAAAACAATTTTTTTTATAGATTTATGTTGTTACCCAAACTCAACCACAGACAACCTGGGAGAATATGGTTATATATGACACAAATTTGTACAGATGGGTTGTTGATAAAATTTTACCAACATAAAATCTAACTTTATAGTACCACATCTACTGAGTTATACAGCAGCGTGTAGTCAGATCTTTCGCGATCGTTTTAGGCCGCTTTATCATTGATTGTGATAGATAAAGAGCCAAACATCAAGAACGGATGTACGTGCACTGCCTTCAGTACCTATTGAAGCTCAGGTGCTTATCCTTCGGCGACATGTTCGATTTCAACCAGCGTTTACTGGGTTCGCTCCATAGACACCTGCCCTCCCGGGCTGATGAGCATCATCTGCAGCTTATACCCATCTTTTAATGGACCGCTTGGTTTGCCTACTGTCCAGTTTTGTGTACGGTTTGCTCCACTAGACTTTGATTCTCCCCAATCAAACATCAAGGCAGCAGTAGTTCCATGCGAGCGGGAAACGCACACTGGCGTCACCTCTGCTGGGCTTTCCAATTGTTTTGCACATTCGGGTGCTCCGCACACCCTCTTGCCTGCCGTGTCATGTCGCCTGCCCTCAATGGGGCCTACTATGGCATCACCAGCATACGTGCTTGCTCTGCCCTGGTGCCTGGTCACCATAAGTTTTCGCCGTGTTACCTTGCATGCCAACCCATGCGGGCGACTTTTGCATCGCTAGCGTGTGTGCTCGCTTTGCGATGGTGCCTGTGATAGCGGCCCGAGTTCCACCGTATGTGGGCCCACGTGCAGTTTAACTCGACTCCCAGCATACTCATTGACTCAAGAGAGAGGGCTCAAGAGAGAGCATGCTCGGGCTCTGAGTTTCGCTCCGTGTGGGTCAACATCTCTTCGATGGCTATTAATCGTGCCCATCCCTGAGATAGGGCCCGAGGTTTGCCTATGTGGGCCCTCGTGACAGGTGAACTCAACTCCCAGCATACTCATCGCTCAAGAGAGCATGCGCATGTGAGAGTTTGCCCACACTCTCTCTCTTTGCCTTTTACCGGGTTGGGGCATTGGCCCTCAACCAACTCATGCCAAGTCTTCCTATCTCCTGCAGCTCCCTCCAGCTCTTATTTATATTGTTGATCTCCGCCTTCAAATCTCGTCTCCATGTATTTCTCGGCCTCCCCTTCTTTCGCTGTCCCTCGGGTTCAGGCAAGGACCCTTCTTGTTATATTCCCCTCCGGTTTTCGCAAAGTGTGTCCTATCCAGCGCCAGCGTTTTTAACCTGTTCGTTCACTGGAATCTGTCTTGTTCTCTCCATAAGTTCCTCATTTGTCACCCTATCATAGCATCTTATTCCCTCTATTCTCTGCAGACACCAGTTGATGAATGTTTGCAATTTATGCGCTATTGTTTTAGTTGTTCTCCATGTTTCTGACCCATACAGTAGAACTTCTTTAACATTAGAGTTAAATATCCGAATTTTTGTTCTAGATTTGATTTCTTTGGACTTCCAAATGTTTTCCAGTGCAATGAAAGCTCCTCTTGCCTTCTGTATTCTTATTTTAACATCTCTATCTGTTCCACCCTCTTTGTCTACGTTGCTGCCCAAATATGTGTATGATTCTACCTCTTGAAGTGGGATTTCCCCCAAGGAGATCGAGTTGTCGTTTGCTTGGTTAATTCTCAATATCTTTGTCTTTCCCTTATGAATGTTCAGCCCTAGTTGCTGGGACCTTTGATTCAATGTGTTTAGCTTATACTGCATCTGATTTTGTGTATGTGACAGAAGGGCTATATCATCAGCGAAGTCCAGATCATCTAGTTGCTCTGTCAGAGTCCATTGATTCCATTTCTGGTGTTAGTTACTGTGGTCTTCATAATCCAGTCTATTGTCAGTAAGAACAACAAAGGTGATAGGAGGCATCCCTGACGCACTCCTGTTTCTATTTCGAAAGTATCTGTTAGTTTACCTTCATGAAGAACTCTACATTTTATATCTGTATATGTTGCTTTTATTAGGTTAATAATTTTCTGTGGATTCCA
The DNA here is from genome assembly GCA_020796225.1 of Arion vulgaris. Lineage (NCBI taxonomy): Eukaryota > Metazoa > Mollusca > Gastropoda > Stylommatophora > Arionidae > Arion > Arion vulgaris. The sequence continues at coordinate 80,396,349 of CM036754.1, read as the reverse complement.
TAATGCCTCATTAATTTCCAAAGGGGTTTTCCCATCAATACTGTCAAAAGCCTTCTCATAATCAACAAATCCGATATAAAGTGGGGATTTTCATTCAATACTTTGCTCTATTATTATACGTAATGTGGCTATCTGGTCAGCACAGGATCTATTTGGTCGGAAGCCTGCCTGTTCATCTCTTAGCTTTATATCGATGGCATCTCTCAGTCTCTCCAGGATGACTCTGCTTAGTATTTTCCCAGGTACTGACAACACATTATTCCCTATAGTTTCACACTTCTGAAGGTCCCCTTTCTTTGGTAGCTTCACCAGGTATCCCTCTCTCCAGTTTTCTAGTATTTCTTGTCTCCCAGATTCTGCTAAATAATTTATACAGTATTTCTGTGGATGTGTTTATGTTGGCTTTAACCGCCTCCGCTGGAATACCATCTGGACCGGCCACTTTTCCATCTTTTAAAAGTTTAATGGCTTTACTAATCTCCTCCTTGGATGGTTTCTCAGTTGATGTCCAAGTCAATTTCTGCCGGTTGGATATCTGGGGGTTTGTAGGTGCTGGTCTGTTCAGGAGTTCCTTGAAGTATTCCATCCATCTTTTCATTTGGTCTCTAACATTAGTGATAGTTTCCCCACTACTATTTTTAATCAACCCATTTGATGGTCTGTATTTTCCTGCACCTACCTCTGCTTCTCTTGTGATCTTCTACGTATTGTCTTTTATCTAACTTTATTTGTTTCTTCACTTTCTTGCTAACTTCTGTGTACTTTTCCTGGGCTATGGCTTTGGCAGTTCTAGTTTGCTATTATTTAAATCTGCTTTCCTCTTTTTCCTTTCTTCTATTCCTTGAGAGTTTCTGGAGTTATCCATGCCTTATGATTCAGCTCTTCTTTCCTATACCTCTGTGCATGTTTCATTCCAAATATTTTTGGCTTGCTGCCAGCATTCTTCAGCACTCACCTCATCTTCTAATTGTTGCAACACCTCATACTTATTAGAGACTGTGACCGTGAACTGTTCCTTTGTTTCTTGACTTCTGAGGTATCCTACATTATATTGGTGTCTATGTTCATGGGATGTTATGTATCGCTTAAGCTTCAGTTTAATTTTACTTATCAGCAAATGGTGATCCGAATCTACATCTTCCCCCCTTAGGACCCTTACATCTTGTAGAGATGACCTGAATTTCTTGTTTATGCATATGTGGTCAATTTGATTTTCTGTTCTGTGATCTGGTGATACCCAGGTTGCTTTATGTATTCTTTATGTGGAAAGACACTTCCTCCTATGACATATTGATTCGCTGCACAGAAATTAGTGAATAGTTCTCCATTTTCGTTCATTATTCCTAGTCCGTGTTTCCCCATGATCTCCCCGTAGCCTATGTTGTCCGAACCTATTTTGGCATTGAGGTCACCCATCAGAATTTTGATGTTCCCATTTCTCTGATTACCTATAGTATTTTGAAGTTTTATGTAAAATTCCTCTTTTACTTTTTCCTCTTTATCATTGGTAGGTGCATAACACTGGGTCACATTCAAGAATACTTTCTTTTTGGTGGTTCTGAATGTTGCTGTGATTATCCTAGGACTCACTGTTTCCCATTTTATTAGTGCCTTCTCCGCTTCTTTAGATAGCATTAAAGTCACTCCTTCACTATGGGGGCATTTTCTTCCATATGGCCTGAGAACAGCATTGTTTCTCCTGTGTTTAGACGTTGTTTGCCTGCAACATTCCACCTAGTTTCACATAATCCCAAGATGCCAATCCCGTGAAATTTCATCCATTTACAACCTGTGCTGTCTTTCCCATTTGATACATACTTCTAACATTCCAGGTGCCAATTCTGGAGCTTTTCCTAGGTGAAAGAAGATAATCTGCGGTGTAGACTCATGGGCTTTCTCTGCATAGCTTCATACCTCTTCTAGAAGAGCTTCCTTTCCTCTTGGTTGGCACAGTTTTTATTTTATTTTTATGTGACTTGTTCATGGTTGGTTGGATTTTGTGGCTAAAATTTTCTACTGGATAGGGTAGCCAGCCTACGCCAAACCCACCTTATTGCCTCTTGAAATGCCTGTAGGTCGCAGTGCTGCTACTCTTTGCTCCTTGCAGGCCTGCAGCACACCGGCGTCGCCCACACTGTTCCATGTTTATCCTTTCAGCTTTTCCCATCAGCCGTGAGCGGATCCCATCTAGCATGACTACCGTTGCATCTCTACTTGCACCAGAGTAGCTCTTCCACGGCACCTGCCCTCTTAGCCAAACCGGAACTACCGTCTGTTACCAGGGTCACCATGTGGAGGTGAGGCAGGGATTAGCGCCAGCTCACTAATTCTGACACGCTGTTGTTTTCTTGCGCCTTTGACCCCGTAGTCAGATCTGATTTATCTTAAGGAAGGCTGTCTTATGCCAGTACATTGACATGTTCTGTGTATATTTCTATTCAGACAGGAATAGAACTGACAAGTATAAATGAAACCATACGACTGGAGCACAATTACACAGTGAGTTTTCTTATTAATTTGATTGTAGTTAACATATCAAGCTTTTAATGAACATAATGTGAGTAAAGCTGATGCACTTATTATACCTTTGGGATGACCTCTGTGGCATGGAGGTACAGTGCTCACCTATCATTGCACAGTAGTTTGTTTGCTTCCACTTTGAACGATCTTGCAAATTTTTCTACTGATCCATAGTCTCCGTATATGTGGGACTCGTTCTAGTTCTGTCAGAGACTAGTGATAAACGTGGTTCTGTGTTCACACTGAGCTTGTAAAAGAACCCTTGAAAGTTGATCAGAGAAAGCTGGAAAGTCACTGTTCATGCAAAATTGTTAACAAAAATATTTAAAATTAACTCATTGTGTACCAAGTGCAGCAGAGTGCGCCAAGATTGTCTATTAAAATAACCCAACTACCACACACTGCATCGAGATTGTTTGTGTAAAATTAATGCTAAATTTACATCAATTTTTGTTATCTGCAACAAAGCTATCTCCTACATTTTGTTTCAATCAAGTGTTTGATAAGATTTGTTAATTTTGATGAACTGTCTATATTTTTCAAGCTGGTTACTTAAATGCTAGAAAATAATTGACTTGTCACTCAATATTGTCTAAAAAAGCATTGTACCTTTGTCTAGAAAAGGTCCTAGTTGTCATCTCAGATGTAAACCTAACAGCCCTAAAATGTGTATTTTAAGACTATTACGGATTTATTGTCTGACTGTATTGTGCTAGATATAAGTCTAAATTTTTTGCTTCTTTTGTATCCTTTGCTAGATAAAGGCCTTTTGTATCCTTTGCTAGATAAAAGCCTTTTGATCGAAATGTTGCTGTATCTTGTTTTTGCATGTTATATTTTTTCTACGTGGGTTTACTGCAGTATTTCCTTGTATTGATAACACTATATGAAGATAACAACACAAAGTTCTCTCCATAAATCCAATCTTTCTTAGCTGAAATAAACTTGAAAAATGAAAACCAATATCTTAAAATTACAGAAGGAAAACTGATGGGGATTGCACTGATTGAGTATCATTTGGTCCTTCTTCCAAATGCTACATTTCTCTTTGCTAAAGATTTGGATGGACGTCAAAGCAGTTGATAGATGAGAACTTTCAGTAGATTTGAAATGTTGACAAAAGCTTACTGAGGAAGCTCTTAGTCTTTTGAAAAATAGCTTCTTAAAAATCTTTGTCCAAATGGATTGAGCAACAGATATTAGATGTCCTGCTTTCATTATTTCAGAAACACTTTTGAGATTCAGTCTTTTTTTTTGTAGGTTGTCATGTTTTCATTTACTATATGATTCATTCTGTGTGTTTGTTGTTTGACAAAGTGAGTAGACAGCATAAACAGGTTCAGTAGAAATGAAGAGACAAAAATATTCTGAACAGGACTTTGTAGTATTTTGGTTGGTATTATCAACGTCCACCTGCACAAAATTGGCCTCTGTTGTTTTGGACTCTGAAACACCCAAACAGTCCTCAGAACACATCCGCTAATACTGTCTCTTTCCCTGTTGTTCAAAGAACAGAATCCTGCCCTAAGGAAACAACCCTTCGAGATACATTGTGATGGGCTGCCAAAGATCCCAGATGCACTGCCCTGTTTCAACCACAGTTGATCTTGATAGCAGAAGGAGGATAAGAAGACAATAAGAAGTTTTTAAATGATATGTGGATCAATGCATCTTTCTTCATGATGGATTTGATATTGCTCAAATTTATTTTATATGTTTTAAAGCTGCCATTGTATGCATTATGTCACACACTTTTACCTCAAATATTAGAACACTGTAAACTAATCATTTTGTATATCATATCAGACTACATATATTTATATTGAACACTGATATTTCTAGAGACATTTTAAAAGAAAGTGACGGGAAAACATTTATGATAATGGGGGATGATGAAGAAGTTGATGTATATCCAGTAAGAAAGAACATGATAGCCAATGAAGTACATTCTCATTTTCCTACAGAGGATGCATATATTTGTAAGTATTACTATATAAGATTCTGTAGTATACACAAATTTCAGACTTTGTTGTGTCCTCTGATGAAGGAAGATGACTTGCAATACACATCTATATCCCAGGATAGTGAGAAATTTTTTTTTTTTTCAGTTGCTGAATATTATGTATCTTTTAAAACTTGCAAGCCATCATACTTGTTTGTCAGCTCCATTTGCACTGCTCTCACATTTTTATAACATCACTCAACAGTTACAAAATATTTCCCCTTTTAGGGCATGGTAAAGAGCTATATTTATTTGTCTGTTCTATGACATGGCCTGGTAGAGAGCAGTATTTATTTGTCTGTTCTAGAACATGATATTGCCTGGTAAATAGCAGCATTATTTGTCTGCTCTAGGACTGGCATTGACTGGTAAATACATTATTTTTCTGTTCTAGGACATGGCATTGCCTGGTAAAGAGCAGTATTATTGGTCTGTTCTTGGACATGGCATTGACTGGAAAACAGTATTTTTGGTCTGTTCTTGGACATATTGCCTGGAAGAGAAAGTATTATTTCTCTGTTCTAAGACATGGCATTGCCTGATAGAGCAGTTTATTAGTCTGTTCTAAGACATGAGATTGCCTGGTAAAGAACAATATTTATTTTATGCTCATGGCATTGTCTGGTAAAGAACAATATTTATTGTCTGCTCTGACATGGCATTGCCTGGTAAAGACAGTATTTATATGTCTGCTCTAGGACAAATTTTAAATCTGTTCTCATGACTTAGATACAGATGTTCTTAACGAGTCATCAATCAACTTGCAAAATAAGTGTGGTGTATTTAAAAAAATATATATTTGTTTTAAATATAGATTGTTTTTGTCTGTTTTCTTTCACCTTCTGTCGGAGACCACTGCATGACAGTTGTTGTGATGATCCTGGATTTTCTTCTTCTTCTTTGGTTCGCTTTATGACCAATTTTTAATCACTCTTTGTGATATGTTTGATCTTGCCAGAACGTGGATACGTTGACATTGGTTTGGTAGGCTCCTAAGCGCATAGACTTCTACATGTTTAGGACATGTGCATCCGATTTCAGCCAAACCTCCTTAGTGCCTCTTCGACTTCGTGGCAGGTAACAGTGGTTCTATTCTTTACACCCCAAATTTGGGCCGGTAACCACTCAGGCGGATCCTTGGATAATTTCTGAGTACATCTCCTTTCTGTGAGTTTAAGTTGTATCTTTTTTTTTTTTTTTCAATTCACTGGGCAGGATCTTTGTTGCATTGAAGTACTGTGCTCACCTCATTTTAAAAACTCAGTTCACATCCTATGTGAAGCAATATTTCTAGTTAATCATGGATCGCTCATCTCAAGGTATGCGAGTTCGAGTGTCTAGTCTTACTGGAGATGGATGACTTCTTCTTTGCGTTCGTTCTTTACGACCAATTTTAATCACTCTTTGTGATATGTTTGATCTTTGCCAAGAACGTGTATACGTTGCACATTGGTTTGGTAGGCCCTAAATGCATAGACTTCATGCATCCGATTTCAGCCAAACCTCCTTATTGGTTATTGGTTATTGGTTACTAAACTGGCGTCATTGCACTCCGGGCAAACCCATAGGTGCTCAGTCTCCCCAACAGATATCGAAGAGTATGCATACTGATGGTTCCTGTGGCTCGCTGATTAAACACACCTCTCACTCTGCCTCTCAGGCATCCAGTTCGACTTGAACAAAGGGTAATTCCAAACTGCTTAAATCGCTGATCGATTCAACATCGATTTTAGTGTCCTCATCCAACAGTGAGTCTCGAAGAGACCGAAGAATATCCCCTTATCCATCTTCAACTCCCCAACAATCGATGCTGTTGATGCAAGCCTGTCCGCTCTCATTACCGTAAACACCCACATGCCCAGGACAGTATATCCACGTAAGCCGATGGAGGTTAGAAACTTCTATAGACGACATCCACTCATACCGAAACCTGCCTTCTGGATCTTGTGAAGCATCGACTGAGAGTCAGATACAACAACTGCCCCAGTAAATGAAGTCCCAGAAATCCAATGGAGGGCAGCAGTAAAGGCCTCAACCTCCATCCTCATACTAGAAGTAGTTGTCCTGTATGCCCCACTTCGCTCTGCAACAACAATACCATGCGCATTAGCCAAGAAACCCCAGCCGGATTCTCACCACGTTGAACCGACCCATCGGTATATACAACAACATCATCATCCCTTGTATTATCTTCTATCAGCTGCTTAACTGCGAGATCAGCCTTCATGTTGCCCCAATCTCTACATTCTCTTCCAAGAGTAATGATAACGTTGAGATAGTTCATCATGCTTCCATCTGTTGGGATCCATTCTTCCCCTTTTGGTAGAGTCACCTGGCCAATCGTTCTCTCAGCCTGGGCCATCCACGACATGCCACGCTTGATTCTCGTGCCCTTAACATCATTAGTGTTCCTGGGGACTGCCTAGAGTAGTTGATAGTAGCTCGGCCTGCTAGCTGTGAGACGCCTCATAGTTCGGGTTCGAACCTACTGTCCGGCATTTGTTCGAGTCCCTGGTCTTACTCAGGACGATAACATGAGTACCTCTGAAGTCGGAGAAAATCTGCCTGTATGGCGAGGAATACTAATTACGAGTACATTGAGCACACGGCTGCCAGTGTAAGTAATTTACAATGTGCACGCTGCTGCCATTGTAAGAAATTGGAAAAACAGATTTTCACGCAAAATCAGTTTCAGAGATGGAACTTCGTCTGAGTTGAAAGCGACGAAAGAAAAAAAAAAAAAAAAAAAATTAGTGTTCCTGTGAAGTGGATGTCTCTTATCCGCAGTAACCCGCATATATGCCTTGTTTGGGCGATTGCATGACGGGAGCGTAGTGACAGAAGGCCAAGCATATATCAAACCTCCTTAGTCGCCTCTTACGACATGCATGGCAGGTAACAGTGGTTCTATTTTTACACCCCAAATTTGGGCCCCGGTAACCACTCGGGCGGGATGGATGACTGAAAGGATCAAAAGGATGCCTCACCATCCACTGCATGAAAAAATGGTGGCTAGAACAAAGAACAGACTAAAGCACACAAGTCTAAACCACAAAGTAAAAGAAATAGGAAAGTCATACTTGGAACTACTAAATCATAATTCCATATCTGAAGAATTACTTTTTGATCACTGGGAACCAGACTCAGTAGCACTAAACTTCTCAACCTCCATCCCTAAATTGTTAAGCAAAGATAGCGAGCCTAATCTAGTGAAGAAAGCAACTACAATGGAACATCTCCATTACATGTTTCCAGAAGACAGCTGGACAAAAATTTACACAGACGGCAATGGAGGCAACCATGAATGGTGGAGCAGGAGTGTACATTAGGCACCCAGATGCTACTACTGTGTCTCTAGCGGCTCCTACTGGAAGAATATGTTCCAACTGCAAAGCAGAACTCTTAGCCCTTCTGATGGCAGACAGCATGAATAAGCTGCAAGCAAGATGGTATTTCTTACAGACTCACTGTCAGCTATACAAGCCCTGGATGCTAAATCCGCTGACAGCACAGTACAAAACCTAAAAAGAGAACTTGCTCAGCTTTTAGAAAAGGCAGAAATTCACTTACAGTGGATTCCATCTCACTGTGGCATTGCAGACAATGAGAGTGCCGATGTCTTAGCTAAGGAGGGCAGTGCCAAAGAGCAAATTTACCAACCTGTCTTTTCAAGAGGTCACAAAACCCTCATACAGAGAAAATCTGCAGTAGACTGGAAGACAAACACTGGATATGATTATGGAAAAGACTCCTCAAAGACCTAAGCAGAACAGACCAGGTCATTATATTTTGACTACGCACAGGACACTGCAGACTCAAGAAACACTTATATAGACTAGGAATAAGTCAAACAGCTCTCTGTCAGTGTCAGCAGGCGGAACAGACACCAGAGCATATCCTGCAAGACTGTCCTCTCCTGTGTGAGCTGAGAAGCAACATGTGACCACACCCAGTCGACCTGAAAACTAAGCTTTGGGGAAACCTGACAGACCTGAAGCTGACTGCCCAGTTTGTGGTCTACAGTAAATTAAGCACATGACCAGAGATGGCCGAAGAAGAACTGGAGATGGATGGTGAAATGTACATCTCATATTCAAGTTGAGCATGTAAAATAATTCTTGCAGTTGAAAATCAAATAGAGCAAGCTGTAAAGTCACTGCCAGTGCAAACCTTAAAATATGAAAATTTAATTTAGTTTTCTGCAAAATCTACCATCATTAACCCCTTGTTTCCCAATTACGTGAGGGTAACGTAGTAAACTCATCGTCAAAATATGTGTAGTAAACAAGGAACTACTGCTACAATAGACTATTTATAGCATTGAGGACATCTTCCCTTATATAAAACATTGTCATTGATCAATTTTTCGCGCCCTATGAAGGTTATTTATATCTTTGAAAGAGTGATCTCTTTGTCAAAAATTTTCAAGCAAAATGGCGTGTAGGAAATCTATCAGGATGATTACACTGACAGAAAAAGCTTTGGCGTTGTTGTCATATAGTGCTGACGACATATTTAACGATGAAGATAGCGGAGATGATGATATATTCTCATCAAGTGAATCTGTTCACTCAGATTCTGAAAATTCTGTACAGGTGAGAGACACTGATGACAAAAATAGTGATACTCATGAATGTGATTTACGTCCAAGCTAGCGTTCTAGAACCGACCCTGTCGCAAGTAGCAAGTACTACTAGTACATAGAGCAGTACAAACACAAATTTTATTATCAAAACATACACATACATATTTTATTTCAAAGCACAAAATTTCAAACAAATATTCCAAAAAATAACAGTTATTAAATTTTCAAATAAGTTGGTAGAAATGCAGAAGAACGACGCTCGTAGATAGTGTCTTTCATCGCCTCTGTTATCTCTGAGGTCCATCTTTTGCATGGCCTGCATTTTGCTGAATGGTTACAAATATTGCAGCTTATCTGCAAACTATCTGCCCAACATATAAATCATAATTTGTGGTTTATAAATGGATTATTCTAACATGAACTTAGTAGAATGTTTTATAATCAATTATGATTTGTTTTCCAGACTGTGAGAAATGCAACCTTAAAATGGATGGAGACTGTCCTGTACATGGTCCTCATATTTATATTGACAAAGCTGAGGTAATTTCTTGAATAGAATAAGAAATGTCATAGTCTTGACAAGGAATTGACAAGCATGGCTTATTAACTTTCTCAATGTCTTACTTAGTCCAGAGTCAGCATGGCTCATTAACTTTCTCAATGTCTTACTTAGTCCAGAGTCAGCGTGGATCATTAACTTTCTCAGTGTCTTACTTAGTCAAGATTCCATGTGGCTCCTTAGTAACAAATGTTCACGGGAGTGGATGTTGTTCAAATCCTAGTACAGTCAATTCTCCAGTCCCGCATTCCAGGTACCCAAGGTTTCTGGAATGAGAGAAATTAGAAACTGTTTTCTGAGCCATTGTTTAAGTAAAGTTTAAGGAAGTTATGGATTGCTAAAATGACTAATGTTGAGGTGTTGAATGAGATCAAGACACAGAGAAAGCTTATCATCAATATAAGAAAGAGACAGTCATCATTTTTTGGGCATGTGATGTGGAGGTTCTTCTTCAGCGATCTCTGGTCATGCGCTAATTTACTGTGGACCACAAACTGGGCGGTCAGCTTCAGGTCTGTCAGGTTTCCCCAAAGCTTAGTTTTCAGGTCGACTGGGTGTGGTAACATGTTGCTTCTCAGCTCACCCAGGAGATAATAATCTTGCAGGATATGCTCCAGTGTCTGTTCCGCCTGTTGACACTGGCAGAAGCTGTTTGACTTATTCCTAGTCTATATAAGTGTTTGTTGAGTCTGCAGTGTCCAGTGTGTAGTCGAAATATAATGACCTTGTCTGTTCTGCTAAGGTCTTTGAGGGAGTCTTTTCCATAATCATATCCAGTGTTTGTCTTCCAGTCTACTGCAGATTTTCTCTGTATGAGAATTTTGACCTCTTGAAAAGACAGGGGTTGGTAAATTTGCTCTTTGGCACTGCCCTCCTTGGCTAAGACATTGGCACTCTCATTGCCTGCAATGCCAAAGTGAGATGGAATCCACTGCAAGTGAATTTCTGAAAGATGGGCAAGTTCTTTTTAGGTTTGTACTGTGCTGTCAGTGGATTTAGCCTCCAGGGCTTGTATAGCTGACAGTGAGTCTGTAAGAAATACCATCTTGCCTGCAGGTGCTTGCAGCTTATTTAATTGCTGTACTGCCATCAGAAGGGCTAAGATTTCTGCTTTGTAGTTGGAACATATTCTTCCAGTAGGGGCCGCTAGAGACACAGTAGTAGCATCTGGGTGCCTAATGTACGCTCCTGCTCCACCATTCATGGTTGCCTCCATTGCCGATCCATCTGTGTAAATTCTTATCCAGCTGTCTTCTTGAAACATGTAATGGAGATGTTCCATTGTAGTTGCTTTCTTCACTAGATTAGGCTCGGCATCTTTGCTTAACAATTTAGGGACGGAGGTTGAGAAGTTTAGTGCCACTGAGTCTGATGGGAGGTTTAGAACACATTGTGACAACCGGTAAAATTGAGGGTAGACAAGACAGAGGAAGACAGAGAGAGAAAATGTAGGATTGCCTGACTTCATGACACGTTAGAGCGTCAACATCTGAGTTGATAGCAAACACTAAAGACAGAGATTTGTGGAGATCCATAATCGCATGTGCCAGCCGGCATGGTACATGATGATGATAATAAGGAAGTTATAAAATTTGATCTTGTACCATATGCTAAATTGGAAAATATGGTGTTAGATCTGTGAGTTTTTTGTGTTTATCTGTGCACTCTGGATTACATCACATTAGCTGCCTATACTTCCCAATGTTTATCTGTACACTCTGGATGATGTGGTCTACATCACATTAGCTGCCTATACTTCCCAATGTTTATCTGGTACCCAATTGAGACCTGGAGGAGAACAGAACAGGAACTGAAATAAATGAATCATCGCTGGAATACAATACAAAGGACGATGAAAAACAGAAGAATGGTGTGCATTTATTGCTGCCCTAAACACCAAGGTGGTTGCAGGCTAGAGAGAAGGATCACATTTTGAAGCAGTGCTTAAAGACAAGGTTTGAGGTAGAAAAACAAGAAATAGATCTAATTGAGTGGACATTGTTTTGTCTCTGCATTATTAGCCCTTGGACACAACAAGAACTGATGATGACTAGATCAAATAAAGAATATGTAAAATCAATATCTTATTATAAATAGATATGTTTGTTGACTACTTCATTGTTACTTGTGATAAATATGTTCTCTTTTATGTGTGCAGAATTTATCTGTAAGTTATATGATTTGAGTCAATGTTGCAATGAAAGTATATATATCTGTTTCAGATGTCATTTGAAATTAACAGCACAGAGGAACTAAACACTGAGCTTATTAACATTGATGGCTTCAACAGGAGAGGGATAGAAATGGACAACACCAAACAGTCTAACTTATGTGGAGAGTATGAATTGGATTATTTGTTTGGTGGTAAGTCAGCCAATTAAAATTATGTTGGACAAGCTTTGTCTATTTATGGTTCGGGTGATCCCTGTTTGGCCAGAGGTCTGCCTTGTCATTTCCTGGAATATTTGTGTACCCAAGGATCCACTGTAGAACGACATTAATATCATAGGAGGAAATCAGATTGTGGATGATTGATGCCAATGACTGGATCTTGCTTGACTGATTCTGCTGTTCTTCTAAAGCTTGTAGTGTGGACAGTGAGTCAGTGAATACTATCATGTTTTGGATTATCATAATACCCTTTACATTAGTCTTGCACAATTACAGAACACATGCAGATTCTACAATTTGACATTGGCTGCCAAGAGTGAAAACTCGCAGCCCTGGTTAGAAGAGCAGAAGTAGGCACCAAATTTATGTGAAACTGCAGTCTGATATTTTATCAGTTATATAACAGCACTGAAATAACACAATCTCATCTCAAGTGCCATGCCTGCCGGCATAGGCAATCATGTCTCTCCACAACTCTCTCTGCTTGGTGCACGTAATCAGTTCTGACGTCGATCTAGTGTTGAACCATGATGTCAGGCCATCCAGCATCTGTCTTCCGCGATCTCTCCTTCCCTGAATTTTACTTGTTGTCACCAAATGTTCTCTCTCTCTCGCGATCCGGCCTAGACTGATGAACCAACTTTTATCATGAATTTTTATTAAATATATTGATAAAATTTGGTCCATGCAGCCTTAGCATGGATAGCTACGTCCAACTTTCAGTGCCAATTGGAGCTCAGTTGCTTGTCTTTCGGCTGTGTGTCCGATTTCAAGCAACATTTACTGGGTTCTCTCCATTAGCCTTTGACTGTCCCCAGCCAGAACCCACAAGGCAGTAGGTTGCTATTTTCTTTCAGGGTAGCGACCCGTAGACTGCTTGCCCTCCCGGGCTGATGAGCGTCATCTGCCCAGTCCAACCCAAATGTTCTAAACCTTCTCTTCGCATTATATGCCCAAAGAACCTTGATTGCGATTCTTATTCTTTTGATAAGGTTTCTTTGTGTGCAGGCCTGATTTAAAACCTCCTCATTTGTTTTCTTCCCTGTCCATGGAATTTTCATCATTCTTCTGTAAAATCACATCTCTGTGACTTGCAATGATCGTATTGCTTATTTATTCATTGTCCATGATTCGCTGCCATACAGAAGTATTGGATCAATATAGGACTAGAGTATTCGTTTTTGCAGTGTCATTGGTAGTGAATTCACGCATAGTGTGTTCTTCATTTTCATAAAAGCTACTTTCGCTTGAGCTATTCTAATTTGTTTTTTACCTTCCATCTGATGTCAGGAGTGTTCCCAGGTACTTGAATCAATGGACTTGTTTCAGTGCTGTATTATTTATGTTGATATTACATATTGGTGTTTCCTGTTTCTTGGAGACAACCATAACCTGTTTTCTTTATATTCATGCTTGATCCTTTCTTTTCACTTTCTCTCACTAATATGTCTATCAGGTCTTGTAGATCTTGTTCATTTGTGACCATGAGAATTGTGTCATCAGCATATCTTAGATTGTTCATGTTTTGTTTGCCAACTAACTGTTATTCCTGCCTTTTCTTCTATATGATGCATGATGTTTTCATTGTATAGGTTAAACAGGTCTGGTGAGAGTACGCATCCTTGTCTTGCCCCTAATTGTATCGCCTGGTAGTTTCCACACTGATTCTCTAGTCTTATGGTCTAGTCTTTCTTTCGTCAAAACAAAAATACAGAATTGAATAAACAAAGGAAAAGTCTAATATGGTTAACTCAACAACTTCCAGAGAAGAAGAAAAATATCTACACTACACACTACTGGATGACAACATAGGCAAGCAACCCTTTATTCCTCACACACACACACACAAATAAGTCCTGAGAAAATTACTAACCAGAAATTACACTATACTGAATCATTATTTCTATATTGACATCCATTATTTGTGTAGTTTTCATGTTTACCTAAACTTCTTCTCTTACATTTCAGACATCAACTCTAACAACGAGGGCTGTCTCACTCATTCTCCTGTTGGTGTCACACAAAAGAAAGTGACAAGTTTACCAAATACCCAACACTTGGAACTTGTGACTCATGATATTGTATCAGATGAAATGTTAGAACACTATAGAAGTTTTGTGAAGAAGGCAGTAGACAAGACAGAAGATATATGTTCTCCAGTGAGAGAAGATACATTCAGACAGTGGTCACATGATGCTGAAGGTTCAGTGAATGTCATGGATGATCAGATAAAGTATGAAGACATTCAAACAAATGATTATATTCTGACTTCACATAATGGAGAGGGCTGCAGCATGTCTGCATGGAAAAGTAATGTCCCCTTATTCAAGTGTAATGTTGAGTTTATTCAAAGTGGACATTTACAAACACATATGAAGATACATACAAAAGAGAAGTCACAGAAGTGTAATGTTCTTAGTGGTCAGTCTTCTAACTTGGAAACAGATGAGAGTTTTTGTCATGTTTGTGGTCTTCAATTTGCTGACAGTGAGCAACTGATCATACATAAAAGAATATGTGCAGGAAAGTCTTACAAGTGTGATGTGTGTGGTGCAAGTTTTTGTAGTAATGGAAGTCTGGCGATTCATAAATGTATTCACACAGGAGAAAAATCAGACAAGTGTGGTGCACATGGTGTGAGATTCATACGAGATGGGAGCTTAAAAGTTGATAAAGGAGTACAGAATGGAGAAAGACTTTTCAAGTGTGATGTATGTGGTAAAAGTTTTCAAATTAATGGAAATCTGACACGTCATAAACGTATTCATACAGGAGAAAAACCTTATAAGTGTGATACATGTAGTAAAAGTTTTATAAATAATGGAAGTCTGACACTTCATAAACGTATTCATACAGGAGAAAAACCTTACAAATGTGATTTATGTGGTGTGAGATTCATACGACATGAGTACTTAAAGACTCATAAAAGAATACACACTGGAGAAAGACCTTTCAAGTGTGATGTTTGTGGTAAAAATTATACTACTAATAGAAATCTAAAGGTTCATAAATGTATTCATACAGGAGAAAAACCTTACAAATGTGATGTATGTGGTGTGAGATTCATACAGCATGGTGGCTTGAAGGCTCATAAAAGAGTACACACTGGAGAAAAACCTTACAAATGCGATGTATGTGGTGTGAGATTCATACATCATGGGAGCTTAAAGTATCATCAAAGAGTTCACACTAGCGAAAAACCATATAAATGTGATGATTGTGGTGAAAGGTTTACTAATAAAGAACACCTGAGAATACATCTATATATTCATATAGGGAAAAAGACTTACAAGTGTGATGTGTGCGGTAAACGTGTTAGTACTAATGGGAGTCTAGCAGCTCATAAACATAGACATACAGGAGAAAATCTGTACAAGTGTGATGTGTGTGGTAAAACGTTTGCTTTTAAAAAAGCCTGAAGTATCACAATCATATTCATACTAAAGAAAAACCTCACAAGTGTAATGTATGTGGTATGAGGTTTAAAGAGCATCGAGGATTACAGACTCATAAAAGAGAACATACTTAAAGATAACCTTAGAAATGTATTATATGTAGTAAAATGATAATTGATATATATTTTTGTATGGTTCAGAAACATGGACAATAAACAAGCATTTGAAAATTAATACCTTTGAGGTGTGGATATATAGAAGAATAGGTCAGATTTCATGGAAAGAAAAATACAAATAAAGAAGTTCTAGAAAAAATAGAAATTAAGAAAGAATTACGACAGGAAATACAAATGACACAACATAATTTCGGTATACAAAGAGACATGACAGATTTATCAAAACCTTCTTCTTTGCATTTGTTCTTTACAACCAATTTTGTTCTTTACAACGGGTTCAGAATGAAGGTATGCGTATAGTTCTGGGCTGCACTAGAGATACCCCATTGTGAAGATGAGATATATGCTTGGTCTTCTGTCACTACGCTCCGTCATGCAATCGCCCAAACCAAGGCATATATGCGGGTTACTTCGGATAAGAGACATCCACTACACAAGAACACTAATGATGTTAAGGGCACGAGAATCAAGCGTGGCATGTCGTGGATGGCCCAGGCTGAAAGAACAATTGGCCAGGTGACTACGGTTGCGACCCTACCAAAAAGGGAAGAATGGATCCCAACAGATGGTAGCATGATGAACTATCTCAACGTTATCATTACTCTTGGAAGAGAATGTAGAGATTGGGGCAACATGAAGGCTGATCTCGCAGTTAAGCAGCTGATAGAAGATAATGCTAGGGATGATGATGTTGTTGTATATACTGATGGGTCGGTTCAACGTGGTGAGAAATCCGGCTGGGGTTTCTTGGCTAATGCGCATGGTAGGGTTGTTGCAGAGCGAAGTGGGGCATACCGGACAACTACTTCTAGTATGAGGATGGAGGTTGAGGCCGTTACTGCTGCCCTCCATTGGATTTCTGGGACTTCATTTACTGGCGCAGTTGTTGTATCTGACTCTCAGTCGATGCTTCACAAGATCCAGAAGGGCAGGTTTCGGTATGAGTGGATGTCGTCTATAGAAGTTTCTAACCTCCAGCGGCTTACGTGGATATACTGTCCTGGGCATGCGGGTGTTTACGGTAATGAGAGAGCGGACAGGCTTGCATCAACAGCATCGATTGTTGGGGTGTTGAAGATGGATAAGGGGGATATTCTTCGGTCTCTTCGCAACTCTCTATTGGATGAGGACACTAAAATCGATGTTGAATCGATCAGGCGATTTAAGCAGTTTGGAGTTACCCGTTGTTCAAGTCGAACTGGATGCCTGAGAGGCAGAGTGAGAGGTGTGTTTAATCAGCGAGCCACAGGAACCATCAGTATGCATACTCTTTGATATCTGTTGGGGAGACTGAGCACCTATGGGTCTGCCCCGAGTGCAATGACGTCAGTTTAGTAACCAATAACCAATTTTAATCACTCTTTGTGATATGTTTGATCTTTGCCAAGAACGTGTATACGTTGCACAATGGTTTGGTAGGTCCCTAACGCATAGACTTCTACACGTTTAGGACATGTGCATCCGATTTCACCCAGACCTCCTTAGTCGCCTCTTACGACATGCATGGCAGGTAACAGTGGTTCTATTCTTTACACCCCCAAATTTGGGCCCCGGTAACCACTCGGACGTCACAACCTTATTAGAGGAGAAAGTTGCAGGATGATGAGGAAGACCAAGACACAGGTGGGAGGAAACATCAAGAGATGGATAAAGTACAACCTGGTACAGTGCAACATCAACGCAAGAGACAGGGGATGTTAGAGGTCCATTCCAGCAAATCTTTGATGCAGAAATGGCACCTGATGATGAGATGACAGGATAGCTGATGTACATGTAAGAATTCATACAGTTGAATGTCTTACAAATGCGATATTAAACTCACAGATGACAGGATTTTTTATTTTGTTCACCCACTTATTAATTCAGACTTGGTTATGGCACCTCTGATTTTTGTGTGAAGGCTTGATTTCCTTATAACCAATGTTCCTCGCCATTCAGGGAAGCCTTACTCCGATTTCAGAGGTATTTGTAATTTAAATCCTGAAGTAAAGAATCAGGGCTTGCTGTAGTACAATCATGTCCTGTGTGCACACCGAAGATGTTTGCCCTAACCTGGCCCCCAATTCCAGAATTTCCACGGTACATGGTCACTATCGCATCGTGTTACAACTCCGCTATCGGCGATCCTGCAGAATATTTGATATGAATGTAAGATTTCATTTTGTGAATGTCTTACAAATGTGATATTTGTGGTATGAAGTTTATCTTGTGGTTACCTACATAATCCTGAAATAATTTGTAGAAAAAAGAAATCTTACAAATGTGTTAGACCAGAATAAAATCATATACCAACATTATGTTATTGTATGTTTTGTTATTTCAGTCTTATAAATGTGATGTATGGGGTTGTAATTTACAGATATGTAGAACAATACATACAAAAGACAGGCCATACAAATGTCATGTTTGTTATGTAAAATTGTATAGTATAGTTCTTCATTGTTTATTTGAGGATCACCTTCATAGCACATAGGACATGTCGATAATTGCTCCAATCTCATCCTAAGAATATATTTCAGTGTGTTTAGACCAGCGTTTACCAAAGTGGACGATGAAGAATTCTAGGGGGGGCGGTGGTGGATTCAGAAGAATTTGGGGAGTGTTCAGGCGATTACGGGTCGGTGGCTCCTAAAAGAAGAAATTAATAATAAATATTTTAAAATAAATTATTTTGTGATTTTGCGATTGAATAATCATTTAAAATTTGAATTCTGCATTTTAATTATTCATCTTATGCCCGTCTTACATGATCCATTTTTCATCAATTTTCTATTTCATGCATATAATCATTTGAAAATTGACCATGTATGACAGAAACTCGTATATTTCAATTTTCTATGTTAAATAGGAAATAGAGTATGTATATATGTGGGGAGAGGGGGTTTGTAAACTGTTATAATGTAAAGGGGGGCGCTACAAAGTTTATGTTCTGCAAAGTGGATGGTGTGCCGAAAAAGTTAGGAAATCTGTGGTTTAGACTGGCAACTCCCGTTCTGTGCTGGTTGATTAATCTACTGGGGTTTCTCTCATGAATTTCCCCTTCTTGCTGCACCTATCACCATGCATAACTCGCACAACCAAGATAGATAATGCCCTTAATCTCAGTTGAAATCTTCAGACCGTATGTTTTCTCTTACAGCATTGGGGCAGCAGGCGCAATAACATAAAAGGACAACGCCAAACCAGGGTCAGTGAGCTGGCACTGACCATGACCCTACCCCACCTTCCCTGGAAATGGACAATGGCTCTTGTCTGGCTAAGTGGGTAGGGAGAGCTACTCTGGTATAGGTAATAGTGCAAGTGCCGTCACATATCAGAGGTGCATATCAGAGTGATAGGGTTTAAAGAGTGATGTATAGAGATGGGCAAGTTACATAAATGCAAAACAAATGTAAGAAGTAACATGGTACAAGTCGTCTGTAAATGTATACTGACATCACCAGAGTCAGTGGTCGCACTATAGTTGACAGCTCTCTGCAAGCATCTTTGAGAATGATGTGTCGTGGCGACAAAAGGAAGATTACTATAAACTCTGTATCAGAGGTCAAGCACAAATGAATTGATTGAGTTGGTAAGATTGGCCGAGTGCAAAACCCATAATTTCGTTCTTGTGATTAACGAAATTGCCCTCTCTGGATCACCCGGTTTGGTACTCAAGCCACCTATACTGATGGTCAGCATGCGTGGACGGTATATTGACAGGGCATCAGATTTCAAATATCTTTGTGTCCATTTTTATAAGAATCCTGTAACTCCTAAATCATGTTAAAGAAATCATCAATGTAAGAATAAACTTGGTACTGCTTTAGAGCGATGATAGCTGCTGAATTTTACAAATGCTCTTGATCTTATGGTATACAGCTCTGGTACACTTGGTGACTGACTATCGACTGGGGATCTAGACAATCAATAAAACCCAATTGAAGTGACTGGATGTGTTACAGATTGAGACTGTGAGATTGATCCTCCAATGCAAAAGAGATACTTCATGTCAAGCTATGTGATACATACTTGTCTTGTAGGTTGTCTGTCAATATATTGTTAACCATGATATCAGACGAAGAGTATTTCATTGTGCCATTAAAGAAAAACTATCTGGCACACAACTGGTTGAAAACTTAATAGAAATAAACTTTTTGATTCAATAAGTTTAACGCAACTATTAACAGGTAAATTGAAGTAACCACAAGTAGCATACTAGGGGACATAACTTTATTCAAACTGAGCTATGTATTATTATTCATCTTGGATCAACCGGTGATTATTTAGTGTAAATATACCACAGTTTACACACGACTAATGGAGATTCCAGTACTGTCAAGCAAACAATAACACTTTTATTACACTTCACTAACATGAGCTTTATTCATTATCATTCAGTTGCAAGTCTCTTTCAGATTATGACACTCGATATGATTATAGAAAAGATTCAGAGACCTCAGCAGACCAGGTCAATGGCCCAGAGCAGATATGTTGCATAGTTACTGGACACTACAACATGAAAATTAGCACAACCGAAGCGGGGGACTGCCTAGAGTAGTTGATAGTAGCTCGACCTGCTATGCTCATAGCTCGGGTTCGAACCTACTGTCCGGCATTTGTTCGAGTCCCTGGTCTTACTCAGGACGATAACGTGAGTACCTCTGAAGTCGGAGAAAATCTGCCTGTATGGCGAGGAATACTAATTACGAGTACATTGAGCACACGGCTGCCAGTGTAAAGTAATTTACAATGTGCACGCTGCTGCCATTGTAAGAAATTGGAAAAACGGATTTTCACGCAAAAATCAGTTTCAGAGATGAAACTTCGTCTGAGTTGAAAGCGGACGAAAAAAACACAACCGAAGCCATGCCAATAGAATAGATAGATCAACAAACATGTGAAACATGTAAATCAACACACATGTGAAGTCCCAGAATTCAGATATCTGGGACGTGTTTCACAGAAGATGTTCAAATGGACAGTGAAATAAAGACTATATGCGAAAAGGCCATTGACATTAAAAACTATCCACGGTATTCAAACACCCAAACATATACATGCAGTCAAGTGACAACTGATAAAATGCATATTTATACCAACTCTGTGTTATCAATGTCAAGGATGGTCCCTAACTTCTTCTGCGTTCGTCCGCAATGAATTCGGGTATAGCCATGGCACCTTGGATGGCGCTTCTGACTGATTTTTGCATGAAAGTCTGCTTACCTTTTATGGGTGTCCCTCGCCATGAAGGAGGATGTTTCCGATTTCAGGGGTACTTGAAGTTTATATCCTCAAGTGTGATCTGTGGTCAGGAAACCTGTAGTCAAAACTACTTGCCGTGAGTTTACAGAAAGTTCCTGGTACATGCTTCGTAACCTCGGAACTTTTACGACAAATGACAACTAGGGAAGTTCGACTTCTCTATCGATTTCCCACCGCTTTCTGCACGTGGTGTTGTCGTTCCGGATAAGGAACAATCTCAACCACTTTAGGACAAGTGACGTTGTACTACACGTTTTGGAAAATCACGTCAGAAAAGTGTCAGCCTTAACCAATGTTTGCTATTGTACGATAAGACAAAACCTTTACATTTTCGGCCTTGTTTTTCTAGCCACGGTGAGGTTGTTCCGGATTAGGAACATTCTCAGCCGTTTCAAGCGCGTGTTGGCAATTGCAGTTTTACTTTGCATTTTCCTTTACGCCGGGAAACACTGGGCTGGGGCTGCACATAAATAATAAAGAGGTTCGTTCCATTAGGCGCTAACAACGCAACTTCAGGTTTTGTGCTCGCCAAACATCACCTATCCAAGTCCTTCCAGGGATAGCAGTTTTTTTCCGGCACAAGAACGTAACTTTACATGTGCTCGTGCAACATTATGGTCTATTGTCTATTCCCAGGTGGAAGATGTAGTTGGCTGTCCACTCTTGCCGTTAAGCGTAGGGATGGGAGCTTTAATTTGCGTTCTAGGGTTAGATGAGTCGCCCTTGTTGTGTTGTATCTGTGTTTATGTAGTGTGGTCTTGATATTGTCTATCCATCTTTTCTTGGTCTTCCCTTAGCTCTAGTACCTGATCTATTTTTATTGTATGCTGTTATTTGTGGTTGGTTGTATTTCATTCTCATTAAATGTCCAAACCAGTGCATTTGTTGTTTTTCGATGTATTCGATGCATGAAGTTATGCCCGCTCTGCTTCTGATGTCCTCATTTCGTAGTCTGTCTTTCCTGGTGACTCCCACTGCCTTTTCACACGTGGTGAGCTTTCTGTGATGTATTGCTGTAAGAGACCATGTTTGGCACTGGTAACAAAGTGTTGGTAGGAAAACACTTTTTATCATGTCTTTTCACTTCCATCTTGATCTTTGGGTTTTGTAGTAATGGTGTCAGCTGGTAAGTCATTGCATTTGCTTTTGACATCTTGTCTCTATTTCTTTATCGAGTTTTCCGTCCTCTGTGAAAGTGCTGCCTAAATATTTGAACTCAGAAACTTGCTTTACTCTGGTGTTATCTATTTGTATGTTTGCTTGGCTTGGTGTTCTGCTGATTTTCATGGTCTCGATCTTTTGTTTGTTGATTTTCATATTGTACTTACTACATGCTATTAGCAGTGAATTCATGTGATCTTTATCTTCATAGATTAGACTTTGGTCGTCCGCAAAAAGCAATTCGTTGATTTGGTTGTTTAATTGATCGTCGTGATCGTTGTTTATGTCAATAAGGTCTTTTTCGCACTGTGCCTCTTTAACTATTCTATCTATATATATGTTGAAGAGAAGAGGTGAGAGTACACAACCCTGTCTTACTCCTGATTTTGTTTCGAATGAGTCCGTCATTCCGTCTGTTGTTCTTACCACACTGTGGCTATTTGTGTATATTGTTCTGATATTGTCTAGCAGTTGTCCCTTGATTCCATAGTTTTCTAGTGTTTCCCATAGAATACTTCTATCTATTCTGTCAAATGCCTTTTCTTGATCGATAAATAATAAGTGTAGCTCTTTATTATATTCTATTGCTTTTTCACTCAGTTGTCTCAGAGTGAATAGAGCGTATGTGCACCCACTCCTTTCTAACTCCAAACTGTGAGGGGCTTATTTGTGGGTCAACGATGTGTCTTATGCGTTGTTCTAATATTTTTGCGTATATTTTACCAGTGTGGCTTAATAGTGAAATGCCTCTGTATGTTTCGCATTCTATTTTATTGCCTTTATTTTTCCATAATGGGACTATTACTGATTTTTGCCAATCATCTGGAACTTTTCTTTCTGTCCAAGCTGCTGTGAATATTCTATTTAGCAATTTTACACCTATTTCTTTGCATGCTTTAATGGCTTCGTTGGGTATGCCATCTGCACCTGGTGATTTGTTGTTCGGGCTGTTCTTTATTGTTGTTATGGTACCGTACGTAATACTTTATTGTTGTTATGGTAAAAAAAAAAGTAAAGGAACCCTTTCATACCTCGTGGTATATAGGTCAATACAGTGTTAGGCCTGTATTTTCATTGACCGTCGACACACGGTGGGTGATGTGGTCAGCATCACGCCGGCCGCCTTTACTTTCCCAGAGCCTGTCTGGTACCCAGTTGAGGCTGGGTCGACCTGAGAGCCGTCGCGGTCGGGAAAAATTCCATGCGCATTGCGGAGCTGAACCCAGACCACCAGCCTTGAGAAGCGAGTTCACTAACAACTACGCTACAGCGGCTCTCGTTGTTATGGTACCGTACGTAATACTTTATTGTTGTTATGGTACCGGACGTAATACTTAGAATGTGAGAGTCTCTGTGACGTAGAGGTTAGGTGCTCATCTCTCAAGCCAATGGTACCACACGATCACTCCATCATGGAACCATCTGGGTATTTTTCCAGAGATCCATGATCTCAGTGTAGGTGAGATCGAGCTCCTAGTCCTATCGGACACGGACGATAAAACGTAGGTCCCTTGTTCAATTTGAGCATGCAAAAAACCCTTGGCAGTTCAAAATCGAGAAAGAGGAGACTGGAAAGCCGCTGCCTGGGCAAAATTTATTAGGAAAGAGTTAAAAATAAAATTCCTACAAAAATATCTTCATCATCTTCAAAATTACATCGGGGACCCTCGCCAGTGCTACAGAGCTCGTGCACTGCAGCTGAGATCTTCCTGTGCAAGGAAGAGATCAGAGCACACATGGTTACTCACCGAAGTGCAATGATGATGGTCCTATCAATCACAATCAATCAATACTTAGAATGTGGTGAACTATTCTAACCTTGCAGCTGAAGCAACTTAAATAACGACTGTTCACTACAAACCGAACACTTTCATTGATACCAAATAATGATTAAATATATTATCGCCCGAGCGGCGAGCCTCGAAGATGGGGTCTCCATCCAGAGAGCAATAACCGCGTTTCCCCTCGCAGATAACTACTACGGCCTTGTAGTGGATTGGCGACAATCAAAGGCTAGTGGAGCAAACGTACACAAAACTGGACGGCAGGCAAACCAAGCAGTCCAAAAAGACTGGTAAACTGGGCAGATGACGCTCAACAACCCGGGAGGAAGCTACCTAAAGAAAATAGCAACCTGCTGTCTTGCAGGTCGGCTGGGGACAGCCCGAGGCGACGGAGAGCTAACCCAGTAAACACTGGCTAAAACCGGACACATCTCCGAAGGATAAGCACCAGAGATCCAAATGGCGCTAAAGATGTAACGAAAAACACCCATGCTAAGGCTGTATGAATCAGATTTCCACATGAAAGCAGAATTTATAGGGAAATCTGGTACTTCAGTCAAAGCGGTGATCGCGCGATCGAGAAATAGAGAGGGAAAGAGAGAAAGAGAGAGAGAGAGAGAGAAAGGGGTAATAACTTCCCAGAGTAGACAAGAAATAGTAAATACTCCAAAAACCCAAATTTTTCCGAAATTTTTGCCGGGCCCCACCAAAAAAATGACCACGGGCCGCCACTGCAGCTCACCATAAAAGAGTCATTTGGGTATTCTGCAATCCGCCATTCGAGCCACATATCCTGCCCATCGTGTCTGGGATGACTGCATCAAGATTGTAGAAAAAAGGTGGAGGCTGCAGTAAAACTTTGATCAAGATTGTATAGATGCTGGGGAGAGCGGCTCTTTTTAGGACCACTGTGATCATATCTTGCCATTTGATGTACATTATTTTTCTGAGGCAGACTGTGTGAAAGTGGTTTAGCTTCCTTGCGTGTCGTTGATATACTGTCCAAGTTTCGCACGCGTGAAGAAGTTACGCAGAATGCTGGGTGTAACAAGAAGAGACCGGTTGAGAAATGAAGATATCAGGAAAAAGTGGGTACAACATCAGTACTAGACTTCATCAAGAAACAACAAATTAAATGGTTCGGCCACGTAAGCAGATTACCATCAGACAGTGCACCTCAAAGAGCAATGCTGCTCCGATACAATGGGTACAAAGCAAAAGATGAACCTCAGAGATAACAGAGGCAACGAAAGAGACTATCTACGAAGCGCATACTAGGCCCGTTTTAGAAATCTTTTTGACCTGACGCTGCGAGGCAAACGGGGATTAGAGAAAGAAAGAAAGAAGAAGTTACTTTATCAGTAGCCTACTGATAAAGTAACGAACACCATAAGTACTATTCGATACTATCGGATCCAAACAATAATTACGTATTCGAGAACCGAGTAGTTACTTCTCGCCATTCATTGCTTTATTACTTCTGGCAAGAGTTACCCGTTTGCTGTTAACTTATTTATAACCAGTTGTAAGTTTACAGTCTTGGGAAAATAAAGACACGAAGTAAATTAGTTTGCAAAATATATTATTAAGTATATTTGTTTCAATATAATGAACTTTGTAAAACTACATATTAGCTCATTTAATTAAATAACTCCAGTGAACTATCACCACTTGGGCTTGACAACCAATTTTACCACAACAATTACAATGAGTCCAATGACTTCTTTCATCAATTAATGACAAGACACTGACTTGCAAGTCCTTCCCTTCATTCTCTGCAATTGATAGAATTGATTTAGTATTTTATCTTTATCGACACGGGTTATAAAAGCCTCTTATATTTAACCAGTTTCTTCACTGGCCAATTCTTTGAAACTATTAGCAGCTGTGAGTGGTGACTGAGTCGCACAGTTGACGTCTCAGACACATCACAGCACACATGAAATGAATGATATTCATTGATATGATACTTCATTACTTGATGATATATAATACATAGTACATACTCTCACATCTCTCTCATTAGTCTGATACATACTGCATATTTCTTGACTGTTTCATTTGGGCTCTCAGCTTTGTCATAACTTTGTCGCTGCTTCCTTTGTCAGTCATGCTTTTCAACCCTGTCAGTCATTCCCCTGAATTGTTGCAGTAAGGATGTCTAGCAGTATTTTGCGGCAATATGCATTTTTTCATGAGCACTTTAACATTCTGTCTAATGGAAAGCAGGTGTGGGCTTTGGCTGCTTTCTGTTTGACTAATTTTCCCCTTGTCAAGAAGGACAATGCACAAGGAGAAAATCACTTTCCTGCACCATGAGGACACTCTATTGAAGTTAAAGCAGAACCATCAGTAAAGATAAGTGCCAAATTGATTCAACCATCTGTATAGGCCTAAGCAGGTATTGATGCTAATCTTGTTGGGCAACCATCATTCAAAATAGATATGTTTGAACTTTAGTAGTTACATATTTTCTTGTGTTTGGATAGAAAGTCTCAGTAGACAACACTGCCTATCTTGGTAGTGTCCTATCCAGAGCAGCAATCATCAACTTTGAGATCAGCAAAAGAATATCTAAAGCCAGTAGCGCATTAGGAAGACTGTGTGGAAGGGAATAAGCATCACTACAGAGCTGAAGGTTTACAGGACTATAGTGTTCACCACCCTTCTGTATGCCAGTGAGACATGGACAGTGTATAGCAAACACACAAGAAAACAAAACCACTTCCACACAAGCTGTTGTCTCCATAAATTGCTTAGATAAATGTCATCTCAAAACAGCTGATGTATTGCGAGCTAGATGGGGGCAAACAAGCAGTCGGTGGACAGAATAACTCTTTAAAGAAATTCTACAAGTGTCTGAAAAGCTTAAATATAGACATCATGTGCTGGAAGTCTTTTGTGGAAGGTCGCCAAATGGGACACTGCAACACCACAAGAGGAACTCGCATAACTGAAAAAACAAGAAATAAGTCATTATCATTTAGGATAGAGATCTATTATTATTATTTCAATATTGTTACACTGATGATACTTTTTGTTTCAAACAGGGCACCAGAATTATTGATTACTATCTTAATTGTAACTATATAAGTAAATAAGGAACTAGTTATTAAGTTTATGTAATTACTTGAAAGTCACTTTCTCATAACAGTATGATTTTAAGATTGTGATTCAACATACAATAAACAGAGAAAACAGATGTGGCCAACCCTATGTCAGTCTAAGACAAGCTATATGGAGATGTACATAGACTCCGGCTGACCACTAACTACTTTAGAAGTATATACAACGATGTCTGAAAATGTTGGAAGATTATGGTTGAACTAGGTGGAATTCAAAAGTGACTACATTTCACTAATATTATTATATTATGGTTTATATACTTATATATTTCTTTTAATACTTCCAGACTACAATGATAAACAATACTGTCACAGATCCAAGTGTAGATATAAAACAAGAACTAGATTATGAGGTGAGATTGTGTAGTAAAACTACTTTGAGTATTTGATATTGATTTTTTAGTTGTATGCATGGTTAGATTTCAACAAATGTTAGATGCTACTGTTTATTACCAATCATTAAAATATTAGTCTGCATGTATTAATACATGATTGTTATAAGCTGATATAGATATTGATGATTATAGGGGACTTTTACACACAGGTGGGCAATGACAACAGAGGCAGAGAAAGAGTAATGGGGAAACACGGAATAGGCATAAAGTCAAACAATGGAGAAAGACTATATGAATTTAGTGAGACAAATGTTATGTTATGTTATGTTATGCGATCGATGTCATGGCACATTGGGCATTCCCATTCGTGCTCTATCCTCCGTTGCAGCAGCCATTTCAAAGTCCATTTGCTCACAGTACCCATGAGAAGTTGATTACTATATCTTCTCTCTACCACGAAGACGACACTGTCTGGCATGTCCAAACTTAACGCCTAATTCTCGAACCCGTTCCAGCATCTGAGACCCGCCCGTGTCAACAATTGAGAGCATACCGCATTGATGATATCGGCTCTGTCCATACTTCTGCCCACTTGAGTTGGGGCATTGTTTGCAAGAGAGTCAGCACGCTCGTTACCCGCACTCCAGCATGTCCAGGCGTGTACAGCCAAGTCATTTTCTTGAGATGTGATCTCCGAATGCTGTCCACCAATTCCACACGCATACTTCCAGATTCAATCAGTTGAAGCATATTCATCGAGTCTGATATGATGATCGTATGGGTAACCTGTTGCTCAGCCATCCATAACAGAGCCCTGAGGGCAGCGGTGATCTCCATAGTCATGCTCGATGTCGTTGTCTCAAAGCCCCGCAGTCCTCATGAGGTGTGCGACCGTTTCGTTGCGCTGAGTAAGCCCACGATGATCTGGTGCCACGCTTGACAGAGCCATCGGTGTAGATAATGATATCACCTGGATGGGAGTGACAAACAGTGAGACAAATGATGTGGTTATTGGTGGAACACTTTTTCCACACAAAAGAATACACAAGACAACATGGAGATCCCCAGACGGTCATACAGAAAATCAAATAGACCACATTTTAATCAATGGAAAGTGGAAACACTCGCTGTAAGATGTGAGGGTGAGAAGACTGGCAGATGTTGGTTGTGACCACAATTTAGTTATAGGGAAACTTGCACTAAAATTGAGGAAGGCAAAAATAGGGGAACAAAGGCAACAACGATTTGACATCACAAAACTGCAAAACCAAGAAACAAAACAAAAGTTCAGAATGGCTTGAAAAAACAATTTTAGTTTATTACAAGAGGAGACGAAAATGACAATACACAAGTTCAACGAAGCAATCAAGTTAGCTGGAGAGAACATTGGGATACTGAAAATCGAAAAAGGAAGAATGGATCTCAACAGCAACATGGGATAAAATAGAGCAAAGAAAAGAGATAAAGAAAAGGTTACTAAGTACATAATTACCGAGGCTAAAAGAGAAAATTGCAACAGAATTTTCACAGAAGAACAGAGAAGTTAAATCAGGAGCAAAAGTGGATAAACAATTGTATGTTGAAAAGCTTGTGGCCAAGGCGGAAGAGGCAGCCAGTAAACACGATATTAAATCTCTGTATACCATTACCTAAAAGTTGAAAAGAAATATGGTAAGTCCGGCCGCACTTGCTAATATTGTGAAGGCAGGGGAGGATTTGGGCATAGACACCCAACCTATCTCGGAAGCAGAGGTAAAAGAGGCCATTAAGGCACAGAAGAAGAACAAAGCACCAGGCAAAGATGGAGTATGCGCAGAAATGCTTATGGTGGAAGAAGCAGAAACACCAAGACTCCTGTGCAAAATTCTAAAGGATATATGGGATAAAGAAATAATTCCAGAAGAATGAAGAATAGGCTCTATTGTCAAGTTACCAAAGAAAGGAGGACTTGGGAAATTGCAACAACTGGAGAGGAATAACCCTGTTATCATTAACAAGTAAAATGTTTAGTAGAGTGATTCTTCAAAGAATGAAAGTAGCACTGGACAACAAAATTAGGATAGAACAAGCAGGTTTCAGGAAAGGAAGATCATGCATAGACCACATTTTTATACAGCGACAGATAGTTGAACAAAGCAATGAGTGGAATAGTTCCATCTACATGGTTTTGTTGACTTTGAAAAAGCATTTGTAGCCTGCAGGGAATCGCTATGGATGATACTCAAGTCATTATGGAATACTAATAAAGATGTTCAGATGCAATTAAAGCATTATATACAGACTTTCAGTGTCAAGTAGTATGCAATATCCAGCTGACAGAGTGTTTGAGGTCAATTCAGGAGTTAGACGGGGTGTACTTTACCCATTCCTGTTTAACCTTGCCATGGACTAGTTGATGAGAGAAACCATAAAGGATAACAACAGAGGCATGCGATGGACACTACATCAGTTCTGGAAGATTTGGATTATGCTGATGATATTGGTCTTTTGGCCAGCAGATACGAGGATGCTCAAAGGAAATTAGATATATTTTCCAGAACAGCTCAAACAATTGGACTTAAAATAAATATAGTGAAAATGAAGGTAATGAGAAATAATCATAAATTTGAGAACCCAATTGTGTTACAAAAGAAAGTCATAGAGGAAGTCCAGGATTTTGTATACCTGGGAAGTACAGTATCGCAAGATGGAGATTCAGAAAAGGATATCATCGAAAAATCAAGAAGGCAAGACAAACTTTTGCGATGCTCAACAAAATTTGGAAAACAAAAGGACTAAATCTTAGGAGAAAACTGAAAATATATAGAAGTAATGTACTGGGAGTGCTATTATACAGTAGTGAATGCTGGAAAATTACCCAACACATAATACACAAGCTGGAGACATTTCAGAATAAATGTTTGAGAAGAATCCTGCAGATTTTCTGGTCAAATACCATAACAAATGAGGAGCTTTTCTTCTTCTTGAATTCCCACTGTTAATTCAGGTGGAAAGTCATGACGCATTGTATTGCGTTTCTAACTGATTTTGCTTGACCTATATTACCCTTTACGGGTGTCCTCAACCATATGGAGAGCCTTGCCGGCTTTTGAGGCACTTGAAGCTTAGATCCTTCGAGAGTGATCGTTGCAGAGAACTATTGTCCTGTAACTCTTTCCGGACAGAGTTAGTTTAGTAAAGGCATAAGTGCCTTCTCTACGGTTTTCCTACCTTTGTTGAGGTGTTCCATCACGAACGTAAGATAACCGCTCTTTAATGATCTTTAGTGCAAATTTGGGCAGATCTCGCCTAAAGAGCATTAGCTTACATGCGCTGATTGGGTGAGGTTGCTAAGGTAAAGACCGAACAATCTGACCCTTCTAGGACTAGTCACAGGAAGTATCATATTTTTGTGTTGCTTTGTCATATACGATCATATGTTGGCGATATGCTTAGCCTTTATGTGAGCTGAGCCATGACATTTGGACGTCATCTGTGTAGGATGATCAGCGTCCGAAAAGTATTGCCCTTAGTCAATGCTTGGGTTTGTACCAGTCAAGCTTTTGCATTATCGGCCATACTTTTTTGTATCCATGGTGAATTTGTTCCTGAGTAGAAGTACATTCTCAGTCGCTCCGGAGCGCACATTGTTACTTAGCAATTTGACAAGGATTTTACCCTGTATTTTCCCTGTCTCCGGGAAACACTGGTCTGGGGCTCCACACAGATATTCTAGAGGGTCGTTTCAATCGGCGCTAGCAATGCATCTGAGGTTTTGCACTCGCCACCATCACCTACCTCAGTTCTTCGGTAATGTTAGTTGTTAGTGCAACTGTACCCTGACCGGTTGCCTCAGGGAGGGCAGTTTCGTTAGGCACTAAAAACGCAACTTTTATGACTTGCACTTGTCCAACCATACCCACCTCAGTTCTTCTGGGGATGTTAGTTGTTTTGGCCGCCCGAGTGATTACCGGGCCCAAATTTGGGGCGTAAAGAATAGAACCACTGTAACCTGCCACGCATGTCATAAGAGACGACTAAGGAGGTTTGGCTGAAATCGGATGCACATGTCCTAAACGTGTAAAAGTCAATGCGTTTAGGGGCCTACCAAACCAATGTGCAACGATACACGTTCTTGGCAAAGATCAAACATATCACAAAGAGTGATTAAAATTGGTCGTAAGAACGAACGCAAAGAAGAAGAAGTTATTTTGGCAACCGTACCTTTCCCAGTTTAGGCACTGAAAGCAAATTTAGAATTTGCGTCGCTAACTTTACCCAATAGGTCTCCTTCCTAGCCTCATGTAGGGTTTCCGATGCCTTCCCATATATCAACACAATGAGTTACAGTGTGTTCCAGAAACACTTACCGAGACCATTGTTTTTACTGGGTTCAAGCCACTGCTGTGCTTTTCACCTGCTCATCTGGGTGGCCCGCTCACCCTTATGTTTTCAGCCTTCCCGTCGCTCGCCCCATCACGAGCACCTTGCGTGTCTGCCCTGTCTTTCGACTCAGCCGAGACTTTTGGTTTGTTACTCATTGGTCTTATTTATTTTTGCCCCACAGCTGGCAATTTGCTTGCGACCTTTACTCCGGGGAGTTGGGTTTCCTTCACTGACGACTACTGTTTCTTTTGTTTCTGTTCAGGGCCCCGAACTCGCCAATGTGGGCCTACGTGCAACTCAACCCGGAGTCTTTCATATCGGGCTCTAGGGGGCCGAGAGAGAGCTAGAGCTACACTGGCTCCGAGTTCGCCCACCTGGGTCCACGTCTCTTAGTTGGATGGCACCTCTTTCCCTTTCATTCTGACGCCGTACTCTGCTGTATTCAGACGTTTGCCAAACTTGGGCTTCATTTCTACGGACATCAGCCAGGAGATGTGTGCATTTTGTTCGTATTTTTGGACCTGCATTTATTTTCCGTGCTTGCACTGCTACAACTACCAGTAGTTCTCCCCAATCCCTGCCCCCTTAGCCAGACCAGAACCAAAGTCTGTTTCCAGGGTCATGTGGAGGTAGGGGACAGGGTCTTGGTAAGTGCCCTTTCACTAACCCTGGTACATGTTGCCGCCATGCGTCTTTGACCCCGAGGAGCTTTTGAAACGAACAGACTGTGCATCCTTGGAGACCATCATTGAGAGACGAAGATGGAGGTGGTTTGGACATGTATATCATATGCCAGTGGTAGCCATTGGCTAGGACAGCTCTCAGATGGACAGCGGATGGGAAGAGAAGGCCTGGACGCCCAACGGAAACATGAAGAACGGTTGAGAGAGAGTTGAAGTAGTGTGGCCTTACGTGGAGACAGTTGGTAGAAAGGCAGCAGAACAGCAACAGTGGAAGTCTCTTGTGGAAGCCTTATGTGTCAGTCGGGACACGAAGAGGATATAGATAGAATATAGACATTACTTTAACCTATTACTTTTTTATTTTGTCCTGTTTTCCCTCACATCATCAGGATAAGAAGAGATTTCTAGAATTAGCTTTTGTGTGTGCTTCATAAACAGTGTTTTTCAATGCCTCTTTTTCTTCTGAGGTCCACCTTTTGCATGGGCTGTTTTTTGTTTTGTATCCTCTGTATCGGAGTAACATTGCTCTTTGATGTGCACTGTCTGTTGGTTATCTGCCAAACCATATCTTTTCTCAGAATCTGGATATATTTTGAACACATTAAATGGGGTCAAAGGTGCATGGGAACAATGACGCGCCAGGATTGGTGAGCTGGCACTAATCTAGACCCAGCCCTCACCTCCTCGTGGTGACCCTGGAAACAGACGGTAGTTCCTGTCTGGCTAAGAGGGCAGGTGTCATGGAAGAGCTACTTTGATGCAAAGGTAGTCACGCTAGATGGGATCCGCTCGCAGCACAGACCAGCAAATACCCAGAGTGACTATGAATGCTCGTCTCTCCCGGCCAATGGGAAAAGCTGGAGGGATAAACATACACGATGAGAGGTGCATTCATCGAAGAGAAGTAGACCAGCGTGGGCGAACTCGGAGCCCACGCATGCTCTCTCTTGAGCCTGAATATACTGGGAGTCGAGCTCAGCTGCATATGGACCCACACGGGACGAAACTCGGGCCACCATCACAGGGGTGGGGGCCCAGGTTAAGCCCCAGGCAGGGACAGCCCAGACAAATGTGAGCACTGTGGGAATTGACGGAAATGGTGAGGAAGGCACCAGGGCAGAGTGAACGCGGACGATGCACAGGTGGGACCACATGGGGCGAAACCAGCGCCCCATTGCAGGGGTGGGGGACTGGGTTGAGCCCCAGACGGAAACAGCACAGGCAAATGTGAGCACAGTTGGAATTTAAGGAAATGGTGAGGCTTGCACCAGGGTGGAGCATGCAGGCATGCGAGCGATACATGGATGGGCCCACAGGCGGGCAAAAAAGCATAGCGCGGCAGGCGAGAGAGTGTGCAGACCACCCGAATGTGCAGAACGACTCGAAAGCCCAGCAGAGGTAAAGCCAGTGCGCGTTTCTGCTTGCAGGGAACTACTGTTGCTTTGTAGTTTGATTGGGGGAATTCAATGGCTAGCGAAGCAAACTGTACACAAACTGGGCAGATGACACTCATCAGCCCGGAAGGGCATGTCGCTCTACGGTCGCTGCCCTGAAAGAAAATAGCAACCTGCTGTCTTGTGAGTTTTGGCTGGGGACAGCAAAAGGCTAATGGAGAGCGAACCCAGTAAACGCTGGTTGAAATCGAACACACCGCCAAAAGATAAGCACCTGAGCTCCAATAGGTGCTGAAGGCTCTGCATGTACATCCGTTCTTGATGTTTGGCTGCTTATATATCACAATAGAATTATAAAAGTGACCTAAAAACGATCGGCGCGAGAGAGAACACATTAAACATCACAGTGGTTTAGAGAGAATAATTATGGAGGGCATCGTTCCTGGAACATAAGGCAGTGGATAACCATGACAATTGTAGCTAAAAAGAAACCTTGAACATGATGTTGTAGGAGAACAGACTAGAGATCAAGAGTCTTTCAGACACACTGTGATGAGAGTGACATTCAGCAAAGAACATGCTACATGTAGATATAAATGATGAAAAGTGACTAAATATCTGTGATATATTTGTAAAATTTCTTTAAGTATTTACAAGAGAAAAAGATAATTGTAATTCCATGACATATGGTATAGTAAGGATATGAAGTGTTAAAGATCTGACAGTACAAGGTCATAGCATTAAGGGTGATGTTACCAGTTCATTTTCTTTCTTATTGTTGCCTTCTCTAACTGAGTAAGTCATGTACCATATTTTCTGTTGGGGGGAATGGAGTATGCCTGGGAAAAGGGACAAGTCTAAACTCTCTCTGACAAGGCAAGTATTCTAACCTTTAAAGTACACTATAGTTCTGTAGTTTTATTTATATGAAAACTTAAAATATTTTCTATACTAACATTGTCCATCATTGTTTCTCTCCAGGATGAAGAAAGTTCTGAAATAAAGGAAACACTGTCAGATGAGAACATAAAGCTAGAACATAATTATGCAGTAAGTTTTGTAATGAACTTGTGGTTTATTTGTATAATAAATATAGACACTATATATTATCTATATCCTCTTTGTATCCTGTTTGACACATAAGACTTCCACAAATATCCATTGTTGAAGTTTTGCTACCTTTATACCATTTGTTTTCCACATCAGTCTACAATCCTTCATCTCTCTTTCTCTAGTTCTTCTCCATGTTTGCATTAGTCTTCCAGGTTTTCTTTGTCCATCCGCTGTCAATTAGAGAGATGTCCTAGCCAATGCCCATACTGGCATAAGGCATACATGCCCAATCCACCTTCATCTTTTAACGATGTTAAACTTGTGTTGTGTATGATGTTGTGGGTCATTTTAGAGCACTCACTATTGTATAGTAACACTCCCAGGACACTGCTTCTATGTATTTTAAATTTTATTTCAAGATTGAATTCATTGACTTTCCAGATTTTGTTGAACTTTGCAGAAGAAAATTGACAGTATTTTGAACATATAAAATAGATATGAATGGTTGGAGTCCATTGTGTAAGAAGGCACCCCAATAAATAGGAGAAGAGGAAGACCACAGAGAAGATGGATTCAGGATGTAATTGATGGTTTGAACATGATGGCTGCAGAAGCGGGACATCTGGCCTATGAGAGAGAGACACTCAGGACTTTTAGGGTGGCAAAGTTTGCTCAGGACAAGCTATTTGATGATAATGATGTCACTTAAACTTGGGCTCTATAATAACAACTTTTTGATTTATTACCATTCCCAATAGAGCATTTTTTTTTCTCTAACCCTTTCATACCTTGTGGTATATAGGGCAATACAGTGTTAGGCCTGTATTTTCATTGACCTCTGGCACACGATGGGTGATGTGGTCAGCATCACACCGGCCGCCTTTACTTTCCCAGAGCATGTCTGGTACCCAGTTGAGGCTGGGTCCACCTGAGAGCTGTCGCGGTCAGGAAAAATTCCACTCACACTGCGGGAGTTGAACCCAGACCACCAGCCTTGAGAAACGAGTTCACTAACAACTACACTACCGCGACTCTCAATGAAGCATAGGAGAGGAAAAAGAAAAGGAAAAATCTCTCATGTTTTTTTCCCATACTCAATTTGAACATAGAGCAACAATAAAACATAGTGCTGAAATTGTTCATGAAACTGTCAGTTTTTCATTGCAATTTCTGTAACAAACCATTTATAGATTTATGTTGTTACCCAAACTCAACCACAGACAACCTGGGAGAATATGGTTATATATGACACAAATTTGTACAGATGGGTTGTTGATAAAGTTTTACCAACATAAAATCTAACTTTATAGTACCACATCTACTGAGTTATACTGTAGCATGTAGTCAGATCTCTCGCGACAGTTCTTAGACAGCTTTTATCATTCGATTGTGATAGATAAGCAGCCAAACATCAAGAACGGATGCATGTGCACAGCCTTCAGTACCTATTGGAGCTCAGGTGCTCATCCTTCGGCGGCGTGTTCGATTTCAACCAGAGTTTACTGGGTTCGCTCTCCGTGAGCCTTTTGCTGTCCCCAGCCAAAACGTACAAGGCAGCAGGTTGCTATTTTCTTTCAGGGCAGCGACCCGTAGACGACATGCCCTTCCGGGCTGATGAGCATCATCTGCCCAGCTATGCCTGTCTTTTTAATTGACTGCTTGGTTTTCCTACCGTCCAGTTTTGTGTCGGTTTGTCTCGCTAGCCTTTGATTGTCCCCAATCAAACTACAAGGCAACAGTAGTTCCCTGCAAACGGAAATGCACACTGGCGTCACCTCTGCTGGGCTTTCCAGTTGTTTTGCACATTCGGGTGGTCCGCACACCCTCTCGCCTACCGTGCCATGCTCACCTGCCCCTCAATGGGGCCCACTATGGCATCGCCAGCGTGCGTGCTTGCTTTGCCCTGGTGCCTGGTCATCATCAGTTTTCGCCGTGCTTACCTTGCATGCCGTGCCATGCTTGCCTGCCCATCGGCGGCCCACTCTTGCATCGCTAGTGTGTGCTTCGCTTTGCCTTATCAACACCATCAGTTTTCGCCGTGCTCACGTTTGCCTGGGTTGTCCGATTTTGGGGCTTATACTCATGCCCCATCCCTGTGATAGCGGCCGAGTTCCGCTTTATGTGGGCCCACGTAGTTTAACTCGACTCCCAGCATACTCATTGGTTCAAGAGAGAGCATGCGCTGGCTACGAGTTTCGCCCCGTGTGGGTCAACGTCTCTTCTATGACTTTTAATCGTGCCCCCATCCCTGAGATAGGGCCCAAGTTTTGCCCTATGTGGGCCCTCATGCAGCTCAACTCGACTCCCAGCATACTCATCGGCTCAAGAGAGAGCATGCACATGCTCAGAATTTCGCCCCACGCGGTTCCACGTTTATCCTTCCAGCTTTTCCCATCGGCCATGAGCGGATCCCATCTAGCGTGACTACCTTTGCATCTCTACTTGCCCCAGAGTAGCTCTTCCACGGCACCTGCCCTCTTAGCAAGACCGAACTACCGTCTGTTACCAGGGTCACCATGTGGAGGTGAGGGCAAGGGATTAGCGCCAGCTCACTAATCCTGACGCGCCGTTGTTTTCTTGCGCCTTCGACCCTGTAGTCAGATCTGGTTTATCTTAGGGAAGTCTGTCTCATACCAGTACATTGACATGCTCTGTGTGTATTTCTATTCAGACAGGAATAGAGCTGACAAGTATAAATGAAACCATACAACTAGAGCACAATTACACAGTGAGTTTTCTTATTAATTTGATTGTAGTTAACATATCAAGCTTTTAATGAACATAATGTGAGTAAAGCTGATGCACTTATTATACCCTTGGGATGGCCTCTCACCTATCATTGCATAGTAGTTTGTTTGCTTCCCACTTTTGCTTACATTAATGCAATCTGATCAAATTTCCAGTTTTCAAATCTCCTTCTACATTTTGTTTCGACCAAATGTTTGTTAAGATTTGTTAATTTTGATGAACTGTCTATATTTTTTCAAGCTGGTTACTAAATCGCTAGAAAATAATTGACTATGTCACTCAGTATTGTTCTCACAAAAAAGCATTTGTACACCTTGTCTAATTGTTAAACATGTCAGTATTCCGACAGCGTTGACATCTCAGATATAAATACCTAACAGCCCTAAAATTGGTTTTAAGACTATTACGAATTTATTGTCTGACTGTATATGTTATGTCTAAAGTATTGGAAGTCTAAATTTCTTTGCCTCTTTTATATCCTTTGCTAGATAAAGGCCTTTTGTATCCTTTGCTAGATAAAGGCCTTTTGTATCCTTTGCTAGATAAAGGCCTTTTGTATCCTTTGCTAGATAAAGGCCTTTTGTATCCTTTGCTAGATAAAGGCCTTTTGTATCCTTTGCTAGATAAAGGCCTTTTGTATCCTTTGCTAGATAACGACCTTTTGTATCCTTTGCTAGATAAAGGCCTTTTGTATCCTTTGCTAGATAAAAGCCTTTTGTATCCTTTGATAGATAAAGGCCTTTTGTATCCTTTGCTAGATAAAGGCCTTTTGTATCCTTTGCTAGATAAAGCCTTTGTATCCTTTGCTAGATAAAGGCCTTTTGTATCCTTTGCTAGATAAAGGCCTTTTGTATCCTTTGCTAGATAAAGCCTTTTGATCGAAATGTTGCTGTATCTTGTTTTGCATGTTATATTTTTCTCTGGGTTTACTGCAGTATTTCCTTGTATTGATAACACTATATGAAGATAACAACACAAAGTTCTCTCCATAAATCCAATCTTTCTTAGCTGAAATAAACTTGAAAAATGAAAACCAAAATCTTAAAATTACTGAATGAAAACTGATGGGGATTGCACTGATTCAGTATCATTTGGTCCTTCTTCCAACTGATCTACCATTATTTCTCTTTGCCAAAGATTTGGATGGACGTCAAATAGTATTAGTTGATAGATGAGTAGAACTTTCAGTAGATTTGAAATGTTGACAAAAGCTTACTGAGGAAGCTCTTAGTCTTTTGGAAAATAGCTTCTAAAAATAGCTGATTGGATTGCACGTCAGATATTAGATGTCCTGCTCTTCATTATTTCAGAAACACTGCTTTTGAGCAACTTCAGTCTGTGTTTCTTTGTAGGTTGTCATGTGTGTCATTTACTATATGATTCTGTCTATGTGTTTGTTGTTTGACAAAGTGAGTAGACAGCATAAACAGGTTCAGTAGAAATGAAGAGACAAAAATATTCTGAACAGGACTTTGTAGTATTTTGGTTGGTATTATCAAAGTCCACCTGCACAAAATTGGCCTCTGTTGCTTGCGACTCTGAAACACCCAAACAGTCCTCAGAACACATCCGCTAATACTGTCTCATTCCTGTTGTTCGAAGTACAGAATCCTGCCTTAAGGAAACAACCCTTCGAGATAAATTGTGAGGGGCTGCCAAAGATCTCAGATGCACTGCCCTGTTTACAACCCATAGTTGATCTTGATTGCAGAAGGAGGACAAGAAGACAAAGCACGTTGTTAAATGATATGTAGATCAATGTATCTTTCTTCATAATGTATTTGATATTGCTCAAAATTGTTAGTTTATGTTTTAAAGTTGTCATTGTATACATTCTCTCTCTCTCTCTTTGCCTTTTTACCCCTGATTGAGGCATAGGCACTAAACCAACTGATGCCAAGTCTTCCTGTCTCTAGCTATCTCCTGCAGCTCCCTCCAGCTCTTCTTTATATTGTTGATCTTCTTCTTCTTTGTCGTCACACTGCTACCGGGTTGTTGCCCAGTGTCGTGGTTTTCTGTTTTTGTCTTGCGCTGTTCTGGTGGCTTGTGTGATTGTTATCTTTGCCCTTTCACGTGATTCTGCTACGCCATCTAACCATCTTTTCCGTGGTCTTCCTCTTGCCTTCTTTCCCGATGTTCTGTTGTAGAAGACTCTGTATACTGTGGAGTTTGGATGCATTCTTATTAAGTGGCCAAACCACTTCATTCTTTGTTTATCTATATAATTCAAGCACGGTTTTTGCCAACTTTCTTTCTTATGCTGATGTTGGTGATTTGTTGATCTCCACCTCCAAATCTCGTCTCCATGTATTTCTCGGCCTCTCCTTCTTTCGCTGTCCCTGCGGGTTCCAGGCAAGGACCCTTCTTGTTATATTCCCCTCCGGTTTTCGCAAAGTGTGTCCTATCCAGCGCCAGCGTCTTTTTAACCTGTTCGTTCACTGGAATCTGTCTTATTGTATACATTATGTCATATAAATTTACCTCACATTTTAGAATATCGTAAACTTATCATTTTGTAAATCATATCAGACTAGATATATTTATATTGAACACTGATATTTTCTAGAGACATTTTAAAAGAGAAAATGACCAGGAAACATTTGATGATAATGAGGATGATGAAGAAGTTGATGTATATCCAGTAAGGAAGAACATGATAGCCAATGAAGTACATTCTCATTTTCCTACAGAGGATGCATATATTTGTAAGTATTACTATATAAGATTCTGTAGTATACACACAATTTCAGCACTTTGTTGTGTCCTCTGATGAAGGAAGATGACTTTGCAATACACATCCTAATCCCAGGATAGTGAGAAAAATGTTCTTTTCAGTTGCTAAATATTATATATCTTTTAAAACTTGCAAGCCATCATACTTGTTTGTCAGCTCCATTTGCACTGCTCTCACATTTTTATAACATCACTCAACAGTTACAAAATATTTCCCCTTTCAGGGCATAGTAAAGAGCTACATTTATTTGTCTGTTATTGGACATGGCATTTCCTGGTAATGAACAGCATTATTTGTCTGTTCTAGGACATGGCATTGCCTGGTAAATAGCAGCATTATTTGTCTGTTCTTGGACATGGCCTGGTAGAGAGAGTATTTATTTGTCTGTTCTAGGACATGGCATTGCCTGATAGAAAGCAGTATTTATTTGTCTGCTCTAAGACATGGCATTGGCTGGTAAAGAGCAGTATTTATTTGTCTGCTCTAGGACATGGCATTGCCTGGTAGAGAGCGGTATTTATTTGTCTGCTCAAGGACACATTTGAAATCTGTTCTCATGACTTAGAGACAGATGTTCTTAACCACGTCATCAATCAATTTGCATATAAATGTGGTGTATTTTTAAAAACAATATATTTGTTTAAATATAGATTGTTTATTGTTCCCTACATGACAGTTCTTATAATGATCCCTGGATAATTTCTGAGTACATCTCCTTTCTGTAAGTTTAAATTGTATCTTTTTTTTTTATTTCAATTCACTGGGCAGGGTCGCCCGAGTGGTTACCGGGCCCCAAATTTGGTGTGTAAAGAATAGAACCACTGTTACCTGCCACACATGTCGTAAGAGGCGACTAATGAGGTTTGGCTGAAATCGAATGCATGTGTCCTAAGCGTGTATAAGTCTATGCGTTTAGGGGCCTACCGCCAGTGGTTACCGGAGCCCAAATTTGGGGTGTAAAGAATAGAACCACTGTTACCTGCCATGCATGTCGTAAGAGGCGACTAAGGAGGTTTAGCTAAAATCGGATGCACATGTCCTAAACGTGTAGAAGTCTATGTGTTTAGGGGCCTACCAAACCTATGTGCAACGTATACACGTTCTTGGCAAATATCAAACATATCACAAATAGTGATTAAAATTGGTCATAAAGAACAAATGCAAAGAAGAACTGGGCAAGGTCTTTGTTGCATTGAGGTACTGTGCTCATCTCATTTTAAAAATACTCAGTTCACATCCTATGTGAAGCAATATTTCTAGTTAATCATGATCCCTCATCTCAAGGTAGGTGAGATCGAGTGTCTAGTCCTACTGGAGACCGATGGTGAAATCTCATATTCAAGTTGGGCATGTAAAATAATTCTTGCAGTTGAAAATCAAATATAGCAAGCTCTAAAATCGTTGCCAGTGCAAAACTTAAAATATGAAAAGTTAAATTTAGTTTCTGTAAAATCTACCATCATTAAAACATCTGAGAGATGACACCCAACAAAAAACATGACAAAATTGGATATCTTTCTTTCTTTCTCCAATCCTGTTTTGCCTCACAGCGTCAGGTCAAGAAGAGATTTCTAAAATGGGCCTTTGTGTGCGCTTCGAAGATAGTGTCTTTTGTCACCTCTGTTATCTCTGAGGTCTATCTTTTGCATGGCCTGCATTTTGCTGAATGGTTACAAATATTGCAGCTTATCTGCAAACTATCTGCCCAACATATAAATCATAATTTGTGGTTTATAAATGGATTATTCTAACATGAACTTAGTAGAATGTTTTATAATCAATTATGATTTTTTTCCAGACTGTGAGAAATGCAACCTTAAAATGGATGGAGACTGTCCTGTACATGGTCCTCATATTTATATTGACAAAGCTGAGGTAATTTCTTGAATAGAATAAGAAATGTCATAGTCTTGACAAGGAATTGCTAAACTATCCCAGAACAGATTTTCATGCTTAATCTTGATTACAAAAATAATCTTTACCTTATTGACTTTCTCAATGTCTTACTTAGTCAAGATTCAGCGGGGCTCATTAACTTTCTCAATGTCTTACTTAGTCAAGATTCAGTGTGGCTCCTTAGTAACAAATGTTCACGTGAGTGGATGTTGTTCAAATCCTAGTACAGTCAGTTCTCCAGTCCCTCATTCCAGGTACCCAGGGTTTCTGGAATGAGAGAAATTAAAAACTTTTCTGAGCCATTGTTTAAGTAAAGTTTAAGGAAGTTATGGATTGCTAAAATGACTAATGTTGAGGTGTTGAATGAGATCAAGACACAGAGAAAGCTTATCATCAATATAAGAGACAGTCATCATTTTTTTGACATGTGATGTGGAGGTTCTTCTTCAGCGATCTCTGGTCATGCGCTTAATTTACTGTGGACTACAAACTGGGCTTTCAGCTTCAGGTCTGTCAGGTTTCCCCAAAGCTTAGTTTTCAGGTCGACTGGGTGTGCCACATGTTGCTTCTCAACTCACCCAGGAGAGAATAATCTTGCAGGATATGCTCCGGTGTCTGTTCCACCTGCTGACACTGGCAGAGAGCTGTTTGACTTATTCCTAGTCTATATAAGTGTTTGTTGAGTCTGCAGTGTCCAGTGCGTAGTCGAGGTTAGAGCAGTGGGGGTTGAGAAGTTTAGTGCCACAGAGTCTGATGGGGAGGTTTAGAACACATTGTGACAGCGGTAAATTGAGAGTAGACGAGACAGAGGAAGACAGAGAGAGAAAATTTTATAATCAATTATGATTTGTTTTCCAGACTGTGAGAAATGCAACCTTAAAATGGATGGAGACTGTCCTGTACATGGTCCTCATATTTATATTGTGACAGCCGGTAAAATTGAGAGTAGACGAGACAGAGGAAGACAGAGAGAGAAAATTTAGGATTGCCTGACTTCATGACACGTTTGAGCGTCAACAACTGAGTTAATAGCAAACACTAAAGACAGAGATTTGGGGAGATCCATAATCGCATATGCCAGCCGGCATGGTACATGATGATGATAATAAGGAAGTTACAAAATTTGATCTTGTATCATATGCTAAATTGGAAAATATGGTGTTAGATCTGTGAGTTTTTTGTGTTTATCTGTGCACTCTGGATGATGTGGTCTACATCACATTAGCTGCTTATACTTCCCAATGTTTATCTGGTACCCAATTGAGACCTGGAGAAGAACAGAACAGGAACTGAAATAAATGAATCATCGCTGGAATACAATACAAAGGACGATGAAAAACAGAAGAATGGTGTGCATTTATTGCTGCCCTAAACACCAAGGTGGTTGCAGGCTAGAGAGAAGGATCACATTTTGAAGCAGTGCTTAAAGACAAGGTTTGAGGTAGAAAAACAAGAAATAGATCTAATTGAGTGGACATTGTTTTGTCTCTGCATTATTA
This sequence comes from Arion vulgaris, assembly GCA_020796225.1. NCBI lineage: Eukaryota > Metazoa > Mollusca > Gastropoda > Stylommatophora > Arionidae > Arion > Arion vulgaris. Next base: position 80,352,700 of record CM036754.1, on the reverse strand, counting down.
GCCCTTGGACACAACAAGAACTGATGATGACTAGATTAAATAAAGAATACGTAAAATCTATATCTTATTATAAATAGATATGTTTGGTGACTACTTCATTGTTACTTGTGATAAATATGTTCTCTTTTATGTGTTCAGAATTTATCTGTAAGTTATATGATTTGAGTCAATGTTGCAATGAAAGTATATATATTTATTTCAGATGTCATATGAAATGAACAGCACAGAGGAACTAAACACTGAGCTTATTAACATTGATGGCTTCAACAGGAGAGGGATAGAAATGGACAACACCAGACAGTCTAACTTATGTGGAGAGTATGAATTGGATTATTTGTTTGGTGGTAAGTCAGCCAATTAAAATTATGTTGGACAAGCTTTGTGTATTTATGGTTCGGATGATCCCTGTTTGGCGAGAGGTCTGCCTTGTCATTTCCTGGAATATTTGTGTACCCAAGGATCCACTGTAGAATGACATTAATATCATAGGAGGAAATCAGATTGTGGATGATTGATGCCAATGACTGGATCTCGCTTGACTGATTCTGCTGTTCTTCTAAAGCTTGTAGTGGGGACAGTGAGTCAGTGAATACTATCATGTTTTGGATTATCATAATACCTTTTACATTAGTCTTCCACAATTACAGAACACATACAGATTCTACAATTTGACATTGGCTGCCAAGAGTGAAAACTCGCAGCCCTGGTTAGAAGAGAAGAAGTAGGCACCAAATTTATGAATGCAGCCTAAAATTTTGTCAGTTATATAACATCACTGAAATGACACAAAAATACAGAATGGAACAAACAAAGGAAAAGTCTAGTATGGCTAACTCAACAACTTCCAGAGAAGAAGAAAAATATCTACACTACACACTACTTGATGACAACATTGGCAAGCAACCCTTTATTCCTCACACACACACAAAAATGCCCAGAGAAAATTAATAACCAGGAATTACACTATAATGCAGTGTTTCCCAACCTTTTTTGTGCCATGCCCACCAAAGCCTTTCAAAATTTGCACCCCCTCACCCTATGTAACAGACAACAATTTTAGTTTCCAAAATTGAATTGTTCACTGTAGAAACTTAAATGATAGGTTTTAGGAAGAAATCACTAGGAAATTGTTGAGAAAACACAGTAAGTAATTTTTCAAAACATATAACGGAGAACTGAAATTTATGTACGAAATAATTTTAAGGACAGATGTTTCTATATTTTTTAATTATTAGTAATTATTTATTAATTGCACTTAGTGAGATCATTGCGCTTGATGCATGCTGCAAGGATATTTTATGTTATGTTCCAATTTAGTTAGCTTCAGTCTCAAGTCTCCACGTTGTGTTACATCCAGCCGATTTCTTTTTAGCAGCAAATCAGTTATGGCACTAAATCCACATTCAGCTAAATATGAAGATAGAAATGGTAATAACAGTTTTCTTGCACATTTGGTTGAATTTGGATATTTGATTTCTGTTTCCTCACAAAGTCATGCCATGGCTCTTTGTTATATTAAATGAAGTTTTAACTGACTCATCATTTTGCATTTCTGAGAGTTTTCTTGAAACTGCATATTTGAAATATCAGACAAATACACTAACACTGGCTGCAACATCCCAGTTGGAAAATCAATTTGTTTCAAATAAAAAATCTTTCCTTTAAATCAGCCGATAGAATTTTCAGATGATCGACAATAACAAGTATAATGGTATCAGTCACTTCATATTTCTGGAGCCAATAAAACTTTTCAAAACTTTTTGTTGCAGATATATTTCTGACATAATTCAATATGGGTAATGAAACCAAATATCTTTGCTTTAACATCAACAAGAGTTGTATTTGTTTCTTGAAGTTGGTTAATTAATATATTTAGTTTTTCAAAGATATCGGCTAGATAACGAACAAATACTTTACCATTGACCCTTAACAGATGCTTCATTTCAGGTCTGTCGCAAAATCAATAAGGTATCAACTTGTTCCATAAATCTTTTCAAGTAGGTCCCTTTCGAGAGCCATATTACTTCAGTGTGCAGTAAAAGTCTCACATTGTCTGCATTTTGTTCTTCACAAAATAGCATGAAGAGACGCTCACATTTGGCATTAGCTTTAATAGCATTGATACACTTTATAATTGAATTTAGTTCTTCGTTTAGAACAGGTGAAATATTTTTAGCTACCAAATTTTCCTGTGAATAACACAATGCACAAGAAGCATTTCTGGATTATCATCTTTCATCAATTTTAAGCAGCCATTTTTCTTGCCTATAATATTAGGAGCACCATCTGTGGCACAAGATGTTATATTTTAAATTGGTATACCCTCCAGATTAGCCTACCTTATCGTGGTTGGAGGGTTTGCGTGCCTTGGTGATCCTTCAGGCTATGTCGGCGGGAGTCTAACTCCTAGCAGGTCTAACCAAGCCGAACAGACTGAAGGTGAAAGACCAGACCAAAAGGCGGGGAGCAGGATGGGGCCTCATAAGGTGACAGCGCAGAACCCACTGGCGAGTGGAAAATGCTCTGGCTGCAACCAACCCGTCCCCCAACTATGGGTTAAATGACAGCCCTCCTCTCTCTTGAGGAGGGCATCTTTTTCTTGTCTTATCTCCTACTTCTTTACAATTTTTTATCCTCGAGTTAGACCAATGTCTTCTCTAGCAGTAAGAGTGCTGAAGTCGGAGGCAACCAGCCAAGAGGCGCACTATAGCAATCAGGTTGCACGCATGAAAGGAAGGAAGGAAGGAAATTGGTATATATTTGACATCTAAGTAATTTGTTTAGCTTATTTTATATATCTTTAGATGTAGAGGTGCTTTCTAATGACTTACAGAACAACATTTCTTCAGCACAATCCCATTTATCAATATATCTTACGTAAGTTATCAATACGGCCTCACTGTCTTTCAAAGTTGTCTCATCCATTTGCACTGAGAATTTTCTTGTTTTCAACTTTTCAACATGTTGTATTTCAATATCTTCACTCATTTCATCTATTCTTCTGCTAACAGTATAGTTACTGAGTGGCATAGCTTTAGCCTCTTTGACATTTTTTTCCAGAATCGTTTTAAGAAATGCTGATATTGATGGTTTAATTAAATTCTCTCCTATAGTATGATTTATCCAACATTTAGTAATGAGTAAGGAAATTTGATAACTAGCCTCAAGATTACGATTGACAGTTGCAGTATCAGCAGTAAATAGAGAATTTAATGTTGCTCTTTTTTCAAAATTTGTCTTTAAAGTTTTAAAGTAATTCAAATCTGAATTAATATGAGCACTATGTTTCGTCTTCAAATGCGCCTCAAGACGAGCTAGTTTCATTGATTCGTTGGTCAAACATTGCTGGCATAAAAGACATTAATGTGGAATACATTAATAAAATAATATTTCACATCAGGGAATATACGTTTGAGAAAATTCGATTATTGTAGAATGACTATTTTGAAAAAAAAAAAAAGTCATTAACAATTTTTATACTACCGGTTTTGTGGTCAAATCTGCTCTTCTAAAAATGTATGCGGTGTTCTCTTCTAATAAGCTCTGATAAATTTGAAATTCCAATAATTATATCTTCTACGTGAAACTCTTCGGTTCTCTTCTGCTTTTCTCGTATAATCTGGCCTAACAGTCCTGTATTTTAGCTGTTCTGTGTCTAGTTCTCTGTTTTTCATTCTAGCTACCTCACAAGCTGATTTGTGTTTGGCTCTCTATCTGCTCTATTATCTCATCTTCTTAAAGTCCACAATCTATATTTATGGGTGAATATTCTATTACTTTACTATTCCAAAACTTTGTTCTCACGACTGCGATTTCCACATCTGTTACTCTCTTGGAAAAGACTCATTTTACTTCAACTAACGATATTATTCTGTCATTGTCTAAAAGTTTATGTCCCAACCACTCATTCTCAATCTGTCGCTAAACATGGAAAACAAGATCTCATGACATTCTACTGTAATCCATATATAAATGCTCCTTCGTTAACTATACAACTATGAAATTGTACTCTAAGGACACCTGTATAATCCAGCTGCACAGTGAGTATCCATTACTCTGGTAATCAAACTAATGGCTCATAACTTGTATTTGAATCAAACCCCTTTGATGTTTCTTGGTTGCTTTTCCCATCGTATATAATATTCAAAGCCAAATCAAACTCGAACCTGCTTTCTATAGCGGAAATATGATATGCGTGGCTCTGTCCAGTACTATTACATACTCAAGATCGCACTGTATAAACTCATTTTGGTCTTCGTGACAAGGTTGGCAAATGTCGGACACATTACATTTTATAAAAATATGACTCGATTTTAACACAATAACACATGATTTCCGCTTTCAAAGCTTTGTTAAAAGGAGGTAGAAATGTACCTAGATATAAGTACTTTCCGTTTATTGAAGATTTTTAAACTTCAGTAAAGTGATTGTGAAGCAACATTCGTTTTGTCCACAGACATCCAAAAGCAGATTTATCGGTTTGCAACATCATGAACATTAGTTAAACTCTGAACGAGTCCATTGCCCCCTAAACGATAAAATGCCCCCTGTGGAGTGCCACGTTGGGAAACAGGGCTATAATGAATCATTATTTCTATATTGACATCCATTATTTGTGTAGATTTATTGTTTACCTAAACTTCTTCTTTTACATTTCAGACATCAACTCTAGCAATGAGGGCTGTCTCACTCATTCTCCTGTTGATGTCACACAAAAAAAAGTGACAAGTTTACCAAATGCCCAACACTTGGAACTTTCGACTCATGATATTGTATCAGATGAAATGTTAGAACACTATAGAAGTTTTGTGAAGAAGGCAGTAGACAAAACAGAAGATATATGTTCTCCAGTGAGAGAAGATACATTCAGACAGTGGTCACATGATGCTGAAGGTTCAGTGAATGTCATGGATGATCAGATAAAGTATGAAGACATTCAAACAAATGATTATATTGTGACTTCACATAATGGAGAGGGCTGCAGCATGTCTGCATGGAAAAGTAATGTCCCCTTATTCAAGTGTAATGTTGAGTTTATTCAAAGTGGACATTTACAAACACATATGAAGATACATACAAGAGAGAAGTCACAGAAGTGTAATGTTCTTAGTGGTCAGTCTTCTAACTTGGAAACAGATGAGAGTTTTTGTCATGTTTGTGGTCTTCAATTTGCTGACAGTGAGCAACTGATCATACATAAGAGAATACATGCAGGAAAGTCTTACAAGTGTGATGTATGTGGTGTAAGTTTTTGTAGTAATGGAAGTCTGGCAATTCATAAACGTATTCACACAGGAGAAAAATCAGACAAGTGTGGTGCAGATGGTGTGAGATTCATACAAGATGGGAGCTTAAAAGCTGATAAAGGAATACAAACTGGAGGACTTTTTACGTGTGATGTATGTGGTAAAAGTATTAGCAGTAATAGATATCTGACAGTTCATAAACGTATTCATACAGGCGAAAAACCGTACAAGTGTGATGTGTGTAGTGTGAGATTCATAGGACATGCGGGCTTAAGGAATCATAAAAGAATACACACTGGAGAAATACCTTTCATATGTGATGTGTGTGGTAAAAGTGTGGTTAGTTATAGAAGCCTGACAGTTCATAAACGTATTCATACAGGAGAAAAACCTTACAAATGTGATATATGTGGTGTGAGATTCATAAGACATGAGGGCTTAAAGTATCATAAAAGAGTACACACTGGAGAAAGACCTTTCAAGTGTGATGTATGTGGTAAAACTTATACTACTAATAGAAATCTAATGGTTCATAAACGTATTCATACGGGAGAAAAGCCTTACAAATGTGAAGTGTGTGGTAAAAGTTTTAGTACTAATGGAAGTCTGGTAGTTCATAAACGTATTCATACAGGAGAAAAACCATACAAGTGTGATGTATGTGGTGCTAGATACATAAGACAAGAGGACTTAAAGGCACATAAAAGAATACACACTGGAGAAAGACCTTTCAAGTGTGATGTTTGTGATAAAAGTTTTAAAATTAGTGGAAGTCTTTCAGTTCATAAACGTATTCATACAGGAGAAAAACCTTACAAATGTGATGTATGTGGTGTGAGATTCACACAATATGGGGGCTTAAATGATCATAAAAGAGTGCACACTGGAGAAAAACCTTACAAATGTGATGTATGTGGTGTGAGATTTATTCAACATGGGGGCTTAAAGTCTCATAAAAGAGTGCACTCTAGAGAAGAACCATATAAGTGTGATGATTGTGGTGAAAGGTTTACTAATAAAAACACCTGAGAATACATATATATATTCATATAGGGGAAAAGACTTACAAGTGTGATGTGTGTGGTAAACATGTTAGTACAAATAGAAATCTGGCAGTTCATAAACATAGACATACAGGAGAAAAGCCGTACAAGTGTGATGCGTGGTAAAAGTTTGCTTTTAAAAAAGCCTGAAGTATCACAATCATATTCATACTAAAGAAAAACCTCACAAGTGTAATGTATGTGGTATGAAGTTTAAAGAGCATCGAGGATTACAGACTCATAAAAGAGAACATACATAAGATAACCTTAGAAATGTATTATATGTAGTAAAATGATAATTGATATATATTTTTGTATGGTTCAGAAACATGGACAATAAACAAGCATTTGAAAATTAATACCTTTGAGGTGTGGATATATAGAAGAATAGGTCAGATTTCATGGAAAGAAAATACAAATAAAGAAGTTCTAGAAAAAATAGAAATTAAGAAAGAATTACTACAGGAAATACAAATGACACAACATAATTTCGGTATACAAAGAGACATGACAGATTTATCAAAACCTTCTTCTTCTTTGCATTTGTTCTTTACAACCAATTTTAATCACTCTTTGTGATATGTTTGATCTTTGCCAAGAACGTGTATACGTTGCACATTAGTTTAGTAGGCTCCTAAACGCATAGACTTCTACACGTTTAGGACATGTGCTTCATGTACTCTTACGACATGCATGGCACGTAACAGTGGTTATATTCTTTACACCCCAAATTTGGGCCCCGGTAACCACTCGGGCGTCAAAACCTTATTAGAGGAGAAAGTTGCAGGATGATGAGCAAAAGGAAGACCAAGACACAGTTGGGAGGAAACATCAAGAGATGAACTAATCACAACCTGGTAGAATGCAACATCATGGCAAGAGACAAGGGGATGTTAGAGGTCCATTCCAGTGAATCTTTGATGCAGACTTGGCACCTGATGATATGACAGGATAGCTGATGTACATGTAAGAATTCATACAGTTGAATGTCTTACAAATGTGATGTTTGTGATATTAGACTCACAGATGACAGGATAGCTGATGTACATGTAAGAATTCATACAGTTGAATGTCTTACAAATGTGATGTTTGTGATATTAGACTCACAGATGACAGGATAGCTGAAGTACATGTAAGAATTCATGCAGTTGAATGTCTTACAAATGTGATATTAGACTCACAGATGACAGGATAGCTGATGTACGTGTAAGAATTCATACATTGGAAAGTCTTACAAATGTGATGTTTGTAATATTAGACTCACAGAATGCTAGAGTGGTTACTGGGCCCAAATTGGGGTGTAAAGAATAGAACCACTGTTACCTGCCACGCATGTCGTAAGAGGCGTCTAAGGAGGTTGTGCGTGGAGCATACCGTAAAAAACACTAGATGGCTACAGAATGGAGAGTGAACTGAGTAAACGCTGGCTGAAACCAGACACATCGCCGAAGGATAAGCACCAGAGCTGAAGATGTGATGTAAAACACACCAATGCTAAAGTTGCATGAATCAGATTTCACATGAATAGAATTTATGGGAGGTCTGGTTCATTGGTCTGGCGTGATCGCGAGAGAGAGAGAGAGACCCACAGATGACATGATTTTGTTGTTGTTTACTCACTATGAATTCAGACATAGTCATGGTGCCTCTGATTATTACCCATGATTGATTTTTGCATGAAGTCTTGATTTCCTTATCACCAGTGTCCCTCGCCATTCAGGCAAACCATACTCCAACTTTAGAGGTACTTGTAATTTAAATCCTGAAGTAAAGGGTCAGGGTTTACTGTAGTGAAATCGCGTACTGTATGCTTGTTGAAAATGTTTGACCCAAGTTGGCCTTGAACTCCTGAATTTCCAAGTACATGGTCACTATTGCAGCGTGTTAATAACTCATCCTGCAGGATATTTGATGTGAATGTAAGATTTATTTATGCGAATGTTTTACCAATGTGATATTTGTGGTATGAAGTTTATCTTGTGGTTGCCTACATAATCATGAAATAATTTGTAGAAAAAAGAAATCTTACATATGTGTTAGACCAGAATAGGGGACTGCCTAGAGTAGTTGATAGTAGCTCTGCCTGCTAGCTGTGAGACGCCTCATAGCTCGGGTTCGAACCTACTGTCCGGCATTTGTTCGAGTCCCTGGTCTTACTCAGGACGATAACTTGAGTACCTCTGAAGTCGGAGAAAATCTGCCTGTATGGCGAAGGAATACTAATTATGAGTACATTGAGCACACGGCTGCCAGTGTAAAGTAATTACAATGTGCGCTGCTGCCATTGAAGAAATTGAAAATGGATTTTCACGCAAAAATCAGTTTCAGAGATGAAACTTCGTTTGAGTTGAAAGCGGACGAAAAAAAAAAAAAAAAAGACCAGAATAAAATCATATACCAACATTATGTTATTGTATGTTTTGTTATTTCAGTCTTATAAGTGTGATGTATGGGGTTGTAGTTTACAGATATGTAGAACAATACATACAAAAGACAGGACATACAAATGTGATGTAAATTGTAATACTTCTTCAAACGCTCCATATCACTCACTTGTTAAACCACTCTTTGTGCTTTGCATGTGAGCTGAGCCTAAGAGCAATTGTACCTTGTGCTAGTTATGCGCCTACAAGTAGGCCAGCACATCCGATTTATGCAACGCTTTTATTTACTAGGAGTTTCCTGTGCCCTCTTCAGTCACTTCTTAAGCCATGTTTTGTAGGTCGCAATGTTATTATTCTTTGCTCCCCTTGCATGGCCTGACAACACGGATAAAAATGGCCTACAAAAACAAATGGGTGAGAGATCACCCAGGTCATGAAAAGGATGATGCATACCACCAACTAAGTAGAGAAGAGCAGGTTGTCATTTTTCATCTACGAACAGGGTATAATAGGCTGAGGTACCATCTGTTTCACAAGTACAAAATATGGCACCAATAAGTTGACAGAGATACACATACTGCATGAATGTCCAATATACGATGAACAGAGATAAAACGCATGGTCAATTCCCATATCAATCAAAGACAAAGTGTATGGAGATCAGTTGACCACTAACAAATCACGATGTCTGAATACATTGGAAGAAAAGTCTATTGAGGTTTCCAACCTCCAAGACTCATGTAGATCTACTGTCCTGGTGGTGTTTGCTGACAATGAGAGGCGGTCAGGTATGCACCGATTGTTGGGAGTTTAGGATGGGTAAGAGGATGTTCTTTGGTCTCTTGGCGAACTTCTTTTGCGTTTCTCTCTTTGCCTTTTTACCCCGGATTGGGGCATAGGCCCTCAACCAACTCATGTCAAGTCTTCCTATCTCTAGCTATCTCCTGCAGCTCCCTCCAGCTCTTCTTTATATTGTTGATCTCCGCCTCCAAATCTCGTCTCCATGTATTTCTCGGCCTCCCTTCTTTCGCTGTCCCTGCGGGTTCCAGACAAGGACCCTTCTTGTTATATTCCCTCCGGTTTTCGCAAAGTGTGTCCTATCAAGCGCCAGCATCTTTTTTTAACATTTCGTTCACTGGAATCTGTCTTGTTCTCTCCATAAATTCCTCATTTGTGACCCTATCATACCATCTTATTCCCTCTATTCTGTGCAGACACCAGTTGATGAATGTTTGCAATTTATGAGTTATTGTTTTAGTTGTTCTCCATGTTTCTGACCCATACAGTAGAACTGCTTTAACATTAGAGTTAAATATCCAAATTTTTGTTCTAGATTTGATTTATTTAGACTTCCATATGTTTTAGAGTGCAATGAAAGCTCCTCTTGCCTTCTGTATTCTTATTTTAACATCTCTATCTGTTCCACTCTCTTTGTCTACATTGCTGCCCAAATATTTGTATGATTCTACCTATTGAAGAGGATTTCCCCAGGAGATCGAGTTGTTGTTTGCTTGGTTAATTCTCAATATCTTTGTCTTTCCCTTATGAATGTTCAGCCCTAGTTGCTGGGATCTTTGATTCAATGTGTTTAGCTTATCCTGCATCTGATTTTGTGTATGCGACAAGGGCTATATCATCAGCGATGTCCAGATCATCTAGTTGCTCTGTCAGAGTCCATTGGATTCCATTTCTGGTGTTAGTTACTGTGGTCTTCATAATCCAGTCTATTGTCAGTAAAAACAACAAAGGTGATAGAAGACATTCCTGACGCACTCCTGTTTCTATTCCAAACGTGTCTGTTAGTTTACCTTCATGAAGAACTCTACATTTCATACGAGGGAAGTCAATAAGTAAGCCACAAATAGCTGTAGAAAAATAACTAAACATGATAACTTGAAACCAGTTTACTTTTATGCATACATTGTCCCTTTATTTCTCAACATAATTTCCAGCAACATTGATGCACTTATCCCATCGTTTTATCAGTTCTCCCAATCCGGCTGCATAGAACTGCGGGCTCTGTTTTTAAACCACGTTTTCACATTCAACTCCGCGTCATTCGCAAATGTCTCCGGCCAAGGTGGATTTTTAGTGGACCACAAAAGTGGAAATCGCTAGGGCTAAGTCGGGACTGTAAGGTGGATGTTCCAGAACTTTCCACCTTAGTTGGTTAATTTTCTCCTGAGTTAATCGAGCCGTGTGTGGTCTGGCATTGTCGTGAAGAAGCAACACTCCTCTAGTCAGCAGTTCTGGACGGATTTTTTCTTCGTATTGCATCATGAAGTACCGATAGAACTTCACAGTGCGATTCGAAATTCACATTGTCACCTTTCTTCATGAAATTGGTTAAAAGCACTCCTAGACAATCCCAGAACACCGTCAACATAACCTTCCCTGCTGATGGCGTAACCTTGAATTTTTGGACACAAGGCGAAGAAGGATGTTTCCACTTCATTAAAGTACGCTTTGATTTGGGCTGATAGTGATGCACCCATGATTCATCCCAGTAACAATCCTGTTCAGCATGTCTTCTCCTTCATCTTCGTATCGACAGAGATGATGCAAGGACAGGCCAAATCGGTTCATTTTGTGTTCCTCCTTCAGTTGTCTGGGTACCCACATTGAGCACACTTTATTAAATTTCAATCGATCATGCATTATGCTGAACCATGTGAGCACCCTATTGCAGATGTTATAGAGTATATCGCTACTCGCCTCTCACCTCTAATCTTCTCTTCCATCCGCTGCACGGATGCTTCTGCTGCAATCTCAACAGGACGACCAGATCGGATTTCATCAGCACTTTTAGACCGTCCTTGAGAAAATGTTTCTACCCAGATATGCACCGCTTTACGAGACAAACATTTGTCAGCATAAATAGAAAGCATTTCCTTATGAATGTCCTTTGCCTGCAATCATTTTCCCACAAATTACGCGCAACAGCACGTTGTTCTTTGGTTGTACCATCCGTAAGTACAGTCGCCATTTTGTTTATGCGCTGCGCATGAGGCACATGGCGCCACCTGGCGAACGGGAATATAAAGTTTGATGTTGCTGTCACCTAATGACACCTTTAGAAAACACAAACTACATTTACCTACCACTCCACATAACTTTGTGGCTTACTTATTGACTCACCCTCGTATCTGTATATGTTGCCTTTATTAGGTTAATAATTTTCTGTGGGATTCCGTAATGCCTCATAAATTTTCAAAGGGTTTCCCTATCAATACTGTCAAAAGCCTTCTCATGATCCACAAATCTGATATAAAGTGGAGATTTCCATTCAATACTTTGCTCTATTATTATGCGTAATGTGGCTATTTGGTCAGCACAGGATCTATTTGGTCGGAAGCCTGCCTGTTCATCTCTTAGCTTTATATCGATGGCATCTCTCAGTCTCTCCAGGATGACTCTGCTAGTATTTTCCCAGGTACTGACAACAGCATTATTCCCTATAGTTTTCACACTTCTGAAGGTCCCCTTTCTTTGGTAGCTTCACCAGGTATCCTTCTCTTCAGTTTGCTGGTATTTCTTCGGTCTCCCAGATTCTGCTAAATATTTTTTACAGTATTTCTGTAGATGTGTTTACGTTGGCTTTAACTGCCTTCGCTGGACCGGCCACTTTCCCATCTCTCAATAGTTTAATGGCTTTACTAATCTCCTCCTTGGATGGTTTCTCACAGTTGCTGTCCAAGTCAATTTCTGCCAGTTGGATATCTGGGGAGTTTGTAGGTGCTGGTCTGTTCAGGAGTTCCTTGAAGTATTCCATCCATCTTTCCATTTGGTCTCTAACATTAGTGATAATTTCCCACTACTATTTTTGATCAACCCATTTGATTGACTGTATTTTCCTGCTAGCTTTCTAGTGATATTGTAAAGATCCCTAAGGTTTCCTTTTCCTGCAGCTACCTCTGCTTCTCTTGCTAGATCTTCTACGTATTGTCCTTTATCTAACCTTATTTGTTTCTTCACTTTCTTGCTAGCTTCTGTGTATTTTTTCTGGGCTATGGCTTTGGCAGTTCTAGTTTTGCTATTATTTAAATCTGCTTTCCTCTTTTCCTTTCTTCTATTTCCTTTTAGAGTTTCTGGAGTTATCCATGCCTTATGATTCCGTTCCTTCTTTCCTAATACCTCTGTGCATGTTTCATTCCAAATATTTTTGACTTGCTGCCAGCATTCTTCCGCACTCACCTCATCTTCTACCTGCCGCAAAACCTCATACTTATTAGAGACTGACTACAAATAGGCATCTATTGTTAAGAATATGCTACTCAAAACGTCAGAGAATGCCTATTCGTAAGCCAACTAGCAATAATACACTTTTTGTTTACAAAAGTACAATTAGAAAGGAGACATCGAAAAGTGGGAACCATGAGGACAAGGAACAGAGTTTTCTAGCAATCCATTGCAGCTGATATACTATGCGGGACTACACACATTGATGACAAAGTAGGTAAGTTATGAATACATTTTCTAGTTTCTAATTGTTACTTTCAAATCGATTCAGACTTTTGAGCAACATGAAGGCTGAACTCACAATGAAGAAGGTGATAAAAGATAGTGTAAGTGATGACGATGATGTTGTTTACACCGATGGGTCTGTGCATCGTGATGAGAAATCAGGCTGGGGTTTCTTGGCTATTCCCACGTCAGGGTTTTTGCAGAGCGAAGTAGAGCATACAGGACAACTGAGTGGTAGAGAGAGAAGATATATTAATCTATTTCTCATGGGTTCGCTGAGCAAATGGACTTTGGAATGGCTGCAGCAGCAGAGGACAGAGCACGAATAGGAATGCCCAATGTGCCAAGACGACGATCGTATAACATAACAGGACAGCTACTTCCAGTATGATGATGGAGATTGAGGACGCTACTGTTGCCCTCCATTGTTTCTCTGCCGCCCGTGTAGTACCGGGGCCCGCAAGGAAAGCAAAGAATAGTACCACTGCAACCTACAATGCATGTCGTAACTGACGACTGATGTAGGCACTAGGGAAGCTACCCTAGTAAATAAAAAGCAGCGTAGAAATCTGATGTGCTGGCCTACTTCGCTAGGCAGCATAACTAGCACAACATTACAATCGATTCTTAGGCTCAGACATCATACAAATACACACAGTGGTTACACTAAGTGTCGATATGGAGCTTCGAAGAAGAGTCTTCTATGACAGAGCCAGGATTAGCATAGTAGCCCAGTAAGTAGCAAATGCTACGAGGCCCGCGCTTGTTTAGAAGGGGCGGCAGCCTCTGGGCCTAAGTTGTCCTACTAGTCAGTAAACAAGGAACCAAGTTTGGGAGGTGGGTAATAATTTCCCTTTCATTTTTTTTAAATTGAGGTTAGGGCCAAGGTCATGTTTACTCAATTTAGACTCAATTAGTGGCGAGTCACCTGATTCTCATGTAATTAATCAACAGTTTTTACTTTTTGTATAGGAGTGTCTCTTGTGTGAACACGCTTCTAATAAACGAAAACTTGAAAGCTTGAACAAAGAACAATTAAATTTGACTCATAACCCAGTTCAAGTCTCTGTTCGTTCCAGTAGTTTTCACGCAGAAACTTAGTTTTAAATAAATGCAAGTGGGCGTATGAAATATTGTTCTAAGACATGAGCAGATCTGGCACTCTAAATAAATTTCATGTCATTACGTTTTTTGAGAAACTGTTTTGCACTGACTAGATGTCCCAGAAATAATGTCAGAGAGGCCAAATGATTAAACAGAAAACTTGGACCTCACTTGAAGGCCGCAACAAGAACGCAACACAGAGCTGCATACTTATTGAGAGAAGCACACAAACTGACACAGAGGTATTTTATTTGTTCTGCTAACTTTGAATGTATTTAATCCTCCCATCTTTTATTTTATTATTATTTTATTTTACATAGCTAATTTTATGTTTCAGTGAGAAATTAATTTTTAAAAATAGTTTCTATCATTTTTCGTTTTCAATGTTTTAAATCAGAGTTATAGTCATGTTAAGTGGTTTATTACAAGCCCTGTAATAATATATCATCATGAGTAAATTGTTATATCATAAAACGCTGTTCAAACTTTCACATTTATATGTTATATTAGTAGAAAGTAGAAGAATTACATTTGTAAATTCATTTTCTCTTGCCCAATTGAGATAGACATCATGAGAGAGTGTCCAGGATCGGCAGGTCGCATTACGCTTTTGGAAGTTTCAAGCGTAAACACAAGATGAAGGAAAATATAACCAAGTTCTTGTATCAAAAACACGCAAGCTGTCTGAATTTTTAATGTCGTGTGTAATGGTGCTGAATCCAAAGAAATCGAAGCAGAAAATATAGAAGTCGCGTCTCACAGTATAGTAGATGAAGATAGTGATATAGAACAATCATCATTACCAATATTAAGATCAGCAACTCTTCACGATTTAGCCACATTTTCCACAAGACAAACTGAAGTCGAATGTACAGCAAGTCCTTCCAATTTAGCCGTATCATTTTCAAGCCAAAGAGAGGCAGAAAGCACAGCACATGCTTCCAATGTAGCAACATCTTCTACAAGCCAAAAGCACAACGAAAATAAAATGTACTCCAACGATATTGGTGAATGGCCAATCAACTTCAATCGAGATTATTGGATTGCGAAAGGAAGCAGCGAAGTGCAACATATGAACAGTGATTTCTTGTCTTAAAAAAAAAAAACATACGATAAAGAAAACAATCCACGAATTTGTCGAAAATCGTTTTCACATATACACATAAACCAACAAACAAAACTCATGTGAGAGATTGGTTGTGTTATTCAGAAACTAAAGGACAACTTTTCTGTTTTGTTTGCAAAGTTACTGATTCAGACTGTTCGTCACGGTTTACGAAAGAAGGATTTGACGACTGAAAAACGCAAATAATTTGTTGAAAAGACATGAAGAAAGCACCTCCCATAGACAAGCGATAATTTCTCTGTTAGTTTGCAAAAGAAAGATGCTCGTGTCGATTCTCAACTTGTAAGCCAAATTGAGACCGAACAAACATATTGGCGGACACTTTTGGAGCGAATTACTTCAGTAATCCAATTTTAGCAGAACGAGGTCTTGCATTTCGGGGTAGGGATGAAATTATTGGTTCACCTAATAATGGAAATTATTTAGGTTTGTTGGAATTAATAGCGAAATTTGACATTTTCTGGCTCAGCATATAAATACTTATGCAAATAAAGGAAAGGGACATACATCATACTTATCAAAAACAACATGTGAGGAATTTATCCATCTAATTGCATCAAGCTTACTGGATCATATTATTTGGAAATTAAGAAATGCAAGTACTATTCCGTATCACTGGACTCTACTCCAGACATTTCGCATGTGGACCAACTCACTCTAATAGTGCGCTATGTGTTACCATCTGGACCAGTGGAAAGGTTTGTGAAGTTCTTGGATATGGAAGGTCATACTGCTGAACAACTCGCCCAAAGTTTACTTGATTTTTAAAGGAAAATGGCATTGATATCATAGACTGTCGCGGTCAAAGCTATGACAATGCCAGCAACATGATGGGAAATACAACGGCTTACAAGCACGCATTAAGGAGATAAATAAGTACGCAGAATACATTCCCTGCTTTGCACATTCACTGAATTTGGTTGCGAAGTGTGCTGCAGAATGTTGTATAGAAGCATCCATTTTTTCGATTTTGTTGAAAGCCTCTATACATTCTTTTCCGCTTCTACCTATCGATGGGCATTCTTACAAAAGCACTGGAAGATACAGGTTCAAAACTCCCGACTTTGAAGAGACTGTCGGACACCAGGTGGTCTTCCCGAGCTGATGCGACAAAAGCACTTTTATGTGGTTTTACCATTATCAAACAAGTTTTGAATGACATCTCAAATAACATGGATCAAAGGTAGAGTGTCGTAATCAAGCGTATGGGCTAGTTTTTGAGATGAGTAAGTTGGAAACGGGAATAGTTAGCATTTTATGGAACGGAATTCTAGAACGCTTGCAAGCGTCTAGCGCTTCATTACAGTCACCTGATCAAGACCTTAACACGGGATATGCTCTTTATGAATCGTTACACGGGTACGTTCAAGCAATGCGGCCTACATTTTCAGATATTGAGGCCAAAGCCAAAATCCTGACTCACTGTCAAGAATATCAGCAACAAACTTCACGACGACGCAAGCGAAATACTAAGTACGACGATTTTAGTGGCTCTACTACGCTCGATGAAGTTGTAGAAAATCAAACACCCAAACAAAAATTTGAAAGTCAGGTGTTTATTGTCATAATTGATAATGTACTCTCTGCCTTAGCTAAACGCATGGAAGCGTACCATAGAGTGGCTGATGTATTTGGAACATTTCGGCAGTTAAAATCTCTTACAGCAGAATAGATCTTGAAAAGAACTCCAAATATTGTCAGCTCTTACCAAGAGGATTTGGAAGAAAGCCTAGGCGACGAACTTGTGCAGTTCGCTGAACTTCTTAAAACTAATGTAGCTGCTGCTATTAGCAACGAAAAGAATGAGGCCCTTGAACTGCAATTTTATAAACTTATAATGGAAAATTCATTAGAGTCGTGTTTCCCAAATGTAGAAATAGTCTTACGAATTTACTTGTCTTTAATGATTACTAACTGCAGCGGAGAACGTTCTTTTTCAACATTAAAGCGTATAAAAAGTGAGTTAAGAAACATGATGGGACAAGATCGTCTAAATAACCTCACCTTAATGAACATTGAATGTAATTTACTTAGAGAAATTGATTTGTCTAGTATTATCTGATTAAATCGAGACAAGTTTGTAAAATTTATGTTTTATTATTTATTATCATACAAAACTTAGGGCCCCGCGCTAAAATTTGCTACAGGCCCCGCGCTGGTCTAATCCGGCTCTGTCTCTATGGCTAAGGTTTTTTAGTCAATTGTCGTTTTTGACTCAGTCGGTGCTTCGGTAGTTCAAGTGAGAATGATAGGTTGCGGTATGAGTGAATGTCGCCTATAGTGGTTTTCAACATCCAGAGACTCACGTCGATCTACTATCCTGGGCTTGTGGGTATTCGCGGCAACGAGAGAGCAGTGGGTTTAACCAGCGAGCCATATACTCATCAGTATGCATAACCTTCAATTTATTTTGTGGGAGATGGATCATGTGTTTACCTGGAGTGCAATAACGTTAGTTCAGTAACCAATAACAATCCAGACAGTAAAGGCTCTAGTACCTATTTACTATTCGCATGTCGTTACTACTGAACGGAAATGACCCTTTTTACATACAGAATCAGTGTTGTTCTTGGACTTATCAAGACGTGAAGTAAAGTTAGTAAACTATTGTTACAAAATAATGCAACAGACTACATCTATATGTTAATACACAGTAATCTGTAAAACTACCAATAAAACGGCGTTTTGACTTAGCTTTGTCAGTCTCCAGACAAAGGAAGACAAGAGAGAGAGAAAATTGTAACTACAACCTGAGTCGAAAGAATTTTTTGGTCATCATCAAATTTTCCCTCACATAAAAATGTATGGCCGTACTTAGCGTACTATGGTTTATTATAGTTTATATGGTCTTGTATTAGAAATAAGAAAGATAATATAAGCCGCCCGAGTGGTTACCGGGGCCCAAATTTGGGGTGTAAAGAATAGAACCACTGTTCTGTGTCATGCATGTCGTAAGAGGCGACAAAGGAGTTTTGGCTGAAATCGGATGCACATGACATGTCCTAAACTTGTAGAAATCTATGCGTTTAGGTGCCTACCAAACCAATGTGCAACGTATACACGTTCTTGGCAAAGATCAAACATATCACAAAGAGTGATTACAATTGGTCGTAAAGAACGAACGCGAAGAAGAATATAAGCGCTTTGCTATAACATTGTCACAGTTTTATAGTGATCCGTATTTTTAATTTACCTCAAATGTTTCATACAGTTATTATCTAGGTATAATTATTAATTCGTAAAAAATTATCCTTTTCAGATTTATCTTGGTTGAGGTGTCCGTTTTGAAATGCAAATTTCAAGGTCTATCTAACAACAATGTTTATGCTGCAGGACTATTTTGAAAAATTTAGTCACAGTACTGTAAAGTATCTAGAATCATGTGTCAGGGGGTAAGTATAGCTTTGACTTAACAAACACAACTGACAGATATTTGTGAAGATCTATGTTCGCCTACTGTATTATTAAGTATTATAATTTATTGTTACTAGTATTTAACTCTTTCCACGCTTTAAGCTGCACACTGCGCCATAGAGTTGCTTCCTTATAAGAAGTCTTTCTAGTTTTACTTCTACTATTTTACTTATAGTACTTTTTAATCTTGTTATTCTATTGGGTTGTTCAGTTTTCTTCAATTTAGTATATAATATATATATATATGTTTATTTATTGACAAGTAGTTGGGATAGTAATTTTTTTACAATTTATTTTTACTTCCCTGAATTAACTGCTTTAAAAATTGAGAAAATAAATGGGCGTGGAAAGAGTTAAGTAGATATTATTATTTATACTGGAGCCAGTCTTTTTCATATTCAATCCACGAATATTGTATTGTCCTGAAACAATCAACAGACATCTTCTATAACTTCTTGCCATTCAGTTAATTTTCTGATAATTTATCTATGTTTAAAAAGTACATTTTGATTATCTCTATTTATAGCAGTCAATTCAGTCATCTCATGACATCAGTTAGCAAGTCTTGCTATAAAATATGAATAATTGTTGTGTTTCGTAAGTTTGAACATTGGAATATAAATCGCCCATGTGGTGTGGGGCCGCAAGGAAGCAAAGAATAGTACCACTGCAATCTACAATGCATGTCGTTAGAGGCGACTGATGTAGGCCCTAGGAATGCTACCCTAGTAGACAAAAAGCAGCGTGGAGATCGGATGTGCTGGCCTACTTGTAGGCACATAACTGGCACAACGTACAATTGCTCTTAGGCTCAGATGACACATATCACAGAGTGGTTGACAAGTGGTCGATATGGAGCGTTCGAAGAATTAGGAGGAATACAAATGTCTAATATTATTATAATGTGATTGATATACTTATATATTTCTTTCAAAACTTCCAGACTGCAATGATAAACAATACTGTCACAGATCCAGTTGTAGATATAAAGCAAGAACTAGATTATGAGGTAGGTAGGTGTTGAGTATTTGATATGAACTTTTGAAATTTTCATAAGTTTTTACTAGGTAGAAAGATAATGGTAATTCCTTGACATTTAGTACAGTCATGGTATGAGTTTTTAACACTTTCGCTGCACGCATTTTCAACAAAGTCTGACCCAGTGCCACGCTATTTTTCGGTATGATCAGTTTTCAGAGTGACAATTTCAAAAAATCATAAAAATAAACTAATAAACTTAGGACTTTTAAACTATGGAATAGTGTTCATATATTAATGAGCTACTAGCCTGTCTATATGTGAATCTATTCTTTATAATCCACAAGCTATTGTAGTAACTGATATCCCCATACCTATCCACAGTACGATATGTTCATCGTTTTGCGTTGAGTGTCCGTCATCTACTCTTGTACCCTGGGAATGTCTGCTATCGATCTATAAACATCGTCACGGAATCACAGTTCAAATGCATATCACATTCAGAGTTCGTTTTAACACTATCACTGGCTAAAAAGTTCGAAAAAGAATCATTTTGGACATCACTATTCATCAGCTACGGCGTCCATTTTGAAAATTTTTGTTTACTTACGAAAAATCGAAAAAAAATAGGACTTATACCGACGTTTACCACGTGTATGTTAGATCCGCCATTTTGGAGAGCTCGTCGGAACAATACGGAAGTAGTACGTCACGCGACCCCGTTTTGCAAGCGATACTCCCTTTAAAAAGACATATCGCGGCACATGTCCGCCGACAAAAGTCGTCGGTGGCATCGAAAGTATTAAAGCTGTCATTGTATACATTATGTCATATCAATTTACCTCACATTTTAGAATATCTTAAACTTATCATTTTGTATATCATATCAGACTAGATATATTTATATTGAACATATTTTCTAGAGACATTTTAAAATAGAAAGTGACCAAGAAACATTTGATGATAATGAGGATGATGAAGAAGTTGATGTATATCCAGTAAGGAAGAAAATGATAGCCAATGAAGTACATTCTCATTTTCCTACAGAGGATGCATATATTTGTAAGTATTACTATATATAAATCTGTAGTATACACAAAATTGCAGCGTTTTGATGCTTCCTGTTACTAGTGTAAGAGCAATTGTATGTTGTACCAGTTATGCGCCTACAAGTAGGCCAGCACATCTAATTTCTGCAACATTTTTTATTTACTAGGGTAGCTTCCCATGGCCCCTGCCTCATTCACCTCTTAATGCAAGAATAATTAAATTTTAACAAGGCAGATTTTAATCTGTCAGTTTAAAACATGTCTATTTAGTTTAATTCAATATCCACTCTGAGATACTGTGCTCACCTCATTTGTTAAAAATACTCAGATCACATCCTGTATGATGCAATATTTATATTATTCAGGGATCCCTGATCTCAAGGTAGATGAGATCAAGTGTCTAGTCCTATTAGAGAAGGAGGGTGAAAGGTACATCTAGTGTTCAAGTTGAGCCCATAAAAGAAATCTTAACAGTTGAAATTCAAATAGAGTAAGCTGTAAAATAGCTGCCAATGGAGAACTTAAAATTGAATAGAGTAAGCTGTCACAGCTGCCAATGAGAACAATGAATAGAGTAGCTGTCACACAGCTGCCATGAGAACTTAAAATTGAATAAAGCTGTCAAACTGCTGCCAATGGAGAATTGAAAATCAAATAGAGCAGATTGTAAAGCCACAGCCAGAACAATATTTAAAATATAAAAAATTCCTACAAAATCTACCATCATGAAACAACAGGAAGAGAATATATGAACAAAAAGCACTTGACAAAATCAGATTATCTTGGCCAAAAGTTACAAATATTGCAACTTCTCTGCAAGTTAGTAGCAGAACATATAAATCACAATAGGTGGTTTATAAATGGATTATTCTAGCATGAACTTAGAAGAAGAATGTTTTATTATCAATTATTATTTTTTTTCAGATTGTGAGAAATGCAACCTTAAAATGGATGGAGACTGTCCTGTACATGGTCCTCATATTTATATTGACAAAGCTGAGGTAATTTCTTGAATAGAATACGAAATGTCATAGTCTTGACAAGGAATTGCTAAACTATCCCAGAACAGATTTTCATGCTTAATCTTGATTATAAAAATAATCTTTACTCATTAACTTTCTCAATGCCTTACTTAGTCAAGATTCAGCGTGGCTTATTAACTTTCTCAATGTCTTACTTAGTCAAGATTCAGCGTGGCTTATTAACTTTCTCAATGTCTTACTTAGTCCAGAGTCAGCAGAGCTCATTAACCTTGTACCGTTCGGGTACTAAGAAAACTCATTTAACTCTATTGTTAAAGCAGTTCTACTGTATGGGTCAGAAACATGGAGAACAACTAAAACAATAACGCATAAATTGCAAACATTCACCAACTGGTGTCTGCGCAGAATAGAGGGAATAAGATGGTATGATAGGGTCACAAATGAGGAATTTATGGACAGAACAAGACAGATTCCAGTGACGAAATGTTAAAAAGACGCTGGCGCTGGATAGGACACACTTTGCGAAAACCGGAGGGAATATAACAAGAAGGGTCCTTGCCTGGAACCCGCAGTTACAGCGAAAGAAGGGGAGGCCGAGAAATACATGGAGGCGAGATTTGGAGGCGGAGCTCACTAATCCTGACGCGCCGTTGTTTTCTTGCGCCTGCGACTCTGTAGTCAGATCTGATTTATCTTAGGGAAGGTTGTCTCATACCAGTACATTGACATGCTCTGTGTGTATTTCTATTCAGACAGAAATAGAGCTGACAAGTATAAATGAAACCATACGACTGGAGCACAATTACACAGTGAGTTTTCTTATTAATTGGATTGCAGTTAACATATCAAGCTTTCAATCAACATAATATGAGTAAAGCTGATGCACTTATTATACCTTTGGGATGGCCTCTGTGGCATGAAGGTACAGTGCTCACCTATCATTGCACAGTAGTTTGTTTGCTTCCCACTTTGAACGATCTTGCAAATTTTTCTACTGATCCATTGTCTGCGTATATGTGTGATCGCTTTCTAGTTCTGTCAGAGACTGATGATAAAACAGGTTCTGTGTTCACACTGAGCATGTAAAAAAGCCCTTCAAAGTTGATCAGAGAAGGCTAGAAAGTCACTGTTCATGCAAAATTGTTAACAAAAATATTTAAAATTAACTCAATTGTGTACCAAGTGCAGCAGAGTGCGCCAAGGTTGTCTATTAAAATAACCCAACTATCACACACTGAATCAAGGATTGTTGCGTGTAAAATTAATGCTAAATTTACATTAACGCATTCTAATTAAATTTCCAGTTTTTATTCTACAACAAAGCTATCTCCTACATTTTGTTTCAATCAAGTGTTTGATAAGATTTGTTAATTTTGATGAACTGTCTATATTTTTTCAAGCTGGTTACTAAATCGCTAGAAAATAATTGACTATGTCACTCAGTATTGTCCTCACAAAAAAGCATTTGTACACCTTGTCTAATTGTTAAACATGTCAGTATTCTGACAGAGTTGTCATCTCAGATGGTAAATCCCTAACAGCCCTAAAAATTGGTGTTTACGACCATTACGGATTTATTGTCTGACTGTATATGTTATGTCTGAGGTATTGGAAGTCTAAATTTCTTTTGCTTCTGTTTTGTATCCTTTGCTAGATAAAGGCCTTTTGTATCCTTTGCTAGATAAAGGCCTTTTGTATCCTTTGCTAGATAAAGGCCTTTTGTATCCTTTGCTAGATAAGGCCTTTTTGTATCCTTTGCTAGATAAAGGCCTTTTGTATCCTTTGCTAGATAAAGGCCTTTTGTATCCTTTGCTAGATAAAAGCCTTTTGTATCCTTTGCTAGATAAAGGCCTTTTGTATCCTTTGCTAGATAAAGGCCTTTTGTATCCTTTGCTAGATAAAGGCCTTTTGTATCCTTTGCTAGATAAAGACCTTTTGTATCCTTTGCTAGATAAAGGCCTTTTGTATCCTTTGATAGATAAAGGCCTTTTGATCGAAATGTTGCTGTATCTTGTTTTTGCATGTTATATTTTTTCTACGTGGGTTTACTGCAGTATTTCCTTGTATTGATAACACTATATGAAGATAACACAAACAAGTACTCTCCATAAATCCAATCTCTCTTAGCTGAAATAAACTTGAAAATGAAAACCAAAATCTTAAAATTACAGAAGGAAAACTGATGGGGATTGCACTGATTCAGTATCATTTGGTCCTTCTTCCAATGCTACATTTCTCTTTGCAAAGATTTGGATGGACGTCAAATATTATTAGTTGATAGATGAGTAGAACTTTCAGTAGATTTGAAATGTTGAGGAAGCTCTTAGTCTTTTGGAAAATAGCTTCTTAAAAATCTTTGTCCAAATGGATTGCATATTAGATGTTCTACTCTTCATTATATCAGAAACACTGCTTTTGAGCAACTTCAGGCTGTGTTCCTTTGTAGGTTGTCATGTGTGTCATTTACTATATGATTCATTCTGTGTGTTTTTTTTTTGATAAAGTGAGTAGACAACATAAACAGGCTCAGTAGAAATGAAGAGACAAAAATATTCTGAACAGGACTTTGTAGTATTTTGGTTGGTATTATCAAAGTCAACCTGCACAAAATTGGCCTCTGTTGCTTGCGACTCTGAAACACCCAAACAGTCCTCAGAACACATCCGCTAATACTGTCTCATTCCTGTTGTTCAAAGAACAGAATCCTGCCCTAAGGAAACAACCCTTCGAGATAAATTGTGAGGGGCTGCCAAAGATCTCAGATGCACTGCCCTGTTTACAATCCACAGTTGATCTTGATTGCAGAAGGAGGATAAGAAGACAAAGCATGTTTTTAATGATATGTGGATCAATGCATCTTTCTTCATAATGTATTTGATATTGCTCAAATGTGTTATTTTATATGTTTTAAAGCTGCCATTGTATGCATTATGCCATACACATTTACCTCAAATATTAGAATATCTTAAACTTATCATTTTGTATATCATATCAGACTAGATATATTTATATTGAACACTGATATTTTCTAGAGACATTTTAAAAGAGAAAGTGACCAAGAAACATTTGATGATAATGAGGATGATGAAGAAGTTGATGTATATCCAGTAAGAAAGAACATGATAGCCAATGAAGTACATTCTCATTTTCCTACAGAGGATGCATATATTTGTAAGTATTACTATATAAGATTCTGTAGTATATACACAATTTCAGCACTTTGTTGTATCCTCTGGTGAAGGAAGATGACTCAGAATACACATCTATATCCCAGGATAGTAATAAAACTTTTCTTTTCTGTTGCTGAATATTATATATCTTTTAAAACATGCAAGCCATCATACTTGTTTGACAGCTCCATTTGCACTGCTCTCACATTTTTATAACATCGCTCAACAGTTACAAAATATTTCCCTTTTAGGCATAGTAAGAGCAGTATTTATTTGTCTGTTCTAGGACATGGCCTGGTAGAGAGCAGTATTATTTGTCTGCTCTAAGACATGACAGTGCCTGATAAAGAGCAGTATTTATTTGTCTGCTCTAAGACACATTTGAAATCTGTCCTCATGACTTAGAGACAGATGTTCTTAACCGTGTCATCAATCAACTTGCACACAGGTGTGGTGTAGTTTTTAAAAATATATATATTTGTTTAAATATAGATTGTTTTTTGTCTGTTTTTCTTTCACCTTCTGTCTGGAGACCACTGCATGACAGTTGTTGTGATGATCCCTGGATAATTTCTGAGTACATTTCCTTTCTGTAAGTTTAAATTGTATTTTTTTTAAATTTCAATTCACTGGGCAGGATCTTTGTTGCAGTGAGGTACTGTGCTCACCTCATTTTAAAAATACTCAGTTCACATCCTATGTGAAGCAATATTTCTAGTTAATCATGGATCCCTCATCTCAAGGTAGGTGAGATCGAGTGTCTGGTCCTACTGGAGACCGATGGTGAAATCTCATATTCAAGTTGGGCATGTAAAATAATTCTTGCAGTTGAAAATCAAATATAGCAAGCTCTAAAATCGTTGCCAGTGCAAAACTTAAAATATGAAAAGTTAAATTTAGTTTCTGTAAAATCTACCATCATTAAAACATCTGAGAGATGACACCCAACAAAAAACATGACAAAATTGGATATCTTTCTTTCTTTTCTCCAATCCTGTTTTGCCTCACAGCGTCAGGTCAAGAAGAAATTTCTAAAATGGGCCTTTGTGCGCGCACGCTTCGTAGATAGTGTCTTTCATCGCCTCTGTTATCTCTGAGGTCCATCTTTTGCATGGCCTGCATTTTGCTGAATGGTTACAAATATTGCAGCTTATCTGCAAACTATCTGCCGAACATATAAATCATAATTTGTGGTTTATAAATGGATTATTCTAACATGAACTTAGTAGAATGTTTTATAATCAATTATGATTTGTTTTCCAGACTGTGAGAAATGCAACCTTAAAATGGATGGAGACTGTCCTGTACATGGTCCTCATATTTATATTGACAAAGCTGAGGTAATTTCTTGAATAGAATAAGAAATGTCATAATCTTGACAAGGAATTGACAAGCATGGCTTATTAACTTTCTCAATGTCTTACTTAGTCCAGAGTCAGCATGGCTCATTAACTTTCTCAATGTCTTACTTAGTCCAGAGTCAGCGTGGATCATTAACTTTCTCAATGTCTTACTTAGTCCAGATTCAGAGTGGCTCCTTAGTAACAAATGTTCACGTGAGTGGATGTTGTTCAAATCCTAGTACAGTCAGTTCTCCAGTCCCTCATTCCAGGTACCCAGGGTTTCTGGAATGAGAGAAATCAAAAACTTGTCTGAGTCATTGTTTAAGTAAAATTTAAGGAAGTTATGGATTGCTAAAATGACTAATGTTGAGGTGTTGAATGAGATCAAAACACAGAGGAAACTTATCATCAATATAAGAAAGAGACAGTCATCATTTTTGGGCATGTATGTGGAGGTTCTTCTTCAGCGATCTCTGGTCATGCGCTTAATTTACTGTGGACTACAAACTGGGCGGTCAGCTTCAGGTCTGTCAGGTTTCCCAAAGCTTAGTTTTCAGGTCGACTGGGTGTGGCAACATGTTGCTTCTCAGCTCACCCAGGAGATAATAATCTTGCAGGATATGCTCCGGTGTCTGTTCCGCCTGCTGACACTGGCAGAGAGCTGTTTGACTTATTCCTAGTCTATATAAGTGTTTGTTGAGTCTGCAGTGTCCAGTGCGTAGTCAAAATATAATGACCTTGTCTGTTCTGCTTAGGTCTTTGAAGGAGTCTTTTCTATAATCATATCCAGTGTTTGTCTTCCAGTCTACTGCAGATTTTCTCTGTATGAGGATTTTGTGACCTCTTGAAAAGACAGGTTGGTAAATTTGCTCTTTGGCACTGCCCTCCTTGGCTAAGACATTGGCACTCTCATTGCCTGCAATTCCACAGTGAGATGGAATCCACTGCAAGTGAATTTCTGAAAGCTGAGCAAGTTCTTTTTAGGTTTTGTACTGTGCTGTCAGCGGATTTAGCCTCCAGGGCTTGTATAGCTGACAGTGAGTCTGTAAGAAATACCATCTTGCCTGCAGGTACTTGCAGCTTATTCATGTGCTGTACTGCCATCAGAAGGGCTAAGATTTCTGCTTTATAGTCGGAACATATTCTTCCAGTAGGGGCCGCTAGAGACATAGTAGTAGCATCTGGGTGCCTAATGCACACTACTGCTCCACCATTCATGGTTGCCTCCATTGCCGATCCATCTGTGTAAATTCTTATCCAGCTGTCTTCTGGAAATATGTAATGGAGATGTTCCATTGTAGTTGCTTTCTTAACTAGATTAGGCTCAGCATCTTTGCTTAACAATTTAGGGATGAAGGTTGAGAAGTTTAGTGCCACTGAGTCTGATAGGGAGGTTTAGAACACATTGTGACAACGTAAAATTGAGGGTAGACAAGACAGGGAAGACGAGAGAGAAAATTTAGGATTGCCTGACTTCATGATACGTTAGAGCGTCAACATCTGAGTTGATAGCAAACACTAAAGACAGAGATTTGTGGAGATCCATAATCGCATATACCAGCCGGCATGGTACATGATGATGATAATAAGGAAGTTACAAAATTTGATCTTGTACCATGTGCTAAATTGGAAAATATGGTGTTAGATCTGTGAGTTTTTTGTGTTTATCTGTGCACTCTGGATGATGTGGTCTACATCACATTAGCTGCCTATACTTCCCAATGTTTATCTGGTACCCAATTGAGACCTGGAGGAGAACAGAACAGGAACTGAAATAAATGAATCATCGCTGGAATACAATACAAAGGACGATCAAAAACAGAAGAATGGTGTGCATTTATTGCTGCCCTAAGCACCAAGGTGGTTGCAGGCTAGAGAGAAGGATCACATTTTGAAGCAGCGCTTAAATACAAGGTTTGAGGTAGAAAAACAAGAAATAGATCTAATTGAGTGGACATTGTTTTGTCTCTGCATTATTAGTCCTTGGACGCAACAAGAACTGATGATGACTAGATTAAATAAAGTATACATAAAATCTATATTGTATTATAAATAGATATGTTTGTTGACTACTTCATTGTTACTTATGATAAATATGTTCTCTTTTATGTGTGCATAATTTATCTGTAAGTTATATGATTTGAGTCAATGTTGCAATGAAAGTATATATATTTTTTCAGATGTCATTGAAATTAACAGCACAGAAGAACTAAACACTGAGCTTATTAACATTGATGGCTTCAACAGGAGAGGGATAGAAATGGACAACACCAGACAGTCTAACTTATGTGGAGAGTATGAATTGGATTATTTGATTGGTGGTAAGTCAGTCAAAATTATGTTGGACAAGTCACAGAAGTGTAATGTTCTTGATGGTCAGTCTTCTGACCTGGATACAGAAGGTAGTTTTTGTCATGTTTGTGGTCTTCAATTTGCTGACAGTGAGCAACTGATCATACATAAGAGAATACATGCAGGAAAGTCTTACAAGTGTGATGTGTGTGGTGTACATTTTTGTAGTAATGGAAGTCTGGCAATTCATAAACGTATTCACACAGGAGAAAAATCAGACAAGTGTGGTGCAGATGGTGTGAGATTCATACAACATGGGAGCTTAAAAGCAGATAAAGGAATACAAACTAGAGGACTTTTTACGTGTGATGTATGTGGTAAAAGTGTTAGCAGTAATAGATATCTGACAGTTCATAAACGTATTCATACAGGAGTAAAACCGTACAAGTGTGATGTGTGTAGTGTGAGATTCATAGGACATGCGGGCTTAAGGAATCATAAAAGAATACACACTGGAGTAAGACCTTTCATGTGTGATGTATGTGGTAAAACTTTTACTACTAATAGAAATCTAATGGTTCATAAACGTATTCATACGGGAGAAAAGCCTTACAAGTGTGAAGTGTGTAGTAAAAGTTTTAATACCAATGGAAGTCTGGTAGTTCATAAACGTATTCATACAGAAGATAAACCGTACAAGTGTGATGTATGTGGTGCTAGATTCATAACACACGAGGACTTAAAGGCTCATAAAAGAATACACTGGAGAAAGACCTTTCAAGTGTGATGTTTGTGATAAAAGAATTAAAATGAGTGGAAGTCTTTCAGTTCATAAACATATTCATACAGGAGAAAAACCTTACAAATGTGATGTATGTGGTGTGAGATTCACCCAATATGGAGGCTTAAATGATCATAAAAGAGTGCACTCTAGAGAAGAACCATATAAGTGTGATGATTGTGGTGAAAGATTTACTAATAAAAAACACCTGAGAATACATATATATATTCATATAGGGAAAAAGACT
The DNA here is from genome assembly GCA_020796225.1 of Arion vulgaris. NCBI lineage: Eukaryota > Metazoa > Mollusca > Gastropoda > Stylommatophora > Arionidae > Arion > Arion vulgaris. Next base: position 80,323,076 of record CM036754.1, on the reverse strand, counting down.
TACAAGTGTGTTGTGTGTGGTAAACGTGTTAATACAAATATAAATCTGGCAGTTCATAAATGTAGACATACAGGAGAAAAGCCGTACAAGTGTGATGTGTGTGGTAAAAAGTTTTCTTTTTAAAAAAGCCTGAAGTATCACAATCATATTCATACTAAAGAAAATGATCAGAGTATAATTTACAACAACGAACACAAACTTCAACAACACATAAATGCCCTGCAAGCCACATGCGAAAAATATGACATGAAAATTAACACCTCCAAAACAGAAGTCATGACAATAAGCAGGTCAACAGGTCAACTAAATATACACGTGAATAATGTCAAAATACAACTCAGACTTCAAATATCTCGGAGTATATTCACAGCAGATGGAAAGATGGACAGAGAAATCGAGACTAGATGCCAGAAGCAAATGCAGTGACATACCAACTGTCACCACTATTAAAACATCCAAGCATTAACATGGCAGTCAAACGACAACTAATAAACTGCATATTTATTCCAACTCTCTGCTATCAGTGCCAAACATGGCCCCTGACTAAGACACAAGAAAGAAAGATTACTACATGTGAAATGAGATGTCTACGAAAAGCTGTCAACATTACCAGGCGAGATAGAGTGAGAAACGAGAATATCAGAAGCATCGTTGGTACTATACCATGCATACAGTACATCGAGAAGCAAAGATTCAAGTGGTTCTGCCATTTAATGAGAATGGAACCACATTTACTACCATCACGTGCCTATAATAATCGACACTCAGGACGCAGAGCACGAGGCAGGCCAAGAACACGATGGATAGATAACATCTCAGAGTCCCTGCGAAAGCATGGACTGACAACGCAAGCGCAACACACCTGCACAAGATAGGAAACTAACTCTCCCCACGACGCTTCACGCAAATGTGGTTAAGATAAGATAAGAAGACTAAAGAAAAACCTCACAAGTATAATGTATGTGGTATGAAGTTTAAAGAGCATCGAGGATTACAGACTCATAAAAGAGAACATACATAAAGATAACCTTAGAAGTGTATTATATGTAGTAAAATGATAATTGATATATATTTTGTATGGTTCAGAAACATGGACAATAAACAAGCATTTGAAAATTAATACCTTTGAGGTGTGGATATATAGAAGAATAGGTCAGATTTCATGGAAAGAAAATACAAATAAAGAAGTTCTAGAAAAAATAGAAATGAAGAAAGAATTACTACAGGAAATACAAATGAAACAACATAATTTCGGTACACAAAGAGACATGACAGATTTATCAAAACCTTCTTCTTCTTTGCATTTGTTCTTTACAACCAATTTTAATCACTCTTTGTGATATGTTTGATCTTTGCCAAGAACGTGTATACACATTGATTTGGTAGGCCCCTAAATGCATAGACTTCTACACGTTTAGGACACATGCATCCGATTTCAGCCAAATCTCCTTAGTCGCCTCTTACGACAAGCATGGCACGTAACAGTGGTTCTATTCTTTACACCCCAAATTTGGGCCCGGTAACCACTCGGACGTCAAAACCTTATTAGAGGAGAAAGTTGCAGGATGATGAGCAAGAGGAAGACCAAGACACAGGTGGGAGGGAAAATCAAGAGATGAACAAATCACAACCTGGTACAGTGCAACATCATGGCAAGAGACAGGGGATGTTAGAGGTCCATTCCAGCAAATCTTTGATGCAGAAATGGCACCTGATGATATGACAGGATAGCTGATGTACATGTAAGAATTCATACAGTTGAATGTCTTACAAATGTGATGTTTGTGATATTAGACTCACAGATGACAGGATAGCTGATGTACGTGTAAGAATTCATACAATGGAAAGTCTTACAAATGTGATGTTTGTAATATTAGACTCACAGAATGCTAGAGTGGTTACCGGGCCCAAATTGGGGTGTAAAGAATAGAACCACTGTTACCTACCATGCATGTCGTAAGAGGCGTCTAAGGAGGTTGTGCGTGGAGCACACCGTAAAAACACTAGATGGCTACAGAATGGAGAGTGAACCGAGTAAACGCTGGCTGAAAACGGACACATCGCCGAAGGATAAGCACTAGAGCTCCAAATGGTGCTGAAGATGTGATGTAATACACACCAATGCTAAAGTTGCATCAATCAGATTTCTACATGAATAGAATTTATGGGGAGGTCTGGTACATCGGTCTGGGCGGTGATCGCGAGAGAGAGAGAGAGATGGACTCATAGATGACAGAATTTTGTTGTTTACTCACTATGAATTCAGACATAGTCATGGCACCTCTGATTATTACCCATGACTGATTTTTGCATGAAGTCTTGATTTCCTTATCACCAGTGTCCCTCGCTATTCAGGCAAACCATACTCCAACTTTAGATATACTTGTAATTTAAATCCTGAAGTAAAGGGTCAGGGTTTGCTGTAGTGAAATCGCGTACTGTATGCTTGCTGAAAATGTTTGACCCAAGTTCGCCTTGAACTCCTGAATTTTCACGTACATGGTCACTATTGCAGTGTGTTAATAACTCCGCTATCTGCAATCCTACAGAATATTTTATGTGAATGTAAGATTTAATTATGCGAATGTTTTACAAATGTGATATTTGTGGTATGAAGTTTATCTTGTGATTACCTATCATAATTTTTTGAAAATAGTTTGTAGAAAATAGAAATCTTACAAACGTAAAAAATATAGGAATCTCAGGAGACAATAAAATCATATACCAACATTATGTTATTGTATGTTTTGTTATTTCAGTCTTATAAGTGTGATGTATGGGGTTGTAATTTACAGATATGTAGAACAATACATACAAAAGACAGACATATACAAATGTGATATAAATTGTAATACTTCTTCAACGCTCCATATCGACCACTTGTTAAACCACTCTTTGTGCTTTGCATGTGAGCTGAGCCTAAGAACAAATGTACGTTGTCCAGTTATGCGCCTACAAGTAGGCCAGCACATCCGATTTATGCAACGTTTTTATTTACTAGGTAGTTTCCTGTGCCCTACTTCAGTCACTTCTTAAGCTATGTTTTGTAGGTCGCAATGTTACTATTCTTTGCTCCCTTGTAAGCCCTGACAACACGGATAAAATGGTCTACAAAAACAAATGGGTGAGAGATCACCCAGGTCATGAAAAGAATGATGCATACCATCAACTAAATAGAGAAGAGCAGGTTGTCATTTTTCATCTACGAACAGGGCATAATAGGCTGAGGTACCATCTGTTTAACAAGTACAAAATATTCACATGTAGCACCATCAAGTGGATAGAGATACACATACTGCATGAATGTCCAATATACGATGAACAGAGAGAAAACACATGGTCAATTCCCATATCAGTCAAAGACAAGCTGTATGGAGATCAGTTGACCACTAACAAATCAATGTCTGAATACATTGGAAGAAAAAGTCTATTGAGGTTTCCGACCTCCATAGACTCATGTAGATCTACTGTCCTGGTGGGTGTTTGCTACAACGAGAGAGCGGACAGGTTTGCACCAATTGTTGGGGAGCTTAGGATGGATAAGAGGGATGTTCTTTGGTCTCTTGGCGACCTTCTTGCGGTTGCCTGGTATAGAACTTCTGACTGATTCTGTGTGAATATCTGCTTAAAGGCAACCTACTGTTTGATGAGGACACAAAAATTGATGTTGAATCAATACAGCTATTTAAGGAGTTTGAAATTACAGATTGTACAAGTAGAGGTGGATTCTTGAAGAGCAGGTAGAATGGTGTGTTTAACCAGCGAGTCACATGAACCATCAGTATGTAAACCCTTTAACATCTGTTGGGGAGACTGAGCACCTATGGGTCTGCCTGGAGTGCTGTGATGTCAGTTTAATAACCAATTTATTTATGCTTTCTCCTTCATGTTTCACGTCCCTAAGTTGTCTTAGTCTGGCTTCACCAGTTCTTACACCCATTTTCAAAGCTTGTCTCCAGCTGGATCTGTCCCTGGCATCTCCCAGTCTTGTGTATTCATGTCAAGTCACGCTTGCATATGTCTCTGTAACAAAGGAAGTGTTGTCCCAACCCTCTTTTGCAAGAATCTTGTTCCCCGTATAGAATATTCTTGGAAATTCAGTACCATACATCTGGGTCAGACACCCCAGGCATCTATGTCGGTTAAAAGTAACTATACTAGTCATCCCAGAATATTCAGGAGTTAAACAAGAGTATGTACTCATGCCAACGTTGTTCAGTATCATATTCTCTGCTTTGCGTAACGACACTTCCAAAGACGGAGGTACAGGGATCAACATCTGATACCAAATGAATGGAAAACTGTTCAACCTCAGAAGACTTCAGGTTAAATTGCACATCATCACTGATCTTCTATTTGCTGATGATTGTACCCTTAATGATGGTTGAGAGACTGATCTGCAAAATAACCTGAATAGTTTTGCTGAAGCCTGTTCTTCTTCTTCTTTGTGTTGTTCTTTACTGACCAATTTTAATCACTCTTTGTGATATGTTTGATCTTTGCCAAGAAGTGTATACGTTGCACATTGGTTTGGTAGGCCCCTAAACGCATTGACTTCTACGCTCTTAGGATACATGCATCCGATTTCAGCCAAACCTCCTTAGTCGCCTCTTACGACATGCATGGCAGGTAACAGTGGTTCTATTCTTTACACCCCAAATTTGGGCCCGGTAACCACTCGGGCGATTGAAGCCTGTTCAACTTTGGGCTCACCATTAACAAAGAAAAAACGGTAATTATGTTCCTATTAGCAACTGGAAAATGTTTTAAAAAGCAAATTATCAAATTAAATGGAGTAAAACTGAAATTGACTACTCAAATGCATTTGATTGTGTAGAGCAACAGGAATTGTGGAAGATTATGGGAAAAATGGGATTCCCATTACATTTGATACAGATCATAAGAGAACTGTATAGTGATCAATGGCGGCTGTAAGAATGTGATGATACATCAGACTGGTTTGACATAGGACAGGGAGTCAGACAAGCGTTACCGTTCTCCTCCTTTCATCATATATATATATATATTATTATTGGAGAGAGAAAACAGTTAGACTGAGAGCTATGCCACAGACTCTACAAATAATAAAACGTTCCAGTATATTTCATGATTGCTTTTATTAGGTGTTTTATACAAGCCACGTCCACCTCTGTTCACTGTATATTTTGGTCTCCCTCTCTGTTTATTCACGTTACTACGCCGTCACTACACAACTACGTATTCTAGTTTTTACTACGTCAAATGTTCTGTATTAGTGTTTGCCATCTATTTAGAGAGTGCAAACACTAAGTCTCTACTAATATTATATATATCCTACCAACTATACTATAAACTAAAGCTACTTGTCTGTTCCTCAGCTGCCACCTGGGGGGGCTATGACAGACTATGACACAAGGCTGCATTCTGTCGCCTTGTCTGTTTAACATATATGCAGAAAACATCATGAGGAATGTTACAGAAGATAGCGGAAAGAAAAATACGATCCTTTTATAATTGGAGGAAGAGAAATACATGAACTACGATGCGCTGATGATACAGTGTTACTGTCAACATCACAAAAAGGGATTGAGAAATTATTAGGAAAAGTGAAAGATAAAAGCGAAAAACAAAATCTATATCTCGATGTGGCAAAAATAAAAAAATGACAATAGATAAAACGAACATGACAAATGATATTTTTATCAATGGAGAGAAAGTAGAAAATGTAAACAGTTTTGAATATATTGGTTCACTGCTAACAACAGATGGAAATGGGATTAAGGAAATTAAAAGAACAAACATGGCTTTACAAAAAATTAAACAACTCATAACAGTATGGAATGAGAATGATCAAATGCTATTAATATCCTATATTAATGTATGGCTCGGAAACATGGACAGTGAACAAGCAGTTAGAAGACAGAATTGATGCATTTGAGATGTGGATATCTAGAAGAATAAGCAGAGTTTCATGGATCGAAAAACAGACAAATAAACAAGTTTTAGGAAAACTAGGCATGAAGAAACAATTATTAAGAGAAATAAAATTCAGACAAGTAAAGTATTTTGGGCACATAAAAAGACATGACACCATGATAAAACATTTACTAAAGGGGAAAGTTGAGGGAGGGAAGAGCAAGAGGAAGACCGAGAGATAAGTGGGAGGAAACTTTAAGAAATGGACAGGTTACAGTCTGGCAGTGTGCAACACCAAGGCGAAAGACAGAGGATGCTGGAGATTCATTGCAGCCAACCTTCGATGTGGAGACGGCACCTGATGATGATGAACAGTATGGAACGGAACTGATAAGAAAACAAAGATCAGAATACTAAGAACATGCATATTCCCAGTGGCAACGTATGGGTGTGAAGCATGGACATTTAATAAAGCAGTGGAAAAACATAAATGTGCTTTTGAATATAAGTGTTGCAGGACAGTCTTTCGTATATCTTGGACAGAGAAGAGAGCAAATAGATCTATCCAGAAAGAAATCATCGAACTGGGGTGTTGGGTCGCCGGACGCTGCTGGATTGCTGAGGCGGAGATCGGAGCACCTATGGACATGTCCGAGTGCTATGATGATAGTCCTCATATAACTGATAACTCAAAATAAACGAAAACTGGCTGATGCTACAAATAAGAAAGAGAAAATTGAGATATTTTGGACATATAAAAAGACATGAAGGGCTGGAGAATACCATCATGGAAGGAAGCATACCAGGAGTTGAAGATGGATAAGGGGGATAGTCTTCGCGACTGTCTGTTGGATGAGGACACTAAAATCGATGTTGAATCGATCAAGCGATTTAGGCAGTTTGGAGTTACCCGTTGTTCAAGTCGAACTGGATGCCTGAGAGGCAGAGTGAGAGGTGTGTTTAATCAGCAAACCACAGGAACCATCAGTATGCGTCTCTCTCTCTTCTCTCTTTGCCTTTTACCCCGGGTTGGGGCATAGGCCCTCAACCAACTTATGCCAAGTCTTCCTATCTCTAGCTATCTCCTGCAGCTCCCTCCAGCTCTTCTTTATATTGTTGATCTCCGCCTCCAAATCAGGTCTCCATGTATTTCTCGGCCTCTCCTTCTTTCGCTGTCCCTGTGGGTTCCAGGCAAGGACCCTTCTTGTTATATTCTCCTCCGGTTTTTGCAAAGTGTGTCCTATCCAGCGCCAGCGTCTTTTTTAACCTGTTCGTTCACTGGAATCTGTCTTGTTCTCTCCATAAGTTCCTCATTGGTGACCCTATCATACCATCTTATTCCCTCTATTCTGCGCAGACACCAGTTGATGAATGTTTGCAATTTATGCGCTATTGTTTTAGTTGTTCTCCATGTTTCTGACCCATACAGTAGAACTGCTTTAACATTAGAGTTAAATATCCAAATTTTTGTTCTAGATTTGATTTCTTTGGACTTCCAAATGTTTCCCAGTGCAATGAAAGCTCCTCTTGCCTTCTGTATTTTTATTTTAACATCTCTATCTGTTCCACCCTCTTTGTCTACGTTGCTGCCCAAATATGTGTATGATTCTACCTCTTGAAGTGGGATTTCCCCAGGGAGATCGAGTTGTCGTTTGCTAGGTTAATTCTCAATATCTTTGTCTTTCCCTTATGAATGTTCAGCCCTAGTTGCTGGGACCTTTGATTCAATGTGTTTAGCTTATCCTGCATCTGATTTCGTGTATGTGACAGAAGGGCTATATCATCAGCATATCGATGGCATCTCTCAGTCTCTCCAGGATGACTCTGCTTAGTATTTTCCCAGGTACTGACAACAGCATTATTCCCCTATAGTTTTCACACTTCTGAAGGTCCCCTTTCTTTGGTAGCTTCACCAGGTATCCTTCTCTCCAGTTTGCTGGTATTTCTTCGGTCTCTCAGATTCTGCTAAATAATTTATACAGTATTTCTGTGGATGTGTTTATGTTGGCTTTAACCGCTTCCGCTGGAATACCATCTGGACCGGCCGCTTTACCGTCTTTTAAAAGTTTGTAAAACCATACAAGTGGCTTTACTAATCTCTTCCTTGGATGGTTTCTCACAGTTGATGTCCAAGTCAATTTCTGCCGGTTGAATATCTGGAGGGGTTTGTAGGTGCTGGTCTGTTCAGGAGTTCCTTGAAGTATTCCATCCATCTTTCCATTTGGTCTCTAACATTAGTGATAGTTTTCCCACTACTATTTTTGATCAACCCATTTGATGGACTGTATTTTCCTGCTAGCTTTCTAGTGATGTTGTAAAGATCCCTAAGGTTTCCTTTTCCTGCAGCTACCTCTGCTTCTCTTGCTAGATCTTCTACGTATTGTCTTTTATCTAACTTTATTTGTTTCTTCACTTTCTTGCTAGCTTCTGTGTACTTTTCCTGGGCTATGGCTTTGGCAGTTCTAGTTTTGCTATTATTTAAATCTGCTTTCCTCTTTTTCCTTTCTTCTATTTCCTTTTAGAGTTTCTGGAGTTATCCATGCCTTATGATTCCGCTCCTTCTTTCCTAATACCTCTGTGCATGTTTCATTCCAAATATTTTTGGCTTGCTGCCAGCATTCTTCCGCACTCACCTCATCTTCTAATTGCCGCAAAACCTCATACTTATTAGAGACTGTGACCGTGAACTGTTCCTTTGTTTCTTGACTTCTGAGGTATCCTTACATTATATTGGTGTCTATGTTCATGGGATGTTATGTATCGCTTAAGCTTCAGTTTAATTTTACTTATCAGCAAATGGTGATCAGAATCTACATCTGCCCCCCTTAGAACCCTTACATCTTGTAAAGATGACCTAAATTTCTTGTTTATGCATATGTGGTCAAGTTGATTTTCTGTTCTGTGATCTGGTGATACCCAGGTTGCTTTATGTATTCTTTTATGTGGAAAGACACTTCCACCTATGACGTATTGATTCGCTGCACAGAAATTAGTGAATAGTTCTCCATTTTCGTTCATTATCCCTAGCCCGTGTTTCCCCATGATCTCCTCGTAGCCTATGTTGTCCGAACCTATTTTGACATTGAGGTCACCCATCAGAGTTTTGATGTTCCCATTTCTCTGATTACCTATAGTATTTTGAAGTTTTATGTAAAATTCCTCTTTACTTTTTCCTCTTTATCATTGGTAGGTGCATAACACTGGGTCACATTCAAGAATACTTTCTTTTGGTGGTTCTGAATGTTGCTGTGATTATCCTAGGACTCACTGCTTCCCATTTTATTAGTGCATTCTCCGCTTCTTTAGATAGCATTAAAGCCACTCCTTCACTATGGGGGCATTTTCTTCCATATGGCCTGAGAACAGCATTGTTTTTCATGTGTTTAGACGTTGTTTGCACCATTTAACCTAGTTTCACATAATCCCAAGATGCCAATCCTGTGAAATTTCATCTCATTTACAACCTGTGCTGTCTTTCCCATTTCATACATACTTCTAACATTCCAGGTGCCAATTCTGGAGCTTTTCCTTGGTGAAAGGAAGATAATCTGCTGTGTAGACTCCTTGCGGCTTTCTCTGCATCGCTTCATGCTTCTTCTAGAAGAGCTTCCTTTCCTCTTGGTTTGGCACAGATTTGATTTTTATGTGAATTGTTCATGGTTGGTTGGATTTTGTGGCTAAAATTTTCTACTGGATAGGGTAGCCAGCCCTACGCCAAACCCCACCTTAGTCGCCTCTTACAACATGCCTTGTAGGTCGCAGTGCCGCTACTCTTTTCTCCCTTGAGAGCCCCGGCAACACACGGGTGCATCAGTATGCATACTCTTCGATATCTGTTGGGGAGACTGAGCACCTATGGGTCTGTCCGAAGTGCAATGACGTCAGTTTAGTAACTAATACCAGCAAAGAGAAGAAGAGGAAGACCACGGAGAAGATGGATTCAGGATGTAACTGATGGTTTGAACATGACGGCTGCAGAGGCAGGACATCTGGCATATGAGAGAGAGAAATTCCTGAGGACTGTTGGGGTAGCAAATTTCTGCTCAGAACAAGCTATTTGATGATGGTGATGAAAACTGAAATTGAGAATAGATTTCAATACTTTGGTAGCACAGCGTCTCAAAATAGCAACAGTGGCAATGCAGAAAACATCCAGTGTTACTACCAGAAATCGCCCGAGTGGTTACCAGGAATCAAATTTGGGGTGTAAAGAATAGAACCACTGTTACCTGCCACGCATGTCGTAAGAGGCGACTAAGGAGGTTTGGCTGAAATCGGATGCACATGTCCTAAACGTGTAGAAATATATGCGTTTAGGGGCCTACCAAACCAATGTGCAATGTATACACGTTCTTGGCAAAGAACAAACATATCACAAAGAGTGATTAAAATTGGTCGTAAAGAACGAACGCAAAGAAGAAGAAGACTACCAGAAATCAAGACATATCAAACAAAAATACAAAGAGTTGTAGAGGCAACAAACCTACAGCAAACATTCACAAGATCCCATCAGCAGATTAAACAGAAAATAACATATAACAATCTTTTACCTCAAAACAGTACACTGCAGGCTCAACCATTACATGCACATAATAAAGATTGCACAATGTGCTTGTCAGACTGAAGCACAGACGTCCAGAACCCATACTGCAGTTCTGTCCATCATACGTACACCTGCGAAACGAAACATGGCCTCATGAATGAAGCGTACAGAGCAAGCTATGGGGAAGTCACGAGGAACTCCAACTGACAAGCAGCTTTATAAAGGCAACCAATCTCCTGATTTAGACGAGCATACGACACCGAACGTAAAGTAGAAGAAGACAATACAGTGAACGTTAGAATCTCCACGGCCAGCATGTTATTTAGTACACTGTAGCCTACACCAGCGTTTGGCACGAATGGTGCAACTACTTGCGTACAAAACTGAAGGTGTTTTGCATGCATACGGCAGTGCTGCTGTATGCATGCAAAGCATAGACTATTTATAGAAGACATGAAAAGAAGCTAAATTACTTTCACACAGTATGTTTCAAAAAGGTTATGGAAATAAATTAAATGGCAAGAGAAGATCCAATATTCTATTGTCTTGGATAAAGCTGTCATCTCTAGAATCGACATCATCCTGATACAGTCACAAATACGATGAATCAGTCAAGTGGTATACATGTCAAAACATTGACAGAGTAAACTACTATTTTATGAAGAAATACAAACAATAAAATGCTACCATCGCAACGAAAGCACTATCTGTATTGACCATGACATCTGACTGTTGCTGCGCATGATCTTTCCACTTATCATGTAATGGTCCAGCGGTGCTTGAGGCTACAAGAAAAATAGCAGTGGAGCAGAAAATATTGCGTGCGAGCGTTTTCTCTAGATGGCGATAAGTAAAGAAGTATCAGATGAACTCTCACATCCACTCTAGAAAATCTAGATTTTGCTGATGACATCGCACTTCTATATCACACACATAAAGATATCCAGGTACAGACCCTACTATCCAGGACTACATACGCATGGATATGTATTTCCTAAGTACCAAGTATCAAATGTAGCGGTTAGAAGCGAATGGAACGAATTTTTGCAATGTAACGATTATTATTGAACGAGAGGTAGATCTAGAAGACGATGGGTGCAGGATGTCATTGACGATCTGAGAATGACTGCTGCTGACGCCGGCCAACTTGCACAGAACAGAGAGTTTTGAGGACAGGACCGAGAATGCTGTCATGGGAGCTAAGTTCCGGAAGTGACTAGCTACTTGAAGATGATGATGAACGATTATTGACTACAGATATACCTCTGAAGTCGGAGAAGGCTCGCCTGAATAGAGAGGGACACTGAGATGTTCGGGAAAGCAAGCCTTCACGAAAAAAAAAATAGGATCCATACTGGATGCCCTGACTGCTCCTGAATTCATAGCAGGCGAACAAGAAGAACAAGACTACAAATATGCATCTATTGTTACGAAACATGCTACTCAAATATGCATCTATTGTTACGAAACATGCTACTCAAATATGAATCTATTGTTACGAAACATGCTACTCAAATATGAATCTATTGTTACGAAACATGCTACTCAAATATGAATCTATTGTTTACGAAACACTGCTACTCAAATATGAATCTATTGTTACGAAACATGCTACTCAAATATGCATCTATTGTTACGAAACATGCTACTCAAATATGAATCTATTGTTACGAAACATGCTACTCAAATATGCATCTATTGTTACGAAACATGCTACTCAAATATGAATCTATTGTTACGAAACATGCTACTCAAATATGCATCTATTGTTACGAAACATGCTACTCAAAAAGTCCAACAAGTAGGCCTATTCGTAAGAGAACTAGCAATAATAATCTTTCTGCTTGATATGGCAAAAGTACAATTAAAAAGGGAACATCAAAAAGTCGGCACCATGAGGACAAGGAACAGAGTTTTCTAGCAATCCATTGCAGCTGATTAAGGCTACTATGCGGGACTGCACACATTGATAACACAATAGGTAAGTTATGTATACATTTTCTAGTTTCTAATTGTTACTTTCAGATCGATGCAGACTTTTGAGCAACATGAAAGATGAACTCACAATGAAGAAACCGATAAAAGATAATGTAAGTGATGATGATGTTTACACCGATGGGTCTGTGCATCGTGATGAGAAGTCAGGCTGTGGTTTCTTGGTTAGTCCACGTCATGGTTTTTGCAGAGCGAAGTAGAGCATACAGGACAACTGAGTGGTAGAGAGAGAAGATATACTAATCAACTTCTCGTGGGTACGGTGAGCAAATGGACTATGGAATGGCTGCAGCAACGGAGGACAGAGCACGAATAGGAATGCCCAATGTGCTAAAACGTCGACCGTATAACATAACAGGACAGCTACTTCCAGTATGATGATGGAGATTTAGGACGTTACTGCTGCCCTCCATTGTCTCTCTGTCGCCCGTGTGGTGCCGGGACCCGCAAGGGAAGCAAAGAATAGTACCACTGCAACCTACAATGCATATCGTAAGAGGCGGGTCATATAGGCCCTAGGGTAACTACCCTAGTAAATAAAAGCAGCGTAGAAATCGGATGTAGGCGCATAACTGGACAACGTACAATTGTTCTTAGGCTCAGATCACATACAAATCACAGGGTGGTTAACAAGTGGTCAATATGGAGCGTTCGAAGAAGAAGTCTATTTATTACTAAGATTTTTTTGTCAATTGTCGTTTTTGATTCTCAGTCGGTGCTTCGGTAGTTCAAGTGAGAATGGTAGGTTGCGGTATGAGTGGATGTCGCCTATAGTGGTTTCCAACATCCAGAGACTCACGTCGATCTACTATCCTGGGCTTGTGTGCATTCGCGGCAACGAGAGAGCAGTGGGTTTAACCAGCGAGCCATATGAACCATCAGTATGCATAACCTTCAATTTGTTTTGTGGGAGATGGGCATCTATGTGTTTACCTGGAGTGCAATAACGTTCAGTAACCAATAACCAATCCAAACAGTAAAGGCTACTCGAGTACCTAATATTTACTATTCGCATGTCGTTACTACTGAACGGAAATGACCCTTTTTACATACAGAATCAGTGTTGTTCTTGGACTTATCAAGACGTGAAGTAAAGTTAGTAAACTATTGTTACAAAATAATGCAACAGACTACATCTATATGTTAATACACAGTAATCTGTAAAACTACCAATAAAACGGCGTTTTGGCTTAGCTTTGTCAGTCTCCAGACAAAGGAAGACAGAGAGAGAGACAATTGTATACAACCTGCTGAGTGACTGAGTCGAAAGAATTGGTCATCATCAAATTTTCCCGCACATAAAAATGTATTCATATTGTATGGCCGTACTTAGTGTACCACTGTACTGTACTATGGTTAGGTTTATATGGTCTTGTATTAGAAATAAGAAAGATAATATAAGCGCTTTGCTAGAACATTGTCACAGTTTTATAGTGATCCGTATTTTTAATTTACCCTAAATTTTCTACAGTTTTATTTGGTATAATAATAATTATCCTTTCAGATTTATCTTGGTTGAGTGTCTGTCTTTAAATCAAATTTAAGGCTTCTAACAATTAAATGTATTTTTTAATGCTAGGACTTTTTTTAAAAAATTTGAAAGTATCTAGAAATGTGGGGGAATAGTTAAAAACAAAACTCAACTGAAAGTTTGGATCTATGTTCCCCTACACCACCGGGGCCGGTTGACATAGTTTTTTCCCCTGTATATTTATTAATATTATAATTTATTATTACATATTTAAGTAGATTTATTTTTATACGGGAGCCAGCCTTTTCATATTCAATCCCGAATATTGTATTGCCCTGAAACACAACAGACACCCGTAATTTTGTCGTTCATTAATTTTGTGAAAATTTATCAATGTTTATAAAGAATTTTGATCATGTCACAGTCAATTCAGTCATCCTCATCAGTTAAAAAGTTTTTGCTAAAAAAGAATAATTGTTGTGTTTCGTGTTTGAACAAAACAAATCCCCTTAGGGGGGGCCCCAAAACAAAGAATAGCACCACTGAACTCAAACATGCGAAGAGGCACGTGGGGCCCCCAGAATGCTCCAGTAAAAAAAAAACACCCAGCAATCGGAGGGGGCTGCCTTTTGTAGGGTAAACGGGGCAACATACAATTTTTGGCCAGATAAAAATTCACAGGTGGAAAAGGGTATATGGGCTTAAGAAGGGGGAATACAAATGTCTAATATTATTACAATGTGATTGATATTTATATTTTTTTCAAAATTTCCAGACCAATGAAAAACAATTTGTCACAGCCCATGTGATAAAAAGGGAAAACTAGATTAAAAGGTGGTGGGTTTTGGGTTTTTGAATGATCTTTTAAAATTTTCATAATTTTTAACGTAGAAAGATAATGGTAATTCCAGAACATTTTGCAGTCATGTATGATTTTTTAAAGAATGTCACAGTACGGGAAAAGCACTGAAGATGATGTTCCCAGTTCACTTTTTTTTATTGTTGCCCTCTCTAACTAGGGCCTGAACTTTTTTTTCTGGGGGGTGGACTGGAGATGTCTTGGGAAAAAACAAACCTCAACTCTCTTTGATTACAAAGAAATCTAACTGTTAACTAGGTCATAGTTCTGTAGTTTTATTTATATAAAAACTTAAATTATCTTTATACTAACTTTGTCCATCATTGTTTTCCCAGGATGAAGGAAAGTTCTGAAATAAAGGAAACCTGTCAGATGAGAACTAAAACAGAAACAAAATACAGTGGTTTTGTGGTTTATTTTTTAAAAAATATGCTTTTTTTAAATAACTTGGGAGTAAAACAATAATTTTATAAATATTGTAAAAATTGCTATTGAATGTAGGGGGGTTGTTAGATTTGTATGTTGGACTAATTTTGTGGGGGTTATGATATGTTATTTAGGTATTCATTCTGTCTTATAGCTTTTATCCCTAACTGAATAGGTAAGGGGTTTTCATATGCGGGGTTTTTTAAAGGCCACTACAAAAAAAAATGTTGGTGATTATGCAGTACCCATGCATTTGCATATAGAGATTTGTATTTTGTACCCTTGAAAAAAATTTCATTTTTACGGGGGTTTGAACCTGGGGATCGGTTGTATATGCTCTGCCACTGATATATCTATTGATGAAAAATAAGATGTGCCTGAATTAAAAATACAAAAAAAATTTTTTTTGTTTTAATGAGACATTTCAGACATTTTTATGTGTTTTTAAATCTTTGTTATTTAGTTAGTCATCGATCACCCTAAAAGAGCGGGAAGAGTTTGTTGAAGACATGTGCCCGGGGGACTTTTTGGTTGAAGACTTGTTATTGCACAAGGAACAAGCCCAAAGTGCGAAACTCATTTTCAGTATTTTTGTCACATGCAGTGACTGGTTCCAGTCCTGTGTTATAATAAAACATCAAATCTATGCAAGGTTTCAAATCTGAATACTACATTAAATGACGAGGCCTGGAAAGATAATTTGGGAAGGAACAGTGCCTGGGGGAAGAGGAGGAAGACCGAAGCGATGGGGAGGATGTCATTGATAAACTGATAAAGACTGCGGGAAAGGACATCTTGAAAGAACAATTTTTTCAGGGCTGCTGCCAGGGGAAGCCAACTAAAAAGGACAAGCTATTTGATGATAATGTGTCATTTGTTTAAATTTTTAGGTATTCTTACCCTAATCAATTCTATAATTTATCTGAGACATCTTCCTTCTAAGCCTTTTTGTGACTGTATTAAACTTGTTCTCCATACTTTTTGAAACAGAAACGAGAAACAATAAAATTTTGGGTGATAAGTTGATCAGATCTGATTTTTGGGGGAGGCAGTCAGTTGTTTTTTTTCTAACCCTTTTTTTGCCTCCTGACGGGATAAAAAAAATTTTGAAAGGCTTTTGTGCACTTTTTTTTTTTTTCAAGGCCTATTATTTTAAGGTCCATTTTTTCCCCGACAGCCTTTTGTTTGTATTCACTGTATCAGTAGCATTCTCCTGAGGCAAATCTTTTGATAATCTGTTATATGGTAACCTTTCATTTGTTGTTTTTTGATAAATTCATTTGATTTTCTTTTAAAAGTTCCCCCTTTTGATACTCCTAGCATTCTATTAGGCATTTATCTCTTCAATTAGTTTTCTTCTATCATTTGTGCCACCCAAGTTTGCGAAGTAATGCCGGGGAAAAAGTTTGTTGAACAATATTTTTTAGTGTTCATTATATTTGCAGATCAAATTTGATGCCATTTGTCCGGTTTTGATTTACTTTATTGCGCTGTTGGTTTTCGTTGTTATTCTTCCTTTTGCTAAAAAAAAATTCTCCTAGGTATGAAAAGTTTACTTTTTAATTGATGTTTTTTGATGGAATATTAAAGGCTTCCCATATACTGACATGCTCTGTGTATATTTAAACAGACGAAATGGGGGACATGAAATATCAACATACAACTAGAACAATTCCCAAGAGTTTTGTTATTAATTTGTTTTAAGACTACCCTTTTGATAAACGGGGGAGTAAGTGATACACTTATACCAGGTGGGCGTATCTGTTGTGGAGGTGCAGAGCTATAATCTTTTTCCAAAGTACTAAGTTATTTCCCCACATGGGGATCAGACAGTGATCCAGTCTAAATGAGGTGAGATGGTACCTATCCTATCAGAGATGGATGATAAAATGTAATCATTTTAAAGTTAAACAAAAAAAACTTGTAGATTTTATGGAAAGCAGTTTTAATTAAAATTTTTTTTTTAAATTCAACTCCTAATATTTCACTATTCACAAAATTAATCTCTCATTTTTTCTTTTCGGCCTTTTTTATCATTCTAATTGTGGTATATAAACAGCCTAAACATAGAACGGTTTTCACAACTTCAGTACCTTTTGGATTTGTTCCCCGGGTGATGTTTTTTAAACCAGGCTACGGGGCGTTCCCATAACCTTGCTGTCCCCAGCCAAACCTCAAGGGGTTTTTTAATTAATAGAACATCATCTGTGATATGGGTTTTGCACCACCACTGAGATCTTCCTTTTAAGAAAAGACGTGCAAAATTTTAAATAGATCTGGAGTTTTTTAGGAACAAAACGACAGGACTACCCTGGGAAAATAAAAAAAAGTGGCCCCCAAGGGTTACCAGGGACCAAATTTGAGGTGTAAAGAATAAAACCCTACCTGCCATGCATGTCAAAGGGGCGAAAAAGGGGGTTTTAAATCGGATGCTTTTGTTCTAAACAAAAAGTTTTGGGGGCAAGGGGGTTTTGGGGGAAGGTAGGGGGTACCCCAAACCCCCACAGCCGTATCCTGGTCGTGTTAAAATGCGATCCGGCCCCCATTTCCCCACCAGCTCTTTTTGGGCCCCCGTCCACCCCCGGGGAACAGGCCCGCTGACTGAAAACAACATGGGGGGGAATCCTTTTAACCCCTCCCGCCCCCCCCTTTTCCCCCGCCCTTTTCCCCCACTTCCCTTTCCCCAGATGCAAAATGATAAGACACGGGCATTGCACTAGCCAGATGGGGTCACACTGCACAGGGCCCCAGGGGAAGACGGCCCTTGTTGGGGAAAGGGAATGCTGGATGGGGGGAGTCAAAAACACCCCTGACGGACACGGGTCAAGTGAATACCCAGAACCAAGCTAGTGATAAAGGCCTGCAAGCATGGTGCACCTATACGGGTTGTCTGAGGGTGAACTGTGCCCCGCATCCGGGACCCCTGATCCCTTTTCTGCCCGGGAACTACCGGGGGCCCCAGACGTAAGAGATCTTTCTGACAACCCTTTTGGGGATGAAATTTCAACATAACCCAGTTATAATGCCATTTGAACTCCCCCCACCCCCCATCTGTTCGATCCCTTTTTACACTGTTTTCCCACAATTACAAAAACATGTAGATTCTACAAACTAGCATTCTCCCCAAAGGGGCCCAGCCCTAGTTGAAAAGATGAAGGCCAACCAAACCAATGTAAAGATAATTTTTTTGGAAAAGATCAAACATATCACAAAGAGTGATTAAAATTGGTAAAAAAGAATGAATGCAAAGAAGAAGAAGAAAAAAGGGCCAGAAAAAAATGGAGGAAACTGAAATTCTAAGAAAAGGGGAGGGGAAAAAAAAGGTTGATTGCAGAAAAAAAAAATAAAAAAAGTTGTTAAATGATATGCAGAGATCCCTACATAATGTATTTGATATTTAAATGTGTTTTTTATATTTTTTAAAGTTGTCTTTTATACATTATGTCATTAAATTTCCTCACTTTTAGAATATCTTAAACATCTTTTTTTAATCATATCAGACTAGAAAATTTATATTGAAATGATATTTTCTAGAGACATTTTAAAGAGAAAGTGACCGGGAAACATTTGATGATAATGGGATGATGAAAAGTTGATGTATATTAAAGGAAGAACATGATAGCCAATGAAGTAATTCTCTTTTTCCCCCAAAGGATAATATTTGAAAGTATTACAAATTAAATCTGTAGTGTATACACAATTGCAGTTTTTTGATGTTCCTTTTAAATAGGTAAACATATGTACATTGTTCCATTTATGCCTACAAGGGAGGGGCCCCAATTTCTGAAATTTTTTATTTACTGGTGCTTCCTCCCCCTCTTCCCTCTTAACAAGAATAATTAAATTTTAAAAACAATTTTAATCTGTCAGTTTAAAACATGTCTATTTGTTTGATTCAATTCCACTCTGGGTCTGTTTTACCTCATTTTTAAAAAATCGAATCACATCCTGTAGATGCAATTTTTCATTATTCGGGGACCCCTGATCTAAGGTGGGTGAATCAATGTCTAGCCCTATTAGAACAGAGGGTGAAATCATCAGTGTTTAATTAAATAAAAGAAATCTTGGCAGTTGAAAATCAAATAAAGTAAGCTGTCAAATAGCTTTCAATGGAGAACTTAAAATTGAATAGATGCTGTCAAACATAATGGAAACTTAAATTGAATAAATTTTCAAATACTCCAATGGAAACTTAAAATCAAAGGGTGTCAAACGCTGAGGGAGAACTTAAATTGAATAAAGCAGATTTCCCCAAGCCAGAACAATTTTTTAAAAAAAAATTAAAATTTTAAATTTTCCCTCCCAAATGTCCATCTGAAAAAACCCGAAGAAAATATGAAAAAAAAGTAGATGAAAAATCGATGATCTGGGGAAATTACAAAATTGCAACTTCTTAAGTTGTACCCAAACATATAAATCACAATGGTTGGTTTATAAATAATTATTCTAGCATGAACTTAGAAAAAAAAGAATGTTTTATAGTCAATTTGATTTTTTTCCAGACGGGAGAAATGCAACCTTTTAAAAGGGATGGAGACTGTCCTGACATGGTCCTCATTTTATATTGACAAAGCTGGGTAATTTCTTAATAGAATAAGAAATTCATAGTCTTGAAAAAATTGCTAAACAGCACAGAATAGTTTTTATACTTAATCTTGTTAAAAATAATCTTTACCTCATTATTTTTTAATGTTTGCTTAGTCCAAGTCAAGGGGGCTATTAAGTTGTTTCATATTGTGGATATTTTCAAATCCTGCATAACCAGTTCACCAGCCCAGGACCTAAACTTATAACCCACTGTATAAGAAAAAGAAATCCTTTTTCAAAACCCTGTGGTATTTTAATATATATACAGGCCTGTTTTTTTTAAAAAAGGCACGAAGGGGAATTTGGTCCATCACTGACCTCTTTATTTTATGTTTTTTCCTCTCTCCTTTCAACCTTTGAGGGGGGCATGGGCCCTCAACAACTCATGGTTTTCCCTACTCCTACAGCCCCCCAGCCTTCTTAATTGTTATTCGCCCCCAAATCTCCTCCAGAATTTCTACCTCTCCTTCTTTCACTGTTCCCGGGTCTTCCATTTTCCAAAAAAAGTTTTCCCCGATTTTTTTTAGTCAGATTTTTCACGTTGTTTACTTCACTCCACTGTTTACCACTGCCACTTTTACCCTGCCACTTTTTTACTGCCATTTTCTTCACTTTTTTTTATTTAAAAAGGTACTTTAATTTAGATCCACAAGAAAAGGGATCTGATTTTTTATTAACTTTATTATATAACTGTTTCATTATAAACTGTTTTTCCCCAACCAAAATTTTTGACTAAAGCTGGCCTGAACCCCTGTGACTTACATAATCACTAAAAGCAATGTTTATCAACTTTTTATCCTTTTTACCCTTTATTTTGATAAATATGTTATCTTTATGTGTGCAGAATTTATTAAGATGATGATTTTAGGGAATGTTGAATGATAGACATATTTGTTTCAGATATCAAAAAATTATCACACAGAGGATTTAAAAACTGGATTATTGAAGGGGATTGCTTTAACAGTAAAGAGACAGAAATGGACAACACTGATTTGTGGAGAATTATTATTTGATTGCGAAAGTAAACCAAATTAAAAATTATGGAAAGAAATTGAAAAAATAAAATGATCAAAACAGCCCCAAACATCTATTAAGGCCGTTTTAAACATACAAAGGGGAGGGGGAACACAAAACCCCCATTTTCTTTTAAACCTTTTGACAATGTTTTTTAGTACTACTCCACCGCAGATTATTAAAAGGGAAAACAAAAAAACCCCAAAAAATTAATTTGATATGTATGATTTAGGTTATTATTTTTTTAGGTTCAAAAAATTTCTGATAATTGATGGTCCAATAAAGTGGTTAAGTTTGTTTGTTCTACTGAAGGTTGGGGGTTTGAACGACCAAGACATGTTTTTTTTTCCAGAACCAGGATTTTTTTGGGAATTCGGAGTTAACAATGCCTCAGCAGGTGGGCATACCAACAGGAGGACCCATGGGGAACCGGACAAAAGTCAACCCCTTTGGTTTTTGAAAGAAATTTCTCTTATTTTGTATTTTAGATAGGGGACTAGTTCTGATTTTTTTATATTATTTTGTTGTAAAGGGTGTCAGCTAGGGGCAGGTACTGAAAAAAAAAGGGTTAAATAAAAATGGGTCTTTCTGCCCCACAAGAAATTTGGGACCCTCATTCTGTTTTTCCTTTCAAAAAGCAAAAACTTTGGGGCCCGACAGAACAAAAACAAAAAAACTTTGATCCTGTACTTTAAATTTTCCCCACGGTACCCCACATGTTCCAGGTTTCTGCAGTTTCCCTTTTGTGTGACACGGGACAGATATTTACCCCGTCATCTACAGAATCTTGCGAGACGGGGAAATTTTGGGAATGACCATCCAGCTTGACTTTGGTTTGGGGATGATATTAATCAAAGGGTTTTAAAAAAAAAATTTTTTTGAACCTTTTTTATCCACAGCTCCTGTGGGGTTTTCCATCTGTGATGTGCCGGGAGATTTTGAAAGTCAAAAATCTGAGATTCTGCTTGTCTGTGGGCAAAATTCATTTAGTGACTGGCTAAACCTACTAAATAATTGCATGACAGCTCCCCCTTGTCCCTACTCTTTTCCCAGACTACAGAGCAGCAATCTGTTTAGGTCCACCATCTGTGGGGTAGACTGTGTCTTTATTTTTCGTTCTGCCCTTTTCACCATTTTTCTTGGGCCATCCCCCATTTAAATTTTGTAGATATGATGACAAAAGCGCCCTTTCAAAACTATCTTATGTAGACAGATTGAGGAAAAACATTTCACACCCCCCACCCCCTTTGATAAGAAACAGGGTGGAACTGAAATAGATAAAGAATATATAAGAAAATTTCCCCCAATTTCCCCCAAGAAGAAAGAATAGTAACACTGCAAACTACAATGCTGTCAAAAGGCCTACTGAGGGGGGTCGGGAAGCCCCCCATAAATCTTCCCCCGATCATTCTTTTCAGCCATTTTTTCATTCTTTTTATTATAAAACAGAAACCCCAGAACAGGTGTGATTGCTTTTTTTCAACATTTCTCTCTGGGCATCTTTTGGCACCATTTCACGCGTATGTTCCCCCATCAGCCTTTAGCGTCCCCACCCGCCCGCAAGGCGACGCTATTTTTTTTAACAGTTAGAAACCCTACCCTTTGGCTGGGAGTTCCCCGGTAACCCCAAAATTTGAGGTGAAAAGAATAAAACCCATTTCCCTCCCCGCTTGTAAAAGGCGACTAAGGGGTTTAGGTGGATGCCTTCCCTCGCAGAAGTCCGTTAGAGGACTATCAAATCAGTAAATACAGGGCTTCTTGGCAAAGATCAAACATATCACGAGTGATTAAAATTGGCGAAAAAGGAACTCAAAGAAGAAGGGAGTTGGGTCATCTCCCCACCTTCGGTCTTGTTTGGACTGCTTGGTTTGCCAGCCCAGTTTTGTACTTTCTCAAACCCTTTTGATTGCCCCCAATCAACCACAAGGCAGCAGTAGTTCCCGGGGGAAAACAACACTGGTTTACCCCCCTGCCTTTCCAGTTGTTCTACATCCGGTTGCACACACATGGTTGACTGTCCCTTCCCGGGCCCCTCACCCGGGCCCCCCTGGTCCTACTTCCCATTTCCTTCAATTCCAACCCCCCGGTTTTTGTGCTGTCCCCCCTGAACACAACAACCCCCCCCGGAAGGGGCGGTTTCCCCTTTTCTCCCAGCCGCCTGTCTGGTGCCCCCTCACCATTTTAATTCCAGCGAAAACCGCTCGACTCCCGCCTCATGGGTAAAGAAGAGCAAAAGGCCCAACACCTCGCATGGGCCGTTTTTTCCCGTCTCCCTTTGGGGCCCAAAGCGCGTTCAACCCCGACTCCCAGCCCCTCGCCAAATGAATGCACGCCCCGGTTTCCCGGGTCAACGCTCTTCGATTTTTATAACCTGCCCCATTTGTGAAAAGGGGACCAGTTTGCCTATGTCCCCTTTGCAGTTAACCGACTCACAGCATACCATGGCCAAAAAGTGGGGGCTAAAAGAGCATCCGGGGCCCAAGTTTCCACATGTGTTTCCCAATTTACCCTTTGTTTTTCCCCATCTGGTGGGGGGGAACAAAAGCCACTCTGGGGTCGCCCCGGGCGGCGGATCCCATCAGCTGACCCTTTGCATTCATTCCCCCGGGGCCTCCCCCCACCTGTCCTCTTAGCCATGAACTACCGCTGTTACCAGGGTCCCCGTGAGATGGGATAGATTAGTGCCAGTTCACAACTGTTTCCATTCTTTCCTTGCCCCTTTGCCCCCGTCTCATTCAACAACTCGCTGCATTACTGATACCAGAGAGCTCCCCCTCGATCCCACCCTAGACGACAAAAACCGTTGTCTGTTTCGGGGCCCCAACGGGGAGGGGGGGGTGGGATTTTTTGTCCACTCACAATCCTGGTCCTTTCCCCTTGACCCCCCCCGGAAAAAAGGGGGGAGAAATCAGATGTGCCTACTTGTAGAATGTACAATTGCCCTCAGATCACATACAAATCCCCCAGTGGATCCGGGGGCCCAAATTTGGGGTATAAAGAATAAAACCCCTGTTACCTCCCGCGTGAAGAGGCATAGGAGGTTTGGCTGAAATAAAACCCATGTCCAAATTTGAAGCCTGCATTTTGGGGGCCTCCCAAAA
The DNA here is from genome assembly GCA_020796225.1 of Arion vulgaris. Lineage (NCBI taxonomy): Eukaryota > Metazoa > Mollusca > Gastropoda > Stylommatophora > Arionidae > Arion > Arion vulgaris. The sequence goes on along the minus strand of CM036754.1, from coordinate 80,299,185 downwards.
CCAAGTGAAACGTACCGTTCAAAATCAAACATATCACAAAAGTGATTAAAATTGGTAAAAAAAAGGAAAGAAGAAGAAGACATACAAATCACAAAGTGGTTAATAAGGGTGTTAAAAAAGTAGGAAAAATCTGAATTTCATCAAAAATGTGTGATGTCATAGAAGAAAATGCAAACCCCCCTACTAGATGACAACTTTGGGGACAACCCTTTTATTCCTCACACAAAAAAATTTTGTTTCAAAAAATTACAAACCCCAAAAATTATAAAATGAATCATTATTTCTATTTTGACATCCATTATTTGTGTGATTTCATGTTTTTAAACTTTTCTCTTACATTTCAGACATAAACCTAAAACGATTTCCATCATTCCCTGTTGGGTACACAAAAAAAAGGAAAAGTTTAAAAACCCCAACCTTGCTTTCTCAGTATTGTATCAGATAAAATGTTAGAACACTATGGGTTTTGTGAAGGGTAGACAAGACAGAAGATATTTTCCCCAGTGGAAAGATAATTCAGAAATGTCACAGTGCTGAAGGTTCGGGTGAATTCAGGGAGATCAGATAAAGTATGAAACATTCAAAAAAATGATTATTTGACTTACTTAATGGAGGGGGTCAATGTCTGCAGGGAAAAAGTGATGCCCCCTTTTCAAGTTAATGTTGAGTTTATTAAAAGGGGAAAACAAACACTTTGAAGAACTGAGAAGTCCGAAGTGAATGCTTGTGGTCAGTTTTTAACTTAAACAGATGGTTTTTTTGTCATTTTTTGGGGTCTTAATTTTGACATACCCTGATCTCAAAGAGAATACATGCGGGAAAAGTCTTACAAGGGGATGTGGGGGGAAAAGTTTTTTAGAAAGGGAAGTCTGGAAATTCAAAAATGTATTCACACAGGAAAAAAAATCAAAAGTGTGGCCATGGGTGAGATTCATCGAGAGGGGGCTTAAAGCTATAAAGGGAAATGAGAAAGACTTTTCAAGTGTGATGTAGTGGTAAAATTTTTAAAATTAAAGGGGTCTGAATTCAAAAACGTTTTCATACAGGGAAAAACCTATACATGTGATTTTGGAAAAATTTAAATTTAATGAAGTCTGAATTTAAAAACGTATTAAACAGGAAAAATTTTATACATGGAGGGGGGAAAAATTTTTTTAAATTTAAGGGAATCTGAACTTCAAAAACTTATTCATACAGGAGAAAACCTTATAAGTGTGATTTTGTGGTAAAAGTGTTAGCAGTAATACATATCATTTTTCAAAAGTATTCTTTGGAAAAAAATGACAATTGATGTGTGTAGGAGATTCAAGGACAGGGGGCTTAAGGAATCATAAAAGAATACACATTTAGAATTCCCTTTTCATTGTGATGTGTGGGTAAAAGTGTGGTTTTTGGACATTTGTTCATAAATGTATTCATACAGGAAAAACCCTTTTTTAAGTGTGATGTTTTGGTAAAATTTTAAAAGAAATAAAATTTTCTAAAAAACGTATTAAACAGGAAAAACCCCACAAAGGGAGTATGGGTGAGTTATACAACATGGGGCTTAACCCCCAAAAAAGATGCCCTGGAAAAAACCAAAAATGGATTTGGGGTGTGAGATTAAACCCGGGGGGGAAAAGATAAAAAGAGTACACTGAAAAACCTAAATGTAGTAGGGGTAGAATTTCCCAAAAAGTGGGAAAAGGCTCATAAAAGGTACATGGGGGGAAAACCATAAAGTGTGATGATTGTGGAAAAAGGTTTCTAATAAAAAAAACCTGGGGCATCTATATATTATATGGAAAAGACTTCAAGTGTGATGTGTGGGGTAAAAGTGTTAATAGAAATCGGGCAGTTCATAAAAGACATACAAAAAAAACCGCAAGTGTATGTGTGTGGAAAAGTTTTTATAAAAAAGCTAAAATCACAACTATTATACTAAAGAAAACCTAAAAGGTGTTTTGGTAAGAGGTTTAAACAGATCGGGATTAAGACTCAAAAAAGGCATACATAAGATAACCGTAAAGTGTATTATTGAAAAGCCCCCTGCCCAGGCGGGGAACTACGGGGATACCCCTCGGAGTGCTGGTTCAATTCCTGGGCCGGCAGAAAGCCACAGGTTCCCCGGGGTCATTGTTTTGGCACCAAAAAAAGGGGCCCGGCCCAGGGCCCCAGTCGAAGAGGCAAAGTCGGTTTTTGGGACAAAAAAAATGTAAAAACGATAATAAAAAATTTTTTTGTATGGTTGAAACAGGGACAAAAAAACTTTTAAAAAATTAATATTTTGAGGTGGGGATTACAGAAGAATATGTTTTGTTTTCCCCGGGAAAAAAAAAACAGAAAATAAAGAATTCTAGAAAAATAGAAATGAAGAAAAAAAAGGAAATACAAATGAAAAAATTTTGTTAAAAAAGACATGACGGGTTTAAAAACCTTTTTAAGGAAAAGTTGCAGGATGATAGCAAGAGGAAAACCAAGACGTTGGGAGGAACATAAACAAAGACAGGGGATTTTGGGGGTCCATTCCCAATTTTGATGAAGTCCCCTGATGATAAATACGTTTGATGCATGAAGAATTCTGGAAAATTTTAAAAAAGTGATTTTTGGGATATTAGACTCACAAAACCCCAGAGTGGATCCCGGGGGACCAAATTTGATGTAAAAGAACCACTTTTCCCCTCCCGCTAAGAACGCAAAGGGTCGAAGGGAGCAACCCCACCCCGAAAAAACTAAGGGCTACAGAAGGGAGATGAACGATAAACCCTGTTAAACCCGACAATTCCGGGGTGTACAAACTAAAGGTCAATTGACAAAAACACCCCAATGCTAAGGTTGATAATAATTTCTAATAAAAGGATTTATGGGGGGGTTTGGGAATTGGTCGGGCGGTGATGGAGAAAAAGGGGGACTAAAGAGCAGGATTTTGTTGTTTAACTAAATTTCAGAAAAGTCAGGCCCTCTGATTTTTCCCTGCTGATTTTTATGAAACTTGTTTCTTTATAATGTCCTGCTATTCAGGCAAACCATACTCCAACTTTAAAAGGTACTTGTAATTTAAACCCAAAAAAAAGGGTCCATGTAGTGAAATGATTATGCTTGTTGAAATTTTTGCCCCAAAGGGCCTTGAACTATAATTTTCCCATTCATTCACTATTGCAGTGTTTATCTGCAACCCTGCAGGATGTTTGATGAATGAAAGATTTTTTTGTAATGTTAAAATGTGATATTTGTGGTTGAAGTTTATCTTGTGATTACCTAAATCTGAAATAATCTGAAAATGAAATTTTAAAAATGTGTTAGCCCAAAATAAAATCATTAACATTATGTTTTGTATGTTGTTTTTTTCGTCTTATTAATGTGATGTAGGGGGGTTGGTTTACAGTATTAAAAATCATCAAAGACGGGACATACAAATGTGATTAAATTGTTTTTCTTAACGCTATTCACCACTTGTTAAACCATTTTATGTTTTAGGATCGGGCGAAATAATGCGCCAGTTATGCACCTAAAAGTGGCCAGCACATCTGATTTTCTACCTTTTTTTTACTATGTAGCTTCCTTCCCCTCTTCATTCCTTTAACCGTTTGTAGGCCCTTTGTTACTATTCTTCACTCCTTTTTGGCCCTAAAAAACAAGGATAAAAATGGTATAAAAACAAATGGGTAGAAACACCGGTCATGAAAAGGTAGCACCCCCAAGGAAAGAACAGGTTTGTCATTTTACAACAGGGTAAAATGGGGCTGAGGTCCATCTGTAAAAAAGTAAAAAATATTCACATGTAGCACCATCAAGTGAATAGAATACATACCAAAGAATGTAACCCCGGAACAAAAAAACACGTGGTCAATTCCTTATCGCAAAAAAAGCTTTTGGAGATGTACATGGAGACAGTTGACCACAAACTTTTAAAATTATTCAATGATGTCTGAATACTTTGGGAAAAAAAAGTCTATTGAGGTTTCCCCCTCCAAGACTCAGTAATCTACCCCTTTCCCGGTGGGTGTTTCACAAAGGCGGGCAGGTTTTCACCATTGTTGGGGGGCTTTGGATGGATAAAGAGGGATGTTTTTTGGCCTTTGGACCTTTTTCTTTGGTTTCCGCATGAATTTAGGCATTGGGTGCCTGGTATAGAACTTACTGATTCTGTGTGAATATCGTTGGGAATTTGTTTGATGAGGGGAAAAAAAATTGATGTTGAATCAATACAGCTATTTAAGGGTTTGAAATTTCAGATTGTACAAGTAAGGGGGTTCTTGAAGCAGGTAAATGGTGGGTTTAAAGCGAGTCACATGAAACCTCAGTGCCCTTTTTAACATCTGTTGGGGAGATTGAGCACCAGGGCTCCTGGTCTATCCCAAACATTTATCTTCTCCCCCTTTTACGTCCTAAGTTGTCTTAGTCTCTTCACCAGTTTTACACCCATTTTCAAAACTTGTTTCCAGTATCTGTCCCCGACATCTTCCATTTTTATTCATGTCAAGTGCCTTCGTCAGCCTATGTTCTTTAAAAAGGGAAATTTGTCCCACCCTTTTTGGGAAAATCTTGTTCCCAAGAATATCCGAAAAACAGTATTAAACTGGGAGGGGATAATCTTTTTAGGAAAAGCGTAGTCATCCCAAAAATTCAAGTTGAACAAGAGTATGGTTTCTGCCGTTTTCTCGTATCATATTTCTGCTTTAGCGACATTTCCAAAAAAAGGGGTACAGGGGTCAAATCGATCGAATGAATGGAAAACTGTTAATCTCAGAAGACTTGGAAAATTTCACATATAGTGATCTTCTTTTATGTTGTCCCTAATATGGTTGAGAGGCTGATCTGCAAAATAACCTGAATAGTTTGCAAACCGTTCAACGGGGTATCATTAACAAAAAAACTGAATTATGTACTTTACTAGCAACTGGAAAATGTTTTAAAACAAAAATCAAAATTTAAAGGTAAAAATAAAATTGAGAATAATCTCAATACCTTTGTAGCACAGCCTCAAAAAAGCACCAGTGACAATGCAAAAACATCCCGTGTCACTACCAGAAATCAAGACATACAAACAAAAATAAAAAAAAGGTTTAAGAAAAATACAAAATTTCCCAAAATCCCCTCAGCAGATTAAACAGAAAATAACAAAAACAATCTTTTTCCTCAAAAAACACTGCATTCTCAATCATTACATCCAAAAAAAGAACCGTGTGTGCAGATGAAGCAAGAGTCAGACCCATCCCGCAGTTCTGTCCCTCAACATACCACGAAAAGAAACATTTCCCCCTGAAGCTTAAGGCAGGCTATGGGGAAAATCACGGATTCCCAAAGACTCAGCTTTATATATGGAACGCAGAAACTTTTGATTGGCAAAACACGTAATTACAAAAACTGTGTTTTACAAAAAAGACAAAATACAGCAACGTTTCGACCAACAAGGCCTTTATCAACAAACGAAAAAAAGGAGGACAAAAATGAAACACAAATGGGAAAAAACAAACGTTCTAAGGAAAATTGGAATAAAACGAATAACCCAAATAAATTAAAAAAAAAAAAACAAAAATAGAAAAAGGGAAAAAAAACAATGAAACATCTAGTAAAATATAAATTGAATACATGCAACATATACACAAAGATTAAGCAAGGGGAAAAGAAAGTACTAAGAAGATAAGAATGGGAAAATAAATAGAAAAAAATATACCCATATAGATTACAAAGCATGGGAAGAGAAAGTACTAAGAACATAAGAATGTAATACGGGAGCCCCCGTGGTCCAAGGGCCATACAAAGAAATCAACCGATTCTCCAGAGCAAATCGACTGGGTCATCCAGGAACATGATCGGGTGGCGGACCCGGGGCATCGTGAGCACCTAAATGGCCAGTGTCTTAAATGGGTCTGAGGGTCACAGAGCATTGGCGTATGTCGCGAAGTGTTGTGGTCACTGACCTCTTGCCTGTTTGCCGGTTTGTTAACCCCAATAATGGCATGATAAAAATTAGGGGCCGCTTTAACCCATCGTCAAAAAGTGCCCGGGGAAAGAAAGGTTTGTTCCAAAAAGCCAGTGTTAAAAGGGGAGACCACTAATATGAGGGAACCCCCTCTCCCGATTTAGACGAATAGACCCGAACGCAAAATTTGATCACCGTCCTGCATGATCCGGTCGAAAACGCAAAGCGGGCACAAAGGACGGCGCACAGTTTTCGGTATGACAGCAGGGGGGATACATCAGCAAAATCAGACGGGTTAAAATGACCCATTACTAAAAAAGGAATTAAACAGCCCCCTTTTGGAAAACAAAGGGCCGGGGAAACCAGATCAAGGCAAGCGTTGGGTTTTGAGAAGGACCATGCCACCACTTTTACTGGGGCTTAAAAGAAAAAAGTTGGGCCTTCAAAACATGAAATCGGCAGAGGTCGAGAATGGTTCCGTGGGGACGCGCTAAAATCGCTGGATTTCGAGATTCCACCAGCCATGAATTACTGCAAAGGGGTAAAAGCATCCAGTTTCAGCCACTCGGTGGGAGCGACGAAAAAGGGGACAGCCTCTCAACCTGCGACAGACCACAATGAGACAGAAAGATTCGCAAGGGGGCCCTAGAAGGCTTTGCAGCGCTGTTTTGTTGATGAAGAGCTGTATATAACTGCGGGGGTCATCAGGACAACACAAAACGTCTAAACACTCGCCAGGCCGTGGCATTGATACAAAGGGTATTACTGATTATAAAAAAACGACATCGAGGAAATGGAAAAAAATTTAACGTCAGCATCCGGGGCGGTGAGATCAGGAGGGGGTTTATGCTACCCACACCTTCCAAACCAACAAAAATCACTTAGAAAGGGGTGGGGAAACATTGCTTCAAAACACGACAGGCAAACTTCTTGGGGAAAAACGTGGAACGTCGACTGGCAGGGACTCGAAAATCCCATATCTTCCCCCCCCCTCTCGGAGGTTCGATCTGGGAAAAAAACATGGGCAACGCTGCGGGGCCCCCGCCATGATGTCTTCGAGGGGTTTTCCCCAGGTATTGAAAATAGCAATGGTGACTTGGGAAAACGCAACCCAAAAGGTGCCTTTGGCACCCATGCCCAGCTCATCAAAAATCCCGGGCATCCCTTTCATAAATGGATAGGGCCCGCGCTGTTCAAAAAGGGAAAGGTTTTACTAAGGGGGGTTGGTATTCTGAACCGGGGCTGTACCCCGGGTTGCCATGGGGTTTCCCCTTTCCCGTCTTATTCAATATATCCCGGGGTCTCAGAACAACTCAATGGGGGTGAACCATTTGCGATGACATCCTTGTATAGACAAGGGGAAAAAGATGCAAACCCGGGGAATAAGAAGAAATCGACGGGATCACAGACTGGGGTGACGTCTCGTCCTAGAACCCCCACCAAAACAGCATAAAAGTTCTCACCAATAATCACACTGTTAACGCATGTACCCCGTGTGAAACTCGCGGCAATTTTGCCCCCAATAACCCTAAAATTTTGGGTTGCTTTTGACCGACCCCGTGTTTCCGGGAAAATGTTTAAATGTCATTGTCAAGAAAGGGTTTGCGGCAATGAGACATGGCGGCTGTTAACATTGAGCAACGATCCCATCCCCTATCAGAAATGGTCCTTCCACCATTGAATATGCCCCAGCCCAAACCCAAAATTTAAAGACTGAGAGAATGCAGAACGAAGCAACCATCATCCTCGGTTGCACAAGGGGTACACCCTTTTTAAATGAGGTTTTTTCCGGGTTTTCCGACCTAACATGATTCAAGATAGCCGCACGTCCTATCAAAAAAAAGTGCCAAAAGAATCCCCATTATGAACAGCCCCCCTGTTGGAAATCGGTTAAAAGGGGAAGCTGTTGGGAGGGAATACTTTCATGGTGCGGACTCCTAAAACTATGGGAAGAATGGATACCGATCTCAATATCCCGAACACCTTTTTAACCATCATTAAATTTGACAAATGTTGCGAAGGGAAAGGGGGTTGAAAGGACGCCGGTTTTATCGATAAACCGTGAACACGTTGTGATTTACCATATGGATCAGTGGTTTGTCAGAAAACTCCCGGGCCTTCGCAACAGGGCGAAAGGTAAGGAAGAGTGGAAAATGCAAAAAGCAACAAAGGGGGTTCGGTGCCCTCCTCTCTCGGCACAAAACACCCTTTTTGGGGATTTAGTATGATCAGGGGTTTGGGACAATGGTGAATATGCAGGGCAACAATTTGGTTTTCTTTTCTTTTTTCCCGGGGCCTGGGTGTCGTTGGAATGGGGGGGAAAGGCTTTTGGGCCTCCAATATCAGAGGCCAATGGATAGGCACATCTGAACATAGAGGTGGCGGGGCCCCGAGAAACCCTTTTCTAAACCAACCCACATCAACACAATTGGAAGCTGGATTTGGTGGTGTGGAAAAAAAAACCAACGGTATGGAGTACGCTATCAATCAAAAAAAATGGGTTTGGGCATTGACCTTTGGGGGAAAATTCAAAGGGGGTCAGACCCTTGGTGTCCGGATCAATCAGGGGGTACAAGGGGGGCGAGGGGGCGGGGCCCCCGGTGACAATATGGAGGGACACATTTACCTCCCCAAAAAAATTTTTTCCAGGGTAAGGTGGGAAAAAAGTCTGAAAAAAAATTTGTAAAACCAACCCAAGGAAAAGTGACCATGACGTCACATATTTCGGGGAAATTTTAATTATAAACCGTGAAAAAAACTTGAAATAGGAAATTGAAGAACTTGATATCCCCACAGAGAAAGAAAAAAGAAAAAAAGTTCCGGAAGGGGAAAAAATCTGGTTTCATTCGAGGGAAAGAAGCAATGTTAGTGTCTGGACCGTTTTCAAAGGAGTTAGATAGAGGAAAGGAAGGAAGACATTTTGTGACCTTTTTTTCGTTAGCCAGAATATTTTTCCAACGACGAAAAATACAGTTGTCTGTTCCGCTCACAGCCGGGATGATGAGGGTTCTGAAGAAGACCTTTTCTAGAAAACCCCGTTTAAGGCGACACCTACAAGCAGCCGAAATAAACTTGGAGGGCCGCACTGGGCTGTACTGCACCCTCGGTTTATCATCAAGTGGGACTTTGTTGAATCATTGCCAATCTTCGCTGACTCTAAGATTCTTTCGACAATATGTGTTTCTGGATCGTGTGAAAGAAGTTTCTCCAAAAAAGAAACAAAAAAATTACCTGGTCAACCATGAGCCAGTCGAGATTGTCGGATCGGCTGTTCTGTCCATTAACAGAGCTTAAAAACAAATAGATTTTGACGATGTCTTTACCTGTTTGCCCAATAAAACAAGAAGACATTCCTTCTGGACTATATTCGAAAGGGCATTCTTTTTTGCATTGCCGTTTTTTGATTTAGATGTTCTGGAAAATGAACAGTTGATTTTTAAAAAATTTTTGGGTTTGAAACTATTTGTTTTGTGGATTGGATTCGGTTTTGTCTTGGGTCATACATGTGGTAAAGTACCGGTCGTAGAGTAAAATGGCTGAGGGTATGTATGGAAAAAAACTTCATAACCATTCCCTAGGGTCGTGTGGGGGGCACCGGGGGAAATTTTAAACCCCTTGGTAATTTCCTTAGCTACGCCAGTGGGCAATGAAATTTCCAAAAAGAAACTGAAACGAACGCAAAGTAGAAAAAAAAGGTGAACGTTAGAATCTCCAAGGAGCATGTTATTTAGTACACTGCCCAACCGCGTTTGGGGAATGGTGCAACTACTTGGGACAAAAATGAAAGGGGTTTTATCATACCAGTTGTGTATGCATCAAAGCATAGACTATTTTTAGAAGACATGCAAAAACGCTAAATTCTTTCCCCAGTTTATTCAAAAGGTTTGGAAATTTGGCAAGACAAGATCCAATATTATTGTCTTTGTAAATCTGTATCCCCAGAAACGACACCATCCTGATGGAGTCACAAAAAACGATAGTCAGTCAAAGGTATACAGCTCCATTTGGGCAGCATAAACATATTTTATGGGAAAAGAAACAATAAAATGCTACTATGGCGACGAAATCACTATCTGTATTGCCCTGACATCTGACTGTTGCTGGGGTGATCTCTCCACTTATATATTTATCATGTAATGGTCCAGTGGTGCAGGGCTTCAAAAAAAAGGGGTGAAGCAGAAAATATTGCGTGCGGCGTTTTTCTAGATGGAGATACCCGAAGTATCGTTCAGGGGGACAAAAAACATGAAGGCCCACTGACAAAGGGGTCCCCCCAAAGGGGGGTCTCAGACTCTTTCTAATATTCTCAATAAATTAAATCCTGAACAAGTACACCCCCCCATTTTGGAAGGGAATATGGGCCGGGAAAACAAGCCCCGAAAATCGACTGCAAGCACATTAAATAACCCAAAATGTGGTCAGCAAAGGAATATGAAAATAACCCCCAAAAACCACCCACACTTTTCTCCCAGAATAAAAGGGTTCAAGATAACGCAAAGTCAATGGGCAGAACCTTCCATGAGAAACCCCAACGTACCTGGGGTCACACTGACGAAAACTGACGGTACCCAGATCGAAAATTCTACGGCAAAAGCGGGGATGGCTAACAATGATGCGTAAACTCCGGTTCCACATGGGAAAAACCGAATTTCAAAACACTTTTTTTTGTAGAGTGCAGATCCCAAACATAGCATGGAGCAATCATCTAAAACAATTCAAAAAATGAGCACAGTCAAAAGGCCCGCATCATCCTGGGGCCATAAAGTCCACGCCCCTCAAGGGGTGGAGACTTTTGGACCAACCCTGACTGACCCAAGGGGCAAAAAAAAGTTAAAATTGGGGAAAACCAAAAGGCTAATCTCATCCCAAAGCATGAAAAAAGTATGAAATTGGGAAAATGGAGAATACAGAGATCAAACTTTTAAAACCAGGGATGACCATAGACCACCCAGTCCTTTTTCCCAAAAGCACAGCCAAACCAATCCCGCAATCGACAAGGTCCCCTGGAAAACAAAATGCCGAACTAGGGGAACAACCCCGGTATATAAAAAAGGGGCCAAACAAACCCAGACAGAAAACTGGGAGAAGAGCACAAAAATCAAGTACCTAAATGGGGGCCTAAGGGCGGATCGGAACAAGCAATAAGGATGGGGGAGGAGGGAAAGTTAAAATTTAAAACAGGTCAAAAAAGCAAGCCACAGGCAAATACTGAATAACTACCCAGCGACGGGAATCAAAGAAGGGCCAAATGATCTTGGAGAAGAAACATAACGCAACAAAGGGCGTGATATTCAGATGTCATCGGTTTACGGGACCAAAACGGCAAAACTGGATGAATGACAAACTCCTCCTGAACTAACGAGTTCCCCCCCACGTCATCCCGGGATCCTCAATCAACATTGGGAAACGAAGCGGCGACAACGCCAAAAGGGGGGGCGATACCCCGATGATCCAGACGTTAAAGGGGGAAATCAAAAAAAACCATCGGTTCGCACAAAAAAAATGGGCAAAAACCACCCCCAGCAAAAGTGACGGATACTATGGTCTCTCTCGCGTGAACAATCGCCATTTTCGCCCCGACCGGCCCAAATTTAAAAAGTTCCATAAATTTAAAAAAAGGGAATTTTTCCCCGCAAAAAGCAGACGCGGCGGTCTTGAAAACTGTCCGGTTAGCAGGTATAAGGAAAAAGGGCGTGGCCAAAAACACAGGCTTCGCGAAAAACTGTACAGAGGGGACCCTAAAAAAAACAGTAAAATTCATGATAAAAATCGGTCCCTCAGTCTAGGCCGGGGAAAAAAGGAAGGAAGATGAACTCTCCCTCCCCCCTAGAAGCCCTAGACATCCACTTCTATATCAAAAAAGATATTAGGGATAGGTACTATCCCGGACTATATATAAAGTATTTCAAAAACCAAGTATCAAATGTAGCGGGTTAAAACGAAAGGAACGAATTTTTGCAATTTAAAGATTATTATTGGAGGGAAGACATAGAAGACGATGGGGGGGATGTCATTGACGATCTGAGAAGCCGTGACGCCGGCCAACTTGTCAGAACGGAGAGTTTTTTAGGGAAAGCTGTCATGGGGCTAACGGGAAATGACAATACTTGAAGAGTTAAAAAATTGCTACAGATATATTAAATCAGAAGGCATTGAATGGCGAGGCGACACTGAGATGTTCGGAAAAAAGTTTTTTCAAAATAAGCCAGAGGCTCCCTACTGATCCCTGACTGCTCCAAATTTATACAGGCGAAGAGAAGAAGAAGACTACAAATGAATCTATTGTTGAAACATGCTACTAAATATGAAACTATTTTACGAAACATGCTACTAAATATGAAACTTTTTACAAACTTTTTTAAATATAATCTATTGTTCGAAAAATGCTACCAAAACGTCCGAGATTGTAAGAAATCAATAAAATCTTTCTTCTTGATATGACAAAAATACAATTAGAAAGGGGGAAAATCAAAATGTCGGGACTGAGGACAAGGAAAAATTTTTTAGCAACCATTGCAGGGGTTAAGGCTACTTGCGGGGCGAAAAGAAGACAAGGGTTATTTTACATTTTCTAGTTTCTAATTGTTCTTTCAGATATAAACTTTTTGAGCAAATAAGGGAAAATCACAATGAAGAAACCGATAAAAAATAATTTAAATGATAATGTTTTAACCGATGGGGCTGTGCATGTGATAAAATTGGGTTTTGGTGTCCCGTCATGATTTTTAGAGCAAATAGGCATAAAGGGCAACTGAGGGGGAAAAGGAAGATATACTAATCAACTTCTAGTGGGTCGGTGACAAATGGACTTGGGAAACTGCAGCAACGGGACAGGCACGAATAGGAATGCCCAATTTCCAAGACGTCGATCGTATAACATAACAGGACAGCTTTCCCCCAAGATGATGGAGATTGAGGACTTTACGCTGCCCTCCATTTCTCTCTGTCCCCGGGGGTGCCGGGGCCGAAGGGGGCAAAAAAAAAACCACTCAACCTCAAGCATATGTAAAGGCGACCTTTGGCCCTAGGGCCAACCAGTAAAAAAAAGGGGGTATAAACGATTTTAGGGCTCTTTTGGCGATAATTGGCACAACTACAATTTTCTTAGGGTCGATCACAAAAAATCAAAGTGGTTAACAAATGGGCAATATGGGCGTTGGGTCTCTTTATGACTCAGATTTTTTTGTCAATTGTTGTTTTTTACTTGTCGGTGCTTGGTATTCGTGAGAATGGTAGGTTGCGGTATGGTAGATGTCGCCTTATGGTTTCAGCGCGGCCATCGAAATAATGGCCCAGCGCGGGCGGCAAATTTATGTGACGTCATAGGCTGGGGGGTGTATTCCAAAAACTATTGACTGCTACTATTAAACGATGATCGACAATAATCTTCAGATTTAGAAAATTGTTGGATCATTTTGCATTTACAGAAAAGTTTTTATGATAATAGGTTTTTCTCTCACATACATTTTTTTTAATTTTTATAGAATACTTAGAATAATTTTAAGATTACTTTTTACTTACATCACTTTTGGGATCCTCACGATCCATGAATAAGTCAGTCCAAAATTTTATACACCACAGCTTACGAAAAACTAAACAGTATTAACAAAAATATTTATCTATACGAATTTGCTCCTTTCCTTTTTTTTTTGAAGAAGCAGCTTGCTGAAAATTATTGAAAATTCCCGTTTTTATATCATTGTTAGGAAAATGTTGGAACCCAGACAAAAAATATTTCTTTTTGACACCGAACACATAAGATGTCAAAGAGAATTTCGTGTAATTGGTAAATTTTTGAATAAAATCCCTTTTGGGGAGTGTTTTTCTGGACAAAACAGCTTTTTTTGTGGATGTAAAATTCTCCAACCCGTTATCATTGCCATTTCATGAAAGCAAGTTGGTGCTTTCTAAATCTTTCATGATTTTCATGGACAAGAGGCTTTTAAAGAAAAAATTTTCAATTTTTTTACTTTTTGACGATTGGGAAATCTTTTCTTTGGAAAATTTCCTTTTGGTGAACAGTAAAAAAGTCTTGATCTTTTAATACGGTCCGGGGCCCAAATTATACAATAGAACATGTTCCGTCTTCCTTTCCACGCTTTGCCCACTGCCCGGGAAAATCCGGCGCTTTAAGCCGCACACCCCAAAAAGAGTTGTTCCTTGTAAGAAGTCTTCTAGTTTTATTTCTCTATTTATTTTTATCTTTTTTAATTATTCTATTTGGGTGTAGTTTTTTTAATTTGTAATTTAAAATATATATATTTTATTTATTGACGAGAGTTGGGGTCGTAATTTTTAAAAATATTTTTTTTTCTTCCTTTTTAAATTTTTAAAATTAGGAAATAAAGGGGGGGAAACTACATTTCGGCAACAAAAACTTTCAGGTTGTTATGTTTTTAAAGAAGGGAAATTTTTAAATTATAAAATATAATTATAATCTAATTTTACTAAATTTTTTTTCACATTATTTCTTTAAATTTTTATGGCAGTTATTTTTTAATGTTTAAAAATGACAACAGTTATTACTTATTTGTTATGTTTCTGAAGAAGGTACTTGTTAAACAACTTATATTATACATATATAATTAAAATTTTTTTGGTTGTTAAGGAAGATATTTATTAAATTATAACTATTTAATTATAATTATACAATAAAAGACTAACTAACCAATAGTAGTAATAAGAGAATAATCCTTTGAAAATTTTGAACACGCCCCCTGATCTGCCTCAGGTCGCCGCCATTAAAAAAGGGCGAAATTTCCCTTTTAAAGCATCCGGATCCCCTCGTCTACTTTGGTCCCCTTCTACTTCGAAGCGGGTATTCCGACAAGAGAGGCAGGGGTTAACCACGAGCCAAAGTTCCCTCAGTCATAACCTTCAATTTTTTTGGGACAGCAAAATGTTTTTACCCCCAGTGCTATAACTTAGTTCTTCTTTCCCTTTGGATTCGGGCATGCGCTTAATTTACTGTGGACCACAAACGGGGAGTCAGTTTCGTCAGGTTTCCCCAAGATTTATCGACTGGGGGGACCAATGTTGCTTCAGCTCACAGAAAAGGAAAATTTGCAGGGTATGCTCTGGGGTCTGTTCCGCCTGCTGACACTGGGAAAAGCTGTTTTACTTATTCCCAATAAGGGGTTTTTTGAGCTCAGTTCCGGTGCGTAGTCGAAAAATAATGACCTGGTCTGTTTGCTTGGGTCTTTGAGGGGGTCTTTTAATCTATCCCGTGTTTGTCTTCCGTTTCTGCTTTTTTCTCTTATGAAGGTTTTTGGGAACCAATAACCAATCCCGACAGTAAAGGGGGCTGGGTTTTTAAATATACTATTCGCATGTCTTACTTTCTTTTTTCTTCTCTTCCACCATTTCTTTTTTTTAAAGTGTTGGGGGGGGAAACGTAGTGATCGGGGGTGTGCTTTTTTAAGGAAATTTTTGCTGATATTCTGTTCGTAAGCCTGTTCTTTATGCCGTCCTCCATCTTTTTCGTGGGCTTCCCTTTTCTTTTACTCCTTACTTTTTTTGTGTGGGTCTTGTTTTGGCGATACCAGGGATTCTGGTCAGGTGTCCAAACCAATTAACTTTTTTCTTTGTGTGACTGGTTTCACATCCAGTCCCTATTTTTTATTTTGTTTTTTTTTTTGTCACACCTGCAGCTCTTCTTGAACCCCATTTTTCGTTATGATTTTTCCCCTCATTAGCTGCTGTTATTGGCCCTTTTTCACGAAAGGTTGGGAAAATCGTTCTTATAGATTTACTTTAGTTGTTAGGGGATTTTTATTTACAACAGTGGTGTTAATTCCCAGACTTGGTTAGCTTTTGTCAAACATTCTATTTCTTCATACTCCATCTGCGTAAAAATTTCTCCGATTTGGCCTCAATTGTTTGTTTTATGTCTACCCGGAGTTTTTTGTAAAGGTTTTTTGTGTCACTTATTACCATTGTTCTGTTTTTATATTTATTTTCATTTTGCCCCCACCCTTTATGTTAACTAAACTCAAAAAAGGTTCTGGGAGATTTTTCTTTTTTCAATCAGTATTTAAAAATAAACCCCCTTTCGTACCGTTAACCTCAAGGGGGTAAAGAATTTTCCTAACCTCTCATCCTGGGCAACTGCCAATCCCCTCCATGGAACTGAAACTTTCTTCTCTCAGCAAAGTTGTTTCAGGGGCTTTCCCAGGTCGACCCCTTTCGTGAACCCTTTGCATCCCCCTTCAACCTGCTTTGATATTCGTTTATCATTTCTCCCCGGTGTCCCAAAATTCTCCATCTTCTTTTTTTATAACAGTTTTCACTAGTGGTTTTACCAGACGTTCGCCCAAAGCCGGTTCCAAGCCCGGGTGAAAAAAGGGGGAGGACTTGTGCGTGGGCCAGCATCACCAAAAAATTGAAAGACTACAGAAAATTCAAAAAAGGACGCCAATCGTATTTTCACCAAATAAAAATTCTGAAATATTTTTTCCTCTATTCCTGCCCCATTGTTGTCCATGTTTTTTTAAACAGCAGGGGGGAGCACACATCCCTGTTAATCCCGGTTTACTGTGAATTTTTGATCTTCCAGCTTTTTTTTATTTAAATTTTTTTGAAATGTATAAACTTTGGCAGACCTTGATGAAATGTTTGGTTTGCTGATTCCATGTCGTTACTCTGGCGGAAACGTTTTTCATCCCGTAACGTTTGTTCAAAAAAACAGAAGTCGCTATAAGCAGAAAACATAAAATATCCATACAAATAAATGACTAAACGCTAATGCAGGGAGAGAATTCAAATACCTTGAAATCTTCACATCGTATGACTGACAGAGAGATAAACTAGAATCCAACAACATCCATTTCCCCAAACTTTAAACACCCCGCAATTCCAGTGAGACTAAAAAACAGATTATAAATCACTTATAAAACATGCTACCAGTCCAAAACATGGACCGACAAAAAAAAAAGAAAGGAAAATTACCACATGCAAATGAGATGCCTGAGGAAAGCATAAATAAAAAAGAAGGACCATAAAAGGGAAATTAGAAGAACAGTCGGAACAACACCTGCTTTAGTTTTTGAAAAAAAGAGCTCAAAAGGGCCCCTTTGTAGAATGAACCCCAATACACAGTTGAAAGGGGGTACAACCTGAAAATGGAAAATCAAAAGGAAGCCAAGAAAAAAATGGGTTTATGGGGTTCAATCAAAACTCCCCACCCAGATCAACGACCGAGTTTCATTATCTGAAACCGATCATCAGTTAAAACATGACTAGCGGCAAAAAAGCAAGAAGGACAAAAAAAGAAAAGAAAGACATGAATTTACTGTGTCAGTGCTGATTTTTACGGTGTCCGCAGTCAGACTCAGACGTATAACACCATTTAAACACCCCTATTTGATTTTTAAAAAAAAAAGACTCAAATTTTGGCCCCGTTGAAAGAACCGAAAACACCAGTTGCAAAAGGGGATACAACCGAAAATGGAATCTCAAGGAAGGGCAGACCAAGAAAAGATGGGGTTGATGGAGTTACAGACATCTTTAAAAATTCCGAAAGTGCAGAGGCAGGCAAGCCTTTATGTATTGCCCTTTATCTGACTAAAGGGATTTAACAGCAGCGGCAACCTTTATAAAAAAACTGAAGGGGCTTCCCCCAAAGTTTCCCAAATTTTTGTCTCCCCTTTCCCTGGGGAAAGCCAGCTGTTTAGGAACATCTGATAGTTTTGTTTGAGTAGCACAGGGGTGGGCCTTTACCCTTTGGCATCTTCTTCGCAGTCCTTTTTAACCCGCCTTAGGGGGCGGATGGTATTTTAATCCCAGATCTGATGGTTCACCCTTTTAATTTGGGGCCAAAAACCCAAAACAAAAAAGACGGAAAATTTTTTCAAGCCTCCTTTTCGCTGCGATGCGCCTTAGTCGCCCACAGTGAGACTCACGCAAACCTAATCAACAATTTGTCAAAGACATGCGACCTATTTTCTCTGACAATAAGTGTCTCCAAAACAGTTGTATTATGTCAAGGAGGTAACACATCAAATATCACCTTAAATGGCAACCATCCAACACCAGTTCACAAATTCTGCTATCTTAGGTCCACGGTCACTGCCAGCCTTTCTCTTGATGAAGAAATCAACGCTCGTGTAGAGTGCAGCTGCTACATTCGGCATACTATCAAAGCGAGCGTGGACAACACAAAACGACATTGCAGACGAAGATCCAAAATCATCGAGCCTAATTAGTTCCTTACTATATGGCTCAGAAACATGGACAGCCTACTCAAGAATGAGAGGAGACTTAACATCTTTCAACTTCGATGTCTCCGCAAGATTATGAACATCAGGTGGTACGACAAGATAACCAACTCTGAAGTACTGCAACGTGCAAAATTGCCTTCCATCATGGGCATGATCAGCAGTATACGACTAAGATGGTTGGGACATGTGAGAAGAATGGAAACTTGCCGCATACCAAAACAAATGTTGTTCTGTGAACTTTCGGAGAGGAAGATGCACCAGGGCAGACCACTGCTCAGATATAAAGATGTCTGCAAAGCCTCAATGAAAAATTGTTCTATAGATTCCAGTACATGGGAGGGACTAGCTGATGACAGAGTTGTGTGGAAAGCCAAATTACGAAAGGGCGCAGAGTCTTTTGAGAAGAGACTTATATACGAGCTGAACGACAAGAGAGAAAGCGAAAACTCAGAAGTTGTCACAGTAAAACACTTGCAATTGACCGTCTGTAAAGACGAAAAAGGCCATATATAAAACTTCACAATACCACAACATATCAAGCGACCGAGCGTGCATTATCTCGGAAACCGATCATCAGTTAAAACCTGCTACGCCTAGCGGCAAAAAGCAGAGAAGGACAAAAGAAAGAAAGAATCAGTGTTGTTCTTGGACTTATCAAGACGTGAAGTAAACTATTGGCAAAGACAGTAGGCCTCAAAACAAACACAGGAAAAACAAAAATTATGACAAACAGTGAAATCCAACAACCAGTAATGTTAGAAAATGAAACACTGGAAAGGGTTGAGCAGTTTACATATCTTGTAGCTACTGACACTAAATGGTGGCACAGAGGAAGATATAAAATCACTTCTAAGTAAGGCCAGAACCGCTTTTGCCAGAATGAAACCAGTATGGAAGTCCAAAATCTACAGTAGGACCACAAAGCTTAAACTCTTTAAAAGCATTGTTTTGCCAGTTTTGCTCTACGGATCGGAGTGTTGGAGGATGACCAAAGAGATATAGCAGGCTGTCAGTTTTCCACCACTCTTGTCTTCGCAGAATCTTGGGAATCTTTTGGCCAGTAAAATATCCAATAACCAACTACTCCAAGATACAAGACAAGCCAATGAATGAATACTCAAAAAGAGAAGATGGAAATGGCTCGGGCATGTTATGAGAATGAGACAAGAAATGCCTGCAAGGATAGCCCTTTTTTTTTGGACACCAGAAGGAAAGAGAAAGAAAGGCAGACCACGGACAACATGGAGGCGCATGATGGAAGAGGAACTGGACACCGCATCTCTGACGTGGGGCTCTGCGCTGAAGGTTGCACGGGACAGGAGAGCATGGAAAGTCCTTTCTGAAGCCCCATGTGTCACTAGGCATGACGGGATTAAGTAAGTAAGTAAGAAGTAAACTATTGTTACAAAATACTGCAACAGACTACATCTATATGTTAATACACAGTACTCTGTAAAACTACCAATAAAACGGCGTTTTGGCTTAGCTTTGTACTTGTCAGTCTCCAGACAAAGGAAGACAGAGAGAGAGAGAAAATTGTATACAACCTGAGTCGAAAGAATTGGCCATCATCATATTTTCCCGCACATAAAAATGTATGATTGTATGGCTTACTTAGCATATTATGATGGTTTATATGGTCTTGTATTAGAAATATGAAAGATATTAAAAGCGCTTCGCTATAACATTGTCAGTTTTATAATGATCCGTATTTTTAATTTTACCCCAAATGTTTCACACAGTAAGTTATTCATCATCAAGGTGCGTATCCTTATAGGACGTTGCTCTCTTTGCAGCACATTTGAAATTCACTCTGTTTCTTGTCAGTTCACCCACTTCGTCGATGGTCATGTTCATGGTTTCTTTAATATCTTGTAGCCATCTTCTTCTTGGTCTGCCTCTGCGTCCTGGGACCCTGCCTTCTAGTATTGTTCTTTCCAGGCCATCGTGACACTTGATGTGACCAAAGTATGTAATTTGTCTGTATAGTATGTTGTTTATCAGCCAATTCTCTTTAACATTTAGTTCTTTCAGAACATCAGTGTTCTTTCTTTTTTCTGTCCATACTGTCCATGGTATACGTAGGATCTTTCTGTAGCATTTAGTTTCGAAGGACTGGATTTTCGTTCTTAATTTTTGTGTAATAGCACCGCCTTCTAAGGGCCAATCACCGCTTTCTCTATAAGGGCCAATTCGCTCCCTTTTTAATGGCGGCGACCAGAGGCAGATACATGAGGCAGAGGTTCGACAATTTTCAAAAGGATTATTATTCTCCTGTATTACTACTATTGGATTAGTTAGTCTGTTAATTATTTTATAATTAAATAGTTATAATTTAATAATTATCTTCCTTAACAACAAAATAACGATTGTAAATTTGTAATTACATATGTATAATAATTTAATAATATAAGTTAATTTAACAACTAATAAATTTATAAACAAGTACCTTCCTTCTCAGTAAACATAACTAATTAATAAGTAATAACTTTAATAACTGTTGTCAATGTCAGTGTTGTAAACATAACAAAATAACGATGCCTAGCTAGTAAGTTAAGTAAGTAATGTGTACCAAAATGTAGATCAAATTACGATATATATTAATTATGTGTATAGATTATATATATTTGTGTATTATTTATAATTTAATAATTACCTTCTTTAATAAACATAACAAAATAACAATGTCTAGAAAGTGTTGTGTACCAAAATGTAGACAATGAACATGTTCTATTGTATAATTGTTGAAAGCACCAGCTATAGGACTCGGTATTAAAATAGATCAAGACATGTCTTTTACTGTTCACCTAAAGGAAGTTTCCATAGATAAGAGTTCCTTTAACTGGCTGTCAAATAGTGGAAAAATTGAGAGATGGTTTCATGTTGAGAACCTCTTGTCCATGCAAATCATGCAAAGATTTAAAGAGCACCAACTATTGACTATTACATGACAATGGCACATGATAATCTGGTTGAAGTAATTAGTTTATCATCCACAACAACAAGCACTAGTTTTGTGCCAGAGAAAACACTCTTAATTCCTCGCTGAGCAGTTGCATCTGGTCAGAACTCCAGATAACAGAAAATGGTTAGCAATAACACTCAGTGTTTTGCATTTATGACATTAAATTGAACCTGATCTGTCCTCATATCATCTGGATATGAAGATAAGTTCTTAGCCACGACAAACCATAAGGAGATTGTCATACAAATTGTAATTACCAGTTACATGAAATTTTCATTAGACAGTACTGTATGTGTCTCAGGAGCTCAAAATAGAAATATTTTATTGTCTGCGGTTCCAACATTTTCCTCAACAATGATATAAAAATCAGGAATGTTCAATGCAATGTTCAGCAAGCTGCTTATTCATAAAAAAAGAAAGATAAATATATTTGTGTAATACTGTTTATTCATCAACTGGTGTCTACGCAGAATAGAGGGAATAAGATGGTATGATAGGGTCACAAATGAGGAACTTATGGAGAGAACAAGACAGATTCCAGTGAACGAACAGGTTAAAAAAAGGCGCTGGATAGGACACACTTTAGAAAACCGGAGAGGAATATAACAAGAGGGTCCTTGCCTGGAACCAGGGAGCAGCGAAAGAAGGGAGGCCGAGAAATACATGGAGATGAGATTTGGAGGCGGAGATCAACAATATAAAGAAGAGCTGCAGGAGATAGCTAGAGATAGGAAGACTTGGCATGAGTTGGTTGAGGGCCTATGCCCCAACCCGGGTAAAAAGGCAAAGAGAGAGAGAATACTGTTTAGTTTATGTGCTGATCAAGCTGTGGTGATTCAGATGGATGAAATTTATGTTAAAGTTGCACTGAATTATACTGGAGGATAATTGATTGGCACAGCATTTTGTTTTCCCTTGTTATCCTGTATCACTAGTGATCTCCTTCGATATAATGTATCAAAAGTTGTCATGTAGACTATTGATCTCCTTCGACATAATGTAATAAAGTTGGTATGTAGACTATTGATCTCCTTCGACATAATGTATCCAAGTTGTCATGTAGACTATTAATCTCCTTCATAATGTAATAAAGTTGGATGTGACTTTGATCTCTTTATAATGTATCAAAGTTCTTAGACTATTGATCTCATTCGACATAATGTAGTGAAAGTTGTTATTAGACTATTGATCTCCCTTTGACATAATGTAGTAAAAGTTGATGTAGCTATTGATCTCTTCAATATGATCAAAAGTTGCCATGTAGACTATTGATCTCCTTTGACATAATGTAACAAAAGTTGTCACATAAAGATAAACTATTGATCTCCTTCGACATAATGTAACAAAAGTTGTCACATAGACTATTGATCTCCTTTGACATAATGTAACAAAAGTTGGTATGTAGACTATTGATCTCCTTCGACATAATGTAACGAAAAATGGTGTTTCATTTAGCTACACACATTTAATAGATAGGGGTGGACTGAAGTACCCATCACAAGATCTCACTGTTCTCTGCTTCATATCATATCTAGTTGTTCAAAAGCTGATATCATCTGAATATGAAGATAAGTTCTTGGCCACGACAAACCAGAAGGAGATTGTCATACAAATTGTAACTGCCAGCTACTTAAAATTCTCATTAGACAGTACTGCATGTGTCTGCAGAGCTCAAAAAAAATACTTTATTGTCACGGTTCCAACATTTTCCTCAACAATTATAAAAAAATAAGGAATGATCAATGCAATGTTCAGCAAGCTGCTTCTTCACAAAAAAATGAAAGTAGCAAAATTCAGTAGTAGATAAATATATTTGTGTACTACTGTTTTAAACTGTTTAGTTTATGTGCTAATCAAGCTGTGGTGATGTGCAAACTTGTGACTGACTTATTCATGGATTACTGATAAGTGATGTTAGTTTATTTGATAATCAAGCTGTGGTGATGGAGCAAACTTCGTGATTCATGGATAACTGATGAGAGACTACCATAAACTGATGTAAGTACACTAGTAATCATATATAAATTACTCTAAGTTTCTATATAAAATTAAACTAAAATAGTATGTAAGAGCAACAACTATAGCTACTCATCAGAAAACATCTTCTGTAATACACACATGCATCCAACAACAAGTTTCTAACATCTGCAAGATGTATTGTCTAGATCAGAGTTTCCAAATAGTAACAGTCAATAGTAGTTAGTCTGTGAGAATACACGCCTCAGCCTATGGTGTCACATGGCAATATTGCTAGCGCTGAGGCCATTATTTACGATGGCCGCGGTAATAGTCCATGATTCACAACCATAAGTAGCCACTGGGAAAATGCATGCTCTCAATATTTTTAATTTTAGTATTTTGCTGGTGCTTTGCCACATGTTCTTCATTGTGTTTAACTTCTTGATTGCTATTGCCAATCTTCTTGAGATCTCTTTGGAGCAGTCACAGTTAATTTTCTGATAATTTATCTATGTTTAAAAAGTACATTTTGATTATCTCTTATTTATATCAGTCAATTCAGTTATCTCATGACATCAGTTAACAAGTTCTTGCTATAAAATATGAATAATTATTGGTTTTATAAGTTTGAACATGGAATACAAATTGCCCATGTGGTAGGACCATAGGAAGCAAAGAATAATGTCCACTGCAATCTACAATGCATGTCGTAAGAGGCGACTGATGTAGGTCCTAGGGCTGCTATCCTAGTAAATAAAAAGGCAACAAGCAGAAATCGAATGTGCTGGCCTACTTGTAGGCGCATGATTGGCAATTGCTCTTAGGCTCAGATCACACAAATCACAGAGTGGTTGACAAGTGGTCAATATGGAGCGTTCGAAGAAGAAGGAGGAATACAAATGTCTAATATTATTACAATGTGATTTATATACTTATATATTTCTTTCAAAACTTTCAGACTGCAATGATAAACAATACTGCCACAGATCCAGTTGTAAATATAAAGCAAGAGCTAGTTTATGAGGTAGGTGGGTGTTGTAAAACTACTTTGAGTATTTGATTGATCTTTTCAAATTTCACCTAAGTTTTTACAGGTAGAAAAATAATGGTAATTCCATGACATTTAGTACCGACATGGTATGAGTTTTTAAAGATGTCAACAGGCCGCTGCTCAGCGTGTTCGTAGCGCGTTGGACTACGGTGACTATCCCTCTGTGTGTGCGGGTTCAATTCCGCGGATGGCAGAAAAAGCCACAGATTCTCCAGATTTACGGTGTTCGTGGCACCGATCCGAAGGGTTACGATGTCCATGGCACCGAGCTGAAAAGCTCAAGTGCTTCTGGATCGAGGAAAAAAAAGATATCACTGTACTAGGCCATATCATTGAAGGTGATGTTACAAGTTCACTTTCTCTCTAACTTTTACCTTCCCTAATTGAGCAAAGGAGTCAGGTACCATTTTTTTCTGTTGGGTGGACTGGAGTATGTCTTAGAAAAGAAGCAAACCTCAACTCTCTTGATTACAAAGCAAGCATCTAACTGTTGAACTAGGTCATAGTTCTGTAGTTTTATTTATATGAAAACTTAAAATATTTTATATACTAACATTGCCCATCATTGTTTCTCTCCAGGATGAAGAAAGTTTTGAAATTATGGAAACACTGTCAAATGAGAACATAAAACTAGAACACAACAATATAGTGAGTTTTGGTTTATTTCTCTAATAAATATAGACACACTTTAATGTAACTGTTGTGAGTAAAACAGTGTAATTTTAAAAATATTGTGAAAATTGCTATTGAATGTAGGAAAATTGTTAGATTTGTATGTTGGACTAATGTCTGTGTGGGATTTACTGATATGTTTATTTAGGTATTCATTGGGCGCTGAGCTAACGTATCGTTAGCGTCAGCAATAAATTTTGATTACTTCATCTTGCTTCCGTTGCCTGGATTACTACTTTTCCTTCATTTGGACGCAGTATATATTGTGTTATTCATAGATATATTTAGTGGTGTAGTTAAACGACTTAGAAGTACGATGGTGACTGATCAGAATTGCGATCGCTACCGACACGCGTTCGCCATGTGTTAAATACGGCGGTCCGGGACGATAGAATCTTTAAGCCTAGAAAGGCAATCTGTCTATAGTAGGAGGATTCAGAAATGAAATCTCAACCGCCGAAGTCGGAAGATGCATGCCCAAGCGGCACAGGAATTAAAAAAAACACGCATCTACGCACTTCGAACGGTCTCAGGATCTGACTTAAGGATAGACTTCTGTCTTCCCCAACTATCATTTGGTGGCTTACAGACGGGACAGAAGTCTTAAAGATATGTTGGTACACAGTCGCCTTAAGTCCAATATCCAGACTCATTTTGGCACTGTACAGTGGCCGGCGTTGCAACACGTGTGCTTATGTGATACAGACGCATACTGTATCTTTTCCTTTAGCCACGTTTGTTATTGACGATGGTTTCACATGCGAGTCCCGTAATCTTATCTATGCCATTATCTGTAAGCGGTGTAACAGGCTTATATCGGCGAGACAGGCAAGAGGCTCAGTGACCGATTTGCCCAACACTTGCGCGACATACGCCAATGCTCTGTGACCCTGTAGCCACCCATTTCAATGATACTGGCCATTTAGGAGCTCACAATGTCCAGGCCACAGCCATCCGAACCTGTTCCTCGGATGATCGCAGTCATTTGCTCTGGAGAATCGGTTGATTTCTTTGTATGGTACCTTGTGACCACGTGGGCTCAACATATTACATTCCTATGCTTCTTAATACTTTCTCTTCCCATGCCTTGTAATCTCTATGGGTATATGTTGCATGTATTCAAGTTATATATTTTCTAGATTTTTCATTGTTTCTCTTCCGTTCTATTTCTAGTTTTTGTGTTACATTTATTTCGTTATTCGTTTTTATTCCCAGATTTTCATTAGAAAGTTTGTATTTACTTGTCCATTTGTTTTTTAAATTTGTCACTCCTGTTGTTCGTTTGCTTGATAAAGGCTTTGTTTGTCGAAACGTTGCTGTATTTTGTCATTGTTTTTGTAATTTGTAAAACTACAGTACTTTGTGATTACGTGTTTTGCCAATCAAATAGTTTTACTGCAGTCTCGGGGACTGCCAAGAAGTTGATAGTAGCTCGGCGTATAGCTGTAGAGCTCATAGCTCGGGTTCGAACCTACGTCCGGCTTTGTTGAGTCCCTGGTCTTACTGGGACGATCGGGGGACCTCTAAGTCGGAGAAAATCTGCCTGTATGGGAAACTTTCAGTCGACACAAGCTGCCAGTGAAAAGAATTTAAAAGCGTTTTCTGCCATTGTGAAATAAAAACTTTTTACGAAAAAATCATTTTAAAGGATAAAACCTTGAGTTAAAAGCGGGGAAAGAAAAACAAAAAAAAAAAAAAATGCAGTCTCATCTTTTTTGGAACATATATTCACCACCAAAAAAATTTTATCCACCAAAAACAACATACAACCAAACACAGAAAACGGGATAAAGTTGTAGATTTCAAAGCCATTCTTCAAGTGGGGTACTTGACCTAAATGAAAAAAGGAGGGGAAGTAAAACTTATTATCCAACGTTTTGTTCTCCTAAAAAAACCTGATGCCCAAAACCTCATACTTCTGTCTTGGAGAACAACCAGCAACCCAGACCTAGCAAAGCGACTGAAGATTTGAAAAATTTCACCCCAAGTGCAATCAACTAGGGCAGTGACCAAAAACCTTAATCCCATGAAAGGACAGAAAAACCCCAAAGGAACACTCACCCCCAGCGGGAACTATAAGAAAGAATTGGAATATTTCTCCTCCATGAAAAGCCATTGGGTTTTAAAAAAAAAAAATGCCCAAAATCAAACTCCAAACATTCAAAACGGGGCCTGATCAGAAAACTAAGTAACCAAGAGGAAGAAGGAAGACTACCAACCCCCGGTCCCCAAATGGAAGGTTTCCCGTTGAACTCAGCATCAAAAAAAATGAAGCAGACCCCAAGATGAAAATGTTACCCACAAACAAGAAAAAGGAATATTTCCAAAGAAAAAAGAAAGCATGAGAGACAGTTATGCCCCCCCAAAACAAGAAAGACACAAAAAACGGAACCCCCCAAAAAACCCCAAAATCGTGACAGGCAGAAAGGACCAAACTTCTACAAAAGACACGGGATTTGTCCCAGCAGGCAGCGGCAGACCTTTTAGCTAGAACCTATCAACCCAAAGTCAAGTCCAAATTCAACAGGCAAGAAAAAAGGAAAACCAGCGCAACTTTGAATAGCCCCAACTCTAAATCCCAAAGACAGCAGGGCATATTTTATCCTAGGAGCTAAAAGACCAAAAAAAAAGAAGGAAAAAGGCACCTGGGCGTAGGGAATTCCCAATAATTTCCCTTAAACACCTTGGTCTCTTGGCAAATTTCTTCAGCATTTTAACCAGAGCTGGAAAACGGTCATTCCTCAACCGGGAAGGGGGCACACCTCCCCATCTTGAAACCAGGCAAGGATAAAAATGACCCAAGAGCTGGGGGCCCACCAGCCTTCTCACGGCGGGGAAATTGAGGGAGGTAAAAACGGAACTGACAGGGTCCTAAAAAAAATTCATTGCCACCCTCCAGACTGGATACAGAAAAAACAGAAGCAAGAGGCCCAAACTGGCTTACATCACCAGGACATTAAAAATGCCTTCCAGGAAAGAAAGAAAGTAAAGCCATATTCTTTGACCTGTCCTGGGATTTGATTGGGTTGGGTAAATGGAAATTGAAAGCCCTAAAAAGAGTTCCCCCACAACATGTTCCCCGGGATCAAAAACCTCCCCCCCACAGCCGGGAAAAAATGAAACCACCTCAGCAAGTAAAAAATGAAGGAAGGATTTCCCACGGGGCAGTGTGATAGCCCCAAACGCTATTCCTAATATACATAAATGCATCAAAATGCTCCCCCAGGGGTTTCAAAAGTTTTTGGATGACCGAATCGAAAGCTGGAACCACAAAAAAACACCCTATCTATAAAAAACAAGGGGAAAAAAGGGGAAAACTGGAAAAATGGGCTAAAAAAACCCCAACAAACCAAAACAACTTTTCCCCCCCACAAAAAAAGATTCATAAATTTAAAAAACGCAATAAAACAATTTTTAAAACCCCTTAAAATCCCTTTGACACGTTTTTTAAAAGAAAAATAAAAAAAATTGGCCCCAAAAAATTTTTTGATGAAGCTCGGCCGCCGAAATTTAAAAAAATATTGGATCCTCGGAGCAGTAAGCCCATCGGGAATATCCCCATCTTACCAAGAAAAAAACCCAAAAACTAGACAAGGACAAAACATCTGAATAACTTGGGAGAAATTTAAAGCAGTCCATAAGAAAGGGAAAAAAACCGCAGACATAGACCCTTAGAACTCCAGAAACTTAGAAACTCACCCAGTTTAAAAAAAAAAAACCAAAAGAACCCCTCAACACAAAATTTCCAAGAGAAAAAAAAAAAATTCAGAAAAGCCCCAACCATCCCAAGAACTTCATATGCAACATAAACTCCTAAAACTACCCGAAATGTGGGAACCCATAATACCAGAACCATGGACACGCTCCCCAAAAATGCCCAAATACCCCCTAGAAGTTTCGGGAATTTTCCCCCAAAAAAAAACAGAAAAAGACCTTTTCACCCAAATCAAGAGAAATTTTGGCACATGAAACAGTGTTCACAAAAGCTCAGCTACAGTGCTCCAGAAAGGGGAGGCAGGGAATCCATCACTCCCCCCTCAAAAAAACACAGAAACACACTCCCGGCAGCAGGAGAAACATGCATCAACTTTAGAGCAGAGGCCACCCTTTTTGCAACCAACAGTTTCCCAAACGACCACTGCAAAAAATATTCAACTTTAGCATTAAGACCCTTTTTCCCCGGGCTATTTATGTCCCAGACAAGACAAGCCTTCAAGACATACGAAAAAATATCAGTTTTCAAAAATCCGAACTGGTTTTTTGGATCCCAGCTCCTGTGGATACCAGGAAATAAAAAATGACAAACTCAAAAGGGCTGGGAGCCTAATACAACACCACTAACACATAGTTTTAAAAAAAAAAGACTTAAAACAACCCCGGGAAAATGATTGGAAAAAAAACGGGAGGAAAAAACCAGAGCCCAGATAAATCACTAAACGGGCACAGACCACAGTCTTCATATTTAGAGGGGGACACTGCGTCCAGAGACACCCCCCACAGAAGGGGTACAGGGATCGGCAGCCTGCACCGTGGACCCCAAAGAGCCCCCAAAGGCCATCCTAAGTGCCTGTCAGTAGTAGAGTTTGGGAATCGCCCAAGAAAAAACCACAAACAAACTATGGGGAACCGGTGAAGACCCAAAGCGCACCGCCCTGTTTTCCTGTTTGTGATAGCAAAGTTGATCGAGAAAAAGGGTTTCATTCTGTCTTCCCCCCGTCCGCCAATCGATGTAATATCTTCACTAAATTCTTTATGGGGAAAATATTCCCAGCCTTACATTGGTGTGTTTCGCCATCTTCAGCACTTTTGGAGCTCGGGTGCTTATCCTTGGCGATGTGTCGGTTTCACCCGTTTTCTGTTTCTTCCATTCTGGCCTGTGTCACGGGGGGGTAGCGCCCAGCCCCCTCCTTTTGCCTCCCACACTGGCAGGAAAACTGGTTCTAACACCCCAAGGGCCCGGGTAACCACTCGGGGTTCATTCTGTTTATTTTTACCCCTAAGGGAGCAAAGGATTTTCTATATCGGGAGGTTTAAACCCTTTAAAGAAAAATGTCACATTTGCAGGTAAGATTTTATTTTTCCCTTTACCATGTAAAAATTTTCTTTGTTGAGATTTAACTTTTTTGGGTTTACTTTTAATACTCTGCCACTGAGGTATCTATTGCATAAAAGTAAGATGTTGAATTTAATTAAAAAAGAAATTGTTTATTATGTTCTTAGATTTACACTTTCAGGCATCATATTTTTTTTAGAAAATCGTTTTATTTATTGTCACTTCACTTTCTTTTTTTCT
Organism: Arion vulgaris; assembly: GCA_020796225.1. Lineage (NCBI taxonomy): Eukaryota > Metazoa > Mollusca > Gastropoda > Stylommatophora > Arionidae > Arion > Arion vulgaris. The sequence continues at coordinate 80,269,122 of CM036754.1, read as the reverse complement.
TTGCGCCCATATCACCCGTAACCCATTTTTTTTTTAGTGATCGACCCCAAGAGAAATTCCTGTGTAATTATCCCGACAAGGGCCAGAAATTGATTTCGCGATGCTATTTATGTAATAGGGTAGTTCCCTAGTCCCCATCAGTCCCCCACAGTACCTTGTGGTCACAGTGGACTATTCTTTTGCTTCCCTTGGGCCCGGCACCACACGGCGGGAAAGTCATCAGACTCATTGCTCGGGACCTGCCCAAAAGGCTTGAAACTCATCTTCAGTATATTTCCCGTAGCAGTGACCAGCCCTGTCCTGTGTTGAGAATAAAACATCAAATCCATGATAGATTTAATCTGCAATACAATTAAAACATGAGTCCCTAAGAAAAAAGGGAGGAAGCCCTAGATAAATTTTCGGGTTCATTGAGGGTATAATGACTCCTTGACACAAATTTGCACAGAATGGAGAGTTTTTCAGGGCTTGAGGGCCAACCAAAAGGGGAAAACTACTTGATGATGATGTGTCAGTTTATCTCAATTTGGTTTTTTTTTTCTTTGTTTTTGTTTTTTTTGGGAAAAACCAGGTTCTGATGATCGGTTTCGAGATAAGCAGCCGTCGCGATATGGTGTGGTATTGTGGAGTTTTAAGATGTCTGTAATCCTAACCCATCTTTTTTTTGGTCTGCCCCCTTTCCCTTTGATGATTCCATTTTCAGGGTTTTCGCTCTTTCAACTGGTGTATTCGGGTTTATTCTGACCAAGTGGCCAAACCATTTGAGTCTCTGTTTTTTAATAAATCTAATAGAGGGGTTGTTCCCCTGTTTTTTAATTTCCCCATTTCTTATATGGTTCTTCTTGTTTTTTTACTGCTTTCCCCAGGCATCTTTTGTTGAATTTTCCTTTTTGTTCTTTGTCAGCCCCTGATTGGCACTGGTAACTGTTGGATAAAAGGGATTCTTTGATCCTAAAAATTCTGATAATTATCGAGACATCCCCAAGCCTTGTATGTGACTGTCTGTACTACTTGTTCTTCAACTCAGAAACAACGAGAAACTAATATAAAAAGTTTAGGAAAATTGCAAGTGATCTGATTTTCATAGGAGGCAGTCAAATTTTTTTCCCCCTAATCCCGTTTTCCCCAGTGTCATGAGAAAAAAGATTTTAAAAATGCTTTTTTTTGACTTCTGTTTTTTCAATGCCTGTTATATCTAATGTCCACCTTTTCCGGGAACCTTTATTTGTATTCACTGATCAGAGAGATTCTCACTGAACAAATCTGTTGATAATCTGCTTAAGGCCAACCATTTAATTTGTTTTTGGGGAAATTTTTTACTTTGATGTTTTTTATTTTGAAACCAGTCTCTTCTTTATATCCTAGCATTCTAACACTTATCCTGTCTTGATTAGTTTTTTTCATCATTTGATGCCCGCTATTTCACAGACAGCATAATGCTGGGGGAAAATTGTTTGAAAATACTCTTTTTGTGTTCATGGTGAATGTTTGATTTCAAATTTGAGCCCCTTGTCCTGTGATTTGATTTACTTTACATTTTTGGGTTTTTTTAGTTATTCTTCCATTTGCGAAAAAATGCTCCCAGGTATGTAAAGTCGTTTACTTGCTTTTAAATTTATGTTTGTTGATGGAATATTGATAGCTGTCTCTCCCATATACTGACATGCTCTGTTTTATTCAATTAGAAAAATGGAAGGGGGCATTTGGGAAACAACATACAACTGGAGCACAATTAAAAGTGAGTTTTTTTATTAATTTGATTGTAGTTAAATATCAAGCTTTTTTATGGCGGGGGAGTAAAATGATACACTTATACCATGGGTGGGGGTATCTGTGGTGTGGAGGGCAGGCTATAATCTTATTCCAAATACAAGTTCACTTCCCCCTGGAGGATAGACTAGTGATCCATGATCTCAATGAGGTGAGATCAGACCTAGTCTATCAGAGATGGATGATAAAATGAATCCCCTTTTTGAAACACATAAAAAAACTTGTAACAGAGGAAAGCAGTTACTCAATTAAAATTGTTTTTTAAAATTCAACTCCCACATATTTTACTATTCCCAAAAAATTTAATTTTTCAAACATTCTTTCCCCTTTTTTTTAATTCTAATTTAAAAACAGTAACAATGAAAAGGGGGTGGATCCAAAACCAGTACCATTTGGGGCTCTGGGGTTATCCTTTGGTGATGGGTTTGGTTTCAACTTTGCATGGGTTCGCTCCTCAACCTTTGATGTCTCCCGCCAAACCCAACAGCAGGTTTTTAATTAATCAAGACACTTCTGGATATGGGCTTGTAACCCCCACTGGTCCCCGGAAAAAGAAATCACCAATTTTTAAAAAGATCGGAGTTTTCTTGAGGGAAAAAACGATGCAGGGCTATCCCGGGGAAATATAAACAAAATGGCCGAATGGTTAAAGGGGGCCCAAAATTTAGGGGTGAAAAGGCATATGCCACAATGTCGGAAAAGGGGCTAAGGGGGTTTGGCGTCGGGTGCATTGTCCTAAACATGTGAAGTCGGGGAGGGGGCCCAAATGGGGGGGGGAAGGTAGGGGGTTCCTCAAGAAAAAACAGCATATCCTGGTGCCCATTGATAGCAAATCCTTTTTGGGCCCCACTTCTCACCCCTTTTGTTTTCCCGGCCACCCAGGCAAACCCTATGGCTAAACAACATGGGGGCGGAGTAACCTGTTCCCCCCCCCTTCCCCCTTTCCCCCCCCCCATTTCCCTGTCCCTTTCCCCTTTTCCCCCTTGGGCAAGAGGTGATAAGACACTGGCATTGCCTGAGCCAGATAGGGTCACACTGCTTGCGGGGGCCCAAGGGGAAACAGACTCGTTGGTTAAGGGGAAAAGCTGGGTGGTAGATACAAAACACCTATGCACATGACGTGACAGGGCCCTAGTGAAAAGCCCAGAACCAACAGGATAAAAGGGCCCGGCTTACACTATGACTAGCGGGGGGTTGTCGGGTGAATTGGGTCCCCAAATTCATCCCGTGACACCCCGATCCCAAACTGCGGGTCCCAGGGGCCCATATCAATAAGAGATCTATGTCGACAACCCTTTGGGGGTAAATTGTCGAAAATAACCCAGTTATTTGCCAGAAACACTCCTCCCCCCATCTGTTCTTACCCTTTACCTAGTCTTCCCCAATTACAGAACACAGCAGATTTAAAACAGCATTTGGGTGCCCAAGGGAAAAATGAGCCTAGTTAAAAGTCCCACAATTTAAAAACACATGCAGATTCTAAAACTAGCATTTGCCCAAGAGGAAAACTGCAGCCTAGTTAGAAAAAAGAAAAGGGCCAACCAAACCAATGTGCAACTATACACCTTTTTTTAAAAACGCATATACAAAAGTGATTAAAATTGTTAAAAAGAATGAACAAAGAAGAAAAAAAAATGGCCAAAAAAAATGGAGGACAACTGTTAAATTTTTAAGAGAAATGGGGAGGAATAAATGATGTTGATTGCAAAAAAAAGAATAAGAAGCAAGCAAGTTGTTAAATGATATGCAGAGCATCTGTCACATAATGTTTTGAATTGCTCAAATTTTTTTTTTTTGTTTTAAAGTTGTCTTGATCGTTAGTCATATCAATTTACCTCACTTAATAAAATATCTTAAACTTGTTTTTGTTTCAAACCAAAAGTATATTTATATTGAACACTGATATTTTCTAGAGACATTTAAAATAGAAAGGAACAAAAACATTTGATGATAATGAGGGGTGATAAAAAGTTGATGTACATCCAGTAAGGAAGAACATGATTGAATGAAGTACATTCTATTTTTCCCACAAAGGGTGAATATTTTAAGATTACACATATAAAACTGAAAAACAATTGCAGCTTTTTTATGCTTCATGACAGGGAGCATAACATTTGAAGTTTGAGCCACAAGTAGGCCTTGATAGCAAAACCTTTTTTTCCCCCCTTCTCACCGCTCATGTTTCCCGCCCCCCCCCAAAGGGAAAGGGCCCCTTTCCCTTTGATGATTCCATTTTGGTTTCGCCTTTTAACTGGTGTTTTTCCCTTTTCCAATGGCCAAAACCCTTTGAGTTTTGTTTTTAAAAATCAAAGCAGGTGTTTTTGGTTTTCAATTTCCCATTTTTTTATGGTCTTTCTTTTTTTTTTTTATTTTCCTCCCCCTCCATTCGATTGGGGAAAAATTTTTCTTTTTTTTTTCAGTGCCCAATTACTGGTAGCACAGGTTGGGAAAAGGGATTCTTTTATCCCAATAAATAACCGTATCCAGCCGCCCCAAATTTTTCCCGTTTTTTATTTTCTAGGGCTTCCATGACCCCTACCTATTCACCCCTTTTAAGAATAATTAAATTTTAACAAGGCAGATTTTTTAAACTGTCAGTTTTAAAAAAGTCTATTTAGTTTAGTTTAGTGGGGATCACCATCATTGAGTTGAACAAAAGTCCAAGGGGGGGCCCCATCTTCCCCAGTATGTCCATGGTGTGGGATAAAGACACCAGTTCTTTGTTGGTTTACAATTTTCTTTTTCTGCCCGATAGTTTTTCGACTACACCCACTTAACTTTGAGTTCTTGCAGTCTGGGTTTTGTTGTGGATTCGCCGCTATTCCCAATCATGTAAACCCCCCCCTCCCTTTAAAGGGAAATTTTTAATATCAGCCTGGTCCATTGCCCCCTTTTGGACAGCAGCCCCCGCAAGCTTATCCACCATTTCCCACACCTGCTCCCTGGCACAAAAAAAACATCTTTTAGCAGACCTCCCCAGGGCTTATCCAATGCCCCCAGCCCCTCCTTTTAAACTTCCCGAGCATACCATTGAGTCCGAGAAAACATGTGGACAAAGTCTGATTTTTGCCAAAACTCGCTTGGGAACCGATGATTTCCATAGTGAGACGCTTGTAGTCACGGGGGAAAAACCACTGTCTTCCTTACAACATCACCCCAAACCCGAGCGTGGCCCCCCAAGCTCCCAAAATTTGAACCCGAAATCCAAAAAATGATTCATCATGCAGATCGTTTAAATTAAAGCTGAAACCCCTGCCTCCGTGGGGTTTGTTGTCGCATTCTTTTGCAAATTCGTGCATACGAAAAAGGGTGTATTCCTGTTGGCACTGGTATCCATTCTTCACGGGGTCAATGTCTTCAAGTGTACACACCGTTCATATCCCCGGGTTACCCCTACAAGATTTTTCTTTTTAACCCCTTTTTTTCTTTATTTCCATGTGAATGTTTTTTAGAACTGAAGGTATCCGTTCTCATATTTTTCTCCAATAGGATAGTAAGGAGATAGCGTCGCCCTGCCCCCGGTCTTTAGTGCACCCAAGTAAAGCTGCCCGTTTGTATTCTTTCCCGTCGTTTTATCTGACATGACGAGAGTCGGTCCCAACGCATACTCGCCAGAAGGGACCAGACCCTGGGATAAAAAAACAAAGATGGCGCTTTCAAATCCGAGATTACCCTCATCCCAGCAAAACCCTTTTTGCCTTCATTATTGGGGTGCTCCACCACCTCTGAACACAAAACCACAGATGGTGTTGGAGTGTTGACGATGTGGTTGTTTAAAGAGAACCATGTCACCGCTGCTTTTGTGGGGTTGACCAATGCTCCTGCTTCAACGCACCATCTACCTATGCGGTCGAGTTCTGACTGAAGTTCCTCCACAAGCTGTTCTCTATCCTTGCCCTGACGATACACCAACACATCATCAGCATATGACATTGTCCTTCCTCTACCCGTGATCTGCTCTTTTGTGATGCTCACTGTATAGGCATTGAACAACACCGGAGATAATGGTGACCCTTGTGGTAAGCCAGGGTGGATTGTTGTTGGTGATGACGCCCAGCTGCCACATTTAAACACTACCTTTCGCTGGAAGAGGGCCGCATAGATCCAATTGAGGAGGAATGGGCTGATATTGAGTTCCGTCAGCTGTACCATTAAAAAATGCAACGGCACTCTATTATAAGCATCTTCAAGGTCAATTGCAGCAGCACATGTCTCAATGCCCGAGTGAAAACCCTCATAGACATCGTAGGCGAACACCGCTGCGTTACGCCATGTCTCTCTATATGGACGGTATCCTCCAAGGGTGGGTGGAAGGAGACGTAACCTTTCTAATTGGCAGGATATTTTCCTGGCAATTATTTTCTCCAGCAACTATTTAGTTTAATTCAATATCCACTCTGAGGTACTGTGCTCACCTCATTTGTTAAAATACTCAGATCACATCCTGTATGATGCAATATTTCTATTATTCAGGGATCCCTGATCTCAAGGTAGATGAGATCAAGTGTCTAGTCCTATTAGAGACAGAGTGTGAAAGGTACATCTAGTGTTTAAGTTGAGCACATAAAAGAAATCTTGGCAGTTGAAAATCAAATAAAGTAAGCTGTCAAATAGCTTTCAATGGAGAACTTAAAATCAAATAGAGTAAGCTGTCAAACAGTGCCAATGAGAAACTTAAAATCAAATAGAGTAAGCTGTCAAACAGCTGCTAGTGGAGAACTTAAAATTGAATAAAGCAGATTGTAAAGCCACAGCCAGAACAATATTTAAAATATATAGAAAGTTAAATTTAATTCCTACCAAATCTGCCATCATCAAACAACCGGAAGAGAAGATATGAACAAAAAGTAGATGACAAAATCGGATGATCTGGGCCAAAAGTTACAAATATTGCAACTTCTCTGCAAGTTAGTAGCACAACATATAAATCACAATGGTTGGTTTATAAATAATTATTCTAGCATGAACTTAGAAAAAGAAGAATGTTTTATAGTCAATTATTATTTGTTTTCCAGACTGTGAGAAATGCAACCTTAAAATAGATGGAGACTGTCCTGTACATGGTCCTCATATTTATATTGACAAAGCTGAGGTAATTTCTTGAATAGAATAAGAAATGTCATAGTCTTGAGAAGGAATTGCTAAACTAGCACAGAACAGATTTTCATACTTAATCTTGATTACTAAAATAATCTTTACTTGTTAATTTTTTCAATGTCTTACTTAGTCCAGAGTCTGCAGAGCTCATTAACTTTCTCAATGTCTTGCTTAGTCCAGAGTCAATGGGGCTCATTAAGTTAGATTTCACATTAGTGGATATTGTTCAAATCCTGCTATAACCAGTTCACCAGTCCAGGCACCTCAACTTGTCGGAACCACTGTATAAGTAAAAAGTAAAGTACCTGTTTTCATACCATGTGGTATATTGGTGAATATATATACAGGCCTGTATTTATTTTAACAAACGGCACGATATGTGGGAATTTGGTCAACATCACGCTGACCATCTTTACTTCCCAGTGTTTCTTTTTCTCTCTCTTTCTCTCTCTCTGCCTTTACAACCCTGATTGGGGCATAGGCCCTCAACAACTCATGCAGTCTTCCTATCTCCTGCAGCTCCCCCAGCTCTTCTTTATATTGTTGATCTCTGCCTCCAAATCTCGTCTCCATGAATTTCTGAACCTCTCCTTCTTTCACTGTTCCTCAGGTCTTCCATTTTCCTACAAAGTCTTCCCGTAGTTATTTTTAGTCAGATTTTTCTTACGTGGCTGTTTACTTCACTGCCACTGTTTACTTCACTGCCACTGTTTACTTTACTGCCACTGTTTACTTCAAAGGTACTTGTAATTTAGATCCACAAGTAAAGGATCTGAGTTTTCTATTAACTTTATTATATAACTGTTTCATTATAAACTGTTTACTATGCACACACCAAAAATCTTTGGCTAAAGCTGGCCTCGGAACCCTGTGACTTACATAATCACTAAAAAGCAATGTGTTATCAACTTTGTTATCGACTTACTGTGCTGCTTGTGATAAATATGTTATCTTTTATGTGTGCAGAATTTATCTGAATGCTGATGATTTTATGGCAATGTTGTAATGATGGCACATATTTGTTTCAGATATCAAGTGAAATTATCAGCACAGAGGATTTGAAAACTGAGATTATTGAAGCTGACTGCTTTAATAGTAAAGAGACAGAAATGGACTACACGGACTTTTGTGGAAAGTATAAATTGGATTATTTGATTGATGGTAAGTCAACCAATTAAAATTATGTGGGATAAGAAATTGTAAAATAAATAGGAGCTCAATAACAGCCACCAAACATCTATTGCAGGCCTGCTCAAACATACAATAGTGGAGGGGGAACACATAGCCAAGTCATGTTTCCCTTTGTGAACAACTTTATGGCAATGTTGGTTACTTAGTACTGACTGCTACCGTCAGATTAATTAAAATGGAAAACATGAAAACCAAATAAAATTAATTTGATATGTATGATCCTTAGTTATAGTATGTATGTATGATAGTATGTATGTTTCTTAGGCTTCAAGAAATTTCTGATAATTGATGGGTCTCAGTGGCGAAGTGGATAAGTTCTTTGCCTGTTATACTGAAGGTTGTGCGTTTGAATCCGGACCGAGACATGTGTAATTTTTTCCTGAGATCCCTAGGATTGTTTTGGAGCTACGGAGTTCGAGCTTTGAGCAATGCTCTCGGCAAATGGCATGCCGACATGGACATTGGGCAACCCGGTGCAATGAAATTAATCCTTCGCCTTTGGACCCTTTGAAAGAATATTTGCTCTTATTTTGTACTTTAGATGTGAAGAGTGTCAGCTATGGTGCAGGTACATAAAAATAAGGTCACACACATGCAAATACAGAAATATGGTCATGTCTGTCGCTGCAAGTCTTCTTCTTTGCGTTCGTTTTTTACGACGAATTTTAATCACTCTTTGTGATATGTTTGATCTTTGCCAAGAACATGTATACGTTGCACATTGGTTTGGTAGACCCCTAAACGCATAGACTTCTACACGTTTAGGTCACGTGCATCCGATTTCAGCCTAACCTCCTTAGTCGCCTCTTACGACATGCGTGGCAGGTAACAGAGGTTCTATTCTTTGCACCCCAAATTTGAGCCCCGATAACTACTCGGGCTCCCACCAAGTAATTTGGATCCTCCGTTCTGTATTTCCTCTTCAAGTAATCAGAAACATTGGGCACAAGACAGAACATGTAAAACCAAGCTAAAACTATTGATCCTGTCCTCTCTTTAAATCTTGCCCACGGTACTCCTACATGTTCCAGAGTTTACTGCAGTCTTCCCTTGTGTCGACACAGGACAGATATGTTACACCAGTCATCTATAGAATCTTGCAGATACCAGGCAATTCTGGTATGACCATCCAGCTTGACTTTGATTGGAATCTTCTTCTTCTTTGCGTTGTTCTTTACAACCAATTTTAATCACTCTTTGTGATATGTTTGATCTTTGCCAAGAACGTGTATGTGTTGCACATTGGTTTCGTAGGCCCCTAATCGCATAGACTTCTACGTGTTTAGGATATGTGTATCCGATTTCAGCCAAATTTGATTGGAATGATATTACGTAACAGACGATTTTTAAAATGATTTTCATAACCAATTTGCCATTGCCTACACAGCTCCTGTGCTGGTTATCGATCTCTAGATGTCAGCCAGGAGACTTGTATAGACATATCCAATCTCAGATTCTGTTTGTCTGTAGTGCAAACATTTCATACCATTAGTGGCTGCGCTCACACTACTAAATAATTGCATGACAGCTCACCTTCGATCCCTACTCACTTAGTGAATGATAAAACAGATAACAGAGTATATAAGAGAATTTTGCCCATGTGTTGCTCGAAGGAAAGCAAAGAATAGTAACACTGCAAACTACAATGCATGTCATAAAGAGCGCACTGACTGAGGTAGGGTCTAGGGAATCTACCCTAGTAAATCTTCTTCTCGATCATTCTTTTCAGCCATTTTTATCATTCTTACTGTGATATATAAACGGCCTACACCAAGAACGGGTGTGGTTCGTCATATTTGGATCGCCATTTGGATCTCTGGTGCTTATCCTTTGGCGATGTGTCAGATTTCAGCAAGTGTTTACTGGGTTCACTCTCCGTCAACCTTTGGCTGTCCCCAGCCGACCTTCAAGGCAGTAGGTTGCTATTTTCTTTTAGGTAGTTACCTTAGACAACCTTCCATCCCAGGTTGTTGTGCGTCTGCCCAGTGGTTACTGGGGCCCAAATTTAGGTGTAAAAAATAGAACCACTGTTCCCTGTCATGCATGTCGTAAGAAGTGACTAAGGAGGTTTGGCTGAAATCGGATGCATGTGTCCTAAACGTGAAGTCTATGCGTTTAGGGGCCTACCAAACCAATGTGCAATGTATACATGTTCTTGGCAAAGATCAAACATATCACAAAGAGTGATTAAAATTGAGTCGTAAAAATGAACGCAAAGAAGAAGTAGTTTAGCGTCATCTGCCCAGGTTACCTATATTTTTTTGGACTACTTGGTTTCCCTGCCGTCCAGTTTTGTGTCCGGTTTGCTTCTCTAGTCTTTGATTGTCTCCAATCGAACTACAAGGCAGTAGTGGTTCTCTGCGGGGAGGGTGACGCGTTGATGTTCTCTGAATGGAGACCTCATCTTCGAGGTTCACAACCTTTTTTTTTCCACCTCTCGTTTCTTTTGTGTCTCCCTTCGCCCATTTCTGCTTGTGCCCTCGTCCACCGACTGGGCCAATCCCTTTTTTCTTCATCACTTGTGCTCATTGTTCTACTTGGCAACACCTTACCCATTTCCATATCACAGTGCACAGTTTGATCACCATTCGGTAGGAACATTTGCACTGGCTTCAAGCCTCTGCTGGGCTTTCCAACTTTATGAACATTTGGGGCCGCTCACCCTACTTTTGCCACACCTTTTCGTCACTTTATCATCAGCACCGTGCATGTCTGCCCTATCGGTGGGCTTACCTGTGTGTCGTCTGTATGCGTGTTTGCTTTACTTTGATGCCTGCTCACCGTGTTTATCAGGTTTCTCACTGTGCTCACATTTACTATGCCTCAAGACTATCAGGACATGCCACTCATTTGGGGCCCCCACCTCATGGCTCAAAGTTTCGCCCCATGTGAGCCCACGTCTCTTCTCTGGATGCACCCCTCATCCCTTTACGTTTATTGGTGCAGTTTTTCCCGCAGGTCGGGAGAGATGTGCATTAATAGTCACTCTGGGATTCTACTTGTTTGTGTTGCGAGCAGACCTCATTCAATGTAACTGCGTCTGCATTACTACTTATACCAGTGTAGCTCTCCCTCGATTCCTACCCGCTTAGACAGACAGGAACCATTGCCTGTTTTCAGTGTCACCACGTGGAGGTGGAGTATGATCTTGGTTAGTGCCAGCTCACTAATCCTGGTGCGACTTTGTCCATATGCGCCTTTGACGTCCACCCTAGTAAATAAAAAACGTTGCAAAAATCAGATGTGCTTGCCTACTTGTAGGGGCATAACTGACACAATGTATAATTGCTCTTAGGCTCCAATCACATATAAATCACAAAGTGGTTTAACAAGTGGTTGATAAGGAGTGTTCAAAGAAGAAATAGGAAAATCTGGAATTTCAGTCTAAAATGAGTGAGGATATAGAAGAACAATATCTAAACTACACACTACTAGATGACAACATTTTGGAGCAACCTTTATTCCTCACACAAACATACACACATAAAAATGTCTCTAGAAAATCACTAACCAGGAATTACACTATAATGAATCATTATTTCTCTATTGACATCCATTATTTGTGTAGTTTTCATGTTTACTTAAACTTCTTCTCTTACATTTCAGACATCAACTCTAGCAACGAGGGCTGTCTCACTCATTCTCCTGTTGATGTCACACAAAAGAAAGTGACAAGTTTACCAAATACCCAACACTTGGAACTTGTGACTCATGATATTGTATCGGATAAAATGTTAGAACACTATAGAAGTTTTGTGAAGAAGGCCGTAGACAAGACAGAAGATATATGTTCTCCAGTGAGAGAAGATACATTCAGACAGTGGTCACATGATGCTGAAGGTTCAGTGAATGTCATGGATGATCAGATAAAATATGAAGACATTCAAACAAATGATTCTATTGTAACTTCACATAATGGAGAGGGATGCAGCATGTCTGCATGGAAAAGTAATGTCCCCTTATTCAAGTGTAGTGTTGAGTTTATTCAAAGTGGACATTTACAAACACATATGAAGATACATACAAGAGAGAAGTCACAGAAGTGTAATGTTCTTAGTGGTCAGTCTTCTAACTTGGAAACAGATGAGAGTTTTTGTCATGTTTGTGGTCTTCAATTTGCTGACAGTGAGCAACTGATCATACATAAGAGAATACATGCAGGAAAGCCTTACAAGTGTGATGTGGGTGGTGTAAGTTTTTGTAGTAATGGAAGTCTGGCGATTCATAAATGTATTCACACAGGAGAAAAATCAGACAAATGTGGTGCACATGGTGTGAGATTCATACGGGATGGGAGCTTAAAAACTGATAAAGGAGTACAGACTGGAGAAAGACTTTTCAAGTGTGATGTATGTGGTAAAAGTTTTAAAGTTAATGGAAGTCTGACACGTCATAAACGTATTCATACAGGAGAAAAACCATATAAGTGTGATACATGTAGTAAAAGTTTTAAAATTAATGGAAGTCTGACACTTCATAAACGTATTCATACAGGAGAAAAACCTTATAAGTGTGATGTATGTGGTAAAAGTGTTAGCAGTAATAGATATCTGACTGTTCATAAACGTATTCATACAGGAGAAAAACCATATAAGTGTGATACATGTAGTAAAAGTTTTAAAATTAATGGAAGTCTGACACTTCATAAACGTATTCATACAGGAGAAAAAACCCTTTTAAGTGTGATGTATGTGGTAAAAGTGTTAGCAGTAATAGATATCTGACTGTTCATAAACGTATTCATACAGGAGAAAAACCGTACAAATGTGATGTGTGTAGTGTGAGATTCACTCGACATCAGGGCTTAAAGTATCATAAAAGAATACACACTCGAGAAAGACCTTTCATGTGTGATGTGTGTGGTAAATATTTTAGTACTAATAGAAATCTAATGGTTCATAAACATATTCATATGGAGAAAAGCTTACAGGTGTGATGTGTGTGGTAAAAGTTTTAGTTCTAATAGAAGTCTGGTAATTCATAAATGTATTCATACAGGAGAAAAGCCTTACAAGTGTTTGTGTGTGGTAAAAGTTTTAAAAGTAATGGAATTCTTTCAGTTCATAAACGTATTCATACAGGAGAAAAACCTTACAAGTGTGATTTATGTGGTGTAGATTACACAATATAGAGCTTAAATAATCATAAAAGAGTGCACACTGGAGAAAAACCTTATAAATGTGATGTATGTGGTGTGAGATTCATACAACATGGGGGCTTAATATCTCATAAAAGAGTGCACACTGGAGAAAAACCGTACAAATGTGATGTATGTGGTGTGAGATTCATACACCATGGGGGCTTAACGTCTCATAAAAGAGTGCACACTGGAGAAAAACCTTACAAATGTGATATATGTGGTGTGAGATTCATACACTATTACGGCTTAAAGTATCATGAAAGAGTGCACACTGGAGAAAAACCTTACAAATGGGATGTATGTGGTATGAGATTCATACAACATGGGCTTAAAAAGCTCATAAAGAGTGCACACTGGAGAAAAACCTTACAAATGTGATGTATGTGGTGTGAGATTCATACAACATGGGGGCTTAACGTCTCATAAAAGAGTGCACACTGGAGAAAAACCTTACAAATGTGATGTATGTGGTATGAGATTCATACAACTTGGGGGCTTAAAGGCTCATAAAAGAGTGCACACTGGAGAAAAACCTTACAAATGTGATGTATGTGGTGTGAGATTCATACACCATGGGGGCTTAAAGTATCATAAAAGAGCGCACACTAGAGAAAAACCATATAAGTGTGATGATTGTGGTGAAAGGTTTACTAGTAAAGAACACTAGAAACATCTATATATTCATATAGGGGAAAAGACTTACAAGTGTGATGTGTGTGGTAAACATGTTAATACAAATAGAAATCTGGCAGTTCATAAATGTAGACATACAGGAGAAAAGCCAGTACAAGTGTGATGTGTGTGATAAAAGTTTGCTTATAAAAAAGCCTGAAGAATCACAATCATATTCTACTAAAGAAAACTCACAAATGTAATGTATGTGGTATGAAGTTCAAACAGCATCGAGGATTACAGACTCACAAAGAGAACATACATAAGATAACCAGAAGTGTATTACAGAATGTATATGTATAAAATCCCGCCTGCCCAGGCTTGGACTACAGGTGACTAGCCCTCTGTGAGTGCGGGTTCAATTCCGGCTGGCAGAAAAGCCACAGGTTCTCCAGGTTCATTGTGTTTGTGGCACCGAAAAAGAAGGTTCGATGTCCATTCACTGAGCCGAAGAGGTGAAAGCTCAAGTGTTTCTGGATCAGAAAAAAAAATATGCAGTAAAATGATAATCGATATGTATATTTTTGTATGGTTCAGAAACATGGACAATAAACAAGCATTTTAAATTTAATACTTTTGAGGTGTGAATATACAGAAGAATAGGTTTTGATTTCATGGAAAGAAAAACAGAGAAATAAAGAAGTTCTAGAAAAAATAGAAATTAAGAAAGAATTACTACAGGAAATACAAATGAAGCAAATAACATAATTTTGGTATACAAAGAGACATGACACATTTATCAAAACCATATTAGAAGAGAAAGTTGCAGGACGGTGAGCAAGAGGAAGACCAAGACACAGGTGGGAGGGAAACGTCAAGAGATGAACTAATCACAACCTGGTAGAATGCAACATCATGGCAAGAAACAGGGGATGTTAGAGGTCCATTCCAGTGAATCTTTGATGCAGAAATGGCACCTGATGATATGACAGGATAGCTGATGTACATGTAGAATTCATAAGTTGAATGTCTTACAAATGTGATGTTTGTGATATTAGACTCACAGATGACAGGATAGCTGATGTACATGTAAGAATTCATACAGTCGAAAGTCTTACAAAAGTTATGTTTGGGATATTAGACTCACAGAACGACAGAGTGGATACCGGGGACAAAATTGGGGTGTAAAGAATAGAACCACTGTTACCTGCCACTAAGAGTACGTCTAAGCAGGTCAGAAGTGGTGAGCTAGCTACCCCACACCTTAAACAACACTAGATGGCTACAGAATGGAGAGTGAACCGAGTAAACGCTGGCTGAAACTGGACACATCGCCGAAGGATAAGCACTAGAGCTCCAAATGGTGCTGAAGGTGTGACGTAAAACACACCAATGCTAAGGTTGCATGAATCAGATTTCCACATGAATAGAATTTATGGGGATGTCTGGTACATTGTTCTGGGCGGTGATCGCGAGAGAAAGAGAGAGAGACTCACAGATGACAGGATTTTGTTGTTGTTTACTCACTATGAATTCAGACATAGTCATGGCGCCTCTGATTATTACCCATGACTGATTTTTGCATGAAGTCTTGATTTCCTTATCACCAGTGTCCCTCGCTATTCATGCAAACCTTACTCCAACTTTAGAGGTACTTGTAATTTAAATCCTGAAGTAAAGAGTCAGGGTTTGCTGTAGTGAAATCGCGTACTGTATGCTTGTTGAAATTGTTTGACCCAAGTTGGCCTTGAACTCCTGAATTTCAATGTACATGGTCACTATTGCAGCGTGTTAATAACTCCGCTATCTGCAATCCTGCAGGATATTTGATGTGAATGTAAGATTTAATTATGCGAATGTTTTACAAATGTGAAATTTGTGGTTACCTATATAATCTTGAAATAATTTGTAGAAAAGAGAAATCTTACAAATGTGTTAGACCAGAATAAAATCATATACCAACAATATGTTATTGTATGTTGTGTTATTTCAGTCTTATTAATGTGATGTATGGGGTTGTAATTTATAAATAAGTAGAGCAATACATACAAAAGACAGGACATACAAATGTGATGTAAATTGTAATACTTCTTGACCTCCATATCGACCACTTGTTAAACCACTCTTTATGATTTGTATGTGATCTGAGCCTAAGAGCAATTGTACGTTGTGCCAGCTATGCACCTACAAGTAGCCAGCTCATCCATTTCTCTACGCTTTTTATTTACTAGTGTAGTTTCCTGTGCCCCTACTTCATTCCTTCTTACACGTGCTTTGTAGGTCACAATGTTACTATTCTTCGCTCTTCTTGTGAGCCCTGAAAACAAGGATAAAAATGGTATACAAAAACAAATGGGTGAGAGATCACCCAGGTCATGAAAAGGATGATGCATACCACCAAGTAGAGAAGAACAGGTTGTCATCTACGAACAGGGTATAATAGGCTGAGGTACCATCTGTTTAACAAGTACAAAATATTCACATGTAGCACCATCAAGTGGATAGAGATACACATACTGCATGAATGTCCAATATACAATGAACAGAGAGAGAACACGTGGTCAATTCCCATATCAGTTAAAAACAAGCTGTATGGAGATGTACATGGAGACCAGTTGACCACTAACTACTTTAAAATTATTCACATCGATGTCTGAATACATTGGAAGAAAAAGTCTATTGAGGTTTCCGACCTCCAGAGACATGTGGATCTACTGTCCTGGTGGGTGTTTGCTACAACGAGAGAGCGACAGGTTTGCAACGATTGTTGGGGAGCTTAGGATGGATAAAAGGGATGTTCTTTGGTCTCTTGGCGACCTTCTTGCGGTTGCCTGGTATAGAACTTCTGACTGATTCTGTGTGAATATCTGCTTAAAAGTCAACCTACTGTTTGATGAGGACACAAAAATTGATGTTGAATCAATACAGCTATTTAAGGAGTTCTGAAATTACAGATTGTACAAGTAGACTGGATGCTTGAAGAGCAGGGAGAATGGTGTGTTTAACCAGCGAGTCAAATGAACCATCATTATGTAAACCCTTTAACATCTGTTGGGGGAGATTGAGCACCTATGGGTCTGCCTGGAGTGCTGTGATGTCAGTTTAATAACCAATTTATTTATGCTTTCTCCCTGCATGTTTCACGTCCACTAGTTGTCTTAGTCTGGCTTCACCAGTTCTTACACCCATTTTCAAAGCTTGTCTCCGGCTGGATCTGTCCCTGACATCTCCCAGTCTTGTGTATTCATGTCAAGTCACGCTTGCATATGTCTCTGTAACAAAGGAAGTGTTGTCCCAACCCTCTTTTGCAAGAATATTGTTCCCCGTATAGAATATCCTTGGAAATTCAGTATCATACATCTGGGTCAGGCGCCCCAGCCATCTTTACCGGATAAGAGTAACAATGCTAGTCATCCCAGAATATTCCAGAGTTGAACAAGAGTATGGACTTGCTCTGCCGTTGCTCAGTATCATATTCTCTGCTTTGCGTAACGACACTTCCAAAGACGGAGGTACAGGGATCAACATCTGATAGGAGGACTGCCTAGAGTAGTTGATAGTAGCTCGGCCTGCTAGCTGTGAGACGCCTCATAGCTCGGGTTCGAACCTACTGTCCGGCATTTGTTCGAGTCCCCTGGTCTTACTCAGGACGATAACGTGAGTACCTCTGAAGTCGGAGAAAATCTGCCTGTATGGCGAGGAATACTAATTACGAGTACATTGAGCACACGGCTGCCAGTGTAAAGTAATTTACAATGTGCACACTGCTTCCATTGTAAGAAATTGGAAAAACGGATTTTCACGCAAAAATCAGTTTCAGAGATGAAACTTCATCTGAGTTGAAAGCGGACGAAAAAAAAAGAACATCTGATACCGAATGAATGAAAAACTGTTCAACCTCAGAAGACTTCAGGTTAAATTGCACATCATCAGTGATCTTCTATTTGCTGATGATTGTACCCTTAATGATGGTTGAGAGGCTGATCTGCAAAATAACCTGAATAGTTTTGCTGAAGCCTGTTCAACTTTGGGCTCATCATTAACAAAGAAAACTGTAATTATGTACTTTACTAGCAACTGGAAAATGTTTTAAAAGGCAAATTATCAAATTAAATGGAGTAAAAGTAAAATTGAGAATAGATCTCAATACCTTAAAAGCACAGCGTCTCAAAATAGCACCAGTGACAATGCAGAAAACATCCAGTGTCACTACCAGAAATCAAGACATGTCAAACAAAAATAAAAAAAAAAGTTGTAGAGACAACAAACCTACAGCAAACATTCACAAGATCCCATCAGCAGACTAAACAGAAACAAACATACAACAATCTTTTGCCTCAAAACCGTACACTGCATTCTCAATCATTACATGCACATAATAAAGATTGTACAGTGTGCATGTCAGACTGAAGCACAGACGTCCAAAGCCCATCCTGCAGTTTTGTCCATCATACATACACCATCGAAACGACATGAACGAAGCTTACAGAGCAAGCTATGGGGAACTCACGAGGAACTCCAACTGACATGCAGCTTTATAGAGGCAACCCATCTCCTGATTTAGACGAGCATACGACACCGAACGCAAAGTAGACTGATCACTGTCCATGCATGATCCTGGTCGAAAAACGCAGAGCATGGGAGCACAAAGGACGAGCGCACAGTTTTCGGTATGACACAGCAGGGTGTGATACTATCAGCAAAATCAGACGTAGTAAAATCAGACCACATTGCACTAAACAGAAGAATCTGACACAGCCCCCATGGTGGAATGACAAGGTCATGAAGCCTGGTGGATCAAGAGACAAGCGGTTAAGTTGTGGCAGAACGCCAGAAGGACCACTAGCACGCCACCTGCACATACCAAGGGTCTTAAAAAAGACATGGAAGAGAAAACTGTGTCCTTCAAAGCATGTGCAAATCTGGCTGAGAGTGTCGCATGGGATGAGTTCTGCAGTGGGCTACGCGCTGAGAAGTCGCTGGATGTTCTGGAGATTCCACCAGCGCATGAATTGTACTGCAAGGCGTAAATGCATCCAGGATTTCCAAAGCACTGACTCGGCCTGGCAGAAGTCAGACGAAAATAAGGGTACAGCTCTCCTCCAACGCTATATACAGCAGACAGACCACAATGACGAGACAGAAAGACTCATGACACAGGGGGCCATAGAAGAGCTTTGCAGCGCTGTTGTGGTGGATGAAGAGATGTATATAACTGCGGAGGTCATCAGGACAACACTGAAAACGTCTGGAAGCACTGCGCCAGGGCCTGATGGCATTCGATACAAGGATATTACTGATTTATCAAATGACGACATAGAGAGACTGGTAAAAGAATTTAACGTCAGCATCCAGGACGGTGAGATCAGGAGGAGTGCTTCATAGCTACCTACTACCATTGCGAAGCCCAACAAAGATCACTCTCAGATAGCCGGCTACAGAATTATTGCACTGCAAAACACGACAGGCAAACTTCTTGAGAAAATCGTGAAACGTCGACTGGCATGGGACCTCGAAAGTCGCCGTGTCGTCATATATCATTTGTGGATGACATCCTAGTGTATAGACAAGGGAAAGACAGAGATGCAATTGCCGGTGAGATACGGAGAGAACTCGACCGCATCACAGACTGGTGTGACGTCCTGGTGCACTAGTTAACCCTACCAAAGCAGCAGTGACATGGTTCTCACTCAATAATCACACTGTTAACGCATGTACGCCTAGTGTAAGACTTGATAAGACTAGTGTAAGACAAGTGTAAGACTAGATAAATCGATGAAATTCTTGGGTGTGACTTTTGACCGACGCCTGTGTTTCCGGGAACATGTTGAACATGTCATTGTCAAGGCACGCAAAGGTTTAGCGGCAATGAGAGTCATGGCGGCTGTTAACATTGAGCAACGACTGCTTGTCATCCTGTATCAGACACTGGTCCTCTCCACCATTGAATATGCAATGGCCATCCTCACTGTCAGCACAACGCAAATTGAAAGACTGGAGAGAATACAGAACGAAGCTATGCGCATCATCCTCGTTGCACAAGGGATACACCCTGTGTAATGAAGGTTTTCCTGGATTCTCCTACCATGGAGCATAGATTCAAGATAGCTAGAGCACGTGCCTATCTAAAAATAAGTGCCAAAAAGAATCACCCATTGCATGAACAGCTCAGCACCAGTGGTGGAATTCGGCTAAAGCGGGGCAAGTCAATGGTTGGCCGTGCCGCAGATACTGTTCAGCTGGTATGCGGGCTCAATAATATTGACATGGAGAAGAATGGATACCGATGCCTCAATTACTGGAACACTTTTTCAACCATAATTAAATTTGACAAAGGTTGCTGAGAGGAAATCCTTGGCGTTGAATGCAGACGTCAAAGCCATCATCGATAAAAACTGCAATGCAGACGACGTTGTGATTTACACGGATGGATCAGTGGTTCGTCACGAAAAATCAGAATGGTCAAGGAAGCCAGTGGTGCATTTAGTATGACAACAAGCGCATGACAATGGAGGTACTGGCGGTGACCAATGCACTACTCTGGCAGAGTCACAAAACTACACTCATGCATGCATTCTGAGTGACTCATTGAGTATGATCCGAAGGTGGAGGCCGGTTCGGTGCGCAGGCAATGGACTGAATCACTGCATGCGTCAACAATTTGCAGAATTAGTCTTGTCTTTGTTCCGGGGCACATGGGTGTCGTTGGCAATGAGAGGGCAGACAGGCTGGCTGGCTCTGCCGTAATATCAGAGGGCCAGCCAATGGACAGAGCTGACATCGTGAACATAGAGCTGACATAGAGCGTGGCCGCAGAGAGGACCTTCATCTAAACCAATCCACATCAACTACTAGATTGCGAGAGCTGGATGTGAAGATTGGTGGGGCAAGAAAAGAATAGTACACCAGGTATGCGAGTAGGCTCATCAATCAAAATAGAACTGGTACGGTCAGTCGCTGACGCTGTTGGAGATATTGCAGAAGGAGATCGGAGCACCTATGGACATGTCCGGAGTGCAATGAAGATATTCCAAACTGAAACTGAACGCAAAGTAGAAGAAGCAATGCAGTAACGTTAGAATCTCCACGGCCAGCATGTTATTTAGTACACTGTAGCCTACACCAGCGTTTGGCACGAATGGTGCAACTACTTGCGTACAAAACTGAAGATGTTTTGCATGCATCAGCAGTGCTGCTGTATGCATGCAAAGCATAGACTACTTATAGAAGACATGCAAAGACACTACATTACTTTCACACAGTTTGTTTCAAAAAGTTTATGGAAATTAAATGGCAAGACAAGATCCAATATTTCATTGTCTTTGATAAATCTGTCATCCTAGAATCGAACATACATGCCAAAGATTGACAGCATAAACTACTTTTTATGAAGAAATGCAAACAATAAAATGCTATCATGGCGACGAAAGCACTATCTGTATTGACCATGACATCTGACTTTTGCTGTGCATGATCTTTCCCCTTATCATGTAATGGTCCAGCGGTGCATGAGGCTACAAGAAAAATAGCAGTGGAGTAGAAAATATTGCGTGCCAGCGTTTTCTCTAGATGGAGATACGGCAAGAAGTATCAGATGAACTCTCACATCCACCCTAGAAGCCCTAGACATCGCACTTCTATATCACACACATAAAGATATCCAGGTACAGGCCCTACTATCCAGGACTATATATACATGTATTTCCTAAGTACCAAGTATCAAATGTAGCGGTTAGAAGCGAATGGAACGAATTTTTGAAATGTAACGATTACTATTGAACGAGAGGTAGATCTAGAAGACGATAGGTGCAGGATGTCATTGACGATCTGAGAATGACTGCTGCGGACGCCGGCCAACTTGCACAAAACAGAGAGTTTTTCAGGAATGCTGTCATGTGAGCTAAGTTCCGGAAGTGACAAGCTACTTAAAGATGATGATGATGATGATAAACGATTAATGACTACAGATATACCTCTGAAGTCGGAGAAGGCTCGCTTGAATGGCGAGACGACACTGAGATGTTCGGGAAAGCAAGTCTTCTCTCAAAAATAAGCCAGAGGCTCCATACTGGATGCCCTGACTATGTCTAAATTCATAGCTGTCGAACGAGAAGAACAAGACTACAAATATGCATCTATTGTTAAGAATATGCTACTCAAAAAGTCCAAGTAGGCCTATTCGTAAGACAACTAGCAATAATAAACTTTCTGCTTGATATGACAAAAGTACAATTAGAAAGGGAACATCAACAAGTCGGCACCATGAGGACAAGGAACAGAGTTTCTAGCAATCCATTCGCTGATTAAGGCTACTATGCGGGACTGCACACAGTTAAGACACAGTAGTAGGTAAGTTATGAATACCTTTTCTAGTTTCTAATTGTTACTTTCAGATCGTTCCAGACTTTTGAGCAACATGAAGGCTGAACTCACAATGAAAAAGGTGATAAAAGATAATGTAAGTAATGATGATGTTTACACCGATGGGTCTGTGCATCGTGATGAGAAGTCTGGCTGGGGTTTCTTGGCTAGTCCCACGTCATGATTTTTGCAGAGCGAAGTAGAGCATACAGGACAACTGAGTGGTAGAGAGAGAGCTATCTAATCTACTTCTCGTGGGTACGGTGAGCAAATTGACTATGGAATGACTGCAGCAGCGGAGGACAGAGCACGAATAGGAATGCCCAATGTGCCAAGACGTCGATCGTATAACATAACAGGACAGCTACTTCCAGTATGATGATGGAGATTGTTGGAAATCTTATCTGCTGCTGCACTCCATTGCCTCTCTGTCTCCCTGTGTCAGCATACTTAAATGGCCAATATGGAGCGTTCGAAGAAGTCTCTTTATGACTCAGATTTTTTAGTCAATTGTCGTTTTTGACTCTCAGTCGGTGCTTCGGTAGTTCAAGTGAGAATGGTAGTTTGCGGTACTGGTAGATGTCGCCTATAGTGGTTTGCAGCGCGACCATCGTAAATAATGGCCTCAGCGTGGACGACAATATTGCCATGTGACGTCATAGGCTGAGGCGGTGTATTCTCACAAACTATTGACTGTTACTATTGGGAAACGCTGATCTAGACAATGCATCTTGCAGATGTTAGAAACTTGTTGTTGGATGCATGTGTGCATTACAGAAGAAGTTTTATGATGAGTAGCTATAGTTGTTGCTCTCACATACTATTTT
Source organism: Arion vulgaris (assembly GCA_020796225.1). Taxonomy (NCBI): domain Eukaryota; kingdom Metazoa; phylum Mollusca; class Gastropoda; order Stylommatophora; family Arionidae; genus Arion; species Arion vulgaris. Next base: position 80,246,124 of record CM036754.1, on the reverse strand, counting down.
AGTTTAATTTTATATAGAATACTTAGAGTAATTTACATATGATTACTAGTGTACTTACATCAGCTTATGGTAGTCTCTCATCAGTTATCCATGAATAAGTCAGTCACAAGTTTTCACATCACCACAGCTTGATCAGCACATAAACTAAACAGTATTACACAAATATATTTATCTACTACTGAATTTTGCTCCTTTCCTTTTTTATGAAGAAGCAGCTTGCTGAACATTCCTGATTTTTATATCATTGTTGAGGAAAATGTTGAAACCGCAGACAATAAAATATTTCTATTTTGAGCTCCGCAATTACATACAGTACTGTCTAATGAGAATTTGATGTAACTAGTAATTACAATTTGTTTGACAATCTCATTATGGTGAGTGTTTTCTCTGGCACAAAACTAGTGCTTGTTGTTGTGGATGATAAACTAATTGCTTCAACCAGATTATCATGTGCCATTGTCATGTAATAGTCAATAGTTGGTGCTTTTCTAAATCTTTGCATGATTTGCATGGACAAGAGGCTTTCAACATGAAACCATCTCTCAATTTTTCCACTATTTGACAGCCAGTTAAAGGAACTCTTATCTATGGAAACTTCCTTTAGGTGAACAGTAAAAGACATGTCTTGATCTATTTTAATACCGAGTCCTATAGCTGGTGCTTTCAACAATTATACAATAGAACATGTTCCTTGTCTACCTCTTTCCACGCTTTAAGCCGCACACTGCGCACTTATAGAGTTGCTTCCTTGTAAGAAGTCTTTCTAGTTTTACTTCTACTATTTTACTTTTAGTACCTTTTAACCTTGTTATTCTATTGAGTTGTCCAGTTTTCTTCAATTTAGTATATAATATATATATATGTTTATTTATTGACGAGTAGCTGGGATCGTAATTTTAAAAATAAATTTTTTTTTCTTCCCTTGAATTAACTGCTTAAAAATTGAGGAAATAAATGGGAGTGGAAAGAGCTACATTTCGGCACACAACACTTTCTAGGCATTGTTATGTTTATTAAAGAAGGTAATTGTTAAATTATACACATATAATTATAATCGTAATTTGATCTACATTTTGGTACACATTACTTACTATTATAGCTAGGCATCGTTATTTTGTTATGTTTACAACACTGACAACAGTTATGTTTACTGAAGAAGGTACTTGTTAAACTAACTTATATTATACATAAATAATTACAATCGTTATTTGGTTGTTAAGGAAGATAATTATTAAATTATAACTATTTAATTATAATTATACAATAATTAACAGACTAACTAATCCAATAGTAGTAATACAGGAGAATAATAATCCTTTTGAAAATTGTTGAACACTGCCTCATGTATCTGCCTCAGGTCGCCGCCATTAAAAAGGGAGCGAATTGGCCCCTATAGAGAAGGCCGTGTTTGCAACATCCAGAAACTCAAGTCGATCTACTATTGGTCCACTATCTACTATCGGCATGCGGGTATTCGCGACAACGAGAGAGCAGTGGGTTTAACCAGCGAGCCATATGAACCATCAGTATGCATAACCTTCAATTTCTTTTGTGGGAGACTGAGCATATATATGTTTACCCGGAGTGCTATAACGTTAGTTCTTCTTCTCCTTCAGCGATCTCTGGTCATGCGCTTAATTTACTGTGGACCACAAACTGGGCAGTCAGCTTCAGGTCTGTCAGGTTTCCCAAGTTTTCAGGTCGACTGGGTGTGACCACATGTTGCTTCTCAGCTCACACAGAAGAGGACAGTTTGCAGGATATGCTCTGGTGTCTGTTCCGCCTGCTGACACTGGCAGAGAACTGTTTGACTTATTCCTAGCCTATATAAGTGTTTGTTGAGTCTGCAGTGTCCGGTGCGTAGTCGAAATATAATGACCTGGTCTGTTCTGCTTAGGTCTTTGAGGGAGTCTTTTCCAAAATCATATCCAGTGTTTGTCTTCCAGTTTACTGCATATTTTTCTCTGTATGAAGGTTTTGAGTAACCAATAACCAATCCAGACAGTAAAGGGTACTCGAGTACCTAATATATACTATTCGCATGTCGTTACTTCTCTTCTTCTTCTCTTCCACCATTTACTTTTTTATAGAAGTGTTGGGGTGAAACGTAGTGATCTTGTGTGTGCTTGTTTTAAGGAACTTTGTAAGCTGATATTCATGTTCGTAAGCCTGTTCTTGATGCCGTCGCTCCATCTTTTGCGTGGTCTTCCCCTTGCTTTGTACTCGCTATACTTTTTCTGTGTGGCTCTCTGTGGTAGGCGATACCAGGGCATTCTGGTCAGGTGTCCAAGCCAATTAATCTGTTGTCCTTTTATGAATTGCATGACTGGTTTCACATCCAGTCCCCTGATTTCTTCATTTCTAGTTTTGTCTTTTATTGTCACACCTGCAGCTCTTCTAAGACACCTCATCTCTGTCGTTATGATTTTCCGCTCATTAGCTGCTGTTATTGGCCATGTTTGACACTGGTAACATAGTGTTGGCCAGAAAATCGTTCTTATGAGATTTGCTTTAGTTGTTAGCGGTATCTCTTTATGTGACAACAGTGGTGTTAACTGTCCCAGTACTTGGTTAGCTTTTGTGCAACGATTTCTGATTTCGCTATCGATACTTCCATCTGCTGTGAAAATTGCTCCTAAGTATTTGGCCTCAATTGTTTGTTTTATGTCTGCGTTCTGGAATTTTATTGTAAGGCTTTCTGGTTGTATACTTATTGCCATTGTCTCTGTCTTTATTATATTTATTTTCATATTGTACTCCTCACCCGTGATGTTAACTAAGCTCAAATGGTTCTGGAGAGATTCTTCGTTTTCTGCAATCAGTACTTAATAATAATAATAATTCCTTACGTACCGTTATACCTTACATAGGGCCTGCAAGTAATATCCCTATACCGCTCTATCCTGGGCAACTCGCTCAATCTCCTCCATGGAACTGAGACCGACATTTCCTGTCTCTCTCAGCAAAGTTCGTTTCAGGGTCTCCTTAGGTCGCTCTCTTTCTTGAACCCTTTGCATCCCACTTCAATGCCTGCTTTGATATTCGTTGATAATTTCTCCTCAAGGTGTGTCCAACATATCTCCATCTTCTCTTTCTTATAACAGTTGTCACTAGTGGTTGACCAGACATGTCTCTGCCAATGCCGGTTCCAAGCCCGGATGAAAAAGGAGGAGGACTTGTGCGTGAGGCCAGCTACCTCATCACAAGAAATTGAAAGAGCTACAGAAACTTGCAAGAAAGGACGCCAATCAGTACTTGGTCATCTGCAAAAAAAGTTCTGAAATATTATTTTCTTCCTCTATTCCTGCTTCTCTACTTATGTTGTCCATGTATGTTATAAACAGCACTCTTGCACACATCCCTGTCTAACTCCTGAGTTTACTGTGAATGTTTTTGATCTTCCGGCTTTTGTTCTTATGTAACTTTTATTTGAAATGTATAAACTCTGGCAGACCTTGATGAAATGTTTGGTTTGCTGATTCCATGTCGTTACTACTGAGCGGAAATGACCCTTTTTACATCCAGTAATCAGTGTTGTTCAAAAGACAGAAGTCATGAATATAAGCAGAGAACATAAAGATATCAACATACAAATAAATGACCAAACGCTAATGCATGTGAGAGAATTCAAATACCTTGGAAGTATCTTCACATCTTATAGTAGTCTGGACAGAGAGATCGAAACTAGAATCCAGCAAGCCAACAACATTACATACCAACTTACCCCAATCTTGAAACACCCAGAAATTCCAGTAGAGACTAAAAGACAGATTATAAATGCAATCTTTATACCAATACTGTGCTACCAGTGCCAAACATGGGCACTAACAAAAGAACAAGAAAGGAAAATTACCACATGCGAAATGAGATGCTTGAGGAAAGCAGTAAATAAAACAAGAAGAGACCATGTAAGAAATGAGGAAATTAGAAGAACAGTCAGAACAACACCTGCTATTAAATTTATTGAAAAACAGAGACTCAAATGGTTTGGCCACTTGGTCAGAATGAACCCTAATACACCAGTTGCAAGAGCGTATACAACCTGAAAATGGAATCATCAAGAGGAATAGGCAGACCAAGAAAAAGATGGGTTGATGGAGTTACAGACATCTTAAAACTCCACAATACCACAACATATCAAGCCACCGAGCGTGCATTATCTCGGAAACCAATCATCTTAAAAACCTGCTACGCCTAGCGGCAAAAAGCAGAGAAGGACAAAAGAAAGAATCAGTGTTGTTCTTGGACTTATCAAGACGTGAAGTAAACTATTGTTACAAAATACTGCAACAATAAAACGGCGTTTTTGGCTTAGCTTTGTACTTTGTCAGTCTCCAGACAAAGGAAGACAGAGAGAGAGAGAAAATTGTATACAACCTGAGTCGAAAGAATTGGTTATCATCATATTTTCCCGCACATAAAAATGTATGATTCTATGGCCGTACTTAGCGTACTATGGTGGTTTATATGGTCTTGTATTAGAAATATGAAAGATATTAAAAGCGCTTCGCTATAACATTGTCAGTTTTATAATGATCCGTATTTTTAATTTTACCCCAAATGTTTCACACAGTAAGTTATTCATCATCAAGTTGCGTATCCATTATAGAACGTTGCTCTCTTTGCAGCACATCTGAAATTCACTCTGTTTCTTGTCAGTTCACCCACTTCGTCGATGGTCATGTTCATGGTTTCTTTAATATCTTGTAGCCTTCTTCTTCTTGGTCTACCTCTGCCTCCTGGGACCCTGCCCTCTAGTATTGTTCTTTCCAGGCCATCGTGACGCTTGATGTGGCCAAAGTATGTAATTTTTCTGTATAGTATGTTGTTTATCAGCCAATTCTCTTTAACATTTAGTTCTTTCAGAACATCAGTGTTCTTTCTTTTTCTGTCCATGGTATTCGTAGGACCTTTCTGTAGCATTTAGTTTCGAAGGAATGGATTTTCGTTCTTAATTTTTGTGTAATAGCATCGCCTTCTCTATAAGGGCCAATCACCGCTTTCTCTATAAGAACCAATTCGCTCCCTTTTTAATGGCGGCGACCTGAGGCAGATACATGAGGCAGAGTGTTCGACAATTTTCAAAAGGATTATTATTCTCCTGTATTACTACTATTGGATTAGTTAGTCTGTTAATTATTGTATAATTATAATTAAATAGTTATAATTTAATAATTATCTTCCTTAACAACAAAATAACGATTGTAATTATATATGTATAATATAAGTAAGTTAATTTAAGTTAACAACTAACTACCTCTGAGTACCTTCTATCTACAGTAATTTCAGTAAACATAACTGTTGTCAGTGAGTAGTCAGTGTTGTAAACATAACAAAATAACGATGCCTAGCTAGTAAGTTAAGTAAGTAATGTGTACCAAAATGTAGATCAAACAACGATTATAATTATATGTGTATAATTTAACAATTACCTTCTTTAATAAACATAACAAAATAGCAATGCCTAGAAAGTGTTGTGTACCGAAATGTAGACAATGAACATGTTTTATTGTATAATTGTTGAAAACACCAGCTATAGGACTCGGTATTAAAATAGATCAAGACATGTCTTTTACTGTTCACTTAAAGGAAGTTTCCATAGATAAGAGTTCCTTTAACTGGCTGTCAAATAGTGGAAAAATTGAGAGATGGTTTCATGTTGAGAACCTCTTGTCCATGCAAATCATGCAAAGATTTAGAAGAGCACCAACTATTGACTATTACATGACAATGACACATGATAATCTGGTTGAAGCAATTAGTTTATCATCCACAACAACAAGCACTAGTTTTGTGCCAGAGAAAACACTCTTAATTCCTCGCTGAGCAGTTGCATCTGGCCAGAACTCCAAATAACAGAAAATGGTATAGCAATAACTAGCACTTTGATAAATTTTTCAAAATA